>OY998253.1:16692291-17372291 GCA_963922045.1 Persicaria maculosa
ACCACGTTGACGTGGCTCAAACGGCAGAGATAATTGTGAGGGGAGCAAATAAAGAGGTCGCCACCTTTCCATTCAATGAGTTAAAGATTAAAATAATTCCAAAGACGAACTAAGAATAGCATGGTCGATATGAAGAAAAAATGATGTTGTTATCGATGTTGTATTTGTTAGTTGTGGTAATGCCTCGAAGTATGTAATTTGTTAGTTTTAGTAATGCCTCGATGTATGTAATTTGTTAGTTTTAGTAATGCCTCGATGTGAAATCTGATCGTTATCTATGAAGTGAAGCGTTTGCATGTGATTCTTTGTTGTTGTGATCGGGTAGAAACCATCGAAAATAATAACGCAAACAATATGAAATACACAAATATAGCATACCGACAAAATACGAAATGTATGTCATAAACAAAGGGACGATAATGTATCTACTGCAGAGATCGAATGTAGCCCACGAAATGCTCATACATCTGGTCTAGCTGGGGATGCCCGACTAATGCCTGAATGGCATGGGTCATCTCGTCGACCCGGGCCTGGCGAGCAGCATGTAAAGGTTCGGATTTTTTTTAAAATAATAAATTCCAACAAATAATATAAAATGGATTTAATGCAAAAAAAAAAAAAATTCAGATATTTTAAGGAAAACTCGTCCTTAATTTAATAAATTGATTTTTGAAACTCTTAAAACGGATTTCAGTCAACTTTTAAAATTTAATTTCGAACGAGTCGGAAACTAATTTTGGAACGCACCTCGAGACCACAACTTCCGTCTCATAGCATCAATTCTTATCAAATCTCTACACTTGGTCCCCTTGTTGACCAATTCCAACTCATCTTCCCCCTATTTGGCAAATCTTATCATCTTCTCCTCTCACTCCCTTCCTTGATTCCCTTTTATTTTGAAAAACAAATAAAGCTCTCTCTCTCTCCCTCTCTTGTATCCGGATTCAGCACCTTTCCCCACCCAAACTGCATAAAATCAGGCCCCTTTTTAACTCATTCCCAAACACAGCAAACAACAATTCTACTTCTCTTTTGAAATCATTCTTTAGAAATGAGACAAAGACCTGCAACCTGCCTTATCTTCACAAATCAGGAACACAGCCTTCCCCCAGGCCACCTTCTTCCGTTCTCCGGCCGCCGTTCAAGCCGCCAGAGCCACCACCGCGCCCAGGAGCCAAGCCGGCGCAGCCCTTCCTCCCCTCCGATCCTCTGTTCCACTTCTTGTCCGCGGTAAGGCCTCGCCCTCCTCTTACTTGCTTGAAATCAATGTAAACTTCACCCTTAAACCTCCCTCTTTCTTCCTGGGCTGAGCTCGTTTGATTCCGACCGTGGCGAAGCCAAGTCGCGCCTCCGACGACGATTTCCGGCGACGACCTCGAGACCATCGGGTGAGCTTTCTCCCTAGCCCCTTTAACTCTTAAATGAAATAAAGGCCCGCCTTTAAGCCCTTTCTCGCGTCCCAGGTCAGGACGGCGTGAACCGCCTTCAACCGAGCCAGATCGAGCTCGATGGCCTTTTTTCCGGCGAGACTGCGAAGCCCTCTCGGTGAGATTTCTTCTTCCTCCTTCCTCTTCATTCTCGTTCTGTCCTTGTGGTGTGGTGGCAATCGGGGTGGGGGATTCGCGCCGGATAGGGAGCCGCCGGAACCTGGGTTTCGTTTCCATTCCCTCTGTTTCACCGTCGCCAACGCCCAGATCTGTTCTTTCCTTGAGGAGGGAGACGGGTTCGGTTTGTTTTTCTTTTAATTGGGTCCGGTTCTGTGATTTTAAAACAAAATAGGGCTTAAAACCGGTTCACCTCCTTCAGATTTGTTTTTGGGCCGGGTATGGGCTTTCCGGGTTGGGCTCATCCTCTGGGCTCGAGTATTTCCTTCTGGGTTTCAGCTTGGGCTTGTTGGGTATGTGTTTTGAAAATTGTTGTTGTTCTATGTTATTTTGTTGATGTCACATTTTATATTATGCTTATATTAATTAGTGTTAGTTTGTGATATTATTCTGATTTTAGAATGAATATATTTCTGAAATTTATCATTATATATTATAAATGTTTAGAAAAGACATTATTTGGAAAATGTATTTAGTGAGGTTTTAATTTGTGATTTTAGGAAATTTGGAAAATGGGTTTTAATTTATGATTATGGTTGTGAAAATAGAATTGTTTTGGTGACTAAATATTGGATTTTATTATATAATGATTTTGTAATAAAATGCCGGAATTAATTCTATAATATGATTTTGGGAATTTGTTAAGGATTTAAATGATAAATGTCGAAATTTGGCCAAGCATGATTTGAGAAATTATTTTGAATATGAGTTGACTTAATTTAGGATTTAAGAGTTTGGAAATATTGTTGGTAAGATTTATCGATGGGGTTTGATTGGAAGTAAATGATTTTGGCTGATGTTGATCGTATCGAAAAGACTTTGGAAATGGTTTTACTATCGATGGATTTTGAGTATGTTGAGACTTTGGATTTCATATGTATGAATTTCGGTACGGTGGCTTATGGAATGGCTTGATGATAGGTGTGTATTGCTTTTGGATTGCTTTGGATTTGCATTTGGGCCCTTGCTTGTATTATCCTACTGTTCTGCATCTTCAGGTAAGTTCTCTAGGGGGCTTACTCAGGTTGGACATTCATGCCTGTTGTTGCATTTTATGTTAGGTGTTGCATATGCATAAAAGCATGCCATGTAGTATCCTGTTTAGGTTGCACTAATTGAATGAGCATCTGCTTACTTTATGCGTTTGAAACAGAACGGCCGTTATCTGTGATAGTCCTAGAGTCTTTGCTAGGGTCATAGGGTAGCCCAGCCTCATCGGGTACCCTGAGTCAATCGAGTCATGAACTTCCTTATATTATGAGATGCCTGCGGGCTTTATTGTGGAGCGGGTTAGGCATGCGTGCCCCCCGATTATGATGGAATGCATTCACGAGCTGGCCAGTCTCCGCCCTATCGGAAGGGGGTGGAGGTAGGAGAGGGATATGCCATTTGGCATTGTCTTGGGCCCTTTACAGTATTTCTGCACATTATTATAACTAGGAGCATGCTAGTGTGTTTGACTTTCGTACTGCATTAGAGCATCTTTATTAGGTATAGCACATACTATGTGGCCTCAGCGAGGACTGCCGGTCCCGCATGAGTGGCTCGATCTGACTCCTTTCCCCGTTCTTTTTTTTTAAGGTATTTTCTGCAGACTTTGATTGCTCGATGTCTATATGACGGGGTTCCCTTTTTGCGAATCGAAGAACCTGGCTAAATCTCTAACTCATTATAAATGGTAATCATCCACTTATGTTTTGGTTTTGACCCGGCTCTGCCGTGGCGCTTTGTATCTTAATTTTGCTTCCGTCTTGCTTCCGTTTGAAATGAATTTCGCGAGTTAGTCCCTAGGACAGGTTAAGGGTACCCAACGACCCTACGATATTTTCAGGGTTCGAAATCCCTCTTTATTATTGACCATAAAAATGAGTTTGAAACCTCGACCCGTACCTGGATTGCAAGATCCGAACAAGGTGTTTCATCCCTTGAAACATAACCCGGAAATCATAATTCTGGGCCGTTACACAGCAGTCTCAGCATCAACGTCATCCCCATCCCCATCTGGTCCGATGTCGTCGTCTGGGTGGGTAGGCGCAGCCGGAGGAGCACCAGGTAGTACCACTGTCGTGGGCAACACATGACCTCGACTCTACGACTGGAACCAAGCGAGGTAGTCAGCTGTGACGCCTCCCTGACAGCTCTCGATCGTCCTCCTGTGACCAGTGACAGGGTAGAATCTCTCATCGTCCTGATCTGCCCAACGGTGGTGCTGCATGTCGAACGTCAAGATGTAATGCCTCTGCAGGCAAAACGGGCGCTGCATGAAGGACGGAGGGATGACGGCCAATGGCTGCTCCTGCACGCGGCCGAACTGTCGAAGCACCCTGTCTGGCATGTACGGCTCAAAGATGCCACAGAATCTGAGGGTGCCTCGATAGGTGGAGGAGCGAAACTGACCAGCGAAATCCAAGTCTCTGCCGAAAGGCATCCACTCGACTTATGTTCAGAAAATGATATAAGGGAAACAATCTTACTCGACATATGTAGTTAAAATCAAAGAAAGTGATAAACAGGTTACCTGGTCGATGGTCATGCGCTCAAGCTGTGCTCAAAGCTTCTTCTCCTTCTCGCGCCTCGTCCTGTCGTTCCCCCTCATCTCGGCCGTCGACAGGTTGAACCGTGCCATGTATCGGGGATCATCAGCAAATGCATCCCTGTCCGAGCGAAGATGACCCGCAAAACAAGGGAAGTACGACCAGATCCATGCCTGAAAATTATAAACCATTAGAGCACTTATTAAATGTAAATCGCAAGCAGAGGAACGTATTTACAGTATTAAAGAAATGTGTTACCTGCAACAGTGCAGCACACCCACGTAGGCCTCTGACATCGCCTCTCGTGGCCTCCCCTAATCCCCGGTAAAGGAAGACAAGCACTCCTGCTCCCCAAGCTAGTCTCCCGGTGTGCGGAAAACCCCAAACTAGCCCGAACAACGAGAAGTGTACGCGGCTCTGGGACTTGTCGATGAAGAGCGTCGCACCCAGCAGCGTAGCCAAGAAAGAAACGGCGAGGTCGTGCTGCCACTCTACGCTCTCTGGCACTACGCCATCTGGGGTACGGTCGGGCCACTGATCCCGACGGTAGCCGTGCCTCGCCTCCCACCAATCCGTCAACAACGGGATGGCAAAACCGCAAGCCGTCCTATGCTTCTTCAGCAGGGCCGGGGTCCAACCAAATAAATCCTGCAGCAGAGGCTCCAGCTGTAGTGGAAGATAGTCAGGGAGAGGCTCACAAGGCAGTCCCTCGATCGGCAGCCCCATCAGACAGGCGACGTCGTGGAGGGTGATGGTCATCTCGCCCCATGGAAAGTGGAAAGAGTTCGTCTCTGGCTGCCAGTGCTCTATGAACACAGTCAACAACTGGCCATTCACTCCGTCCCAGTTCAAATAAAGCAGCCCCAGTAGACCAGACTGAGCTGCCGCCTGCACCCATGTCCCAGGACCCTCGTACATGTAGTACCTGAATGGACGGAGGTGTGAAGCCCGATGATGAACCTTCAGCAATTTATGCCGATAGGTCGGGTCCGTCTACAACCGCTGAGCCCTATGGTTCCTAAACGAGACCAAAAGATCTCCTGGAGGCAAGTCGCCATCAGGGTGCTCATCGTCCCCCTCCTCCTCCTCGCCCCCCTCCTCCTGCTCCTGAGCCTCCACCCCATCCCCGGGCGCCGCATCCTGTGGCGCCTGGGGCGGCCCCTCACCATCCACCTGATGGTCCTCCTCATCCTCCTCGTCACTCTCGTCATCGAGGTCCTCCTACTCGAACTGAAGATCTTCCGCTATATCCGCCTGCTCCTCTTGTGTGTCATCCGCGCCCCACAGCAGGTATGAGGCAGTCAGCTGCTGCTGCGATGACCACAGCCCAAGCAGCGTCTCCATGAGCGTGTCCGGAGGTACTGGCAACAGCAGCCCTAAGATCTGACACCGTCTGCGCTGGCGGTTCTACGTCCAACAGACCATGTGCTGTGGGCTCCATAGAGTTACTCAAGTGGAAGAACGTACGGTCAGTGTCAGTATCGTCCTTCGGCCTCAATGGTGGCGGGGCTGTATCAGGCTGAACCGCCGTATCTCTCACGGTCAAAGTCTCCTGCTCCGCAAGAGCCATGAGATCTGACACCGTCTGCGAAGACGAGTCAGTGATGATGACCTCATCTGAATCGGCGCTCTCTACTGCATCTGAAGGCGCATTGCGGTCTCGCCCGAGAACAATGCGAATGGTCCCGTCATTCCGTCTCATCCGAGAATCCTATTAAAATTTTGAACTACTGTGTAAATATATTTTTTCATTTACATTGAATTTCATATTCACCCCTTTATTAAAATGTGTTATTACATTCAAGAATTTAATTTTCGATCTGCTTACAATAGTTCACTGTAAACAACTTCCTTTGTAATAATTTGTTTCTATAATTTCTTTTTGTATGTTTCGCCAATTCGTTTCTATGATTTCTTTTTGAACATGTTATTTTGTAACAATTTCTTCTAATACATGTTATTTTAGAACAATTTTTTCTAATAAATATTATTTTTTAACAATTTTTTTTCTATAATTTCGCTTTAGACATTAAAGTAGTTATTTTGTAACAATTTGTCTTAAATATATTGTGCATTCAAATTCAATAAGGTTAACTTATCCGATTCATATGATAAACTTATTCGTTATAAAATTCAACAATTAAAAAATAAAATAAAATGAAAAATAAATTAAATAAAGTCAAACTAACCGATGGCGTACTCGTCAGGGGAGATACCTCCTGCGTCCGCCTCTTCCGGCCACCACCGCCATCACCGGCGGTCCTCCCGGCGCCACCACCACCACGGCCACGGCCACCACCACCAGCAGCCCCGGTGCGAGATCCACCCAGCCCTCGACCACCAACAGCCCCTGAACCCCCATCGCCGTCGCGCCCCTCACCTCGGCCACAGCCTCCTGCCCCTTCCACCCCTCGGCCACCGGCAGCCCCTGAGCCCCCATCGCTGCCGCGCCCCACACATCGGCCACGGCCTCCTGCCCCTTCCACCCCTCGGCCACCAGCAGCCCCTGAGCCGCCATCGCCGCGCCCCTCCCCTCGGCCACGGCCTCCCGGCCCTCTGCCCCTATCACCGCCGCCTCCTCGGCCGCCTCCACCCACGGACACCATCTCCTCTCCCACACCTCGCCCAGATCCGTCCTCGCCGGCGAATCCTTGGCCTCGTCCCCGGGATCTCACCATCGATCTCGCCTGGATCGGTCGCTCGCTCGCACCCTCGGCCGCTCTCTCGCTCTCTCGGAGGAATCGATCTCTCTCCCGAATCGCTCTCGTATGGAGGAAGAAGAAGCACAACGTCGGTTTCGATGTTGTGCTTTATATAATAAGCACAACAACGTCGGATTCGACGTTGTGCACAACGGGACCCTTCAACTTACAACGCCGAATTCGACGTTGTGCACAGCTGGGCCCTTTCAACCTCGAAACCGACGTTGAACCCCTTCAACTTACAACGTCTATTTTGACGTTGTAATTCAAATTACAACGTCTAAATTGACGTTGTAGCTATCTTCTTTTTTTTGAATTCAACTTGGCATATTATAAATAATATACATTATTTGGACATTTTAGATCATTGAAATTAACTTGGCATATTTAATAAATAAATAAAATACATTATTTGCACAGTTTAGTTCGTTGAAATTGAAAATTTCTTCCATATTTAATAAAGAAATAAAATAAATTCCGTCGTATTAATGTAGGTACAGTAACATAAAATACATAAATAAAACGATAATACATAATTAATTATGAAAATTATAATACATATTGTACATACGCCGGTCTCCGGGCATCTCTATCTCCCAAAAACCCTTCCGGCATAATCAAATATGAAAACGATAATACATATATTACATACCCCGATATCCGGTCATCCCCCCCCCCCCCCCTTGAAAATACATATATTACATACATTACATACGATAAGTCTACAACTACGTGGTGCTAACGGTACTGGGTGTACAACTACCAACGGACTCATCTGGACTGGTAGAGATGTCGATATGTACGTCGATGAACGCGTACGATCGCAACCTATCGTTTCTCGGACCCACCACCCTCTCAATTACGTACGCTGTAACTTCACGGATACAATCCCGATATACATCGGCGTAGAACATGTCCAGCATTTCCGTAATGACTGTGCCCATGTCGGATAGGTAGGCCTCTCGGTCGTTTCTATAAATCTCCGCGTCGTTGTGGCATCCGAACTCCCCCGCAACCGATCTCCTTGAGCCACTCTGACATGAGATGCGGAAAAGGCAGCATGGGAATGCCCCCTTGTACATCCGGTGTTGGCAGTTGCAATCGCTGGCATCGGGTGGATAACGGTATTTCGTCCCTCTAATCTGATAGCTGATCCCCTCGGACGTTTCTGCGTCTTTTGTGAAGTAAGTGGGAAGTCTATGATTGGGGGCCGGCATTAGGTAGTAATAGTGTGGAAGGGTTTGTGGTGGATGGAGTGTGGGTGTGGGTGTGGGTGTGGGTGGCTTTTATAGGCACTTTAGCATATAACGTTTAATCTAACGTTGCATAAGGTTTTGCAACGTTGGAAGAAACGTTGCATCAGGGAACCCTAGGGGTGGGGTTTAGCAACGTTAAATTAAATGTTGTATAGGGTTATAAACGTTCGATTAAACGTTGTATGGGTATATGCTAGGGTATATGCCCTATTCCAACCCTACGCGTAGGGTATATGCTAGGGTTGGAAGGGTTGATAGCAACGCTGCTTTAAACGTTGATAGGGTATAGCAATGTTGTTTTCGACGTTGCAGGTTGACCTTATTATTTTCTCGATGTCGAGTTAATTAAACCGATATCCAGTGATTTTGAAAGTGAATATGAACATATAGAATTAATATTTCGATCTTCTTAGTAGGTTCCATTCAAGCGAAAATGAAAATGATTCATATGTTAATGTTTCGATGTTCTTAGTAGGTTCCATTCAAGCGAAAATGAAAATGATTCATATGTCAATGTTTCGATCTTCTTAGTAGGTTCCATTCAAGCGAAAATGAAAATGATTCATATGTTAATGTTTCGATCTTTTTAGTAGGTTCCATTCAAGCGAATATGAAAATGATTGATAGGTTAATATTTCGATCTTCTTAGTAGGTTCCATTCAAGCGATTATTAAAACGATTCATATGTTAATGTTTCGAATTTTAATATCAAAGAGAGTACATAGAGTTCACATCGAATGCGCATTACCAAATATATAACTTATATAATAAATATAAAGTTCCAGCGCTAATCGAACGTTGAATACACAAAATCAATTGGATCAGTTGCTCTCAACAGACTCAGCAGGTCCCGCTGGTTGAATCTCAATCAGCGCTTGCTGGAACGCGTAAGCCTCCTTAGTTTGTTGGGCGGGCCGCGCTACTAAGTCAACCACGTACTCGGCAATGCTGTGAATACGCGCCAGACTCACATCGTAATAAAGAATTTTGATGTTATCCTTTGTATGGGCCAACACGCGAGTATAGTACGACTCGGGGTCTCGGTCGGACTCCATACAACGGAAATACACCTCCCTTGACATCTCAGACCGGCGATGACACTGCACAGAAAATAAACAGCATGGAAATAAAATGCGATATTTCCTGTGCTTACAGTTGCAAATGTGACGTTCAGCCGGCACACTGTGCCTCATCACTCTAATAGTGTAACGGGTGCCATCCGAGAACTCAACTGTCTTCACGAAACTGTACGGAGTTGAAGGCATAGTAGAGGGCCTTTTGGGTGTTGGGTGTTTGGTGTGATAAAGTGGAGGGGGGACCAACGGGGCCTTATATGGTAATTGGGAACATCCCCTAATTACAACGTCGGAATGGACGTTGTAATTAGGGAACGTTCCCAATTACAACGTACATTTAGACGTTGTAAATGGGGAATGGTATCAATTACCACGTCTGAATGTACGTTGTAATTGGGGAATGCTCCCAATTACAATGTCTGATGTGACGTTGTTACGACTGACACATAGAACGCGTAATTGACATCATGTATGGTCCCCCTCTTATGCCCTTATATACCTCCACCATCAGACCGATTGAATGCATCCCTTTACCTCACAATTCAAGACAATAGTTACTATTTCATTCGTAGATTTGAAAATGTCATCCTCAGAAAGTGAAGAAGCGATGGAGGTGGTACGAGTCGCCCCCCCCCCCCCTCCCCCCCACGACGAAACAATTTCGTCCCACAAGTAATATCAAGTGCATGTACGTTGTTATGCCTTTATCTAGTTTCGAGACTTTACATGTACGTTTACCGACACCCGTACTTGGCAATCCCGGAACGAAATGGTCAACCATTTCAAGCAACTCGGCTTGAAGAACAACATGGTCTTAGTAATCAAGCGATCGTGGTCGACCGCTTCAAACCGACCGGGTGGCGTGTTGTTAGCGTGCGAGCAATATGGAGTGTTTCGCAGAAGGAGGAAGCAGATTCGCAGCACGCAGAGCAAACTAAGCAACTGCCCGTTCTCCTTACTCGGTCATGAGGGGGGGCCCAATATGTGGACGATGACCGTGCAAAATGGAACGCACAACCATGGGCTCCCTCAATGATTGAAGGGTCATGCTTACGCGGGAAGAATGACACCAGGGGAGAAGAAAATGTGCAAGTGGATGAAAGACATAGGAACTCCGCCGAAGGCCATCTCGTACGGCCTACGACAAGCAGATGCGAATAGTGTCACCTCATTGCGATCACTAGAGAACACCCTCAACAAGCTCGCCGTTGAAGAGAGAGGAAATCGAACGATGACCCAAGATACCCTCCATCGTCTCCGAGAAAGGGGCTACTACTACGAATTCAGGAGGAGCCCAGACGATGACAATGTATTGAATGACCTTTTTCTCGCACACCCGGATGGGATTCGTCTCTTGAACAAATACCCTTACGTCGTCGTCATGGATAGTACGTACAAGACAAACGCGTAAGTACTATATCCTATGTCTTCGTACATTTCTTCCATAAATAGTGATATGCTAATGTGCGTACGTTGCGGCACCGCGTCCACAGGTACAACGTCGCGCTGTGCGAGATAGTCGGCTTAACGCCAATGGGAAACAACTTTTGCATTGCATATGCCTTTATGGCTCACGAGGACACGGACACGTACACTTGGGTGCTCAACAACCTACGTGTTATTTTTCAGGGTAAGGTGCCCAATTCGATCATGACAGATCGAGAGCTGGGCCTTATGGCTGCACTTAGGGCCGTCTTCCCCGAGGTGCAACATCTACTGTGCTGGTTACATGTAACTCGCAACTGTGAAGACACCGCTTTGAAGATTACAAAAAATCTGTAAATTTCAACTCTATTCAAGAATCAGGTGTGGGGTTTATTCTCGTCTTCGACGGAGGAGTCGTTCGAGAGGCGGCGTAGATATCTTCACGCCCAATGGCAGCCCTTTCCCGGGGTCATGGGGTATCTGGAAACAGTGTGGCTCATCCACCGGACGAGCCTTGTCAGATGTTACACCGACCACGTCCTACACTTTGGAACGAGGACAACCAATAGGTACGCATATCGTTTTCGTCGTTACCCTTGTCACTCCTTTACTACATTTCGACAGTCGTTCATCTCAAGCACATGATGCATTGTGTAGGGTTGAAGGCCAACATAAAGTGTTGAAGGAAGCATTACACTCGTCCACTGGTGATTTCTGTGTCGTGGTGGATGCCATTCATCGGGTGAATGAATGTCAGGTGCACGAGATCCAGACTACGTTGGAGATAGATCGTTTCAAGTGGCCAACTAACGCACACGAAGTCCCCTTATTCGATCAGATTAAGCACGTGGTTTCAAAGAAGTGTTTTGAACTTCTCTACGGTCATTGGAGGAAAGTTGTCGACAAAACAGTAGCTTCAGAGTGCGTCGACCGTCATTGGAGAATATGTCATGGGATACCTTGTGTGCACGACGTTCAACGTTTTGTTGATGAAGGAGTTCAAATAACACCTGACGACATCCACCCATTTTGGATGGATCTGACGTGGGATGAATCGGACAATGCGATCTTACCCTATGCCAGGTCGGCTTCGTACACTGCATCTAATGAAGCTTGTGACCCTGATTTGCACCCACCGGAGCAGGGTAGCATACGGTCAAAGGGCAGACCTAGAGGGAGGAGGAACCCGTGCAGAACGAATCCCTTGCGATCTGAGCAAAATCGGGCGAATTTTGAAAGGGAGGAAGCCAGATCAGGTCGCCACGGTAGGGACCGACAGTCCGGACATCCGTCTGACGCACATTATTGGGGATTTAGCTGGGGAGACAACAATGTGGACCCTTTCATGTTTAGGCACATTGCGGCGGCCGTCAACACCGTGGGAGATGGTCACTACGGATATCGAGCTTTGGCGCAGCTGATGTTACGGCCAGGGGAGGCACGATTCGCAGATATGAAAGGGTTATTGTGTAACCATCTGGAGCATAACGATCACCTTTACGCTGGTTGTTACATGGGAGTGTATTCGGTCCGAGAGTTTGTCGTCCTACAGAGTTACTCCGGCAGAGTGGGAGGTGACCAGAGATACTGGATCGAGTTGCCTATCATGGGTCTTGTGTTTGCAACCGTCTACCAGGTGCCCCTTGTCATCTTATCTTGGCACATGCCCTTCACATGCCTCCCTATGTACACCGAACAACCAAATGGCGCACCTCACGAGGCCATACTGGGCATGGCATGCATCGGGAACCAAGATCATTTCGCAGCGGTGAGTATGATCTCACTCCAACCATAAATTAACTATCATTAATTACCCCACTTAACATTATACTATACTTTTTGCCGTTTTTGCAGATATGGTTACATCCCAACGCCCCTTTACCTCCTCCAACGCATGAATGGACGGCATACCATCACCCGAGCGTCAACGGATGGGATACTCCCTTCCAAGACCAATTTGATAGATTTAGAGCATTGCGGATTCAGGAAGGTCGCCCTCTACACCATGTTTAGGAGTCATGAAAGTTGGAATTATCCGTGTCGTATTTGTTTGTTTTCTTGTCTATGAAGTTCAGAGTTGAAAGTTGAATGTTTGTTGTTATGAAGACGTAGAAACATTATAAAAAAGCAATCATTCAACCAAAACAAACATCAGATGGCCCCATATCTAAAATTATAAACGGGTTTTAATGTTACATTTCAACAAGGGTTGTTGTATTAAACGGAACAACTACCAACCGACTCTTCAGGAATGTTTGGGTATATACTAATCTGCACCTGCTGGAACGCATATGTTGTCATCAGATCTTGGGCAGGGCGCACTACCGTATCAACTGCATACTCTGCTACTCTGCGACAACATGTCGTCGTACAAAACGACCAGGATATCCGTTATCTGCTCAATCATCCGTGTATAGTACGATGCAGGGTCGTCGTCGTCACACTTCTGACACCCGAACTGCAACTGTGTTGACATCTCCAGGATACGGTAAACCTGCACATAAAGTAGATTGCATCGAAAATAATGTGTATAGTTCATATGCTTGCAGTTGCAAGCATCCTCCTTAGGCGGACAAGGGTGTCTCCCCACTTCAACAACGAAACGGGTTCCATCATTGAACTTGGCATATTTGACAAAGGAATTTGGGCTTGATGCCATTACGTGTGTTTCGTGTATGCCAATAACGCAAAATGTTGATGTATTTATAGATGGCGTAATTTGCAACGTCCAATTAAACGTTGTCATGAGAGTTTACATAACACAACGTTTAATATGACGTTGTAACAACGTCCAATTAAACGTTGCTGCAACGTTTAATGTAACGTTTTAACAACGTCATATTTGGCGTTGTAGTAAGGAAGCCTCACAAAAAACGAGAAAGGATTTCCCACTATAAAATACGCCATGCGAGGGTCGAAATTACAACATCTCGTTTGACGGAAGAAGAGATGGCGGCCGGTAACACACCAAGACCTTTCTTCTCAGTCACAGGGAGCGGCCCTAGGGATTTTTTCTGGTGGGTAGAAGACGTCTCGCTCACACAAATACTGGTAAGCCCCCTTCGGTCTCACATCCGATTTACAACGGTCCTAACTCATTAAGTAGATCTTGACATCTGCAGCCTCTGCCTTCCAACTTCGAGGAAGAATACGGGCTGGGGGGGGGGTCGAAAGAATAACGCTGACTAATGGGCCAGGGAGGAGAGGCACCAGCATCCGGGTAGAGCGCAACAGCTCCGGGGCACTCTGGCTCGCACAAGGATGGAATACGTTCGCGAGATCGCGTGTCGTGCGGGTAGGCGCGGGTTTGATGTTTAGCTACTTAGGCAACGCTCGCTTCCGGGTCGTCGTAGTGCCGCCGGAGAATGTTTCACCCTCAGAGGAAGAGAACAACAATGATTTCCTCTGAGGTGTGTTTTTGAACGTTTTCATGTAACGTGTTTTTCCCTGAAATAACCACAAATCATATTTGAAAACCCTCCGTGAGGGGCAAAACGCCCCAACAAAATAAAAGATGCAGACATCGCACTAAGTTTTCGCCAACATCCTACCCAACAAAAAAAAAGATAATAGAACTTCAAAGTTGATCCAAGTGTTGCTGGTTGAAACGTCAGACTTAACGTTGTCTTCATATTGCAACGTTTTATTGAACGTTGCTGTCTGGCCCGACGAGACCCACTTTAGCAACGTCGGATTAGACGTTGCTAAAGTGTCCGACCCGTCCAGTTTCCTTCAATTCACAACGTTGTGTAGGACAAATGACAACGTCGAAACCAACGTTGCTACAACGTGAAATCCAACGTTTCTACAACGTCACATTCGACGTTTCATTAACAGCGCTAATCGTGGATTTGCGGTGTATATAGGGTGACCCTTTATTTTCTTTTTAAAATCTTCAATATTTCTCATTTATTTCACTCATTTATGACAAAAAAGCTTATTTTACTAAAGAGAAAGATGTACAGCGTGCCTAGGGAGTATACAACATATCCTGATCAAAACACAATTAATTGATTAGTAAGATTATTATATAATTAGAAAACAATCTTGATAGATATTAGATAGTATCTATCTGTGTATATAATTGATAGATAGGGTCTATCTATCTATATCTTAGTATCTATCTATACACCATCTTACCTTCTATACGCTCCTCTTACCTTCCATATTTAGTACAACTTTTGCATTATTAATTATATTGGATCATGAATTAGATTGACTCTAACCTAGCTACCGTCTTCCCTTTCTCCCAAAAAAATCAATCACGAACAGTAGTTCACCACAACTTTCCTCCTCTTTCCCGCTGCAATTCTCTTTCTCCTTCCCTTTCTATTCCTTTCAAGAAGAGACCGTACACAAGGTTTGTTCAATAGAAAAGATATGTTGATTTTGTGGTGAGCCGCGTTAATAAATATTGCGGCTCACCATCAAATTAACATGTCTTATCTTATTGGACCATTGAGAATAGAAGAATCTATCAACAATATTTCGGTAACTCCTCACTTTTTTTCTTGTTCCACGTCTTTAAACCGGTTTCTTTATTGATTTTTTGTTACATCAATTCAAGTCTTAGTTTTTTGGTCCGAATTGTGTTAATTCCACCTTAATTATATTTCTCCGGCGATCTTGAATTGTGTTTTTGAAATTTCAATAAGTCGCAATTGACAAAGATATTTAATTAATTTGTGAATGCTTGATTCCTTGATTTGGTCATTCAAATTATTCAATAAGAAGCGCACGTGAATGAAAATACAAACCAAAGGGCTTTAGAAGCGAACCCATTGATTCTCGTACGATTAAGGAGGAGTAGACAGGTCAGGTAGTAGTATAACTTATTCTTTACCATTTAAAATAATAAATAATAATAGATAATAGATAATAGACAGTTTAATGTGAAATATTTTTCAAAAAAAAACATGAAAATAAAAGTTAATTATAATTTCAATTGAAAAAAATGTACTCCCTATACCCGTGTTAGAAAGTTGGTATCCATTTTAATTAGCAACTTTATTATCGTTGAAATATGTTATGCACAAATCATATATGATATGTTCGATATGATAGATTTAATGAAAATTTTTATCATCTACTCATAAAAAATTATAAGTTATTTGAAACACATGAGTATCAATCGGAATTATATCATCACATCAAATTTTAATTTGCTCGCAATAGTAAACTAATGTTATTCCATAAAAAATATGTGCTTGAAAACTTAATTATAGGAAGAATGAAAAACATATACTTCCTATCTTGTAATCCTAAATTGATTAATTAAAGTTGGATAAAATTTTAATTAAATATTACATTTAGCATATATTGTTATGTTTTCTTATTAATGGAAAAAAAATATGTTGATATATTATAAAATCTTGTAAAAATATATCAATATCTAATAAAATTGGGTAAAATCTTTTTTTTTGATTAGGTAAAAATTTGAGATCAGGCATACCTGGACCTCGATGGCCGACGTACAAGTCGGCAGACGGAAACCCGTAAAAAACAAACAAAAATACAAAGATGGTGCAACATACAGGCAAACGCGCTTTACAAAGCGAAACAAAACCCAACTAATCCGAACAAGACGAGGACATAGACGAAGGACGAAACCAAGCACTACTCTAGAGCAGCACCGTAAGCCAGCTGCACATCAAGAGTCTATTGGGTAAAATCTTATCTTTAAGTACATAATGCTAGATTGGTTTATTAAATATGGATAAAATTTTGGTAAAATATTATCTTTAACATATATTGGTATGTTCTATTGATTAATGAAAAAAATATAAAATATAAAATATAAAATTGGTGAAAAACATAAGAATAAGGAGAAGTCCCTATGTAGCATAGATGGTTAAAATTGATAGATATTGTCTATCTATCTATATCTTATCTATCTATACACCATCTTACCTTCCATATTTAGTACAACTTTTGCATTATTAATTAATGGATCATGAATTAGATTTGATGGTCTCTAACCTACCGTCTTCCCTTTCCCCCAAAAATCAATCACCAACAATTCACCACAACTTTCCTCCTCCTTTCGGCTGCAATTCTGTTTCTCCTTCCCTTTCTATTCCTTTCAAGAAGAGACCGAACACAAGGTCGCAGAAAGCCTTGCTGACTCAGGATACGTTTCTATGTCTCTCTCGCGCTAGCTTATCCACCAACCTCTCCTATCAAAACGTCTACACCGCCGCCATCTTCTCACCCTCATACAAGGCTTTTTTCCGATCCGGCCAACAGTGGCTTTCAATTCTTGACCTAAACGGAAAAACGCTTCGTCTCAGCGCAAGAAGATATATAGTAGTTGTGGAGATTGGTCTAACATAATCAACTGTGTTTTGATCAGGATACATTAATTCCCTCCACAACTAATATCTATATATTCAATTCTTGCCCTGATCAGACGAGGATTTTTGTTTTCGTTCAGGCCAGCAACTGAGAGCTACTCTTGGCCGGACTGAAAGAAAGCCCTCTTCTGAGAGAGAGAAGATGGTGGCAGTAGAGGCGTTCGATAGAAGAGATTGTCGATAAGCGGTATCGTGAGGGATATAGAGATTTATCCCAAGTTTGATAGGAATTTCTGCAGCATTGTGTACAGTCTCACCTTGAACGGCATAGGAATGGGGGAGGAGAAAGGGAATTTCAGCGGAGACAAGGAGGAAAGATCGATCGGAGGAGCTAATGTTCATAAAAGATTCTTGTTTTTACGAAGGTATGGGCTAAGTTAGCTTAGTTTTCCTCATCAGCGCTATTTTCGTATTACAATATAAGGTGTCTTTAAAATGAAGGTAGGAACTAGATGCACAACCGTTAACTGGTGGGGCAAAACTTGACATGGCCGAGGATCCATCGACTGCTTCTCATGTCATTCTTCTTTGAAAGGTACCTTCTTAGTTGCAGAATAATGTCAACTGGTCGGTCCTTGTGTTCTTCGATCTTATACTGAGAAATACGGTAAAGTCTTTGTGCTCTTCTTATACTGAGAAAGATGAAGCGATGCATAAGTCAAAGACAGGACATAAGGCTTCCTAGAATGGACGTCTGCGGAGCTCATAAGGCTTCCTAGAGTCATGAACCGAATCCAATTCAATAAGAAGTAAGAGGTGTCGTAGGTGCTAAGGGAGTTGTAGTCGAGGAGGATATCGAGAAGATGCCGCACCAATGTGACTTTTATCATCGTCAATGGTGATAACGGGCACTATCTGCTGATTCTAATCTTCATCACATGGAATGTACATTTGACATTGGTTCTTTCTATGTAATGTTGTTACTTCATATCCAGCTTTATACTAATTTCCTTGAAAAGAAATGCCTTGTACATGTGTATCATCTCTCAATTTGTTGGCTCCATGTTTTTGGGTCTGTTTCAACCTGAACAAAAAGCACACTAGTTGAGTTAGACAAGGGCCCAATGATTCTAGACAACTGATTTTTAAGTTGAAACTTTGTTTGCAAAAATGGTGAGGAAGAGAATTCTTACATGGGGTTGAAACGCCTTGTTGCGCCACTGAAACGTACAGCCACGAGACAGCATATGGTCAAGAACAGTTTGAGAAAGCAACGGTTTGAAAGCTGTATGAAGCTTCACTTTCTTCAGCCCTCCACAAGCCAACAGTGCAGCTGTCAAACCATTTGGAGTCAACCCCATAAGGTGCAAGATGGTCACGTTGAGCAGCCTGCGTATGCTCGCTAGAGCTAGTAACCCAACATCTGTAACTGAACAGTAAGACAAGTTGATCTGGACAAGAGGATAGCACAAAATTCTTGATGTTAGGCTGGGTATGGTTCTTGTTTGCTTCAGGAATTGCGCATTCAACTTTAGAAGGGTACTGAATTAAGTACCTGTTTAAGGTTTTGTGAGTAATGGGCAAGGGAAATCATCCCTGAATCATCGATATTGAAGCACTTCTTCAAGTCTAGCACAAGAAGTTGCCTGCATCCAGCAGCAATGGCCGTCAGACCTTCAGATGTGATTGAGATACATCCTCTCATCTCAAGTGCTTTAAGCCTTGAACACTTGGACAACGATATCAGAGATGCATCGCTAACTTTATCACAGTATGCTATGTTGATAAACTCTAGAGCAGGGCATCCACTAGCAATTGACTCGATCCCTTTGTCTGTTATCCCCATAGCCCTATCAAGAAGAGTTGGAAAAATTCAATTTAAAGATCAAATAATTGCTCTTGTATAATGGAAGTATTAGATTGATAAAAATCACTTTTAAACTGAAGAAAGAACAACTCCTAACCTGTACAAGTCAATTTCTGTAAGCCTTGTGCAACTCATACCAACATGTTTTAGCCCTTCATCAGTAATGTTAAGGCATATGCCTAACTTTAAGCTGGTAAGCCTGGAACATCTGGAAATAGACTTCAAACCTGCAGTACAATGGAAGTGAAAGCAAAGGCGTTTAGATTTCAGAATCCATATTGAATCCTCTGATGGAAAAACGGATGCCTAATGAGTAAGTGAAGACGGTTAGAAGCAAACCTTCATCATCCAAATCATTATCCGTGACATCCAACTCCTCTAAGAAGCAACACCCATGTCCAATAGAGCAAAAAGCTTGCTTACTGACAAGCTCACACGATTCCATTCTTAATGAGGTGAGCAAACGACACGAACTTGTTATGCAGTCAACCGAGGCAGATGTGATCTTCCGACAGCATGTGATGTCCAGCTTTCTCAGCTCCTTGTGCTTGCTAACAAGCGAGAAGATATCCTCATCAGTGACTCCTAAACACTTGCTCAGGCTTATCTCCTTAAGGGAGATGCAACAAGTACTAACGGCTTCCACGGAAGAACAAGCGACTATGCAACCATCTAACTTGACACACTGAATATTGGCAAAACTCTGAAAAGATTTTGCCACTTCAACAGTAACCTAAATCACCAGAAAATACCAACATTTAGAAAGAACGGCCCCCCAAAATTGAGTTATATTTCGAACTTTTAATGCTCAGACTCACCTTAGAACCATACGCCAAAGAGATGTGGGTTAAGCTCCCAGCTCCCCTGGTCAAACTAGATAGCCCAATGTGACTGATATTATGGCAATTGGACAAATCAAGAGCCTGTCAAAGTCGAAGAAAGTCAAGATTCAAGACTACTGAAATTGAATGGTAAGTAGATGTTGAAAACACAATCAACATCAATTGACCAAATTTTTGTTTCAGGTAAGAGGCAAATTCCGTACTCTTAATGATTTGCAATCGTGTTTAAGAATGGAGAGGCCATCATCATCAATGCCGAAGCACCCAGCCAGGACCAGATCTTCTAGGTATTGTAATTGCAGAATTTGTGTGAGGCAGTTTTCTGTGATCTACCAATCGACAAAATCACAAGTAAAATAATTTGAAGTTTGAATTGAACTATTGAATGATAAATTCACAAGACATTAAATACCGGCAAATAAGAGAGATCCAAGGAACGAAGCTCCTTGCATTTCAGCGCAACCAATCCAACTCCCAAATCGGTAACATTAACACACCATTTCAAGCTAAGCATCTTCAATCTCTTGCATCCGACGGCAATACACCCAATCCCTATGTCTGATACGAGCTTACACCTCGCCAGAGACAGCCTCTCGAGCCCCGGGGCCTCCGCGATCGCCGCCGCGGCCGAGTCGGTCAGCTCCGTCGAGTTCGAAAGGTCAATCTCCGTCAGATTCCTGCATACAGAGACGATAGCAGAGATTCCGGAAGCAGTCACGAACCGAGATCCAGAGAGATTAACAGAGCGGAGGTCAGAGAGACACGGCACGGCCAGGCGGAGGGAGTCATCATCGACGCGAGGACAAAGAGAGAAGTCGAGGCTGGAAACGGCAAGGTAGCGGCGGCGGCGGAGGAGGCAGATCAGGAGGTCGGCGCGGAGCGGGCGGAGAGCACGCCGGTGGCGGGATTCGGCGGAGTAGAAGGATTTACAGGCGAGGGAGAAGGATTTGAGGGAGGCGGAGTCGTCGACGAGGCTGTCGAGGATAAGGAAGAGGATCTCCTCGGTGAGGACGTCGAACGGATTCACGGCATCCATGGATCTCTGAAGCTTTAGAGTCATCAGCAATGGCGGATTCTCCGATCAGAAAACGGAATAATGAGAAAAAAACAGGGAAACACCTTTTGCAGGTTCTCGGAGCGATGGGGATAGGGAGGAGAACTGAAATAGTCCGGGGAGAATAAAAATGTGAGAAAAAAAAATGACGGAAAAGGTGTTGGGGAGACAGAAAAAGAACGGAGGGGTAAAATGGGGAAAGGGAAAGAAGACCAGGAATAGAGGTGGGGAAGTGATTATTCAGGGAAGTCAAGAAGCGAGGAAGAAAGATGTGCGGAAGGACGATTCAAAGTGGTACGGGATCGTAGTCCACCATACTTTGTACCTGCCCCTTTATTTTATTAATATATATTGTCCCCTGGCTCAATGCTCACCCTCCACCTCACGCGCGTCACATCTACGCTCCAACTCTATTCAGTTCGTTTCTTTGGGTGAGAATGAGTGAATGAGGGCGTATTTGCCGTTAAACTAGTCTGATGACCTGCGTGTTTTTGTGCGGTTAGTAAATTATACTCCATCAGTTTCAAAATAGATGTACTTTTCTTTTCATCACGTTTTTTAAGGACGGAAAAATTCTATAAAACTAGTCTTATTATCCGTGCGTTTCGCGGCTTTTTAATTAATAAATTATATATATTTTTATTATATTTTTTTTTATCTTAGTTATTACTAATAAATATGAGATTGTAATTTTTTTGATATTTTATACTCCGTATTATTTTTAAAGCATACAATATGAAATTTTAGGCCTGATAACATGAATAAAATAACAAACTTCTCTTGTGTATTATTTATATTTTTATTAGATATGATTTAGTACAAATATATTCAAACTTCATCATATTAATAAATTTTAAATTAATGATAATAAAAATAATAAGTTTGAAATTAGATATGAAAATTTATTAATTTGATATATTAATATCGTTATATGCTAAAAGATTTGATATAGAGGAATATATAAAATAAAATAAAATTTCACATTATGTCAGCGATTAGTATATAATAAAGAATTTGAAAAAAAAAGTTTTATCTTCAACGCTTTCTTTATAATCAATATCAATATATTTTTAACTTTTTGTATAAAATTAATATTCTTGTAAAATTAATCTTATAAAGTGTAATTGATCATTTAAAAAATCCATATTTCAATGAAGAAACCAGTACCAATCAATTTGCCAATTTGGATATAAGCTAAATTAATAATTGTAAATTTATAGTTCATAATTAAAAAAATCTCCATATTTCATGATGCCAACAACCAACAGATTTGGATATAAGCTAAATAATTCATCTAATCAATTTTTATTTAAGACCCATTAACATATTTGCATTTAAGGTAAAAAATGGCTAAAAAGCGTATACATGTTTACTCAATATGGCTTGATAAGATAATTAAAATGCGTATAAAAATGGCTTGATAAGATTTTATTATTTCATAGATAATTAATTAAACATTAATCCGTATTATATGACTAAAGACAAAATAACTCAATATAAAATATTTATAAAATGATTCTAGTTAAAATGATAGATTTTGTAACCACCTAAGATATGATGTTGAATATTTATATTAAAAATTAAATTTAATCTTCAACTAAAATAGACACGTAGGATGAAACGTGGATAAATAGATGGGGTTATCGTTTAACATGGCTTAAATTGATTGGACATTCATTAATCGACGTGTCAAATAAACCCGGTCAGAATGCACCAGAAAAAGACACGTAAGCGAATTGCGCCAGAGCCCGCCACATAGGATTTCAACGCATCTGTTTTAGTATTATATATTGATATTGATTGATATTATTTTTTTAATTTATTTTTTTATATAATTTGATACCGTACTTATTAAAATAATATTTTATAGAGTTTTTCGCTCCTTAAAAAACGTGCCCAAAAGTAAAAGGACATGTATTTTGGAACGGATGTAGTATTTTATTGTATGGATATATTTATTTTTTAATTAAATTATGAAAGTGGAAAATTTTACTTGAATTTTTTTTATAAAAGCTTTAATTAATGTGACTCTAAACTAAATAAAGATTAATTTTATTTAATAACTTTCAATTAATATTTAAAAAATAAAAAAAATTAAAGCACATGTCTTTTAGTTATGTAGTATTAAATAAAAATATTTAGTTTGTTAGTGAATAACATTAATATAAAAGATATTTTTTATTCAATTTATATCTTTTTCTATTAATTAAGGCAATTCCAAATTTAATTAAATAAAATGAAAATTGTGTTATTATGTGATAGTGAATAACATTTATAGTTTGATTATTTATACACGATTACACGGTAAAGTGAATTTTAGGCCAAAGTGAATAATACATATTGCAAAATACAATTTGTTGTGATGTGTGGATGATTGTCCCACATCGAAAAATACGGAATCCCGAGCCTTGCATATAAATCAGTGGGTCACTCCTTCTATTGCCAATTGGTTTTAGGATGGAACCCCGCTGCAGGTCTTGTGTGCTCGGCTCGGGTGCGCATATGCGCTCGGACGTGTAGACCCCCCATGTTATATGGCCCACCGGGATTTATCATGGTATCAAAGTGGTGCGGTCCGAGGCTGTGGTCCAGCTACCTACTGGGCTAGCCGGCCTTAAGGCAAGACGTCAAGTGCAACTGGCTTATATTGCGAGGCCAGACAGTTGCACTTGAGGGGGCGTGTTGTGATGTGTGGATGATTGTCCCACATCGAAAAACACGGAACCCCGAGCCTTGCATATAAGTCAGTGGGTCACTCCTTCTATTGTCAATTGGTTTTAGGATGAAACTCCGCTGGTCTTGTGTGCTCGGCTCGGGTGCGCATATACGCTCGGATTTATCAAGTGCCTACATGACATTTTGTCTGTAGGTCACGTGTACGGGTTTATACATGCTTGTGATTATGTGAATGTTACTAATCCAGTTGGTAAGAGCCACACACGTAAATTGGCGTGCGCCTATCGACTAGACTCAATGGTAAAAAGTAAAGTGAAACTTGATTTTTCACCCAAGAGAAAGGGTGGAGGAAATGATCGAACCTGGGACTCCCATTAACCCTCCCCACTCCCCCCATCATTACCATTGAGCCACCCTATTAGGGGTTTAATGGTGTTTCTTTTAGGCCGTGTTTGGCAGGGAAAAGGTAGAGATTGTTGAGTTTTTTTTTTTTTTTAAAAACAAAACAAGAACACAATTCTGGTGTTTGGCAGAGGAAAGGTGGAGGTGAACGGGGTCGGAGAAAGCCAATAACACCACCTAGGGGAGCAAGATTATGGGGTTTCCAAGCAAATAGCGTCGTCTCCTTCTCATATTACCCTCAAACCACCCACCATTTTCATCTGGGGGAAGGAGGGTTCTTGCATGGAGAGGTGACGAGCAAGGCACTGACGGGCAAAGGCAACGACGAGCAAGGAGTAGGAAGAGGAGGATTTGACTGGGATGACAACTGCAACCTTGGAGAAGGAGGGATCTATGCTCGAAGGCAGCGGGGACAGCCTTGGACACGTCCCTTGGAGAGTCGCGAACCCGGAAGCTCTGAAGCTGTCAGGTCTAGGGGTGATATTCGAGCCGAACGAGCCAAGCTTGACATGTTCAAACTTGGCTCGAACGGTAAATGAGCCGAGCCGAGCTCGAGCCCAAAAATTATTCGAACTTTTTTTGGTGCTCAAGCTCGGCTCGCGAGCCCAGGGTAAAACTCGAGCTCGGCTTGTTAAGGCTCGAACAAGCCGAACGAACGAGCTTAGGCTCGTTCGAGCTCGTCATCTGGGCTCGTTCGGCTCGTTCGAGCTTGGTTCCTAGATGAATCATCCAGCAACAACAAGGAAAAGGGGAATAAGTACATACATAATTACAAAATGACTAAAATCAAACAAATACAAATCAATTGCTTATTCAAAATTACATATAGAATTACAAATCGACTAAATAATTAATCAATTGAATAATATGCTCACTCTTTTCTTTTCTTTTCTTTTTTGAGACAAAAACCTAACAGATCGAGAGTAGGAGGAACATGAAGATGAACCAGAAGACAACAATGGAACAAATCAATGTGTTCTACAAACGAATCTGAACAAGAAGATGCAGCTGTAACAAGAAGGAAGAACGAACAGTGAACCAGGAGATGAACAAGAAGGATGGACGAATGTTTGAATGTGAATGTCCCACATCGATAATATAAAGAATGCTTGAACAACATATAAGGTTAAAGGGTTACTCCTCTCATACGAGAGGTCATGTGTGCGGGTCGGCTGGGCCCGATGGGGCTAAAAGACAAGCTAGAGGGAGGTCGTGTGTGCATACCCACATACGGGAGACTCGAACAACACATAAACCCAACGAGATTCCATCTCAAAACCAACTGGCAATGAGAGAAGTAACCCTTCAACCTTATATGTTGTTCAAGCATTCTCTATACTACCGATGTGGGACAACCACATTTCAACACGCCCCATCAAGTGCTAGAGGAAGGTCTTGTGTGCGGGCCCACATACGGGAGACTCGAACAACACATAAACCCAACCGGATTCCATCTCAAAACTAACTAGCAATGAGAGGAGTAACCCTTCAACCTTATATGTTGTTCAACCATTCTCTATATTACCGATGTGGGACAACCACATTCCAACAACGAACAACAATGAGTCCGAGTCGAAGAAGGACGAAGCTTACTTGTGGTGCTGTTGTTGTTCACCGGCGCCTATTAAGGCCGGAGGGAAGGAAGGACGAGCCATGTCGTGCGCGTGGTGCTGAGGAGTCCAAATACGAGCCGAGGAACTACCAAGGAAGACAATCAAATAGCAAATATCGTCGGCGTCGCTTGAGTTGTAACGGCCCATAATTATGATTTCCGGGTTACGTTTCAAGGGATGAAACCCCTTGTTCGGATCTTGCAATCCAGGTACGGGTAGAGGTTTCAAACTCCTTTTTAAGGTCAGTAATAAAGAGGGATTTCGAACCCTAAAAGTATCGTAGGGCCGTTGGATACCCTTAACCTGTCCTAGGGACTAACTCGTAAATTCATTCAAACGGAAGCAAGACGGAAGCAAATTTTAGATACACAGCACCACGGCAGAGCCGGGTCAAAACCAAAACATAAGTGGATGATTACCATTTATAACGAGTTAGAGAATTAGCCAGTTCCTTCGATTCGCAAAAAGAGAACCCCGTCATATAGACATCGAGGACTCAAATCTGCAGAAAATACCTTTAAAAGAAGAACGGGGAAAGGAGTCAGTTCGAGCCACTCATGCGAGACCGACAGTCCTTGTTGAGGCCACATAGTATGTGCTATACCTAATAAAGATGCTCTAATGCAGTACGAAAGTCAAACACACTAGCATGCTCCTAGTTCATAATAATGTGTAAAAATACTGTAAAGGGCCCAAGATAATGTCAAGTGGCATATCCCTTTCCTACCTCCACCCCCTTCCGATAGGGCGGAGACTGGCTAGCTCGTGAATGCATTTCATTATAATCGGGCGGCACGCATGCCCAACCCGCTCCACAATAAAGCCCGCAGGCATCTCATAATATAAGGAAGTTTCATGACTCGATTGACTCAGGACGGGACCCGATGGGACTGGGTCGTCCTATAACCCTAGCAAAGACTCTAGGACTATCACAGATAACGGCCGTTCTGTTTCAAACGCATAAAGTAAGCAGATGCTCATTCAATTAGTGCAACCTAAACAGGATACTACATGGCATGCTTTTATGCATATGCAACACCTAACATAAAATGCAACAACAGGCATGAATGTCCAACCTGAGTAAGCCCCCTAGGGAACTTACCTGAAGATGCAGAACAGCAGGATAACACAAGCAAGGGCCCAAATGCAAGTCCAAAGCAATCCAAAAGCAATACACGCCTATCATCAAGTCATTTCCATAAGCTACCGGTCCATCATTCATACATACGAAACCCAAGTTCTCAACATCCTCAAAATCAATCGATAATAACACCATTTTCCAAAACTTTTCCGATACGATAAACATCAACCAAAATCATTCTTCCAATCAAACCCATTGATAAAATCGTACCAACCATGCTTTCCAAACTCTTAAATCCCAAATTGAGTCAACTCATATTCAAAATAATTTCTCAATCATACTTGGCCAAATTCCGACGTTTATCATTTAAATCCTTAACAAATCCCCAAAATCATATTATTAACACAATCCCGGCATGTTTATTTTCAAAATCATTACATAAATAAATTCCGACATTAAACCACCAAAACAATTCTACTTTCACAACCATATTTATAAATTAAAGCCCAAAATTCGTTTCAATTTCTAAAATCACAATTTAAAACATCACTAAATACATATTCTAATTAATCACACTTGTAAATAATTTTATAATATAATAGTAATTTCCAGAGAATATTTTATCACAAAAACAAAATAATACCTTAATAATAACAATCTAGCAAATAAAAATTATATGAAACTATATATTAACATAACCACATAAATAATACATAATCAATAAAATCTGAATTTAAAACACCCAAAAGCCCAACTCCCAAGTCTTACAAGAATCCGGATCCGGCCCAGAAAAGGAAGAAAAGGCCCAAGGTCTGCAAGAGGAAACCCGGTTCCCTGACCCGATACCCGGCCCAAAGAAGAAAAGAAAAAACAAGGAGACCCGACCCATCAGACTTTCTTCCCCAAACCCAGAAAAGAGCTCTGCAGTTTTTGACGGAAAGGAGAACGGAAGAGAAAGGAGGAAACCAGAGCCGGCCGGCGGTGCGCTCTCACTCCGACCCTCACAGGATCTCCGACACCCCATACCGACGTCTCAGGGCCAAGAAACAAGCAAGGAGAAGAAGAGGAGAGAGTGCTTACCGAAGGGCTTCAATCTCGCCGGAGAACACCGTTGGGGTTCGATTTGGGTTGTCGGAGTCGGTTTTCTGACGGGGATGCCCTAGGG
Source organism: Persicaria maculosa (assembly GCA_963922045.1). Taxonomy (NCBI): domain Eukaryota; kingdom Viridiplantae; phylum Streptophyta; class Magnoliopsida; order Caryophyllales; family Polygonaceae; genus Persicaria; species Persicaria maculosa. The sequence continues at coordinate 16,719,882 of OY998253.1, forward strand.
AGTATGTAAAGGGGTTAAAGCTCCGCCTTTACTCGGATTTAGGGCGAAAGGAAGCAGGGAGGAACCTTACCGCTTGGTTGGAGGAAACAGGGAACGACGACGGCGTTGGGGGGTGCTGCTGGACGGCTCCGGCTCGCCTGGGAGCTTCTGGGCACTCGCCGAGGCTTCTGATTACTGCTGCCACTGCTGGCTTGTTCTAGGAAGGAGGAGGAGCTAGAGACGGGTCCCAAAACAGAGAGCAGTGGAAGGAGATTGAAGCAGGTGGTGTCTGCTGCTACTGCCGTGGAGAAGCAACGATGGATGGAGGCTCGGAGGCTGCCGAATCGAGGACAAGGGAGAAGCTGGTGTTTGGGTGAACTTGGTGCTCGGATTTCAAAAGGAAAATGGGCTGCTTTGGTAGCAGATAGTGAGTAGAGAGGAGAGGCTGTCTTGGGGGTGGCTTTCTGGGTTTCCAAATTCCAATTTGAAGAGGAAAAGAGGGTTGATAGCTGTACACTACTGCAGCTGTGTGAGGCTTAGAATAGGGGTTGAATGGGTTGGCTTCTTGCCACCATTTGGAATAAGACAAAGCTTGAGGGAGGAGGAGATGGTGGGGTGATGTTTTGCCACAATTAGAAGGAGGAAAAAGTGAGCCTGTTGGCTAGCTGGTACTGTCGACATGACAAGGCAAGGGAGAGAGGATTGGCGTGACTTCAAATCCAGAATTGAGGGAGGAGGAAGAGACAAAAACGTAGTCCCAAAACAAATTCTCAAGATACCCATGAAATAAATCCGTAGATCTGCTCTCTCGATCTTATCCCGACCCTTCTCAAAAGGGGTTTTCAAATTTTCAATTCCGAATTTAATAAATAACTCCAAGTATTAATTTAAATTTTTACATATGAAAGCGGGATAAGCATATTTTGAATTTTTAACTAAATAATGCCGGAACTCGTTTCGAAGAATTTAGAGTATATTAATAGCTCGAGGACGAAAATTCCAACCCTCCCAAATCTTAGAAATAGAGATTATTATAAATCATTATTTTAATAAATTAATATTCTAAAATTTCCTGGTTTTTACATCATCCACCTCTAAAAACAAGTCTCGTCCCCGAGACTAAAATCACTCTAAAACATGGGGATGAAGTTTTAAATTGGTGAGTCTAAGGATCATGCCATTGATTCTGTAAGCACCTCATAAGCGCCCGTATGAAGTCCTCACAGTACCCATGACGTGATCATAATATTCTCAAATGGTCATAGCAAGTATGCGATATGGGCCCCTACCACACCCTTACCTTGACCTTTTGGTTATATCATAACTCGAAAGCAACTATAGCACCCCTACTAGGTCTTAGCAAGCATTCTATATGCGCCCCTATAAAATTCTTGTATCCACTTCGTGAGACGTTATAATATAAGCCCGGGTTGAAAAGTTTTAAAGGCAATTTCGCAATTGAAAAAAAATTGGCCTCAAAATCGTTGAAATTCTCGGTAACGTTTATTCTTTAAAATTTCAAGTAATTCCTTTTCAAACCGCTCAAAATCTTCAAATAAGACATTTAACCAAGCAACTTTACACCAAAACAAGTAAAATATTTTCGATCAAATTTAGTATAATCCTCCAAAACTAAATCAGTTTCCCGCATAACAATCAATCAAATTCAGAAGTTCGGAGGTGGAATCGTCCACCTCTAAGGGCTAATCCCATATTCTCTTCCTAGTTTCCAGATCATGCACCTCATTCACAACTCAACAAGTACCATAACAAAAAGTCTCATCAACTCTTACATAAGCATAATACCATAAGCCATCTCACACATGGAAAGTCCCACATCATATCATAGTCACAACCCATCACATAACCGTTTAACATAAACATAAACATGCCAACAAGTCTCAAGTAACTAAGGAACAACAAACCTCAACATACTACAAATCATAAGGTATATCTACATCATACTGAAGGCATCACAAGTGCATAATTGAATGCTCATCACTCATCGCGTAAGCACACATGTCCAGAAATCAATGGGTTAGATGTTATGAGGTTAGTACGTCAGTACACATCAAATCTCACTATCGCATATCGATATTGCAACACAAGTAGAACAGATTCATCACGTTAACATATCAACACAACGAAGTCATGCTATTAAGATTCAGAAAAAGAAAGATCAAGCAGTATATAAATCATCAAAATGTCAGCATGCTCTGAAAGACATCACCTTAACTCATCACAATATCGAATGACAATCATTTAGAAATCATGCATCATTATCTCATATATACTAATCATGATCATACTTCAAGTCATATTCATCATTTACATAACCAATAGTCATGCTTGTCAACCATATGATACACATCATGCTTACTACCACATAATAAAACATCATGCTTCCACATAATAGCACATCATTATCCTATAGTTCATACTCATCATTACTTCATATATCATATCACATCACGTCCTAACATGCTTCTAAACCAATATAACAGGATATCAAAGTATTAATATATCATGGTAACATTTGTCACTACCAACTAGATTTTAATATTGCATATCAACATGTAATTCCATATCAGGTTCATCATGGTCGCTATCTAACATCATGCCAGTAGATATAAATAAATCACAAAATCAAGAAAATTCCTCACATCATACCAGTCAAAATAAAACACAATCCCCACTCACCCATCTCCACTCTCAAGCCAAGATTAATCCTCTTCTAGACTCAACAACACTAACTCCGACAAAATCCCCTGAAGAAATCCCAATTCATTTCGATACTCCAATCTCACCCCTCATTCCATCAAGCACTCTCACACACCATCCATCTCTAAGAACTCAACTCCTATCCCTAACTTCACACCCGAGAACCCTCTCATACTATATTCTCAATACTCTCAAAAGGCATTCCCCACGCTTCATATACTACTTAAGACATCACACTCATCATACCCTGCTAACCACATGGATCCCTCTCTCGCGACTCACCTCCTAACACCATCGATCATCCCAACTGCCAAAAATTCTTTCAGCACTCTCCAACCACGCTACCAAATGACCTCATCCACAAGTTTAAGGAAGAAGCAATCATGGAAATCATCAAACATAAGGTCTACATCATGCAAACTAGCATTCATAACATAACATCATAGGTTCAACAAGTCTCAGTTTACCATCATGCTCAATAACCATCGCAACATCATATATGAACATAATCAAGTCAAGCTAACATGTTGCATTATAACCTTATCAGATACAATTCAGGCTTCTTAGCATATGTAGTTCACATTTTACAGGCAAAGGAATTCAAATCACGCTTAGCAACTTAGAGTAGCAACACATCAAGACACCATGGTACACGAGATCTACAAGTCATTAAATCATATCATCATAGGCAACAGACAATCAGGCAACAGTCATCATCAAGTCAACACATCAACACGTAAATCTCATCACTAGGGAAATGCAATATCATCGTCAATAAATTCAAAAGGGTTAGCAATTCGAACAGAGAACACTCCCGCTTGCAAGTCATATCGTACTTAGTATCCGCAATTCTCGATGCGTGCTCGTTCCGTCGACATCATTGATCCCGAGGCCCGTGGGTTATGGGCCCACGCTTCTGCTGCACTGCTCTATCGCTATCTAACTTTTCGTTCCCTCTTCCATGCGGTCGCTCGTCGAATGTATCGCATAGGGTCCAAGTTAGCGGAGACAGGGGAGTGACAAGAGAAGACAACCCAAAGTTCCTTTCGGAACCAACCACGGACCAATACTAAGACGACAACTAGAGATAAAACTTCGACCCGAGAATAGCAACGACGCCCTTATGAAAGTCTATTAGGTTGCAATTGTGGCAAGCAGACACAAATTCATCATGGGGCATATCAATCATATTAATCCACTCTAACATGTACCTATATCAAGGAGCATGCTATACGTATTCATTCCAAAAAGACATATCCGAGTGCTACACGGATGCATGCGAGACAAGATAGCAGGCTATTATCCCATGAAAGCCGATATGCCTAGCAACTTAAGCAAGATATGCGGGATCACAATTGTCACCTATATGAACAATGCACGAGCTTGGTGTATGCATCATACGAGAACATATAAGAGTAACATTGTAACTATCTCATCTAACACAATGATCATATAATAGGTCAAGTATGACACGTAATCATATGACGAGATACATTTAGAAAGCACATGTTCATACATGATACTAGAGTGTTGTAGGAGGAAATCGAGTATGAAATATAAAATATAAATCAAACCAGATTCGTGCCCCAGCAAATAATTACAAGACCTCCTCCTGATACAGCAGTGGGAAGTCAGGATCAATCCACGAGGAAGCGTGTCAGCGGATCCTAGGCAGCGGAGAAATCTCACAGAAGTCAACAACAGGGGTCCTAGGTCTCGAGTATAGTTGCTCGACAGAAGATCGGACAGTCGAACAGCGCAGCAGCAACTCGGCAGTTTTGGTTGATCTCGACAAATGCTTACTCGAGATCGAGTAGGGTCGTCGACGTCGGGTTGGCTCTTGTCGATCACCTGCACACAGAAGCTACGCCGATGCTAGGTCGAGAATCAGTAACTCGAGATCGAGGAGTGCTAGTCGATCTCGAGGAAGGGCAGAAACTAAAACGAAAGAAAATAAAGTAAAGACAAATGCTTTGGGATTTCGAACTAAATTGTATGTAAAAGACTTCCAAGATTGGGGTTTGCAACAACGATAACCAAGCATGCATAAGGCAGAAATAAAACAGATAATCATGTGAATTGCATCAAAGGACTAAGCTTTCGCCTTTTCCAACAATTAGACAACTATTTCAAGAAACCCTAATTGTCTCTACTGATTTTATGTTTACAATTCAAGTTGTTAGCATGGACCTCCATTAGATGGGTAATAAACACATAACAAGTAGTAGATGCTCAAAACATGATAAAAGTCGGATCTTTACCTCAAACACGCATGGCTATCGTCGGGCTCGCCCCAACCCTAGAAGTGGGTGGACTACTCGCGCTTCATCGCAACCTCAGACATTGATTGAAAGGAAATAACAACTTGCATTAAGCTAAATTCAAAGACTTTACAATCCCGGCGATCCAACTCTCGTTGAACGCCAAAACCCTAAAACCTCTGAACTCCTAAACCGTCTCTGTGAACTACTTCTCTAGCTTCTGAATTGAATCATCTAAAATCAGCCCCATGGGCTTTATTTATAGCCTTCTACTCCTTGCTATTCAAGGATAGAATATCTCTATCTTTATCTAAATCTATATCTAAAAGCTTAATGATAAATAAATGCAATAAAGGAATTAAATCTAAAAGGGAAATTATATCTAAAAGTCTTCAAGTGGATAAATCTTCTCCTTCATGATGTAACTTGATAGAATCGGATATACTCGACAATCTTCGGCTCCAAGTAATCCCAATCCGAGTAGAACTGCCCAAACCGCGTTACGCGTCTCCTGGAAGATTTCCTCGATCTCGAGGAGTTTTCCTCAATCTCGAGTAACAGGGTCTTGTCGACTTCAGTGGCTCGGCATCTCGGGTAACCCTTGATCGATGTGGCTCGGACGCTGGCTCACAAATCTCCTCGATCTCGAGTTATATACTCGATCTCAAGTAACAGTGTCGGACATAGCTCGACCTGGTGACGTCGAGCAGCTCTTCCTCGGACTGGCTCGGATGTGTACTCTGGAATTCGTCGATCTCGAGGACCTTCCTCGATCTCGAGTTGAGTGGGATCATCGACTAGGTTTTCTGGTGTTGTCGAGCAACTCTTCTCGACATGCTCGGACAGGTGCTCGGCTTTGTTGACATCGAGTAAGCAACTCGATCTCGAGGAAAGATCTGGATTCGGGTTCTTCGTCTTCAGCTTCTCGACATGGGCTCCTCGATCAAGGTGTGTCCGGGCATGATTTGTCGATATCGAGTACTACTCATCGATATCGAGTAGACTTGCTGCGTCCGTCTTTGCTTCTTGGTTTTCTCCCGAAATGGCTCCATATTCTGCAATATTAAACAGAAACTTATGTAGATCTCTATTTTTGACAAATTAACATAAACTACGTAAATTCGACATATTCCCAACCCGAAATATGCAAAGTGTATAGAATATGGAACTAAAATATGCATAAAGACATGGCTACTTTAGAGACATCAAATCACCCCATACTTAGACTTGCTTGTCCTCAAGCAATAACCAAACAATAACCAAGACCTAGAACACATCCTTCAAGTCTTCGCCTTTTGTCAAAAGCAATATCTCAAGTAGTAGCAATGTAAGACAAGTGAATTTAACGTCATCACACATATATGAGCAATCCATAGGCATAGGCAATATAAATCCAACCTCACAGGGATAATGTGTTTACACTCAACTCTCAATGTGTTTAGGCTATGAAGATCAACTCTCAACTCAATTCCATATACAATCTCATAAACATTGCAATTTAAATATGAATCCACTTCGCAACCCATTATGTAAATGCAACAAGAATTATCAGGAGGACTTCGCTCAATAGAAGTCTTCAAAGAAGATTCCATTCGGCGGGGTTGTAATGGGGCTTGGTAAGAAATATAAGGGTATGGAATTATTTGGCCATGTGGTGCTTAATAAAATTCGGGAATCAAGACTCCTAAATCTCCAACACAACTCAACCAAACCATAACTCTCAATCATATGCATCAATCAAACTCTCCAATTTATCTAAATGAAGTATGTAACCTTTCAAACTTCCTCAACCTCTCCAAAGTATGTATCTTGTAAATAATGAAAGAAATAAGGTAAATTTGGCTCATGCACTTTATTCACAAACATATATACTTTTTCTTCTCTTTTCGATTTTTTTTTGAAACGAAAAATAAAATAAAAACTAATGGTGCATTTATAGGGTGAGCCAAAAATCCTTTTACATAATATGCATAGCAAGATAAAAATATAAAACCAACCCATATCTTAATAATTTCAACAATCCTTCCTACTTGAAATGAAACATAAGCTCATTCCTTCCACAAATCATTATTTCAACCAACTCTAAGTCTTAATTCCCAAATGGGGGTCAGGCTCCATTTGGCTAAGGATAATTTTGTGGAGTTTATAATAAAGGTCTCAGACTAATGTTCTGGCTTCAAGCAGGGATAATGCAGGGTAGGTAAAGAGAGGATAAAATTGGCTTAAAAGGTGCCTCCATCATTTAATTCTCATTTACATAAACATATAAATGCATTGGCTTTGAATAACTATCACAACATTTAGAGATGCATAGGAAGAGCAAATACACTCAAGAAAGCAGAGGGATTTTTTTAATGTTCTCCCTATAAGGCCAAAATTCTCACTTGGACAATTTTTGTTGGATTTTAACCTTTAGCTTAGGATCATATGTGCCCAATTTCATCACAAGTTCACAATCCACATAAAAACAATTTCGATGACTTAGGATAAACCTTCCAAACATGCCATAGGATTTACATGATCAAGTCAGTCATCATTTATCATCATAGGACATCGAAGTTAGGGTATACAAACTAAGACAATGCAAAAATTAAACATGCATTTTTTCTTTTCTTTTTTTTTTCGACATTTTTTTTATGTAACTAAAAAAAACAAGACTAAAGTATGACAAAAGACTAAAATGCATAAAATTTTAAACATGAATGCATAACATAAAAATTAAAATTTCACCATGTAAAACCAAAAGCAAGACTGAAACATATAATAATGATAATGAGCCCTTCCCCCACCCCATACTTAAAATATACAGTGTCCCTACTGTATAAAAATAAAAACAACAGTAAAGGAAGGAACTCACAGGATAACACATCGAGGAGGGCAGATCAGTGCAGGTCGAGTAGAATCTTTGTCGATCTCGGGTACAGAACTCGATATCGAGGAGCTTGTCTGCGTCCAGTGGATTTCTGAAGTCGAGGAGCTTCTGGGCTTTGTCGATATCGAGTTGGCCTACTTGATATCGAGGAGTTTCTGGGCTGCTCCTCTTCGTCGTTTTCGACTTGGCCTTCGTCGATTCTGACTATTTTTCAGGGACTTCTTATTCCACTTTTCGCGATCCTTATATGCTTGCCGACCTAAAAGTGTTAGATTGCACAAAAACAAGACTATCCATATGAAGTATTCTAAAAAACCAAAAGACAAAAAATCAAAAACCCAAACCAAAACCAAAAAGTTCAAAAAGTCCCAAAATTCATAAAGTCTTATATACATGCTCTAGATTTTAGAGTCGCTAGGCCGACTTCTCCGTTTGCGCTTAAGGACCATTAGTGTGGGGCCCGCTTATGCTTGGCCCTTCTCTTGGATCATCTAGGTCCTGATTGTAGTATGCAAGCTCAGCTGACAGGTGGTTGCTTGCATAATCTTCCTTCTCTTTCTTCTTCTTCCTTCCAGCTCTTAATTTCCGCAGATTCTCTCGCCACGGGGCCTTACCTCCCCTTAAATTATTGATAAATTTCTTAATGGACTGAGGAGGAGTAGGATTCATACCTGAACTTACCTTTTCGGACCCAAAACAGAAATCTTCGGGCTTGGGGTTAGTCGATATCGAGTACGACTGGTCGATATCGAGTACAGGGACCCCATACTTAGGATCTTGGTAAGTCTGTGGCTCAGCAGAGGAAGTCGAGGTCAAGGAACTTTGGTCGAGATCGAGTAGTGTCTTAGTCGATCTCGAGGAACCCTCGTCGATCTCGAGTTGGCTGGTGCCTTCCTCCGTTATTTGATTGGTCTCGTGGTTGCTGATACTCTTCACCTCTAGCCATGAAATTTCCTCTTTTGCAGGGCCAAAAGAGAAATCTAAGACCTCATCGCCTATGGTGAAGGTGAGCGATCGATTTTTGACACTGATCTTGGCATCTGTAGTAGCTAAGAATGGTCTACCAAGAATAATAGGGCTAGTAGGATCTTCAGCACAGTCTATAATAAGGAAATCTGCTGGAACAAAGAATTTACCAACCTGGACGGGGACATTCTCAACTATACCTGTAGGGATGACCACTGTATTGTTTGCCATGTATAGTTTGGCATCCACAAGCTCTATGCATCCTATCTTTACCTTCCGCCAGATTGATAAAGGCATGATGCTCACACTTGCTCCTAAATCACACAGAGACTCATATTTATATTGTCCAAAACCCACAGTAACATAAAACTTACCAGGGTCAGGTCTCTTTTCAGGGAAGTGGAGTACTTTGCATTCGCCTGCGATCTCTGAGATGGATCGCTTCTTGCTCAGGATTTCCTTCAGAAATTTGACATATTCAGGCATTTCTTGCAGGGCTTCTGTAAAAGGAATAGAGACGTTTAGTTCCTGCAGCATATTAACAAAACGGTTAAACCTACCTGTAGTGGGATCTTTCTGTGCTTTAGAAGGGAAAGGCAGTGGCTTTTTCTGCTTTGGAGCCAGATCAGATGTCGGAGGTGTTGCAGAGTCGTCGACGTCGGCCAGATTCTTCTCGATCTCGACTACAGGTTCCTCGATATCGAGTTGCTTCTGTTCTTTGTCGAGTTGCTGCTCTGCTTTGTCCTTATGCTTCCCGACCTCTGGCTCGTGTAATTGATGCCCACTTCTGAGTTTGATAGCTGTGACGTGTCCGGTCTTCCCCTTAGGATTTGGTTCTGTTTGCCCAGGGAGCTGTCCGGATGGTCGTGGGATCTGTGCAGCGATTTGACCCATCTGGGTCTCTATTCCCCTTTTTCAGATGTCCAATTCTCCAAATTTTGTAGTGATGTTCTGGAACTGGTTGTTGATTGTGCCTTGATTCCGACGCATCTCCTCAAGGATGAGCTGCAGATCGTCCTTCTTTTGATCCCTTTCTGGATGTCCTGGAGCTCTGTAGGGTGGAGGGGGGGGGGGGGGGGTGCCTAGGAGGACCTTGGTTCCACTGCGGTTGATAGAACCTTTGATCTCCCATGTAGCGATTGGGACCCCCAGCGTAGGCTACCTCTTCATGTGTCTCTGCCAACCTGACTTGCTCAGTGTGTGGGCTCTCAGTAGTGGTGTGCCGCTGTGATCCGCATTCGATGCAAGGCTGATTGAAAGATAGATATTTGACTTGCTTGAGGAGCTTGCGATTCTGGTCTATGTAGAACTGCTCCCTTACATCCGGGTCAATCTCCTTTGCTGGCTCATAGAGTGACATAGATGGTGCTGGCCTGGCATAGGAGTTCTCCTCATAGTTTGCAGTAGACCCATATTTGTTGTCATAATTGGTGAGCTTGTCCAGCACACCCCAGGCGTCAATTGGTGGCATCGTCAGATACTCATAGCGAGTATACTGGTTGATTCTGTCCTTAGTGACTTGGTAAAGAGAGTTGAAGAAGATCTCCTGAATGATGTAGGGTGGTTGTCCATGAGTAGGGCAAGATCGCAGTAGTTCTTTGTAGCGTTCCCATGCCTTTGCTAGCGGTTCCCCAAGCTTCTGTTTGAAGGCTGTGATTTTCTGGCGGAGCAGTGCTGTTTTGGAGGGAGGGAAGAATTTGTTCAGAAATTCTTGCTCTACTTGGGCCCATGTTGTGAGTGATCTTGGTTTCAGCCCTTCAAGCCACTTCAGTGCAGGTCCAGCGAGAGACCAGCGGAAAGCCTTCATCTTGACATATTCCAGAGTTGTACCTTCAGCAAGAGTACGGCACATGTCAGAAAAATTGGTAATATGTTCAAGAGGACACTCATTAAATTTGCCATAAAAAGCATTATTTTTAAGCTCTATAAGAAATTGAGTGCGAATTTCAAAAGAGTTTTCAGGGATTAGAATCGCCGATTCGGGCACGACGAGAGTTGGATGCATATAATCCTCTGCAGTGGTTGGGTATTGGGCAAGCTCAGCTTCTGCTTGCCTCGCGCGCTCAGCTTCTTGTTCCCTTCCAGCTCTCTCAGCAGCGATAGTAGCATCCCTTGCGGCTAGTTCCCTTGTAAGCCTTTCAATAAGCTGTTCTTGTATTTCTGCGGCCGCCATGGCTCTTTGTAGTTTAGCTCTGATGTGTAGAAGGCGTTCCGGTTCGTCTAAGCCGTCAAACTCAGGTGGTTGACCAGAACGGCGCATACACCTTTAAAGTAACTCAAAGAAAACGTGAGATTTTAACTACCTAAGGCGCGAATGATTGCTTCCCCGGCAACGGCGCCAATTTGTTGTAGGAGGAAATCGAGTATGAAATATAAAATATAAATCAAACCAGATTCGTGCCCCAGCAAATAATTACAAGACCTCCTCCTGATACAGCAGTGGGAAGTCAGGATCGATCCACGAGGAAGCGTGTCAGCGGATCCTAGGCAGCGGAGAAATCTCACAGAAGTCGACAACAGGGGTCCTAGATCTCGAGTACAGTTGCTCGACAGAAGATCGGACAGTCGAACAGCGCAGCAGCAACTCGGCAGTTTTGGTCGATCTCGACAAAGGCTTACTCGAGAACGAGTAGGGTCGTCGACGTCGGGTTGGCTCTTGTCGATCACCTGCACACAGAAGCTACGGCGATGCTAGGTCGAGAATCAGTAACTCGAGATCGAGGAGTGCTAGTCGATCTCGAGGAAGGGCAGAAACTAAAACGAAAGAAAATAAAGTAAAGACAAATGCTTTGGGATTTCGAACTAAACTGTATGTAAAAGACTTCCAAGATTGGGGTTTGCAACAACGATAACCAAGCATGCATAAGGCAGAAATAAAACAGATAATCATGTGAATTGCATCAAAGGACTAAGCTTTCGCCTTTTCCAACAATTAGACAACTATTTCAAGAAACCCTAATTGTCTCTACTGATTTTATGTTTACAATCCAAGTTGTTAGCATGGACCTCCATTAGATGGGTAATAAACACATAACAAGTAGTAGATGCTCAAAACATGATAAAAGTCGGATCTTTACCTCAAACATGCATGGCTATCGTCGGGCTCGCCCCAACCCTAGAAGTGGGTGGACTACTCGCGCTTCATCGTAACCTCAGACATTGATTGAAAGGAAATAACAACTTGCATTAAACTAAATTCAAAGACTTTACAATCCCGGCGATCCAACTCTCGTTGAACGCCAAAACCCTAAAACCTCTGAACTCCTAAACCGTCTCTGTGAACTACTTCTCTAGCTTCTGAATTGAATCATCTAAAATCAGACCCATGGGCTTTATTTATAGCCTTATACTCCTTGCTATTCAAGGATAGAATATCTCTATCTTTATCTAAATCTATATCTAAAAGCTTAATGATAAATAAATGCAATAAAGGAATTAAATCTAAACGGGAAATTATATAAAACTAAGGGGTAAGGTTGCTGGTTTGTGGGGGTGAAGATCTCTATCTTTATCTATGGATAGAATATCTCTATCTTTATCTAAATCTATATCTTCGCTCCTCTTGGTTTTTCGGTGCATAAGGTTGCTGGTTTGTGGGGGTGAAGATGCTCGTGAAATTATATAAAACTAAGGGGTAATTCGATCATTTTAATTTAAAACACAAAAAAATAATCTCAACCTCAATTAACCATTAAAAAATTTTCATCCTTTAAGAAAATACTCTCTTCGTTAATTTAAACTTGACGTTTTACTATTTATATACGTTTTTAAATATTAAAAACTACATAAAATATTAAGTTTTTAAATAATTTTTTAATAATTTCATACTTAATACTATTGACTATGAATTTATAAAATCAAATATAATCTTTTAGTATTTTATATAGTTTTTATCATTCTAAAAAAACATGTATAAACATGCATGAATAATAAGCAAGAAAAGACTTGCCGGGAAAGGGGTTGCAGTTCCTCTCTCGTGCAGTCTATGTAATCTCAATGATGAAGACGCTGAACATATTTTTATAAACTGGCAATGCTCAAAGGAGCTCATTTGGAAAATAGACCAACATATTGGAAGGACAATTCAAAACACACAAACAAGGGACAAAAACATGAAAGAAATCACAAAAAACAAAACTTGCCATCATTTGGTGGATCGTATGGACAATTAGAAATAAGATTATTTTTTATGATCATGGATTTGCAAATACACAAAAGCAGGAACAATACATTAAACATCAATTACTACAATGGGAGGAATCCAAAAGACAATTCTGGGAAGATACGGATCAAAAGAAAAATGTTACACTACCGACCCAAAGGAAAAGGAAAAACTTGAGATGGCAAAAGCCTATGGCTGGAGGCTTCAAATTAAATTTCGACGCTTCTGTGCTTTCTTCTGGCGAGGCTTCGACGGGTGTAGTTATTCGAGATCATCATGGCTTTGTCGTTTTCTACAGAGGTTCCCTGTGTGGGGAGATGTCGGCGGTGAAGACCGAAGCTCTTGCCCTCCATTCTGGGCTTGTGGCTGCTCACCAATCGGATATTTTTAGGATCGGGGTCGAAGGCAATTGTCTTGCGGTCATCAACACCATCAATGATGTCTGGAGCTGTCCTTGGGAGATTGAAATGATTACTGCTGATTCCAATCGACTTCTCCAGAACTTCCAATGCTCCTCATGTATGCATGTCTTCAGAGAGCTCAATCAGGTCGCAGACAAGGTGACTCATCTTCGGCATCAACTCGATGACGACTCGCCCTTGTATCATTCCGAGTTCCAGGGTCTCGTCCAAAAGGACGCTCTTGGGTGGTGGATCAGCAGGGTCTGACACCGTCCAAATCCTTTCCTTGTATCAAAAAAAAAAAAAAAAAAGCAACAAGTTACCGGAGGACAGGCCCAGTTTCACACAAGGGGGGAAGAGCGTGGGATTGGTTGGGTAACAGTACTGTAATCCGTATAAAAAAGGATAAAATGATGCATCTCCGAGTCGACCGTACCAGACCCCACCTTCCTTGCATAACGCCTTTGCGGCACCAGTTGCCTCGGTTGCCTCCACATGTTCTCTCTTTTCTTTTCCTTTTTTTTCCTAAAAAAAACTCTCTCTCAAAATATAAATTAATTTTTTTAATATGTTAAAAACTCAACTCTACAAATTATATACGTTTTATTAAGATGGTGAAAGCTATATAAAATATTAATTTTTTAAATAATATCATACTTATCACTTATTAATAGTAATAAGTATGATATTATTTTAAAAAATCATTAAAATGATAATATTTGATATAATTTTTATCGTCTTTAAAAAACATGAACGCCTTTAAAAGTCACTTATTTACAAAAGGATGGAATATAAAATAGCAATTTTTTTTTCAAAAATTTTAAAATAATTTCAAACATATTAATAAATTTAAAATTATTTTTAAATGTTTGATAAAAGGTTGATATTTTTATAAAATTTGAACTCATTAAAAAACATGTCAAAAGGTAAAATAATTTATATTTTGAGATAGAGGGGTATTATTTTTTGTAAAATAACCAAAATATTCTTTAATACTTTTTTTAATTTAATTTATACTCCATTTACAATAGCTTATGAATTACTCCCTCCAATTAAGAATATAAAATATTAGACTTTGCTCAACGTATTTTAAAGAGCTAAAAATTATAAATAATAAATAATAAAAAGCTAAAAATCATATAAAATATTAAGACTGACATTTTTTAAAAAATAATTATTATTAGAAATAAATATTAAACTTGTTTTTAAAAATAAAAAAATATTTTATGGAGTATAATTTTGTACCTCCTCAGATTACACTTTGGATAGTAAAAAATTACAACTTTTGATCTAAAATATTTGATTTTTATTATTACTCATGATTTTTGATAAAATTTGAAACTCTATAAAATGTTAAAATTTTAATTAACTTTTTCAAATTATTTCATACCGATTAGTAACGAGTATAAATCATATTAAAATTTTAATATTTTATAAAGTTTTTATAGTTTTTCTAGAGAATGCGTCAGAAATTTAAAAATAAATAAATATTACTGATCGAAGGAACTATATTATAATTTATAATATAGGTGGGATCACATCTGGTGTGAATAATAGATCTCTTTTCTTGTATGAAGATTAAAATAGAGCTCACTAGCACTAGTCCAACAGGTCCAGTGGAATGGGCAAGTCATGCTCATGCATCCAGGCAGCTGATAACAAAAAAGCTAGGTGGGCCTTCAGCCCAACAGATATACAATTTTGGGATTCCAGAGAGACCCATTTTGACAGTGCCTCCATTTTCTTAGATGACATGAATTTTTTTTTTTTTTTTTTTTATTTTTTTATTTTTGATTAAGTAAGAATTCGAGACCAGGCAAGCCTGATTCTCGAGAGGCCGACGAATCGGCACGCGTAAACCGCCTAAACACACAATACGAACAGAAAACGGCGCTATGAAACAAGCAAAAAAACAACTCTACAACAAGACAAATCTAAGAAAAAATCCCCCCAACAGTTGCGGACGACAGCGCAGAACGAAGCTAAGCACTACCAAAATAGTAGCACCGCGGGCCAGCGGTACAGCAGGAATCTATCTCTTGTGGGAAGTGCCGACGAAACTTCAAGCTCATTCCCGGATATAGAGTCGCCCTGAACGCACCACCTCAACCTCAGCCAGTCCCGACTCCAAACTTCACGCCCCAACCAAGCAGAAGACCTCCTAGAAATGCTGAAAGTAGAGTCACATACTGCCCGTACAAAAACGCCAAAAGATTAACCAACCGGAATTTAGTCAAGCTCTAACGAGATTTAATCAAACCCTTTCAGGATTTAGTTTAAACGCTTACGGGATTTAGTCAGGCCCTTTCGGGCTTTTATACTAACCAAGCAAAAGGTAAAAAGATTAACCAAAATCATTTACCTTTTACTTAAGTTTGGAACTTTTATATATAAAATAAAATATATATCTCTATACATAAAAGGTGTGTTCAGATTTTTTATTATTTTTTAATATTTTGAAAGCAAAATCAACATCAAACAACTGTTTCCCACACTCCACCACAACCTGCCCAGTAGCCCTGCAAGGAGAACAGAAAGCAAGCCTTGCACAACAAGGACAAACGACGGGGAAGGATTGTCGTGCACGGCAAGGAGAAGCCGGGCTGGGATGACAGCAATCGAGACACCATCCGCAAGACGTCGGGAACGAACCCAGACAGACGCAGAGGGCCGGCGGAACGGAATCGAAAAGGAAGTTATAGATTTGGGGGTTTCAAGGCACGGAAAAAACCAGTGCCTCGGAGGATAAGGCTGTGGTGGGGGAATCACCAGGCTACACCAGGAGAGCTTGGAACCATCGAAACCAGGAAAAAGAAGTGCGGAGAGGAAGGGGATTCAACCAAGGCTGGAAGGACATTCACCATTAAAGGCGATTGAGGGACACAAATCTCCACCCGACGGACGCCTAACGAGAAGGCGGAGAGGGATGGGAGACAACTATGGGCGGAAATCTCCATTGAAGACGATTGCACGCGAAACCGGGCAACCACGAGCAATCGTGACCGACAACACCCAGAGGCTGGACAAGTAGGATTCAAAGCCCGATTGAAACAAAAAGCAATCCGGCAAGGTTCATCTAATGAGATTAGGGGCATCGAAACGAGAAATACATCCCATCGGACACAGATTATTGAAGAGAACAGATTTGATCAAAGCCCCGAAGGGATTTTTCACAAGCTTTCTCTCACTCCAGAAATCTAGAGATAAGAGAGAGCGATTTTGCTCGAAGGAGTTTGCTCCAATCACACAACTACCTGCAATTGTGTTTGTTTTGTGGGCAGAGCTTCATCATCCATGAAAAGATTCATGGGAGGACACAGATTATTGAAGAGAATAGGTTTGTCAAGCCCCGAAGGGATTTTTACAAGCTTTCTCTCTCTCTAGAATTATTTAGATGACATGAAATTTTTAGACGGAGTATTTGATAGAATTTAAAGAGGAAATAATATTAAAAGAGGCAATTTGAAGAGGAAAATAAAGCTCAAAAGCTCTCAAATGTGTTTAATCTCTTTATTTGTATCTTTCACTCTTATTGATATATGGTTATGCTTACAACGATTGCTATTTATAGGCTAGCTACATGCATGAATTGAACGTAAGAAACTACAAACTTAAAGCTAGCACTTAATACCTTAAATTAACTCACATAACATAAAGTGTTAAATGGTGTAACCCATCACTCATGAATTCCCTTGTAAAAATGCATGATACTTTATTATTGGCCGAAAAGACAAATCGGTATATTAAAACATCCTCTCGGGACAAATTGATATATTTAAAGTCGAGAGGGACAAATTAGTATTTTTAAGAAGTTAATTGGGACAAGTAAATCCTTCACCCGACAATCAAGCTGGTTCACAAAATTAAATTGAGTTCTGCTAAACCTAAACCGGTTCATTAAAAAAAAAAGAATGCTTTTTTTTTGGTAAGTAAAAAAAAAAAAAGAATGCTTGAACCATTGAATCAAATTAGAAATTGATGAAAGAGGGAATGCATTAGGGTGGGCGAGGAACAACAAAGATCGATACACAGCGAAGAGGGCGAAGGGTGGGCTAACAGTGAAGGTCGAAGAAGCGAATTCGTCCAATGGTGAGTTTTAGTCTTAAATTTCGAAATCCCATTGATGAATCTTCGATTTGGTTTTCTTTTCTGCTGTTCGAATCTTCAACATGCAGTCTTTTTGCAATTTAGGGTTTTCTAAAAGAAGTAGATTGGGAGTGTTTTGAATTCAACCTTGTGTGTTTGTAGAACATAGATGGAAGTGCAATATGTAAGAAGAAAATTGACTCAAGGAGGAGGAAAAAACCAGATTTGGATAACTCAATCAAGTTTGCGAAAGTTGTAGATGAAATTGAGGAAGACAATGATGGTGTTAATTGGTTGCTACAATGTTAGGGTTTAGGTTTCGGTTTCAAATCAGTGAAATGAATCACAAATTTTAGAATTTGAGTCTCCTGGACCGAATAACATTTTTTGTAAGAGTAGGTAATCTTTTTCTGATTGCTCAATTGTGATGGGTTCCCCTTCCCCCTCCAAGAAGAGTGCAGTTGATTTTAGCTTTGAAACATCTCAATTGAGCTTATGTTCAGTCTTGATGAGTTGTAATCCGCTGCATCTACTTATCATGATTCTCATGATAGCCAAACTCACTAATATATTGAATTTGCGTCATTGAAGATCATATTCCTGTTCAGATGCAATGGAGAGAAAACAATTTGCAATCTTTTGAGAAGCATAGACAAGTAAAAGCTGAAAATTAATGCCCTTTTCATTTGCTGGATTTAAAGCCATGACTTAAATTAGTAAGACATCTTAATGGCTAGAGCTGGCAATTTGGGTTATTCGGTCGGGTTCAGGTCGAACACATTCGGGTCGGGTCACTGATGAGTCGGGTCAACTCGGTCAAAATTTCTGTGTCGGGCTTGATCGGGTCGAGTTGGGTCGGATTCGGTCAAAATGAAATTCAGATTGGTCGGGTTTCGGTCAGAATCGGGTTGGACCCATTCGGGTTTTCGGATTTCGGGTCGGTATTCGGGACGGTCTCATTCAGGTTTCAAGTAGAAGTGGGTCTACGTTTGTTTCGAACTTTTAATTGTTTGGGTTGAATTTGTTGAATCAGGTTCGTTCAGGACTTTCGAGTGATCAATTTTATTAAATTGAATATGTAATTCATGTTATTTGTGTATTTCAAAAAGTATTTTTAGTAAAATTAAATATGATTCAATATATAATCTACTCATTGATTCGTAAGCTCATTCTATTCATCATTAATTTCATTGAAATTTGACAATATAATGCTTGATTCCCTATCTAAAATATAATTCACATTATTTGTGTGATTGTGTATTTATGTCTTTCAAAAAGTGGTTTTCAAATAAAATCATATATGATTCAAGTTATAATATCCTCATTGTACTCATCTTTTGGTAATTAGATTATTACATAATTTATAAATAATAAATTTTTGGTAATTTAATCGATCATTTTATTCATTTCAAGTAATTTGATCAATCATTTTATTTTTGATAATTTTACTTATGTGAGATAATATAAAATTTTAAATACAAGCATTAAGTATACAACTTATAAAACTATCATATATTCATATTCCCGTAATCTTTTTTTTAAACCATATTCAATTATTTGTGTTTGATTATTAAATATTTGAGTAGATGATATAAAATTTGTTATAAACAAATTATATATTGTCTTTTATTTTTAAATAAAGCTGTGATTTTATATTTTATTCATTACAAATGATTTGGTTGATCTCTTTATTTTTGTTAATTAGATTATCACTTAAGTAAAATTTCATTTTATTTTATTTTTTCCTCGTTAAATTTTATTTTTGTTAATTAGATTATTCATTACAAATGAAATTTCATAAAATAGAAGGGAATGAAAATAATGGAGTGAAATTTTATTGGGAGGCAATGAAATTTCATATGAGAGAAAGGGAGAGAAATATAGGAGGGAAATGTAAAAGTAAAATAGGAGGGAAGGGAGGGAAATTTTATTGGGAGTGAATGAAATTTTATTGGAGGGAAGGATGGAAATATAGGAGGGAAATGTAAAAGTGAAATAGGAGGAAAAGGAGGGAAATATATGAGGGAAATTTTATTGGGATTTGGGAGGAAATAAAATAGGAGGGAATGAAATTTAAGATGATAGAAGGGAGAAAAATTTCAAAGATATTCGGGTCGGGTTAGGAGTCGGGTCGGGTCAGAAGTCGGATCGGGTCTGATTTGAGTCGGATCTGGGTTGAGTCGGGTTTGTTTGTATTTGGGTAAATTCGGGTATCGGGTCAATATCAATCGGGCTCGGTTTCGGGTTCAGCTTATTCATAACGCTAAATTTTCGGGTTCGATCGGGTTTCGGTTCGGGTGAGTCGGTCGGATTTCTCGGGTCGGGTCAGATTTTGCCAGCTCTATTAATGGCTGTTGAATTACTAAAACTTCAATATGTAGGGAAGAAAGATTCTCTTTTTCATATATTATAGTGCAAATACCTGTTTCATACACAATTTATTGTTACTGAAACTTTGATTATGATTGTCAATTATTTTGTGGTGCTGATATGAAATAAGTTATTGTTTATAATTATCTGTGATAAACTGTATAAATGTCCCTGAGCTCCTGTCATCAGTGGCCAATTTTCAGGATGTGCCATCACTTCCTTTCATTTAGCCGATGTATTGACGGTTTCTATTAGATTTCTCAAAATAATTTTAAGTCTATTAGCTCAAATGGTAGAGCATTGTGCTTAAGTCCAAAGATGTGGGTTCAAATCCCACATAGACTATAAAAGAGTAATTACTTATAAAACTTAAAACTAGGCGGCGACCTCCCGCCTAGCGCCAACTTTTGCAACACCAAACATCATATTCAAGACTACCAGGTATGGATGTTATATCCAAAAGCCCCCCAACTTAAAAAAGCAAGTGAACCAATTATTTAAACATGGGCAAGCGAAAGAATCATTAAACAAGGGAGACATAAAATTAGCAAAAAAATCAATGCACAATGCCAACGATATGCTATCCAATCTTAAGAAAGAAATCAAAGAATACAGGAAAAACAGTTGGGTTTGTATAATTGTATGTAGACATTCAAACATATTTGGCACATATAAATAACACCTAATACTAAGCAATTGGGAGGACAGATGCATAAATGAGAATACTAAAGCGGGACAGAAAACAAGAGAGCAGAAGCCTTTCAGGTGTTCATGAATACAATCTACAGAACAGGTTAACGTAGCTAGAATGCAGTTTTACCTGGTTAGATGTGACATACATCCTCTGAAGAGATTTTGAACAACAGTATGCGCTTTACTAGATGAGTAATTGTTTTCTATTTGGTCATGCTTCTCATTCATCTCTCTCTCGACTATAAAACATACACAATCCAGTTTGTGCATACGCACAATGCTCTCCCATTTGAGCTAATAGGCTAAAACTGATTTTCAAAAATCAAATAATAACACAAAGCAACTACATTTTTCTTATAACTGAGTATGACAAAGTTCCACATCTTTTGTAGACAAAGAAGGCATGTGAATTGACATTAGGGGCATCTATTTGCCACATCAGTTCTGTAGGTCACTAATCAGCATCGGTAACTCCTAACCATGCCATCTAAAAGATCTAATGAAGAAGATATCAGTGGCATCTATTTGCTAAGAAAGAACAATAGACCCATCAATGCCTTCATCCGAACAGCAGCCTAGCAAATAGAACAATTGACATCAGAGGCCAGTTGATCAAGACTATCCTCCATACCATTATGACCAACAAGGAATTCAATCAAGCACAGGAAGCAAATCGATCAAGACAACTACAAACCTATATCAAACAGCAGCATCTTCGATCGAGCAAACCACTAATCAGTGGAGGTTTTACCCCCAACAGCAAAGAAGCAACAATCCATCAATGAAAACGGTTGATATCAAACGCAAGTAGATAAAAAAACATTCTCCAAACCAGCAAGAACATCTAGGGTTAAACGATGAAGGCAATTTATAGCTTAATCGTTTAACAAATTCATCAATAAAATGGATGGTACAAAGAGTTTCCTCCAATCTGAAACCCTAATTTCGATGAAAAAAATACTTACAATTTGATTCTCACTGTTGCTAGATCCCTCTGAATCAGCCATAGAAGCTTTACTTTCGAGTCTTGCTTTGCTCAATTTCGCCTTCGCCTCTTCACTCTTCGTCACCTCTTAATCTTCTTCGCCTCAGTTCGCCTGTAACATTGGAGGAGGGATGATTGCAATTCATCAATTAAGATTTCGAAATTGAAGAAGAAAACTCACCATTGGACGATTTCTTTCTTCGACTCTCTACTATTTGCCTCTTCACTCTTCGCCCTCTTTGCTGGTTCGTCTCCAATCCTCCATTGTTCTTCAATTTGTGAGTTTGGTTCAAGCCCTTTTTTTTCAATGAACCGGTTTAAGTATACGGAGAACCCAAATTAATTTTTTGAACCAGCTAAATTGTGGGTGAAGGATTTACTTGTCCCAAGTAGAGCTCGCAAAATCTGACCCGACCCGAGAAACCCGAACCGAAACCCAACCGAACCCGAAAATTTAGCGTTATGCATAACCCGAACCCGAAACCAAGCCCGACCGACTTTGACCCGAAACCCGAAGTGACCCGAATACAGACAAACCCGACTCAACCCGGATCCGACTCAAATAAGACCCGACCCGAATTCCAACCCGACCCGACGCCCAACCCGACCCGACTCCCAACTGAATTTTCTTTTAAATGAAGTTACTATGTTTAATATTAGATAAATATTATGTTAAATCACAAAAAATACCCATAAAGATGTAAAATTTTAAAAATAAACTAAATATAATATAGATAAAGGGTAAATATTAGAAATTTCTTATAATAGACATTTTATAGGATCGTTATAATCGCAATAAAGGACCGGGATCATTTTTCCATTTTTAGATTGTAGGATCGAATCGAGAGTTTAACAACATTGAGTTTATGAGCCAATGAGTAGATTATTTATTGAATCATATTTAATTTTACTAAAATGCTTTTTGAAATCCATAAATAACATGAATTACATATTCAATTTAATAAAATTGATTACCCAAAAGCAATGTTCTAACTTCTAAATATCGCTTATCGGGGTCGTATTATATTTATACTTCAAATTTTAAAAATAAACATGAAAAATTAATATTTAAATTCTAAAATTACCCATAAACTTGATAAAATAAAAAGTGTAAATTTTGATCCGATATACCTAATACCTATATGATATATGGCTATATGGTAAATTGGTAACGGATTCTAAATATCTCCGATATATTGGCCGATATATCGGGGACCGACCCGAGTATCGACCCGAAACCCGAACGAGACCGACCCGATTCTGACCGAAAACCCGAATGGGTCCAACCCGATTCTGACCGAAACCCGACCAATCTGAATTTCATTTTGACCGAATCCGACCCGACCCGACCCGACCAAGTCCGACACAGAAATTTTGACCGAGTTGACCCGACTCATCAGTGACCCGACCCGAATGCGATCGACCCGAACCCGACCGGATAACTCGAATTGCCAGCTAGAGTCCCAAGTAACGCCTTAAAATACTAATTTGTCCCTCCGGACTTTAAATATATCAATTTGTCCCGAGGGGGTGTTTTAATATACCGATTTGTCTTTTCGGCCCTTTATTATTGAATTAAGTTTAAGTTGTACCGCAACCCTTAAACTTAATTCCTTGTAACACCGACCATAGACCACAACTTGATGAAAGTTTCTGCTTTCAGAGGCTTCGTAAAAATATCTGCAACTTCCTCTTGAGTCTTCACATACTTGACTTCAATATCGTTCCTGGAAACACATTCACGGATGAAATGATACCTGGCTAACTTGTTATAAAAGGAAAGAAAACCTCACCTCGGGTTGCCTCCCGAGAAGCGCCTTTGTTTCATGTCGTTGGATCGACGTTGTGCTTAAGCTTACGACACTAATCAGACATAGTCAAAGCCCTCAACAACCTGTCAAACTCTTGTACGTGCACAACTAACAAACAAGCATGCACTACATACAAATAAATTGAAACTAAACAATAATACATTTAAGAACCGTTTCGACTTATTGTATTCGTGAGCTTGACTACCCACAAAGGGTATATAATACCACCAATTTAGTTCTATTGGTGGCTTGTCAAAGTAGCAGTCAAATGAATCAACGTATACACCAATATTCTCTCTAATGCAGGAGACAACCTTTACCTGCTCTGTAGCCTCAACAATAGGCTCTGGACCTGATTCATCAATGGGCGAGCTAGGGATGATCTCGTCAGATGGAGTGTCTTCTTCTAGACCTGAGCATGGGCCGGGTTGAGCGGGCTTGAGCCGGGCCATCGACATTTTAGTAGCCCATTGAATCGGGTCGGGCTTGGGCCATGCCCGATTTTTGGGCCTACTACCTTATCCAAATCCCCCCTTGTTGGCGGGCCGGACCGCCCACCGGGCCTAACATACTTTTTTTTTAATTAGGAAAGGATTCGAGACGAGGAAACCCCCTACCCGATAGCATAACCGGTTATGTAACTAAATTTTCCTTTTAACTAATATCCAAAAATTAAAGACATAACACATATAAATCTATACTTTTTTTTAATACTTTATGGACAAAAAAAAATTATAAATATACACTATATATATACACTGTAAAGACAATATATAATATAAAAAAGAAGTTAAGTTTTCTTAAAAAATTTCATTGTATATTAATATATATCGGGCCGGGTCTATCGGCTCGCTTGGGCCTCATACTCTGCCCAAGCCCAGCCCGGTGGGCCCACCGGACCGGGCCTGTCGGCCCGCTTGGGCCGATTATTCTACCCAAGCCCGCCTTTTTCCCCGGGCGGGTTGGACGGGCCGGGCGGGTTAGCCCAGGTCTATCTTCTTCCTCTATCTTCTCAGTGTGATTTTCCACAATGACCTCAAGAGGTGCAACAGAGGTCTCAACGATTTGAGATACTGGAGAAAGTGACTCGTTCTGCGCACATTGATTATCCATGTAGCAGAAAAATTCCCACATCTCCGAGAGTTCCATATTTAATAAACCTCCATCACTCAGGCGCTCGGCAAGACTCCGTGTCTCAGAAGTCATGCCATCAAAGATGCATAGAAGCACTTCCCTTATACTAGCTAGTTTGATATCCCAATGAATAAACATCGTTAATGTACTCCTTCAGTCTGATAAAGTATTGATGAAAATTCTCTCCATGTAACTGCAATAACCTCACCTTCAACATATGTTAGTAGCAAGAGTGTAGACCTTAAATAGGTAAATAAAGAGCGGCCATTCCGGGATTCGAACCGGGGACCTATAGGTACTACCCACAAGTCCTTTCCGGTGAGCCATTCCGGAATGGTTAGCAAGAGTGTTGACCGTGTATGTGGTCCACACTAAAAATCAGCACAAAAACACACAAGAAACAATAAAAATCCCCGGCAACGGCGCCAAATTTGACGGAGGGAAAACCTGTCGTTGATCCGTCAAAGTATAACTCAAACCTATAACTAGTACAACAATAAGTAAGAGGTCGATCCACAGGGAGATTTGTTGCTCAAGTGTGATTTAAATGCCGATTAGAGTAACCAAATGGGGGGTTTTAAGAGTGTAAAATATCCGCCTTTTCTCAAAGCGGATTGATGGAAGCAGAGTAAATGATTTTGTTTCAAACAATTATGAGAAGCAGTTCTACGTACAATTTTCCACTTTATTTGGTTGAAACGATCCTTGTAACTTCTTCTCGTCCTATTAACCCATGAATGCCCTTGTCCCGACCTAATATAGTTACTAGTCCAATGAGTCCTAGAAACCCTTATCAATCGAACAGTCACTAAAGAAGGATTTAACACAATCGATAGCTTTAAGTTCAGAGATTAGCCAAGGTATTTGTAGTCCCTAAAGAGGGATTTAACAACACATCCAACTTCCTACTTATCCAATTAGGTCAATCAGCCCTAAAGGGACAAGTTTGCTACTTGTGTTAAGGTTCACAATCAGGAATCTACAGAACCCTAGCAATTGAATTGATCTAATAAGTTGCCTAGACAAGATAGAACAAAACAATAAACAATTAAGCACAAAGAAGTTGAAGCATTCAAATATAGGAAACAAGGAACGAGAATTAGAAACTCACAATCAATCCAAATAAAGCTTCAAATTATAGGCAGAACAGATGAATTTAGTTCCTCATGGAAAACATTGCTCAATCTCTAATTGTCTGATAGAACATGGAATAGAATAGAAGTCAATTAAAACTAACTAAAGTCGGCCTTAAAAAGTCTAAGACGAACCAAAAAACGAAATAGAAAAACTAGGGTTTCAATAAATCAAAACGGCGCTCAGATGACTAATGCTGCGGCCGCTGCACATGCTCACTGTCGATTCCTCTTGTCCAATCCGAGAGCAGCTCCAATTCTTGTTTCTCCTCTTTATTCCTTAATTTTTTCCAATGTCTTTTTCATCTCTCTCCAAGATATTGTATATCTAAATGGTATTCAGATTCAATCTGCAAAATGACCACAAATTCGGGCAGAATCCGAATTTTTCCAAAATAATCACTAGATGCAATTTAACTACAATTTATTAACTAAATGCAACCTAACTGTTGTAGGAGGAAATCGGGACTTGCAATTAAAGTATAAATAAAGCAAAGCAAACTAGATTCCGTCCCGTGCAAATAATTACAAGCCTCCCTCCCGATGCAGCAGTGGGAAGTCAGGATCGATCCTCGAGGAAGCGAGTCAGTGGATCCTAGGTAGCGGAAAAATCTCACGGGCAGAAATCGACTTCAGGGGTACTCGACCTCGACTAGGGTTTAGTCGACAGGAGCCAGTACAGTCGAATCCGAGCAAACAACAGACACTGGAATTCGGTCGACTACGAGGAAACTGCTCGATGTCGAGTTGGCTGGTCGTAGTCGAGTAACCTTTGTCGACTTCGAGTTCATGCAGAGACAAGCAACAACAATCTTTGCTTGATCGAAAGTCAGAAGTCGACGTCGACCAAGGGGTGGTCGAAGTCGAGCAGAAACAGTAAAATAAAATAAAGAACAAAGCTTTCGGATTCGGAATAAACTATGTGAAAGAAAACTTCCAAGATCGGGGTTTGCGACAACAATAACCAAACATGCATAAGGCAAGATAAATAACGATGATTATGCAAATAGCATCGAAGGATCAAGCTTTTGCCTTTTCCTAACAATTAAGTAACTTTTTCAAGAAACCCTAATTGTATCTACCAATTTTATGTTTATAATCCAAGTTGTTAACATGGATCTCTATTAAATAGGTAATAAACATATTAAAAGTAGTAGATGCTCAAAACATGATAAAAGTCGGATCTTTACCTCAAACACGCATGGCTATCATCGGGCTCGCCCCGACCCTAGAAGTGGGTGGACTACTCGCTCTTCATCGCAATCGCAGACATCATTGATTGAAAAGAAACAACTTGCATTAAACCAAACTGAAGAAAGTACAAACCGAACAAAGCCAGATCACTTTCGCTACCTTGCTCCACTCGGCCTCTCTCTCTTTCTCTCTCTACTACTTCTCTTCCTAAGATACCATGAATAAAAACTAGCCCCATGGGCTTTATTTATAGGCTTCCAATCCTTGCTAATCAAGGAAGGAAATTCTATCTAATATCTAAAGATAAAACATTAATAAAAGGAACAGTTATTTTAAAAGAAAATTAACTAAATATCCAAATATCTTCATGTGGTAGATAAATCCTTCTCTCCATAGATAGATGTTGATAGAATAGGATGGATTCGGCCTTGCTTTGTGCCCAAGCAAATCAACTCGTACTCGTATTGATCCAGTCGACTCACGTTCCAGAAAAGTTTTGGTCGACATCGACCAGTTTGGTCAACATCGATTAACGTTCGTCGACTACGGCTTTGCCTTGTCTTCTCGTGTTGCCTCTTCTCTTCTCGAACTCGGACAAGGCTTCTGGTTTGGTCGATGTCGAGTTGACATGTCGACATCGAGTAAAGTCATACTCGAGTTGTCTTCTGCTTCTGTTTCTCGACTTGGTTTTGCTCTCTGGTGTAGTCGATGTCGAGGAAGCTTTCCTCGAAATCGAGTAACTCTCAGCCTTTGTCCTCTCCTTTTGGTTTCATCCCGGAACAGCTCCAAATTCGGTAATATTAAACCAAAACTTATGTAGACCTCAATTTCTTGCAAATAAGCATATATTACATAAATACGACATATTCTCAGCCCGAAATATGCAAAGTATATAGAATAAGGAGCTAAAAAATATATAAAGACATGGATGGTCATTCAGGGGAAGAATTCAAAACTCTCAACATCATAGATTCATTCTTATATAACCCTGCAATCAATTACCATCCTCGAAAAGGTACTTGTGCCACAAATCCATACATGTGCAAATAAAAAGCAACATCATACTCACAAAAAGGAGGGTTATGCAAAAACAATTCATGTGACAAAGCATTGATAATCAAGAGGACTTTAATTAAGCTCAAATAAGGAGTAGATTGGTAAAAGACTAAAGGTGGGCAATTTTTGGCAATGTGGTGCTAATAATCAGGGGAAATGGAGTATTTCCAAACTTGAATTTCCACATTCCTTCTTCCTTTGATTTCTCACCTTTCACTCATCGCTCAATGATTTTTTCAATATTATGCTTTTACCTCTCTAACCTTAGCACTGCCTTCTCGTGAGTCGCAAACATGGGTGTCATGAATGGCCCCGGATACTTAGTGCTTTGGACTCCTCACCTGTGTGTCCCATCTCGCCGAACTATTATCTCAGCGAGCAGGGTCGATCTACCTTTATCTCCTGAGGTGATCGGATTTTTTCTCACTCATTAAATTTTCCATATATTTTTTCAATTTCTTGCCAAACTCCAAATATGATAACGATAACACAATAACCATATAGTAATCTCCATAATATAACATCATTCTCAACATAATCCCCGGATAGGAATAAGGTAAAGAATGGGCAATATTTAGAATATGTGGAGCAATAATTGAAATGAGGCATATTATGACTTTTGTGATGCATAAGCATAGGTAAGGCTAAGGAATAGAAACATAGAGCATATATGGAAATATAAAGTCCTCAATCCTCTTATCATGCAACATGTCAAAAGCAATTTCAAATTTTACCTCCTTTCCCGGTTTTCATAAAAATATGCACTTCATTGCGACTTCCCTTTACTAGGCAATTTCATGCTATATCTCTAATGAATCCAATTTTGCATCATCGAGTTCAATATAAGCTTCCATGACTCTTTTCTTTAAACAATTTACAAGCTTTGGGAGATGTCTCATAAAACTTTGAGTTTAGCAATTAAACACAAAAAATTTAAAATTTTACTTAAAATTCACCATGTTAAACCAAAAGCAAGAATAAAACATAAATAAATAATATTAAGCTCTTCCCCCACCCCATACTTAAAATATACAGTGTCCCTATTGTATAAAATAAATATAAAACAAAGGTAAAGGAAGGAACTCACCGAATAACGCGCTGTAGAGTCAAAACAGGGTCGTCGAGTAACTGAGTTGGTCGACGTCGAGGACCCTTGGTCGACTTTGAGTAAACTTGGCAGCGTCGAGTTGGAAGGGTGAAGTCGAGGAAGTTTTCTTGTTGGTCGACGTCGAGTAAAACTTGTCTGCTCGATATTCCTCTTGGTCGATTTCGACTGGCCTAGTCGATTTCGACTAACTTTCAGGGACTTCTTTTTCCACTCTTTGCGATCCTTTTTATGCTTCTCAACCTAAAAATGTTAGTTTTCACACGAAGACAAGACCTTCCACATGGAGCATTCAAAACTAAAAGCAAAAACAAACAAAGCCAAAACCAAAAGTTTCAAAGTCCCAAAATTTTAAAAGTTTTATGAACATGCTCTAGATTTTAGAGTCGCTAGGCCGACTTCTCCGCTTGTGCTCAAGGACCGTCAATGTGGGGCCCTCTTGTGCTTGGCCCTTCTCCTGGATCATCTAGGTCCTGATGATAGTGTGCAAGCTCAGCTGTTAAGTTGTTGGTTGCATAGTTTCCCTTGCCTTCCTTTTTCTTCTTTCCAGCTCTCATTCTTCGCAGATTAGCTCGCCACGGGGCCTTACCTCCCCTTAAACATTTATAAATTTTATTAATTTACTGAGGAGGGGTTGAAATCATACCCGGACTTACCTTTTCGTGCCCAAAACAGAAATCTTCGGGCTTAGGGTTGGTAGACGTCGAGTAGGTCTGGTCGACGTCGAGTACAGGTACCCCATACTTAGGCTTTTGGCAAGTCGAGTGTTCAACAAAGGAAGTCAACTTCGAGTAGGCTTGGTCGACTTCGAGTTGTTTGGTCGATGTCGAGTTGCCTTGCTCGATGTCAAGTAGCTTCTTGGTGTTTTCCTCCGTTGTTTGCTTGATCCCGTGGTTGCTGATGCTCCTCACCTCCAGCCATGGAACTTCCTCTTTTGCAGGGTCAAAAGAGAAATCTTAGATCTCGTCTCCTATCGTGAAGGTGAGCAATCGTTGCTTTACGCTGATTTTAGCATCTGTAGTAGCTAGGAATGGTCTACCAAGAATAATAGGGCTAGTAGGATCTTCAGCACAATCTATAATAACGAAATCAGTGGGGACATAGAACTTACCAACCTGGACAGGGACATTATCAACCATACCTGTAGGGATGACTACTGTATTGTTTGCCATATATAGCTTGGCATCCACAGGCTCTATAGATCCTATCTTTACCTTTTGCTAGATCGATAAGGGAATGATGCTCACACTTGCTCCTATATCACAAGGCATCATAGTTAAATTTTCCAAATCCCACAGTAATAGAAAACTTACCAGGGTCAGGTCTCTTCTCAGGGAAGTCCATCCTTTTGCATTCGCTGGTGATTTCTGAGATAGATCGCTTGTTGCTAAGGATCTCCTTGAGGAACTTGACATAAGCAGGCATCTCTTGAAGAGCTTCTGTAAAAGGAATTGAAACATTTAAATCCTGAAGCATCTTAACAAACCTTTTAAACCTACCTGCAATGTGATCTTTCAGCGCCTTGGAAGGGAAAGACAGTGTCTTTTTCTGCTTCGGAGCCAGAATAGATGTCGGAGGTGCTGCAGCGTCCTCGACTTCGAGTGGATCTTCCTTGACTTCGACCAGGTTTTGGTCGACATCGACTACCGTAGTCGAAGTCGATTTCGACTACCGTAGTCGAAGTCGATTTCTGTTGAAGAGCAGTGTCTGGTCGACTTTGGGTAGCTCTACTCGATGTCGAGTAGACTGGTCAACGTCGACTTGTCTCTGCTCGATGTCGAGTTGACTCTCAGCTTCGTCTTGCTGCTTTCCGACCTCTGGCTCGCGTAGTTGGTGCCCCCTCCTGAGCTTTACAACCGCGACGTGTTCGATCTTCCCCTTGGGATTTGGTTCTGTTTGCCCAGGGAGTTGCCCGGTCGGTCGTGGAATTTGCGCCGCGAATTGACTCATCTGGATCTCAATGTTCCTCTTCTAGATATCCAGCTCTCCAAATCTGGTATTGATGTTCTGGAGCTGATTGTTGATGGCGCTTGTAGACTGCTGCTGTTGTGCCTGATTCCTCCTCATTTCGTCGAGGATCATCTGTAGATCATCTTTCCGCTGATCCCTTTCTGGATGTCCTGAAGCTCTGTATGACGGGGGGTTCCTAGGGGCACCTTGGTTCCATTGTGGTTGTTGGAACCTTTGGTCCCCCATATAGCGATTAGGACCCCCTGTGTAAGCTACCTCTTTGTGAGTTTCTGCCATCCTGACTTGCTCTATATGTGGGCACTCTGGAGTGGTGTGCCATTGTGAGCCACATTCAATGCAATGCTGATTAGCAGAGAGATACTTGACTTGCTTGAGGAGCTTGCGATTCTGATCTCTGTAGTACTGCTCCTTGACATCCGGATCAATCTCCTTAGTAGGCTCATAGAGGGGCATGGATGGGCCTGGCCTTGCATAGGCATTCTCGTCATAGTTTGTCAGAGCCCCATACTTATTTTCGAAGTTGGTGAGCTTGTCGAGGGTGGCCCATGCGTCTGCTAGTGGCATCGTCAGATACTCATAATGAGTATAATGGTTGATCCTATCCTTAGCAGCCAGATCAAGAGAGTTGTAGAAGATCTCCTGAACGACATAGGGTGGCTGTCCATGTGTAGGGAAAGCTCGCAGTAGATCCTTGTATCGTTCCCATGCTTTTGCTAGCGACTCCCCAAGCTTCTGCTTGAAAGTGGTAATCTTCTGGCGGAGGATCGCTGTCTTGGCAAGAGGAAAGAATTTATTCAGAAATGCCTGCCTTACTTCAGCCCATCTTGTGAGGGATCGTGGAGTCAGTCCTTCAAGCCACTTCAATGCTGGACCGGCAAGAGACCATCGAAAAGCTTTCATCTTGACATATTCCAGAGTAGTACCTTCAGCAAGAGTATGGCACATATCAGAAAAATTGGTAATATGTTCAAGAGGACATTCATTAAATCTTCCGTAAAAGGCATTATTTTTAATCTCAATCAGGAAAGCAGGGCGAATTTCAAAATTATTTTCAGGGATTAGAATGGCCGATTCAGGCACGACAAGAGTCGGGTGCATGTAATCCTCTGTAGTGGTAGGGAATTGGGCAAGCTCAGCTTCCGCCTGCCTCCTACGTTTAGCTTCCTGCTCCATGCATGCTCTCTCAGCGGTGAGAGCAATATTTTTGGCTTCTAATTCCGCCTGAAGCCTTTCTATCAGCCGGGCTTGTGTTTCTGCGGCCGCCATGACTCTTTTCAATTTAGCGTGGACGTGTATAAGGCATTCCGGATCGTCTAAGGCGTCAAACTCAGGTTCTTGACCAGAACGACGCATACACTGCAAAATCAAAACTTGAAAGAAACGTGAGATCTAACTACCTAAGGCGCGAATGATTGCATCCCCGGCAACGACGCCAATTTGTTTTAGGAGGAAATCGAGACTTGCTATTAAAGTATAAATAAACCAAAGCAAACCAGATTCAGTCCCGTGCAAATAATTACAAGACTCCCTCCCGATGCAGCAGTGGGAAGTCAGGATCGATCCTCGAGGAAGCGAGTCAGTGGATCCTAGGTAGCGGAAAAATCTCACGGGCAGAAATCGACTTCAGGGGTACTCGACCTCGACTAGAGTTTAGTCGACAGGGGCCAGTACAGTCGAATCCGAGCAAACAAAAGACATTGGAATTTTGTCGACTACGAGGAAACTGCTCGATGTCGAGTTGGCTGGTCGTAGTCGAGTAACCTTTGTCGACTTCGAATTCCTGCAGAGACACAAGCAACAACGATCTTTGCTCAATCGAAAGTCAGAAGTCGACGTCGACCAAGGGGTGGTCGAAGTCGAGCAGAAACAGTAAAATAAAATAAAGAACAAAGCTTTCGGATTCAGAATAAACTATGTGAAAGAAAACTTCCAAGATCGGGGTTTGCGACAACGATAACCAAGCATGCATAAGGCAAGATAAATAACGATGATTATGCAAATAGCATAGAAGGATCAAGCTTTCGCCTTTTCCAACAATTAAGTAACTTTTTCAAGAAACCCTAATTGTATCTACCAATTTTATGTTTTTAATCCAAGTTGTTAACATGGATCTCTATTAAATAGGTAATAAACATATTAAAAGTAGTAGATGCTCAAAACATGATAAAAGTCGGATCTTTACCTCAAACACGCATGGCTATCATCGGGCTCGCCCCGACCCTAGAAGTGGGTGGACTACTCGCTCTTCATCGCAATCGCAGACGTCATTGATTGAAAAGAAACAACTTGCATTAAACCAAACTGAAGAAATTACAAACCGAACAAAGCCAGATCACTTTCGCTCCATTGCTCCACTCGGCCTCTCTCTCTTTCTCTCTCTACTACTTCTCTTCCTAAGATTTCATGAATAAAAACTAGCCCCATGGGCTTTATTTATAGGCTTCCAATCCTTGCTAATCAAGGAAGGAAATTCTATCTAATATTTAAAGATAAAACATTAATAAAAGGAACAGTTATCTTAAAAGGAAATTAACTAAATATCCAAATATCTTCATGTGGTAGATAAATCCTTCTCTCCATAGATAGATGTTGATAGAATAGGATGGGTTCGGCCTTGCTTTGTGCCCAAGCAAATCAACTCGTACTCGGATTGATCCAGTCGACTCGCGTTCCAGGAAAGTTTTGGTCGACATCGACCAGTTTGGTCGACATCGAGTAACGTTCGTCGACTACGGCTTTGCCTTGTCTTCTCATGTTGCCTCTTCTCTTCTCGAACTCGGACAAAGCTTCTGGTTTGGTCGATGTCGAGTTGACATGTCGACATCGAGTAAAGTCATACTCGAGTTGTCTTCTGCTTCTGTTTCTCGACTTGGTTTTGCTCTCTGGTGTAGTCGATGTGGAGGAAGCTTTCCTCGAAATCGAGTAACTCTCAGCCTTTGTCCTCTCCTTTTGGTTTCGTCCCAGAATGGCTCCAAATTCTGTAATATTAAACCATAACTTATGTAGACCTCTATTTCTTGCAAATAAGCATATATTACATAAATTCGACATATTCCCAGCCCGAAATATGCAAAGTATATAGAATAAGGAGCTAAAATATATATATAAAGACATGGTCACTTTAGTGGACATCATTAACTAGCCTAAAAATGCATATATAAAATATGCATTATCAAGAACCTAAGTGAATATTTCAAGTCCAATTATCACAATGTTAGATTTATAAGCGCAACATAATATAATGTAATAATATAATCCCAAACTTAATAAAACCAAGTCACCGGATTAATTAGTGTTTCTATATATTCCAAACCGGTCGGGGACGTCGATGCCCGAACCCAAAAAAAAAATGGTTCGGTGCCTAAAGAGAATGAGAGGCTGAAAAATGGAGATTATGTGGAATGATGAGAAATTCTAGGCGCTGTATGAAAATGAGAATCATTTCAATTCTATTTGTTTTTTTTTTGATTGGGAAAGAATTCGGGTGGGATAGCCCTACCCGGCAGCATCCTTACGGATGAGGTCAAAAAGACCAATATCATTTTTAATATCGACTCCTCGGGCAGAGTGGCAAAGGTGTGCAACCTTATCAGCCACTCTATTGCCCATGCGAGGAATGTGAAAGAACATTGCTTCTTTCACCGTCGATAGCAGTAATTGTGTATCCGAGAGAATTAGTTCGATTTCCCATGGACATGAAGATTTCCCCTGTATATGGTCGATGATGATCTTACAGTCGCCTTCAATTTGGATCCTTTGAATGTTTAGTTGTCGAACTTTTTGAACACCCAATTTTAGGGCTAAAGCCTCCGCTTTAAGGGGGTTTTGTTTTCCAAGCAGCTGGTGCTGAATGGAAACTGGTTGTCCTTCCCAATCCCTAATAATTGCACCCGCTGAACTATCGCCATTAGAAAGGGCAGAACCGTCAAAGTTTAGTTTGTACGTACCCCTAGGAGGCTTCCGCCAATGAACGGAACGTTGTTTCTTACTTTGTTTTGCCGAGTGCAGCCGAGGTGTGTGAAGCTCTTCTTCTAATTCCATTTCCCGCACAGATGTTCTATTCCAGTTGTCTATATGAGTTTTGATCATTTGTATAGCTTTATCTTTCTGTGGGATAGTAGTCTGCTGGAATAGAAATTGATTCCTAATATACCATGTCGACCACCAGGAGAAAGCAAGCCTGGATATGGCGGTGGAATTTAGCCTCTTCCCAAGGCCAGATAGAATGGGCCTGATATCCCGGGACTGGGCAATCAAGCGAGCCACCATTGATTGATCTTGGATCGGCAGCTGGTGAATTGATGTGATAAAGGGATATTCCAAGAACAAATGGACATCATCCTCCGGCGCCAAATTACATAGGGTACAGGTGGAAGGAACCGCTGAACCCCTACAGGACAGCCTAGAGGCTGTGGGGAGACCATTCTGAGCTATTTTCCAAAGGAAGTTCTTAAGTTTCGGAGGGGTATCGATCTTCCAAATCCATTCATTACTGTCCGGGGTTGCAGAGGCTTGAGATGTAATCAATTTGTGTGCACTGGCAGTAGTAAACCATCATTCCCTATCCGGCCACCAGTATAAGCGGTCTTGCAATTCCGATGCAGGAAGCGGGATGTCTAGAATGTCTTGTACCAGATTGCTAGGGAGGTTCCGTTTTAGTTTTTCAGTCCACCACTTGCCCCCCAAAATATAGTCACTAACCGTTTCCTCCTGATCGTAATCTAGAGGACAGTTCTCCCTAGCCAGAAGAGGGGAGGTAGAGATCCAATTATCTTTCCAGAATTTTATTGAGTGTCCATTTTCTACAGACCAAATTAGGCCAGTTTTAAATTTATCTATTAGTTCCGATAGCTTGGTCCATTGCCAAGAGCACGATCCCGATTTTCTGTACTCGAAAATACTTGTGGTACGCAGGTATTTATGTCTGATCAGGGTAACCCACACATTACTAGGCTCTGCCAAAATCTTCCACAAGAGCTTCATCTGGAGAGCAACATTCATATCACTTGATTTTCGAATTCCTAGCCCCCCAAACTGTTTCGGTTTGCATATCCTGTCCCAGCTAATTAGCGGCCGGTATTGGAGGTCCTTGTTCCAAAAGAAAGAGCGGTTTATCTGGTCAAGTTCTTTATGCATAGAAACAGGGAGCATAATGTTCTGCATCATATGAAGAGGCTTAGCCGAGAGGTTGGAGTTTATTAGTGTAGCACGACCTTGCTGGGAGAGGGTATTAGCCCTCCATTTTCTCAGTTGTTGTTTAGATTTACAGATGATGTCTTCAAATGTACTACTTGTGACTCTGCCATTGATAATAGGACAACCAAGATATTTTCCTATTGAGTTTTCATCAGTAATGTTGAGGCAATTACGCAATTGGAGAATCCTATGATTTGAAATCCCCCGAGTTGCTTGGAAGCATGATTTGTGGTAATTGACTTTTTCGCCAGACACTTTGCAGTATGAGTCAATGATCATCTTTACTTTGTGCCCTGCTTCAACGCTTCCCTTTGAGAAGATGATGATATCGTCAGCAAAGGAGAGGAACGGAACACGGGGCCCATTGCGGCCAATCGGGAAGCCTAGCTGAGATCTATCTAAACTAGCTTTCGCTGTTAGTTTTCGGGCTAGAACCTCTGCTCCTAAAATGAAAAGAAAGGGGGATAGCGGATCGCCCTGGCGGATACCTCTTGACGGTAGAAACAGGTCCGTAGGCCCATTTTTAACTAACACCGAGAATGAGACAGTCGTAATGCATTCCATAATCCACGCGACAAACCTTTCATGAAATCTGAATCTAAGAAGCACACTTTTGAGGAAGTGCCAGTCCACCCTATCGTAGGCTTTTCCATGTCTAATTTTATGGCCAACCATCCTTCCCGACCCCTACTATTCTTGTAAGAGTGGAAGATTTCATGCGCTATTAGGATGTTGTCCTGTATAGCCCTGTCTGAAACAAATGCACCCTGAAGTGGATGTATGAGTTTACCAATAGCTTTTTTCATTCTTTCTGTCAGAATTTTGGAAATTATTTTGTAGACATTGGAACACAGGTTGATGGGCCTGTACTGACTAGTAGTCGTGGGAGCATCACTCTTTGGAAGCAGGGAGATAAAAGTATGGTTAATTTGTCGGAGCATTTTACCGGAATGGAAAAACCCTTTTACCGCACATATTACCGATTTTCCGATTATATCCCAATATTTTGTATATAATTCAGCCGTGAATCCATCAGGTCATGGGGACTTGTTTCGGCCTAGACTAAAAACCGATGTTTTAATTTCTGAATTAGTCGGGATTGCTGTAAGAAAACAGTTTTCATCCGGTGAGATGGCCGGTTGTATGAGTTCCAGAAGTTCGTTAAGAAGGCCGTCATCAGTTGGCTCTTTCTTAAACCTCTTTTCAAAATCCCGTTTTATCTCGGTCCTAACATTTTCTTCTCCCATGACCATCGTACCAGTGGAGGATAGGATGTTGCGTATCTGTTTTCTATGTCGTCGTCCTGAAGCTACTCGATGGAAATAAGCTGTGTTTGAATCTGAGAGTTTTAAATGCTTAGTTTTAGCCCTTTGGCTCCAGAAAGATTTCTGAAATAAAAGGAGCTTATCCCTCTTCACAATGAGTTGCTTTTCTCTCTTTTGATCTCCTTGAGAGTTAAAGCCAGGTCCCGTGGACTGAATACGCAGCAACTCAGAGTCTACATTTTTTAATTGACGGAAGATGTTACCGAAGCTTGTCTTATTCCATTCTTTTGCCTTGTTTTTTAGTATTTTTTGTTTAAACATTAATTGAAACATAGCCGATCCAGGGCATGTTGCCCTCCAGGATTGCTTGACTATGTTACGAAAATCTTTCCGCAACAGCCAGGCGTTTTCGAATTTGAAAGGTGGTGCCTTGAAGATAGAATTGTCCTCGAAAGATATGGAAATTGGGTAGTGATCCGAGGTAGAGAAGGCACCATGATAGGTTATCATATTAGGGAATGATGCGTGAATCTGTTGGTGAACAAGCACTCGGTCAAGTTTTTCGCGGATATTGAAATCTTCGTCCGGGTTCTTCCTCCAAGTGAACGGGTTTCCAAATGTAGGAAGGTCAAGGAGAGAGCAATCGTTTTTAAAAGAGATTAGACGCGAGAACCTGGTGACCCGGGTAGGGACCCCGCCGAGTTTATCAGAGCTACACAGAATTTCATTTAGGTCCCCAAGCACAATGCACAGAATAGTGGAATCATTTACAATTGTTGTTAACATTTCCAAAAATATATCTTCATCCGTTGGTGTCGGAGGTGCATATACAAACAGAGCTAGGATCGGAAATCCATCCTAGGGGCTCTCAATTCGGAGGCCGATGATGCGAGGAGCATGGATAGCTATGGAAATAGAAAAATTTAGCAATTGATGAGATTTCCAGATGACTCCAATTCCCCCAGATCTTCCAACAGCTGGCGACCATACCCCTTCATCGAAACCAATATTTCTCCATAATTTGTCATCAGGGATATTTTCCGATTTTGTTTCCGGTAACGACATGATTTGAATGTGGTCGTTTTTACACATAGAATCAATTTCCGTCCAAAAGGTTCGTTTTCCAATCCCTCGACAGTTCCAGAAGCAAATCTTCATAAAAAACCTATAATGATTAAAGGACTAATGGTCCGAGTCCTTAAATCGAGACATTGTAGCGAATGTGATGAGTAATTATTCATGGTGAGCCTCGTTGTTTGAAGATAGTAATTTCCTAGTTTCCAAGCTTGTTTTAGGCAATAGCTTTTGATTAGCATTACATTCTTACTACCAATTATAATGATATGCTTTACATTCTTACAACCAAACAAACTGAGCATTATTCTGTTAGTGGCGCAAGATTGAGTCAACAATGGAAGGTAGTAGCAAAACTGACAGCCAACGCCAAGGTCGCAAATGAATGAGCAAGACCCAATACACAAACTAGGAACATGCAAGCGAATTTTTAACAGATTCAGACCATTTACAACAAAGGACCAAGTGAGTAAAACAACCTTCAAGGCACAGTTGGAATGTTCCTCCTTAAACTTAATTAACACCATGTCACAAACAAGCAAAGGTGAGACAAGCATATTTTCAGTAAGCATTTCAGCATAAAAGGATTTAGCCTTCCAAGAATTGCTACCAAGTTTATGGTCATAGAAATGTTTATGCTTCAATAGATTACAGGCGAACAAAGCCTTTCCTATACATGGACTCGTACACGATGAAGTCCGACCACCACCCAACTGGGAAAGGGGCAGATTAGAATGGCCTAGCTGCTTCAACGCCTCGGAATTGTCCAGCGACGCAACCAAGAGATTCGACTCACGAACACGCGAGTTTATATCATGAGGTTTTGCCTCCAAGGGCTGGAGTACGACCTTATTCAACACACATTTTGAACCTGCAACGGATGTATTCCGCTTTGACACAAACTGATTAACAAGGTTATGTCGGTAAACATACCATTTATGTACATACACAACCACAAGATACATCGGGCCAATGTTAATTCTAGCAAATCGTCGCACCACCGATAATGATGCAACAGGAGCAACCAAGGGGAAAGAGATGGGGTCCTCAATCGAGGGTTTTGGGCCCTTTCGGGATTTAGGGAGTGGAGATACGAGATCTACCACTGTCTGGGTGCCACCAAGAACAACGCTCTTAAACGAGCTTGAGTGAGAAGAAAAAGAAGAAACAAATCCATACCTCAAATTAAAATCCAAGCTTTGAAGGAGAGTCAAAGCTCGCAGCCTTCCGCAAATTGGTGATTTATCAACATCAGGTGAAACATCTTTCCGAATCAGAGATGATGCACGCCATTGTTTCCCAACAACAGGAGAGAAAACGCTCCTTAGTAGGAGTGATTTCATCAGGTTTTTCGAGGCCCTTTCGGGGGTCGGTGTGTGCAAGAACAAAACCTAAGAGGCAGCCACCAGGACCGACAGCGAAGAAACGCCACGCACACACCATCCAGACGAGAAACCGCCACCAAACGCTGAACCGACCTCGCCAAGAGACCATCCTCCAGCCACATATGAACTGCCCTCGACGCCACTAGAAAAGGAATTTCTCCCCCAATTTTTTGATTTTATTTGAGCAGGTCTCGCCCCGCCGCAAAACAACCACCGCCGCACCCGTCGGAAAGCCGAACGGCCACCATCTCCACCGAGCCCCTTTCTTCCTGACTTTTTTCCTCGGAAATCTTAGGATTATAGGGCTAATAAGGGTGGGATTGAACAGAATAGCAACAAGAAAGGAAGGATTTTGATTTGGAATATCAACCATCGCCCATGTAACGGAGCAGCCACCAACCGAAGCAACTGCAAACGGACAAAATCGGCAAGGAAAAGCCTGAAAATCGCCAGGACGGGCTCCCAAAGGAGGATTGAGGAGTGGGTTTAGGCCGATTTGGATCTGGAGAACGCCAGATTTCCAAAAAGATTTGGGGAAATTGGGGTTTACATACTGAGATTGGGGGCGCGTGAGGCAAGAGCCAAGCGCATTCATTTTCCCAATGGAGGGTTTGTCCCAATTCTATTTGTTAGATTATGAGATCAACATTTATCTTTTACCATAAAAGTTTTAAGTCATTATAG
This sequence comes from Persicaria maculosa, assembly GCA_963922045.1. Lineage (NCBI taxonomy): Eukaryota > Viridiplantae > Streptophyta > Magnoliopsida > Caryophyllales > Polygonaceae > Persicaria > Persicaria maculosa. The sequence continues at coordinate 16,760,386 of OY998253.1, forward strand.
ATAAATTATATCTCCCATTATATTTTGGTTATTTTTTTCGGTTCCACTGATGTGAAATATGTAACACTCTTGTCCCACCTCGGATAATATAAGGATGTTATTAGTGATTTATAAGTGATTTAAATCCTAGTCATGCCATAAGAGAAACTAACCAAAAGATCAAAAAGCCTAAAAAATAATGGCCTTATCTTTCCTTTTTTTTTCTTGGTTGTTTCATGATGCATGGTTAGTGCGGCGTCTCGTTATACCAAACAACATGGTGTCATAGATGGATCTAGGCGGGGGAAAGTGGGAGCATACGCCCCCCTTTTCATCCGACGAATCACCTTTATTTGTTCTACGCGTCGATAACTTCATTTTGATATATTATAAGCCTGAATCCGATAAACGAATAACAAGTTATAACCGTTTCAAAGTTAAACACAAATTAATTATTTCAAATGTCTTTTAATAAATCACGATTCTTTTATATTCTACTTAATTTGATATTTTGTCAATATATTTCAACCAGAGAGCTTCGAAACAAGAGGTTATATTACTAAATTCAATAATTATACAAGAAATTATGCAAGTTTAAAGTTTGTATATCTTGTTACACGTTATTGCATGCTAAGAGGACAACAATTTGCATATTGACTTTGTAGGTTTCAAACGATATATTTTTAGACAAAAAAGAAAAAATGACATTGTTTTTTTGTTTATATATCATTTTTTTCGTTTAAAGATAACAAAATACATAACAACTAATGGCACAATTTTAAATTAAAACACCACCGTTTTGAAAAAAAAATATTGTGTTTTGAACTATAAAAACATTGTCTTAAAGTAAAATATCATTGTTTAATCTAAAATATCACAGTTTTGATTCGCTAAACATACTATAAAATTTTTATCGAATAGTTAATCAACCATTTGTATAAAACTTCGCCCCCCTTCGATAAATTTCTGCTCTGTCCCTGCATGGTGTTATACAAGATCAATTAACATAATTCAAGCAATAGATTTCTCTAAGTTACTTAAAGAGTAAATAAACTAATAATGAAAGCCAAACTATATATATAGTCAGGCACGGACCTAGGGGTGGCTGGGCTATGCTGCAGCCCACCCCAACAATTTAAAACTAATATAATTAGTAGTAGGATAAATCACAAAGTAGATGCTGTCTAGTTGGTTGGCTTTGAAAGATCAGTATTACAATACTCCTGACATCTAGGGTTCGATTCCCATATGTTTAATTTATTTTTCCAATCTGTCATGTGGGCTAACCCATTTCACCGTTTGCCCAAGTTTTGTTTCAATCTGTCAAGCGGTGGCAGTATATATTATGTATCACAAATTGTGAATCTAAATCTATCCAATATATTTTTTTTTTTGCAATTGAGTTAAAAGAAGGAAATAATTTGTTTGTTATATTCTTATATTAATGAAACTAGTTTAGTGTCTTATAAAATAATTTTATACAAACAACATACCCATAGATTTTTATTTTTCTCATCAATCATTTTTTTTTATCTAGGTGTTTATATATGTGATAACTCTTAAAAATTTGTTCATTATATATTTTATTTTTCTCTTTATTAGTTTTTTTTTCTAGGTGTGTATATATGTGGTATACAATTGATATTAATAAATAATAACTCTTCAAAGTTTTTAACCAAAAAAAATAACTTTTCAAAATTTGTTCATTGTATAAGGCGATTTTAGCCCACCCCGATTTTCATTCCTGGTTCCCTGCCTGTATATAGTATTACCTAGAGCAATTTGTAAGAAATTAGCTAGTTAAGTAAGAAATTAAAAGACGATGATGGAATAAATAAAAAGTCCAATCCTACGCAAAATATGCAAAACTATGACTAGAAATAGAGCAAAAGCCTCGGGCAGTACTCGAAGTCGAAGGCGGTTTGGTGGTGTATACATATCAGAAGGCAGCGGGGAGGCCGCGACCACCGAAACAAGTGGAGGTGTGGCGGGAGGCTGTGGCATGGTGGGAGCAGAGATGATAACGTTGACATCAGAGATGATGACACTAACGTTGATGTTACTTACGTCAACATCGGAGATGCTGACGCTGTCATTGGAGATGCAGACACTGACATTGATGTTGCTGACGTCAACATCGAAGATGTTGACACTACTGACGCTGACATCAGAGATGTCGGCTGACGCCGACACCGATGCTGCGGACGCTGCTGACGCTGACGTCGAATATGCTTTTTTTCGTGTCAACATTTTTTTTTTCGTGTTAGCACTGACACTGATATTGCTGATGCCGACATCGGAGACGCTGACGCTGACACCGACATCGGAGATGCTGACACTGACGTTGCTGATGTCAACATCGGAGATGCTGACGCTGAAATCAGAGATGTCGGCTGACGCCGACATCAATGCTATCGACGCTGCTGACGTCGACGTCGAGGATGCTTTTTTTCGTATCAACGCTTCTTTTTTTCGTTTTAGCACTGGCGCTGACATTGCTGATGCCCACATCCGAGTTGCTGACGGTGCTGATGCCGACATCGGAGATGCTGACACTAACATTGATGTTGCTGACGTCAACATCGGAGATGCTGACGCTGAATTTGACATCGGAGATGCTGACGCTGACTTTGACATCGAAGATGCTGACGCCAACGTCGAAGATGCTTTTTTCGGTGTCAGCAGCACGCCGACGCCGACAACTTCTAAAATCAAAATAGGGAAGTGAGGCTAGAAGGAGAGTTGCCATGAAAGATGTGTGCAAGAACAGGAAAGTACATAACCAGATGAACAACAGAAGTTGAGATGTACCGACTGCAAGGTGGCTCAGCTGACATATTCTTTAGGTGGCTGTGCTGACATACTCTTCATCAAGATTTATCTGAAATCAAAATCAAAATAAACTCTACAAAGACTTGATATCATATTACATGAGATGAGAAGGTCAAACTTCTACAATCCTCTAATAAAAGATATGGTAAAAGATAAAACTTTTGCCCATCAACGGCTAAATGTCAATATTTAAGCTAAATGTCAACATTTAAGCTAAATGCCAACATTTAATGAATTTCTAAAGTTTTCAGAAGATGTCAGCATTTAATAAAAGATAAAGATTACAAATAAGATAATTCTCAAAATTGATATCATATTACATGAGGTGAGAGTCTCCAACTTCTACAATCCTCTAATAAAAGATATGGTAAACGATAAAGTTTTTGCCCATCAACGGCTAAATATTCTTCCACTTCGATTCATTCACGAACTTGACTGAGTAAGTTTTGTTTTTCCCCTCTTCATTGTTGCGGTTGTTGTCAGAAGTGGTAATAAAAAATTGAATTTAAAAAAATACATACACAAGTACACATACACATCTTTGCTGTGAATATCATGTTTCACTTCTAATGACCGGATTGCGAATTATTTATGTAAAATAAAACTCTCATACAAGCGATCATTAGCATTGAGACCTAAAGAAAACTTCAGCTATAACTTCAGTTCGAAGCTACCTCAAGCAACTGTATTTTCTCCCTGATTGCTGACAGAAGATAGCTTCATCTCGACAGAACCATCACAACAACAAATAATAGACTTTGGAGACTGCGAAGATGTCAGCAAGAGCCACCAGAAAAGGAGAAGGCGTAGGGATTTTGAGCAACATCCTCTTGCTCTTGCTGATCAATTTCAGACACTGAGGATGAGCCATTGTTGCTGCTCCGTGGGGTGCTCTTGCACATGATGCAGTAAGAGAGCGTTCATAGTGCAGAACTTGGTCATTTTTTCATCATTAACAGCATGTCAGCAACTAAAATTTGAGCAACCAACAAGCTTAAACAATCACCAAATTCAAATATATGCTGCATTATCATACTATTATACCGTGGAGAAGAAACAAATTGAAGAGTCACTAAATCTGAAAATAAATTGAAGTATAAAGAGGAAGTGAGTTCAGAAGCAGAATCAGCCAAGAAATAATAATTTGCAAAAAATCAAGCACGTTGCAAGCACTTTCCCAGTGTCAGCAAACAAGCCGGAGCGATTCGAATTGTTTAATTGCTCCTGATGTTGCTAGAATTCTAAATTCCAATGATTTCTAGATAAAATTAAATGTCACTGTCTAGTTTCCTAGTTTTATTCTTCCGTTCCCGTCTACGCGAACAGCTGGAAACTTTGACCTAGGTATGAAATCAAGGAGAGTGATAAATAACATACCATAAATTATGCGCTGAGGAATGAAGAAATTGACGATAACTGACATGAATCCATCTAAAGAAGCTTGTTTCTCTCTTCTTTTCTCTTGTTTACCTTTTTATCCTGCTCATTTCTCCTTTTTTTTTTTCTGTCAGAGGATGTGCTCAACAGTCAAAATGTTTCTTTCTATTTAAAATGACCACATAAAAAATGGACACTTTTTTTTTATATGAGATGATGCTTCTTAAATCTTATTTGTTCTCAATTCATCAAAATGGCATATAGATTAGACCAATTACCTGGAAATACCACATTTTCGGCTGATTGTATCCAAAAGATTTTGTGCCAAGAGCCTTGCATCCTCAAGAGCCTTTGGATTATTACTTGACAAGAACAAATGCAGAGGTTGCTCTCCTAAAACAAACAGTAATAAAAATCCAATTTTAAGTGAAAATGGTCGATTTCCAATATGAAAAAGGAATATAGGCTGTACTTATAAACATCCTAGTCCAAAGCAAGAAATTTATAGTACAAAGGGAACTTTATAGTTGTTTAGCTATGACCTATTCACATTTAATTGATTTCAGGCATCTATAATGCACCATGAGCAGATCGAATATCATGATATCCTTACTATGCAAAGCAACTGGATAAAACACTCAAATCAGTAAAAAGAAGAAGAAAGACTAAAATCGAAAAAGAGCATATCAGCACACTAGGCAAGCGTCAGCAGCTACTCAGACAGACGAGGATGAGCTCATTCCTGAATTTGAGGAGCTTTTCTCTGGTGGAATTGATATGCCGTTTTTGGGTGGCAACTTCACTGTCGAGACCAAATCTATAGCTGATCAGAAGGACAAAACTTATGAAGCTGAATTGGCAAAAAATGCTAGTGAGCTAGAACGACTACGAACCCTGGTTAAGGAACTAGAAGAAAGGGAAGTGAGGCTAGAAGGAGAGTTGCAATGAAAGATGTGTTCAAGAACAGGAAAGTACATAACCAGATGAACAACAAAAGTTGAGATGTACCGACTGCAGGGTGGCTCTGCTGACATATTCTTCAGGTGGCCGTGCTGACATACTCTTCATCAAGATTTATCTGAAATCAAAATCAAAATAAACTCTGAAGGTTCGATAATATAAAACTAAGCAATATAGAAATACTCTAGAAGGGGGGTTAAATAGAGTATGCCGGATTTTCGCAGATAGTCTCAAGTCTTTTGAAGCTCGTGCCAAAACCCTTTGAGATTAGACTAAGTCTTTTCTCTGAAAACCTGAATCACAAAGTTAAACAATTCGAACCAAGTGCGGAAATAAGGTAAATCAATAAAGTAAAGGACGCAATAAATTGTTAACGAGGTTCGGCACGAACTTGGCCTACGTCCCCGCCTAGGGTTCTTCCACAACCCTAGGATTCCACCGGCTTTATTGATTCACAAAGCTTAGGATCCTAATAGCTCACCGAGAAGCCTCTCTCCTATACAATTGCAATCTAGTCAACTCACGTTCCCTTGGAGTCCTAGACCAATCTAGAAGAGCCCCACCTCTCTCAGCTATCTAGTACAATCCTCTTACTCTCGAGAATCAATAGCCTAGTGTTCACTTCCTGAGTTACAAACTCTCGAGTATAACACTATGAATGAATATATCCTATAAGCTCACTGTGTAACTCTCAAATGCTTTGAAACGAAATAACAGACTCTTAGGACAAGCAGAGAGCACACGAAGACAGATTTCTCTTGAAAGCTTGGAGTGTATGAAAGCTCGTGTTCAATGAATGTGTGTCTTCTGTCTTCATCTTCCTTCTCTTTATATTGAGATAAATCGGCGCCAAGGATCTTCTCCAACGGCTAGTCCAGATCATGGCTTTGAGCTGGATCTTCTATCTTTGGAAACTTCGAAGGCCACAATCTTTCCGATTTGAATCTTCTCAAGTTGCATCACAAGGAAGGAAATAATTCGAAAATACTTCCTGAAAGGTTAGTTCAATATATAATAATATAATGGAAGTATATAATAATATTGAATAATATTTCGAACATAATAACATATAGAACAGGTTTTGTATTTCATCAATACTGTTAAAGTTCCAAGACCTTTGACACAGACAAGCTATCAAGGCCTTTGAAACTTATTCCGATTTTCATCAAGGGAGGGAGTTATCAATCTCCCCCTTGATGAAAGACAAAACCTGTGCATCACTGTAACTTAGTCAAGCATAAATAATATAAGTGAAATCGGACTAAGTACCTGCAAGGGTTAGACAAATGTTGGATCAAAATTTTAAAGCATGAAAAGTCATCCAACCGAAAACCAAAAATCAAAAACCAAGGTCTTCCAAGACCTTCACAGCAAAAAGGTTTTCAAGTCTAAACCAACCACAGATCATCTCCCCCTTTTTGTCTTTCAACAAAGGGAGGAGGTAAAACAGTCACCAAAAGTTTTGAAATTGTTTCCAAAAACCAGCAATGTATCAAGTTTGGGATAGGGATGGGATAGGATAGGGTTAAGCTTCGTCGTCCGGAGCATCATCAGTGAGCCTCGTCCACAGACCTTGCAGCATCTTGGTTATCCCGCTCATCTCCGTCATAACCTCCTTGTGCAGCTCCTTGATATCCAGGCGAACTTCCTCCAAGCCCAACTCCAGGTTGTCTATGCGCTCATCAACAGCTGAGGCAGTGGGAAGAGCGTTTGAAGGATAGGCAAGACTCAAGGTCCCTTGGGGAGACCGAGTGATGCCTATCTTTTTAAGGCTCTTGGAGTCGAACTTACCCATATGACGCTGATGTTCTTCATTTTTGAAATCAATTCCAGAAGCTTTGAAAAGTGGGGTCAAATGGGTGGCAAAGGGGAGGAGAGTTCCTTTCCTGGCTTTTCTTGTGTGAGCCATGGATCCTAAAATGGTGTTGGCCAGATCAAGATCAAGGCCATTGAGGATTCGGTAAAGGAGGACCATGGCATTGTCAGTAAGGAGCGAGCCAGAGTTAAGACGGGGTAAGAGGCATCGAACAATGATGTTAAAAATAATTTTTGCCTCTAGGGTAAGCGATGAGTGGGTGAGCTGCTTTGAGGTGCTGGTGGATGCTTCGGGTAGGAGATATTTGGATTGGGCAAGGATGATGCAGTTTTCTTTAGAGGGGTGTACATCAGCGGGTGGACAAGGGCTAGGTAGGCCAAGGAAATCAGCGAAGTCACTGGAGTTGAAAGAGATTCTAACCCCTTTGACAACAGATTCCAAAGACCAATCATTGGCGTCGTTTTTGGCTTTTAGGTTTATGTGGAACAGGCGGGTAAGCTGGGGATAGTAGATGGTTTCAAGATTGAGAAGGGTTCAGGCTGGGGATTTTTTGAGAAGATCAATGCAGGGTAGCTTCAAAGCTTCAAAGAACTCGATATCCAAATAATCAGAACAGCATATCGTACGAGTTCGAAACTCATCTACCCACTTACCAGCAGTCTCAGCATTTTCAAACCATGAAGAGGGTAAGGATTGGTTTACCTGGATGTAGGCGGATGGATCGACATTCTTCCTGCGAGCAATTGTTGGAGCGGCTCTCTTGGCAGGCGCCTCAAGGCTTCTGAGGGTGCCCTTCCTGGTGCACTTGGGAGATGGAGGCTTGACAGCAATTGGGGCTTTCCGCTTCTTTGGAGACAGGGGAGGAGGAGAAGGAGAAGGAGACTCTTCCTCCTCATCCTCAGACCCCGAGTCCTCACCGGACCCCGCTTCATCTCCTTCAGCTTCCTCGTCTTCTCCAGATCCGTCTTGCTCTTCGTCCTCTTCCTCAGGCTCCTCTTCAGATGGAACCTCCTCGGCCTCGGCTTCCTTCCGAATCCTCTCAGCTTCCTCCTCGACAAGTTTCCTTGCAAGCTCGGCCTCCTCCTCGGCCTTCTTCTTCTTCTTCAAAGCTTCCTTTTCGGCTTCCTTGGCAGCATCTCTTTCCAGAATGGCGTCGAGATCATCTTCCTCCTCTTCCTCGTCCACCTCCTCAGCGATGATCTTCTTTTTCCCTTTCTGTTTTGCACTAAGGGGCTTCTTAGCAGAGCGTTTTTTAGAGCTCTTGGTAACAGTGGCCGTGCTCTCAGCGATGGTGCTCTGGACAACAGTTGGGACAATGGCTTGAGGAGTGGGTTTAGGTGTGGGAGAGGTGGTAGTGACCTGACGTCCCTTGGGGGTGGCGCCAAGTCTTTTGGGTGTGGAAGCTTTCTTTGATTTGGGTGCCATGGAGGAAATCGGCTAGGGTTTTTAGAACATGTTGAGAGGTTGAAGAAAGAGGAGTTGAAAGGGTTTGGATAAGTACCGAGTTTGTGAGGGAGTCGGGTACAGGATTGGGTTTAAGTAGAGTGAGATGATGGAGTGATTTGATGGGTTTAGAGTTCCAAGGAAAGTAATCATCACATTGCCAATTTGAAAACATTTCCAATTCAAAATTCAAATAAATCCTTTAAAATGGGAGGGAAATAACCGAAATATTTTGTTCCAAAATAATATATCTCAACGGAATAAAAATATAACATAAATAGACAATTTTGAAATCCGATAAAAATATAATTGATTAAATATCTAGAAAGATATTAACCAAAAATAAGTGATCCGATATATGAGATCTACCATTTAGTTCACAAACATTGACATAATTCTCAAGGGTCTTGACACTAAGTAGATTTTATCTTTCGTAAAGGGAAAGCTCCCCCTACGAAAGTGCATCCTTGTCAAGCATCCCAATCTCTCGTCTAATGAAGGTGAACCTGTCCTCTGCTAAAAGCTTAGTATAAATGTCAGCCCATTGATAATCAGTTGAAATAAACGAAATGGACACATCACCTTTTTCAACATGGTCTCTAATGAAATGATGCCTTACATCAATTTGTTTGGTCCTTGAATGCTGAACAGGATTCTTTGTAATGGAGATGGCACTTGTATTATCACATTTAATGGGAATGCCTTTGAGGTTGATGCCAAGATCTCGCATTTGTTGAGCTATCCAAAGGATTTGGGAGCAACAGGCTCCAGTTGCAATGTATTCGGCTTCTGAAGTGGATAGAGCGATTGAGTTTTGTTTCTTTGAGTGCCAACTGATCAAGGATGCTCCTAAGAATTGGCCACATCCTGATGTGCTCTTCCTATCCACCTTATAGCCTGCAAAATCTGCATCAGAATATCCAATTAATGTGAAATCCTTTTGCTTTGGGTACCATAGTCCAAGCTCCTTAGTGCCATTGAGATATCGAAAGATCCTCTTCACAGCCACGAGGTGAGATTCTTTAGGATCAGCTTGAAACCTAGCACACATGCAAACACTAAACATGATGTCAGGTCTACTAGCTGTAAGATATAGTAAAGATCCAATCATTCCTCGATACTCCTTTTGATTGACACTTTTCCCAGTCTTGTCTTGATCTAGAGATAATGTTGAACTCATGAGAGTTTTGGCTGCTTTGGATTGATCCATCTTGAATTTCTTCAAGAGATCCTTAGTATACTTGCTTTGGTTGACAAAGATCCCTTTCTTGGATTGATGAACTTGTAATCCCAAAAAGAAGTTGAGTTCACCCATCAAGCTCATCTCAAATTCACTGCACATAATGTCAGAAAATTCCTTGCACAAAGATGTGTTAGTAGCACCAAATAATATATCATCAACATAAATTTGAATAACCAAAATGTCATTTCCTTTGGTCTTGATAAAAAGAGTCTTGTCGATCAACCCCCTTTTAAAATCATTTTCTAAAAGATATTTTGACAAGCGCTCATACCAAGCTCTTGGGGCTTGTTTCAAGCCATAAAGTGCTTTGTCAAGTTTATAAACATGATTAGGAAATTCCAAACTTTCAAAACCTGGGGGTTGAGCCACATATACTTCTTCCTCTAAGAAACCATTAAGAAAAGCACACTTGACATCCATTTGATATAACTTTATGCTCATAAAAGATGCAAATGCTAATAATATGTGAATAGCTTCAAGCATGGCTACGGGAGCAAAGGTCTCCTCGTAGTCAATACTTTCCTCTTGATTGTAGCCTTGAGCAACATGCCTTGCATTGTTCCTCACGATCTTACCATTCTCATCTAGCTTGTTTCGAAATACCCAACGTGTGTCAATGACTGATTGATGCTTTGGCCTAGGCTTCAAGGTCCAGACTTTGTTTCTTTCAAATTCGTTAAGCTCACTTTGCATAGCAATGATCCAATCTGGCTCTTGAAGGGCCTCATCTACCTTCTTTGGTTCAATAAGAAAAACAAACGCGTGAAAAGCACAAAGATCTTTAAGTTTAGAACGAGTTTGAACACTAGAGGTAGGGTCAGAAATGATATCCTTTAATGAGTGTGATGAGGAGTATTTGAATTTCCTTTTGCTAGTCTCAGCTCCTTGATTTGTCACACCAGTAGGATTGATTTGTGATACATCTGACTCCGTGGTCCTGTTAGGTTCAGTTACAGCAGTTTCTGACGTTTCAACACTGTTGGATTGGACACCAAGGGCTTTGGACGAATCTTCAACACCTTGGGCCAATTCTTCAGTGTTGAGAATCTGATCCTGCATGTTCCTCTTCTCTGTGTTCTTGATAGCAGCATCATCACCATCCTCGTTCTCTGTATGGACGTTAAGATCTAAATCCGCAACACTTTCACTCAAAGAACCGTCATTGCATTCATCAAATATGACAACAAGCATGTACTTTTTACCATTGGAAGATTTGACTTGCATAGGACCACATAAATCCATATGTAAAAGTTCAAGGGGTCTAGAAGAACTTACAACCTTTTTGGGTTTGAAAGAGTTACGTGTTTGTTTACCTCGTGTGCATGCATTGCACATATCAATACCTTTGAAGTCCATCTCAGGTAGCCCTCTTACAAGCCCTTTGGACACAAGCTTCTGTAGTGTATGTGGACTCACATGTCCAAGTCTCCTATGCCAGAGCTTTGGATCGTCCATCAAAGCCTTTAGACAAGTTAAGCTTTCTTGTGCCACTCGATCAGCATTTACAGCGTATATATTGTTGTAACGATATGCAGTTAATATAACTTCACCTGTATCTTCTCTGCAAACTAGACATCTTTTCTTGTTAAATCTGACATTGTTGCCACTATCACATAATTGAGAAACGCTAAGCAAATTATACTTTAAACCATCAACAAGATAGACATTTTTAATACTATGGTTGGAATCACTTCCAACACTACCAATACCAACGATGTCACATTTTCCTTTGTCACCAAGAGTGATTGTTCCTGTGGATTGCTCCTTTAGATCATGAAAGAGAGAACTCTTCTCACTCATATGCCTCGAGCATCCACTATCAATAATCCATTTGTGCTCCTTCACCTTAGTGATCTCCTACAAAACAAACATCAACCTTTGTGGCTAGACTAATAAGCAAATTTGGATCCATTATTGGGATAAACCATATTTGGTAAAATAGTGCCTTTTGGGACCCAAACTTGTGTTATCCGTTCTTTTCTCAAATGAACAGGAAATGTATTGCGAATGATATATGGATCCTTTCTTCTATAGGGGCAGGTCTCTTTTACATGTCCCTTTCTAGCACAGTGGTGACATATAGGAGAGGTTCTGCTTCCTTTTGCCTTTACAAAGTTGGTAATGTGTTGCTTCTTTAAAAACCTTGGATTGTAACCAATACCACTTTTGTTTAGAGAACTTTGTTGCTCACCCAGCATCCTATCGAGAGTGCCTTTGGATTTGGTAAAACTTATGAGGGCTGTCTGTTGGTCTTGAATCTTATTATTCAGGGAGATCTTCTCGTTCTCTAAGTCGTGATGCTCATTTCTTAGAGAGGAGAGATCTTGCTTGAGTTCATATTTCTCTGAGTCAAGCGTCTTGACTTTAATGTCAAGACCTGAATAAGAAGCTTCAAGACTTTTGACCCTCATAGACAGATCCTCAATAGTTCTTTCCTGGTCCACAGTTCTCTTAATAAGAATGTTAGCCTGGGCAATAAGTTTCTCTTCATTGGCAATCATATTAGAAAGGAATTCCGATAATACCTCTTTTGGACTTGCCATAAGTTCTCTGTTCTCTTATAGTAGCTTTAAGTTTTTTTATCACGGGATTCATCTTCAGAGGCCATGAGATATATATTGGCCTTCTCATCATCGGAGTCAGAGTCAGAATCGCTTCAAGTTGCCACCATGGCTTTCTTCTTCCATTTGTCACCTTTCTTAGACTGACTCTTTGTCTTTTGAGGGCAATCCTTCACAAGATGATCTGTTTCACCACATTCAAAACAAGACAAAGGTTTAGTCTTCTTATCATACTTGTTGTATTGAGGCTTACCTCGAAATTTAGAAGACTCTGATACATCCTTGTTGTTGAATTGTTTCTTCATTTTGAGAATTCGAGCAAGGCCTCTTGTGATAAGAGCAAAAGGATCATCCTCATCGTCATCCTCATCTTCGGAATCAGATCCATCTTTAGGCTCATCCTTCTTAGACTTGAGTGCCAAGTTCTTAGTGCTAGCTAGAAGTTCTCCATCGTCTTCATTAAGGATCATCTCATGCGTGATCAGCTTCCCAAGCAGGTCATCAAGGGGTAGAGTGGTGAGGTCCTGTGCTTCCTCTATAGCTGTTACTTTTGGACCCCATTTTTCTTTTGGGAGGCACCTCAGTATCTTCCTCACTTTCTCAACGTTTGTAAAGCTCTTGCCAAGAGAGTCAAGGTTCTTGGTGATTTCTGTGAATCGTGTGAACATGGCCTTGATTGACTCATCAGACTTCATTTTGAAGAGCTCATACTTTCGAAGGAAGATGCTAATCTTGGTGTCTTTCACTTGGCTCGTTCCTTCATAGGTGACGACCATTTTGTCCCAAATCTCTTTAGCTGACCTACAAGATGAAATACGGTTAAACTTATCAGTGCTAAGACCACAATAAAGTAAGTTAATAGCCCTGTAGTTTTTGGAGACGAGTTCAAGATCCGCTTGGATGTATTCAGACTCCTTCTTTGCGACTTTGGTTCCATTTGGTCCGTCTTTCTCTGGAATCTTCGGACCATTCTCTATAATGTTCCAAATCTTGATCTATAATGAACATCTTCATCAATGATCTCCAGTGGACAAAGTTGTTTCCTACAAAGAGTGGTGGTCTGCTCGTGGACCTTCCCTATGCAAATCCTCCGCTTGCTTCACCAGACATGATTGAAAACTCACAAGATTGTTAGATCAAAAGCTGTGAGTAAAGCTCTGATACCAATTGAAGGTTCGATAATATAAAACTAAGCAATATAGAAATACTCTAGAAGGGGGGTTGAATAGAGTATGCCGGATTTTCGCAGATAGTCTCAAGACTTTTGAAGCTCGTGCCAAAACCCTTTGAGATTAGACTAAGTCTTTTCTCTGAAAACCTGAATCACAAAGTTAAACAATTCGAACCAAGTGCGGAAATAAGGTAAAGCAATAAAGTAAAGGACGCAATGCATTGTTAACGAGGTTCGGCACGAACTTGGCCTACGTCCCGCCTAGGGTTCTTCCACAACCCTAGGATTCCACCGGCTTTATTGATTCACAAAGCTTAGGATCCTAATAACTCACCGAGAAGCCTCTCTCCTATACAATTGCAATCTAGTCAACTCACGTTCCCTTGGAGTCCTAGACCAATCTAGAAGAGCCCCACCTCTCTCAGCTATCTAGTACAATCCTCTTACTCTCGAGAATCAATAGCCTAGTGTTCACTTCCTGAGTTACAAACTCTCGAGTATAACACTATGAATGAATATATCCTATAAGCTCACTGTGTAACTCTCAAATGCTTTGAAACGAAATAACAGACTCTTAGGACAAGCAGAGAGCACACGAAGACAGATTTCTCTTGAAGGCTTGGAGTGTATGAAAGCTCGTGTTCAATGAATGTGTGTCTTTTGTCTTCATCTTCCTTCTCTTTATATTGAGATAAATCGGCGCCAAGGATCTTCTCTAACGGCTAGTCCAGATCATGGCTTTGAGCTGGATCTTCTATCTTTGGAAACTTCGAAGGCCACAATCTTTTTGATTTGAATCTTCTCAAGTTACATCACAAGGAAGGAAATAATTCGAAAATACTTCCTGAAAGGTTGGTTAAATATATAATAATATAATGGTAGTATATAATAATATTGAATAATATTTCGAACATAATAACATATAGAACAGGTTTTGTATTTCATCAATACTGTTAAAGCTCCAAGACCTTTGACACAGACAAGCTGTCAAGGCCTTTGAAACTTATTCCGATTTTCATCAAGGGAGGGAGTTATCAAACTCTACAAAGACTTGTAATAGGTGTAATCAAAATAATATTTCTCTACACCAAACTTCCTGGACCTTCAGACAAACAAAAACACAGAGAGGTCAGCCTTAAAAAAATGTTCATTGAACTTCACATGATAAAACACACATGATTCAAGACAAGCCTCATCATCTAGGGGCATAATCATGAATGAAAATTTGTAGATATTAACTAAAACGGGTTTAACTATAATTACACATTTATGCAAATTATACACATAGAAAACAAGAATCAATAAATAAAGAGGATACAAAAGACTGTTCAACAGTTTCCATGAATAAAAAGGTTCACACAAAAGATGAGGATCTTAAAATGGGGGAAAAAAGGTTCTCCCCAAGTGGATAAAACTCCAAATTCCTCCGCCACCTAGGAAAATGCTCACTATACAGAAGATTCGCATAACTAAAGGGATGCACATGCACTAGATCAACAAGAAGAGTTACTAGGCAGCTTTGAATCTCGACATCTAGGTTAGGAAATGATCAGTTTATAAATAGGATTTTCACATCACAACTTCATCACACCATAGCCAAAAAAATGCTTTGATATGCATTCCAATTGCAATCACGAAAATCATATCAGCACAGGCACTAAACCATGTTAGCACACTAAGCAAGCATCAGCAAACCATGTCAGCAAACTAAGCAAGCATCAAGAATAAACCAGTTCCATTGCACTCTTTCTCTACAATTCTTAGCACTTCTCTAGGAATTTAAACAGGCTTGATAACTCACCCAATAATCCAGGCTCCACCAGTTACGAATGTAATAATAATATTCCATTGCAAAAGGTTGAGGGTTAACTAAATACAAGTAGCAACTACCAAGCACTTGCGTCCAAAGAGAATAACCTGGAAATGGAACATTAAAAAGGAGCATGAGGATGCATACCTTGAACAAACCCAAGCATAAGTAGCATGGCATAGCAACCTAGCGCAAGAAACTTTGTCATCCAACGATAACCTACCCTAAACGAACAAAACTGATTAGAAGTGCATCCAAGAGTGGACTAGATTGTTTCAGATTTGATTAGCAAAAGCAAACATCTTCGAGTCAAAGCCCTAACAAGTCCACCGTGTTGCTAATACCGAAGCTGCTGACACTGACACCGAAGCTGCTGACATTGAAGCTGCTGACACCGATGCTACTGTTTTTTTTTTAAAAAAAAAAAGAAAACCTGGATAGCAAAGTCTTAAATTGGTTATCCTAGATCCAAACCATCAGCTAAACCCGAATTCTTCAAAATCCATCAATCAAGCAAAAAGTAGAATAACTAACTCTTATGGAGGCTTGATGAAATGAACTCCATAATTGCAGCACAAAAGATATACGCGCAAAGTCTACCCCAGTCACAACTTGGCAAGATTGTCCGGAAACATACGTTGCCCTACACAACCAATAGCACAAATAAGACATAATTTGTTTCCGACATTTCATCGAACACCTGGTGGGCGCTAGAAGTTCTCAAGTCACACGATGAATTCAGCATGAGATTAGCCTACCTACTTTCTAGGGATTCAATCTTGATCGAAGCATTTAAACCATCAGACAATGCATCACTTTCCTTAGTAGTTGCATCGAAGATCATAAGTTTCAAGGGATCGAAAATTACCTTCAACGACGAAGAGAGAAACCACGAAGCCCATAGATCTGAAGCCCTAAATCTTCGACGAAATGCGCCGCCCTCGATTGCAAGAAGCCTCGACCGCCGTGTCCGCCGCTGGAGCCATACAGAAGATCAAGGAAGCCATGGGAGGGGAGCTTCTCCCTGGATCCACGATGAAAAGAGAGGGAAGACATAGGTGAGAGCAAGGGTATTTTCGTAAATAAAATTCCAAAATTATAAGAGTGGACATTCCACCAAATTTTACAAAAACTAGGGCACTCCTCCAATTAGAGCGAAAATTTGTGCCTTCGGCACAAATTTTCTCATAATTAAACCCGGCCACTTGGTTTGTGTGTTATAAGTTATAATATATGTCTATATTGTATCCTAACTTATAATGCACCTTAATTATAAGTTATAATACATGGTTATCTAAATAAATTAACAAACAATAGGCATTACTTTATTCATTATTAATTAGTCTGATAGATTTATCAATTAAATGAAATAAAATATGTTAATGAATAATTTAAAACAATATAAAATATTTCTTTCATCTTAAAATATAGATCATTTGACTTTTGAACATTTTTTAAGGGTTTAAAAATTCTATTAACGGTTCAATTTTTTAAATAATGTTATACTTATTATTAATAATTATAACATTGTTTATAAAAATTAATTAAAAAAATAATATCTATTGGCAGCAATAATGAATAATGCATCTTACCAAAAGAAAAAGGTCAAATAATGCAATTTTATTTGAAGTGTTAACTAATTGAAGCTTATCAATAGTTTTTTATGGTGTCTATGAAAATTTCCAAAATAATTTGAGTTCACTCACTCATCATTTAATTTCATTTAAAAAAAATAAACGTAAGTTTTTATTGGTAAGGATACTCTAGGAGACGTACTGTGAGCATATTGGAAACGTTGTTGGCGCCAAAGATCTTGTGGACGGCGGCGAACTTGTGGGGCTCATGTGGGGAGAAGTAAGGTGAGAACGGGCACTCCTCCGCGCATCTCCGACGGAGGAGGAGGATGATGATGGTCTAACCCCCGGCCACGACCGAGTTTCGGAGCTCGTTCGAGGCCGAAGGTTATGAAGTGAAGCTCGAAGAATATTGGGATGACTTTGACTCGAATGGTGTGGAGGAGGACACGAGTGTGAGGGTGTTGGTGGAGGAGGAGGAAGTCGAGGAAGAGGTGATGAGGGAACTTGAACATTGTAAGCCCAAGACTAGCGTATCCCCACCTACGATTCAGAACATTGACGCTATGATGGATAGAGCAACGACTCGTACCCAGGACCCACGACGCAACATTACTCAACTTTCAGAGGGACAATTATTCGCATCGAAGGCTGAAGTGCAGATTCGCCTTCGCTGGAATGTGATGGAGAATTGCTTCGAGTTTATTGCGAAGAGGTCTACAACAAAGGTGCTAGTCGTGGTATGTGTGGACCCAAACTGCACGTGGACGTGTTGGACCTCGTTTCACCGCTGCACCACCTTCGAAAGATTCAAGTATGCCTTTGTTAGCTTCGGGGTATGTGATAGCATGCATTTAGGTAGGTATAAGAGGTTGCATTTAGCTTAGTTAAGATGCATATCATGCATGATTTAAGTACAATTTGCATATTTGCTCTCTGTGTTGGTGGAGTCGGAATCTACATGTTTTTATTGATTATTTCAGGTAACTGTGGATCCGAGAAGGAGAAATGGGTTGATGATGCATTAAGATGAGGAAGTCTAGTTGATCGAAGAAGCTTAAATGAAGATCTAAAGAGGTCCTGAGAACAAGAAGCGAGCCTAAACGAAGAACAAGTCTGCAAAAGTTGTCGCTAGTCATGCTGAACTTGTTTTGCGCTTTCTGGAGGCCTCGGTTGTCCGATTGACTATTATGACCATGAGTTCGAAAGCTCTTTCAGAGAGCTACAACTTTCCTGTTGACAACAAGAGCAAATTCGAGACTGATTTTCCGTGAAAGACCAATGCAGAGGCCGCAGCATATATGCCGCGGCCGCAGACAGTATGGATGCCACGGGTTGGAAGATGTCGCGGCCGCGGTCGCAGCATATGCCGCGGCCGCGGCCACAGCACGGGTTGCCAGCGCGATGTCGTTTCGTCTAAAAACCCTAGTTTTTATGTTGTGTGTTTTGTGGCCGACTTGGATCTTTTATAAGGCCGAAATTATGTTATTTTAAGACTACTTATATTCTATTCTACATTCTATCAGACAATGAGAGAGAGAGCAATGTTCGCCATGGGCGACTAAACTCTCTTCGTTCTACTTGCAATTTGAAGCTTTATTTGGATTGATTGTGAGTTTCTGAATCTTGTTCCTTATTTCCTATATTGAATGTTTCAACTTCTTTGTGCTTGCATGTTTGATTGTTTTATTCTATCTAGCCCGCGCAACTAGTTAGAATCAATTCAATTGCTAAGGTTTTATAGATTCCTGGTTGTGAACCTTAACATAAGTAGCAAACTTGTTCCTTTAGGGCTGGTTGAACTAATTGAATGAGTAGGAAGTTGGATGTGTTGTTAAATCCCTCTTTAGGAACTGCAAATACCTTGGTTAATCTCTGAACTTAAAGCTATCAATTGGGTTAAATCCTTCTTTAGGGACTATTTGATTAATAAGGATTCTAGGACTGGTTGGACTAGTAACTATATTAGGTTGGGACAAGGACATTCATAGGAAAACCTAAAAGGACAAGAGGAAGTTACAATATCAATTCAACCAAATAAAGTGGATAGTTGTAGGTAGAGAGATCTTCTCTAAATTGTTTTGCATTAATCTGCTTATATTTTATTTTGTTTTCTTTCTTATTTCAATCAACCAAAACCCCCCTTTCTACTAATTGGTAAATACACTTTGCTGAGAAATACTTGATTCTCTGTGGGATCGACCTCTTACTTACTTGCTATACTAGTTCTAGTTTGTAGGTTTGAGTTTTATTTTGATACGGTTTACGCGACTAAAAATTGTTCATCAGTACGGCGCAAGGCGATCTCCCACCTTGGAAAGGTAAACCCCGTGTCACCTGTTTATTTGTACATGTCAACCAAAAGGACAGACCATGTCACAAATCCAACATTTATCGATGTCCATGTGTAGGTGATTTCAGTGGACGAAAGTTTCCTCAAAGGTAAGTTCAAGGGTACACTTCTCTTTGCCACAACTCAAGATGCAGACCACAAAGTGTACCCGATCGCATTTGCAATTTTCGATGGGGAGAATCACAGGTCATGGGGCTTCTTCTTCAGGAACATGCTACATGTTGTGGAAGACACACCAGACCTCATGTTTGTATCTGATCGCCATCTGAGCATCGTCCATGGTATTAGGGACCACTATGTGTTTGCGAAGCAAGGGTTCTGCGTTTGGCATCTATTTCAGAATGCTAGGTGCAAGTACAAGGGTGTGACGGGGCTGCTGGATTTGTTCTTCTCAATGGTGAAGGTGTACACGAGGGCGGAATTCGACAAGCCGTTCTCTGATTTCTGCGCACAGTCAGCCCCAGCGGGACAATACGTAAAAGAGGCCGGTTTCGAGAATTGGGCCCGACGACAATGTTATGTGAGTGGCGTCGTTCCAAGCATATTTTCGATACAAAGACAGATTTGGGGTACCTTGCCATCCCCCAGACGAAGGCATTGTTGTCGGACACAGATATAAGTCCCAGCTCAATCGTGTCCACGGTTTGGACTACTTCCTTCCCTTTTCGGCCCCGCGGTTTCTTTGCTGGGGGGGGGGGGACTTTGCTTCTCCAAGAGCTCCCGGGTCCCTCTTAGTCTTCTTGCCTTCAATGCCCCCCACTTTTGCAGCCTAAGAGAGCTGCCAAAATGGTGAGAAAGGTCGAACACTCAGTCCCGTGTCACCCAACTAACAATAGCATGTCACTAAACAACAATATACTTGTCACATGTTAGAGAAATTAAAATGTCCACTAACAAAAAAATGTACCTCTTTCGCCGATCCTTCAAGTGGCATGTCATCACCTTTAGGTGTACCATCCATGTTCCCGGCCGTGTGGTGGTCATCCCTTTTAGGTGTACCATCCGGAGTTCCGACCTTGTGGTGGTCGTCCTCATCCTCTCCATGATCACCCACATCCTTTTGACGGACACCGCTCATGTGTTGATGCGCATGTCCTCCCTTCCCATGGCCAGCTCTCAGCTCCAGCACAACACATTCCAACACCTTCATCTAAACCACATATAACAAAAAGGAGGGGTGTCACTAGTATATTGACCCTTGTTATTCAGCAATGTGATGCAGACATTGGCAAAACCAGAAATAGGCGAAGGACGTACCTTGTCATCCTTGCTCTACATCCACGTTGGCATAGTTCCCAGCCTCTCCAACATCAGTTCAAGTGTCTTCCCCACCTTGCCATCCACGGCTTCATTGTTCCCATCAGGTTTTCTTGAACTTTCTCCAGCCTTGCTGGAGCCGTCACTATAATAACGGGGCGCCAATGTAGCCTCAACGTCGTCGTAGAAGAGGTCAGGCTCCTCATGCTTGTAGAAGCACCCGTACATCAACTCAAACTCACCGTCGTTTGGGACTAGTATGGGGTTGTCTTCAACCTTTATATTCTCCATCTTCTTCGGGTCCATGCGGGTTTGAATCGTCTCATAGCTTAGATTGTCGTCGTCCGCAGTCCACTTCAACATGTAAGGCAACACCGTCTTCGACACATTGTACAACTTCCACTCCCTCTCCAGATAGGTAGAGAAGTACGAGTCCAGGTTTATGACTCGACGACCAACGTCGTCACCCCTCTCTGCGGCTGCTTTATGCAGCAGGAAGCATGACTGGTCGAAGTGAGGCGGTAAGTTAACCCCCATTACAACCCACTACATAGTCCAGGTGAAACCCAAATACGTATGCAAGGCGAATCATAATCAAATGCAGAAACTACAAGATACCGGCTTCGTACCTCTGAGTTGATCCAAAATCGGGCCGTCTCGAGGGAGGTAAAGAACTCCTTCGACAAGTCCCTGCCGCAGCCTGTTGACCACTTCTCAGCGTCCGCATTGGACCGTATAATGGAGTGGAATTAAACAATGGGTAACCCTGACGTATAATGAAAACTGAAATGAGACGATGTGTTACCTTGCGAGCCACCCCTGTAGGCCCTCGTAGTCGGCCGCAGAAACTAGTCCTATGGCTACGGCGTCAACGGGAACGATGTCGTCCTTCCCTTTAGAGGCTCGCGGTTTCTTGGCCGGTGGTCCCACATCCACTGTATCAACGTTCTTCGTCTTCTTGGGCCCCTTTCTCTCAAATACCCAGCCGACGGTTTAAAAGATCAACCACTGAATTCCCAGGTTTATATCCCATGTCACCTAACAGAACAACCCTTGTCACACAGACAACATGGACATGAAACAAATGAAAAGATAAAGGATGAATGGCACGGGCCATAGAGAATGTACCTTGTGAGCTTCTCCTTGAGGGGGCTTCTCCATGGCTTCAGGACGTGTCCCCCTAACGACATCACCAGCGTCCACCTAGAAAAAAAATGACGTAAACAAATATCCATAAAGAGGTCCAAGTAGTGTTTTCAATTAAATTCAATCAACTGGTTACAAGTGCAGAAGTAAATTTCAATGTCATAATTGCTTACCTTATCACTGTCTGCTTGTTCAGGCTCCCCACCGACTGCTTGTTAACTCTTTGTAACCCCATGGACATGTTCGGCCTGACAAAAAAATTCAACCCTTTCAGTGAATGCAGATTGATGAGAGGGTTTCTCGACCAAATAAATTTATAGTCAAGACCCCGATATAGTATAGGGAGTCAGGATCGTCCACATGAGAGAGTCAGCGCTTCTTATTTAGTTGCTTTGTCGGGTTGAAACTAACAAAAGAGATGGAAGAGAGATGGGTGGTGATAAGAGCATAAAATCTTAATTTTAATTAATAAAAGGAAAAACTTCCAAGGCAAGGGATCACCACAACAATAAACACATGGGCAAATCAATGAATCATGTAAAAGGTCATGCTTTTATCATAAAGAGATAGCTTTCGCATACTCAACAAATAGATAATAGAGGTGATCACATAAAACCTATTTGTTTCTACCTTTCCTTAATTAGATCCCTTTTACTTTCGTCAAAGATCCCTAATTACTATCAAGTTAACAATTTCCTCTTTCAAGTTCAATTGCAACAATGAATTCCCTTAAACTTTCATCAAAGGGTTAAGCACATGGATAGAAATAGATAAAAACATCAGATAAGTACAAATTCATTCATCACACACATGCTTATTGTTGGACTCACCTCAACTCTAGAAGAGAAAAGAACTACTCAAACATAATAATGGAAAACATGAATTTAAGAGAAGAAAACATAAACTGAAATTAAACTCAATAAAACCTGGAAATCAGCGTCTCAATCGCAACAAACACGCCCAAGCTTTTGCCCAAACGCCAAAACAAAACCCTAAAATCGTCCTACAGCTGCTGCGCGCAACCCTCGCGCTGAACAACATGTCTTCTCCTCCCCCAAAAATCAGCCCCTAATAGGCTTTATTTAAAGATAGAAATTAAGACTTAATCTCCAAGGAAAGAGATTTTATCTTAGGAAAATAATGTAATCTATCTAAAGAAGGATAAAATATCCCAATTCTATCTAACTAAAAGATCCTAAAAGAGATTTAGATGAAAATCCTAATTAAAAAGCCCAACAAACAATTAAATCAGCCCGCAGAAAATTTCTCCTGGTGCACAGGGTATCAGCGCCGAGGGTCTAGGTGTCGGCACCGAGGGTCTGTTAAAAAACAGTACTACTGGAATTCGCTGGGTGTCAGCACCGAGGGGGCAATGGTCGACGCCGAGGCTCTGTTCGAACGCAATAGCCTCTGTTTTTCTCCAGTTTTTTGACTCTGGACTCTGACTTCAATCGCACTTTTCCGAGTCCTCGTTCATCCGATTGTCGCATATGAATATGCGTTGGAAAGTTCTTTTCAAGGACTACAATTCTCATGAAGGCTCTAGAACTTGAATTGAAGTGATGGATGGCGAAAATAAGGCTTTTCTCCAGCTGCACCACTTTTTGCTTTTGCTTGGCTCCTCTATTGCCTTCATGATTTTTCATCAAGCTCTAAAGTGCGTCGAAACTCTTCCAAATCAGCTCCAAAACCTATAAAATCACACCAAAACTTGTGTAGACTCCATATCTTGTAAAAATACGAAAATCAACACAAACGACACACTTTCCCAACACAAAAGCTAGTAAAATGCCTTAGATGGAATGAAAACATGATGTAAAATAAGACTAAAAATGCGGAGATCACAGATATATCTTTGTAACACCCCTTCTTAGAACACTGAAAAGATGTTGCAGCGCCTGCAATTACTCGGACTTTAATGTCCTTGTAACCGTCTTAGGCTTATAGGGACATGCAACCATGCTCTCATAAACAAGATGATATAAAGTAAATTATAATAGATATGAAATTAGCGGAAGACTTAAATAAAAATCAATCATAAAAAATAAAGCAATAACCCAAAGTAACGGGTCCAAATTTTAGTGTCTAAGTAGTTTGAATAATAGCAGCGGAAATAACGTTAAAGGAGTTACAACAGAAATAAATAAACTTTAATACAATAAATTTTAGGAATTGATACCTTAAAACAAAATTTGAACAAAAATATTAGACTTCTTTATTTTTCGGCGCCTCAAGACCGTTTACCTAAACCTGCGGATTAGTGGCTGAGGTATAGTTTGCAGACGAGGGACCCCAGCCGTCCAAGGGAAGAAAAAAAGGACGGTTAGTATTTTTACGACTAGCAAATGGCAGAAAGTAAAATGTCCAAGACTCTGTCTACCACCCATTGACCATAAAAAGGTATTGGTGATTGTAGACTAAAATATAAATTAGGAGTAAATATTTATGTGGAACCTGACTCGTTTGACTAAATTAAAATAAAATAAAATAACAGGATGATCTAAAAGGACCGAGTGGTTGAATGGGATGCATGTCCGAAAATCTTAAGGAATCATATTCTGAGTACGGAAAGAATATGATATAACTTCACTAAAAATGGGTCACCTATTTATAAAATAATGTACATCACGATAATAATAATAATAATACAATTATACACAACGTTATTATTTACTTAGGACAAGTAATACCGGTCTCGGCCGCATATAACGGGCAGACGACCTACTACTCGTAGGTAGATGTACTCATTCGAGAGATTAATTTGCAATTTCGAAGGGGCATCTCATGAGTCATGAGAAGTTTATAGAGCAAGGTATACTCAACCTTGATCTGACTTTACCATTTTCCATTTATTTAACTCAACTCAACAATAATAATACTGCAATAGTAATACACAATAATATCAATTCACATGCAATTCCAACCTAGGTGACCATAAAAGGCATGTTGTGCACTTTAAAACTATAAGGTGCACGAAATAATATCACTGACAAGCATAAATATTCAAAACCAATAAGATACCATACTTAACTAGCATGAAGGAAACAAAATGAGCAAATCATGCTTTGCGGAAGTTCGGGCATTTAATATAATTTTCTCAAATAACGGGATCAAATTATAATTACCCGAGTTGTCATGCTATGTGAGATTAAGGTGTTGATAAATAGAAACAAACTGATCTAACTTGCATATTTATCACGAACTAATAGCATGAAATTCATAAATGACACAAAAGACAATATTTGAAAAAGGCACGAAATTGCAGAAATACACTAATTGGACCAAACCACTTGCCTTAGCTTGAAGAAATTGTTAAACGAGGCTGAAGATAATAATTTGATATGCTACCTGATATTTTACAGATTTATACAAGGGTATTAGTAACTTTTCATAAATTACGAAAACAGCCCCGTAACTTTTAAAAAGTGAAAACTTACCCTTGATTTCTTCCGAAAGAAACCCAAATCTGAAACCAAGCAATCTCAGGAGCCTAAATGAATACCAACTGATTCAAGATGACATAAAGATTAGTGTAAGGTCGCCTACTCAATCAAAACTCGAGAAAACACGAGAAACAAAGCGGATCTTACCCAAACGGGACTAAAAAACGTCCAAGTTTCGAGTCTACAATCCCTCGGTATGGTATGAATCTGAAGAAGGTGAATGAGAGGGGTACACGGAGACTGTGTTGTATGTAAGGGTAGTCTGCAGTGAGATATATATTCAGCTTTCCATAATCTTCTCCCTCAATGGCACGATCGTGGGTTCGTAATGAAGGCAAGAAATCCCCTCTGTGTGCATGTATAAGGAAGGAAAGGCTTTTTGAAAAAAAAATTTGAAGCCCATCTTCGGAAGGATGAAGATACGTGATTACTAATTTGATTTGGGCCACACTTGCACAGATGGGCTGAATTGAAGACGTGGTACATATAAGTATATATTTGTCCGAGTGAGTATATATATACAAATATATAACTAATTACCTACTTTTTTTTTTTGAGCAAAAACAAATCATCTCATTCCATATCCTTCTCTAAAGCTACAACAATGTTAAAAGGGAGAGCATGAATCGAAAAGAACAGAGAATGGCTGATTGATCTAGTGGCCGCCAGAGCATGCGCGACCTTATTTCCATCTCTGCCTACATGAGTAAAAGCTACTGAATCAAAACAGCCTAACAAAGAATTAATATAAGAAATGATATTGTATAAGACTCCTAGCCCATGGCACCCCCGTTGGAGCTTTGTGACTAAAGCCTTGCAGTCAATTTCCACATAGATGTTCCTGAATCCCCGCTCCTTTGCCAGATTAAGAGCCCATCTCACCCCCTCTGCCTCAGCCACTTCCGCATCACTTGTGTGCTCAATCTCCCTTTGTCCACAAAAAACCAGATTTCCTTCATGGTCTCGGCAGACCACCCCCACAGCTGCCTTGTCTAGAGGTGTGAGACTAGCGTCGCAGTTTAGCTTTACCATACCTGCCTCCGGCCTTGACCACTTTACCCTATCCGATGCAGCTCGAGACATTCCGCTAGGGAATTCAATGACCTCTCTGTACTTCTCTACATCAGCCAGCATTACCTCCACATCTTGCAGAATTTGCCTCGGATCTCGGTGCTCCCTTTCAAAGATGCGTTTGTTCCATGCCCGCCAGACGTGCCACAAGATCATGGCCCATTTCTTCCTGTCCGTCTTCGACCCCGTAGTGAAAATAGTCATGAACGGGCCATACATGGTCGAAGCTCCCAACCAAAATCTCTCTAAATTAGGCACCTTTTTCCATACTCTCCTCGCCGGCTTGCATTCAAAGAGGGCATGGAAGTTGGTCTCATCGCGCCCGCACACATCGCAGCACGCATCCTCCGTGATTCTCCGTCGAGCGAGATTTGCTTTGCACGGAAGTATATCGCGTGCCGCTCTCAAGACCAAGGATGTTACTTTAGGAATTGTCTGAAGTTTCCATAATGCCTTCCAAGCATTCTCAGTAGCGTCACCATTGGAAGCTCCCCCTTCCTCAATGGCCCTTTCCAACAGTGCGTGGTAGGCCGATCTTACCGTGAATATGCCATTTCGAGTGTAGTTCCATATCAGTTTATCTTGCATCAGGGGGTCCACTAATCGAATTTGACGAACCATCTCCACGTCGCACTCTAACAAGTTCTTACTGAGTTCCTCCTCATCCCATTTCCCGGACTCCTAATCGGTCAAGTCCATCACCCTTAAGTCCAAGTCACCTCCTAGAAAATTCCCCAAAACCTTAAAGCTCCATGGCCTAGGGATCCAATTGTCCTCCCACACTCTAATGTCTGCTCCGTTCCCTACACACCAGCGCAACCCCTCCATCAGCCCATCCCTTCCACTAATGATGCTACGCCAAGTGTAACTCGGGTTGTGCCCAACTCCTGCCTACAGAAAGGAATCCCTCGGGTGGTACCTCGCCTTTAGGATTTTAGCCAAAACCGAATCCGGGTCTTGCAAAATCCTCCATGCCTGCCTCACCAGAAGAGCTATATTGAACGTCCGGAAATCTCTGAACCCCATGCCTCCTCTGGCTTTTGACCGACACATTCGTTTCTAGCTCATCCAATGAGTTTTACTCTTTCCCTCGTTCTCCCTCCACCAGAACCTACTCAGCAGCATCTCAATCTCGTTACATAGACTAATCAGAAGTAAGAAGCAGGACATCGTGTACGTTGGAATGGCCTGAGCTACCGCTTTGATCAACACTTCCTTACCCGATCTCGACAGAGACTTCTCCTTCCACCCATTCATTTTCTTCCACACCCTTTCCTTCAATTGGTCAAAGATGACTCTCTTCGATCTCCCCACCATAGTGGGCAACCCTAAGTAGCGTTCGTGCTTAGACACCTCTCGGATCCCCAGCGACTCCTGGATCGATCTCCTCTTTCCCTCATCCACATTTCCGCTAAAAGATAGTTCTGATTTTGAGAAATTGACCTGTTGTCCCGACGCTGCTCCATAAGTATGGAGGATGTCAATAATCTCTGAGCTTTATTGACAGGATGCCCTCAAAAATAGAACACAATCATCAACGAAAAAGAGATGTGAGATTGAGGGTGCTGACGGTGCTACCTTAATCCCATGAAGTCTTCCCTGCATCTCGCTCACTCGGATCATCCCCGAGAGTCCTTCCGCACACAATAAAAAGAGGTATGGCAACAAGGGATCCCCCTGTCGTAATCCCCTTCCCGGAACAAAGCTGGGTGACGGAACCCCATCGACAAGCACTGAGAAGCTTACGGTTGACACGCATTTCATCACAAGTGAGACCCATCCATCATCAAAGCCGAACTTTCTCAAGCAGTGCTCAAGAAAGCCCTACTCCACTCTGTCGTAGGCCTTCGCCATGTCTAGCTTCAGTGCCATATATCCCTTCTTGCCTCCCCTTCTCGTCTTCATATAGTGGAAGAGCTCAAAAGCTGCGAGCACGTTGTCCGTGATGAGCCTCCCAGGCACAAACGCGCTCTGGCTCTGGGCGATAAGCTTCCCAAGCACCTTCTTAAGCCTGTTAGTCAACACCTTCGACACAATCTTATAGATCACATTACATAAACTAATGGGACGAAGATCCTTCATTCTGGATGGAGCCGTCACCTTTGGGATCAAAGTAATGAACGTGTGGTTCAGACCCTCAGGCAGCGGGGCTCCATTCAGAACATCAATAACGAACTCAGTTACATCCTTCCCGACAATGTGCCAGCACTTTTGGTAGAAAAGTGCAGGCATACCGTCAGGACCCAGAGCCTTTGTGGGGTGCATAGAAAAAAGGGCAGCTTTTACCTCTTCTGCAGTGAAGGGACGTGACAGCTCGTGGTTGTCCTCCGTCGATAGCAAAGTCTCAATTCCTTGAGAAGTCGTGCCTGGATCCGCTTGAACATCGGATTGGAACAATCTGCTGAAATAGGTTATTGCTATCACTGTCATCCCCTCCACCGACCTCTCTTCCTTCCCTTCCTCATCCACTAATTTCTGAACACGATTTCTTTTCTTCCTGCCAGAAGCTTTTTTGTGAAAAAAGCTCGTATTACGGTCACCACAGCGGAATTCATTTGCCCTAGCTCGTTGGTACCACATCACCTCCTCTTTTTCCAATAGACTCCTCTCCTTTTCCTCTAAGTCCTTCCTCTCGCGAACTAGCTCTCCCGACATTCCTTTCCCCAGCTCGCTCAACCTCTTCCTAATCCTTCCTAGCTCAGCCCCCACATTGCCGAAGACATGCCAATCCCAGTCCTTAAGATCCACGCTGCACCTCTCCAGTTTTCCCCTAATACCCGGCGCTGATAAGGTGGACCCAGGATTATTCCAACCATTCGAAATAATTTCCATGCAATCCTCCTCCTTGAGCCACATTGCTTCAAACCGAAAGGGTTTCGGCTTCCTCCTAGCCCTTTTTTGAGTCTCCCCATCCAAGCATATTTTTATTGGAACATGATCGGATCCACACCTTTCCAAGTGCATCACCAAGGCATTCGGGAACCTCTCCAGAAAAGTTTCATTCCCAAATGCCATGTCAATTCTTTCCTGAATGAAGTCCCCGTCCTTTCTATTGTTGTCCCACGTGAATCTACTCCCTGTATACGGTATATCCCTTAGTTCGCAGGCCTCAATCGCCTCTCTGAATTCGAGGACATTATCAAAATTCGCCCGATTACCCCCTTGCTTGTCCTCCAAAGAGGTAAACAAGTTGAAATCACCCATACAGAGCCATCTTTGATTCGGCTCTTCCGACAACCTTCTGAGGAGCCCTAGCGTATGATGTTTATCTTTACCATCGGGCCATCCATAGATGCCTGTAACCCGAATCTCCTCTCCCGGGGCCACTCTAATCAATCTGTCGATGTGATCCTGAGTATAGGACCTCACGCTCACCTCACATCCCTCCTCCCACATTAGAGCTAATCCCCCCCGCCCTTCCTGTGCTCTCAACCACAAACATTCCCCCATAACCCATGGCAACTCGCACCTCCTCCATCCTTCTTCTATCACACTTCGTTTCAATGAGAAAGATCACCCTTGGGGCCTCCCTACTCACCATTTCGACAAGTTTTCTAACTGCGCGGGCCTTCCCCGATCCCCGGCAGTTATAGCTTATGTAATTCATGGCTCCCGGCGGGGGATCCTATCCCCGGCCGATATGATTGTATTGGAGACCAGTTGAGACTCGATCTTCCTCCTTTTGTCCCCCTCTTCCCCTGTTGTTCCTTCATCTTCTTGATCAACCCACATTAAGTCCTCACCCTCCTTCCTCTTCAACCCACTCACTGTAGTACTTGCCCTATTCTCTCCTCCACCTCTCCCTTGATTCCCTGTGTTTCCCCTGACCGCCCTTTTCCAGCTTGTCTTACCATCCTTTCTCCCTCCCCTTGTTTCATCTGAGCTGGGAACCTTCCCGGTATCCTGTCCAACTATCTCTGTAAACTCAGTCCCCTCCCTCTCTTTGTTGTTTTCTTTATCCCGCTCACCCCCCTCCCCTACCCCTTTTGTGATCGTCACTCGCACCACCCCCTCTAGAATCTCCTCCGCCTCTGTTGTGAGCTCATTCTCTGTCGAGTTCTGCAAACTCTCCCTCTCCTCCTTTTCTTCTAGTAGTTTCACAAGTGTCTTTCTCCTCCCCCCTTTCCTTCCCTCTTTCCCAACTTCATACTTCTTTCCAACCATTCTCTCAACAACCTTTCTCTCAGCCTCCCTTTTTGCACTCCCTCTCTCCCTCATAACCTTTATAGGCGATGCTCGCATCCAATCACCATACTCTCCATTGTAATGCTCATCGGCTTCTCCAGCTTCGCACTCTGTTTCCACGTGCCCCAGTCTCCCACACCTGTAACAGAAGTTGGGTAGCCTTTCGTATTTAACCTCGACCCACAGTTTCTTCCCTTCAATGGTCACTAATATTCCCCTCCGGATTGGTTTCGTCACATCGATCATCACTTGCATTCTCAAGAACGTACTACAAGTCAATAGTTTCGCTTCATCCATCTCAATCACCCCTCCTAAAACCTGCTCTAGTTTCTGTGCCATAGTTTTTGTATACGCTACTAGAGGTAGGTCATAGATTCTTACCCAGAATGCCGTATGGGTGAAGTCAATCGATGAGAGTTGCTCCATACCCGGTTCTTTCAACATCACCAGGGATCGATCAAAAGACCATGGTCCCCCTTTCAGAACCTTGTCCCTATCTTCTTCGTCGCTGAACTGGAAACTGAATAGATTTTCGTTGATTTCACGAAACAGGAAGCCACTCTTAGTCCTCCATGCTCCCTTCATTGTTGCCTTTAGGGCTTGAGCGTTAGGGCTCTTTTTCGCCAGAACTGTTCCAATCAGCGACAATCTACTGTGAATCGATTTCTCTCCCACTATCGCATCATCTCCGACTACAGCAACACCTTTTTCTTCCGTCAAGTGAATTCCTTTTCCCTTCCCTCCCATTGTTGATAGCAATAACCTATTCCTGCGTCTCGACCCGCCTCTGCACACACGAACCACAGACACGGTGAATCTCGCACGTACCGGCGAGATGGAACCTAGCTCTCACGGCCCTAGACCGGAGAGAGTACAGACGATCGGAGATTACCAGGGGGTATCGCCGGCGTCGCCTGTTTACCCTAGGGTTTTCCTACTGATACTAATTACCTACTAATTTACCCATAAATAATATATAAATATTATTTGAGAAAAATTTTATTTATTATAAGTTAATTAATTTTATTTTTCTTATAATCATATGATTATTCTAAAACTTTATATTATATATTTTATGTGAACTATTACAAGTTAAATTCAATTTTATTTCACATAATTTAATATAAAGAGAATTTATTTATTTTAATTAAAACTAAAATACCCAAAAATACTTTAGGGTATTTCAATCTTGTCGCACAACAGAAAACGTCATGTCTCTCCACATAATGATCCATGTCATCATCAATTCATAACGGAATCGTCAACGTCCACATCAACATAAAACAAGACATTACCTTATCACCTTCTTGCTGGCTCGGCTTTTTCAGGAGATCAGTACCAGTCCCCACTGCTACATCAACATCAACATCAACAACCTGCAAAACAGATCCACAAGTTAAATGGAATCCAATATGACTAGATTGTTGCTATGAAGTGACGCAGGCCATTGGACCTGACCTTAGCTACTTGTTATTGTTCAACCTTCCTACCAGCTTCTGTTGGAGTTCCACCTCGTGCACTGAGGCAACGACTTCTGGGACAGCCTTTTCGCAAACGCGGTGTCGAAGTCCGGAATGGATTCGTATAACTAAATCTACAAGTCATCCGCAATCCAATTAGAAACCTAAACCGCATAATGTAGTAAAGTAGCATGAGGGTGGTAGATAAGGTTACCCGGAAGGACATCGGATAGTCCATCAGCCCTTTTCCATCGCGGTCGTTGCTCTTAGGATCGGGCTTCAAGTCAGCCAACCGGCGCTCAATGGCACCAGAGAGCGAGTTGTGTGTGGTCTCGTAAATAAGCCTCCCCCATGGGTATGCCAGGAAGCAGGGCCGTGCCAATTATTTTGAGGGCCCTGTTCGAGATTAAAATTGATCATATTAATTAATTATTATATTTTTTTACTAAATTTATAATTATTAATTTGTATGACATCTGCTATTTTATTTATATTTATATTATTTTTGGTAAAATGAATAATATACATCTAGATTGACATTTATTTTATAATTTCTGCACATTTTAATCGTTATTAGTTTAATTCTCAAATTACAATTCAAATTTATTATTTTTTTCATATTTTTAATAGGTTTATTTTATTGATAATAGATGTAATTTGAGAATATTAATGTGTTAACACATTTCCGTGCATGAAACATGATATTAACTAGTGTTAAAAAAATACTTTTAAAGTGTTTATTTATATTTATAATTCCACTATAAACATAATGAAATGTATAAAAAGAAAAAAAAAGAAATTGCTAAATAACAAATAAATGACCCGCTGGGCCCTTGGTTTGATTTTTACATGAAAATTACCAATTAAAAAAATAACCGCTACAGTGTGTTAAAAAAAATAAATGAAGTTGCCAAAAAACAAATTTGTGCGGAATCGATCTTGGGATCGCATGGGGTACGCGTGCACCTATTACCAGTACGCTGTTGGACACATTTTGTTTCATTTTAAGAAAAACAAACTTTTATAATGAAATATGTTGGTACTCCGTGAGTTATTGGGCCCTTAAAATTTGGGGGCCCTGTTCTATTGACCCACTTGCACATGCTGAAGCACGGGCCTGCCAGGAAGCGCTTGACATTCTCCACGAGCCTAACAATCCGCCCCTGCAAAGGCTTTCTCTCTCTTCCCCCCTCCCCCCAAAAGCACTGCCTCGACGATGAAGAGAAGAACGAGCTTAAATCTCTTCCTTACGCTCGGCTCATTCAGCAGACAGCTCTTCAAGGCATATTCAAGCTCGTCCACCTTCATATTGTCCGTTTCGAAGAAGTCCTTCACAACTTTGTTGTCCTCCTCCATCCTAATCCCCTTCACTCGGCCACACTGGAGCCCCGTGACAATGGCAAACTCCTTAATCGAGAAAAGCCGCAGCTTCCCCTGAATCATATACCAGGTCTCCCACTTCTTCTTGCTCACCACTTGACGTTGTAGTGCGTAATGCAGTAGTTGGGACGAGAATTTGCACCGGTTCTCTATCTGGATGATCCCGTAAAACTGGCTGTCTAGCAGCTTATCCCAATTGTAGGGGTCGACGTACTTGTCGATGTTGCCAAGCATCGAAAACATCGACCCTTGGTTTACCCGTGCCCGGAAGTGCTTTTCTTCCGAGACACAGTAACGGGGCTCCCGTTGTTTGGCACTCTTTGCATTTTTAGACCGAACCATTTGTCTCCTGCAGTTTAAGAGCAACAATCAGTTTTATGTAGATGAAATTACGTTTACCATACCCAATGTCGAAGCCATACATTCCACATCAACTCCCGAAATTTCAACTTCAAACTAATGGAATTGCGTTTACCATACCTAATACCAATCGAATTCCACACCCAATGTCACCCAATTCCAGTTTTAGATTCTAAGGCCCTGTCACCCAAATTCCACACCTATGTCACCCCCTTTCTCTTTCCCACAACAGATTTCGAAATAAAACACATCTAATACCTCAATCCTTCTTCTTCTATGAGCCCCCTCATCTTCCCCATGTCCCAAATTCGACTCCCGCCACTGCCATCCTCTTCGGCCTTCCTAAACCCTAACCACCGATTTGCCGTATCCATACCCTAAAATCGCCCTCCAGTTCCTTCAATCGCAACCACGTACCATTGTCACCCCTCCACAACCAATCAATCAACCCACCTTTCACATTCAATCCCTTAGCACCATAGTAGGTTCCTTCAGCCACCCACCCCACACCCCAGATTCGCAGAAAACGGACAAGACAAGTGAAATGGAAAGGGGGCGTACCTTTACAGTGGATGACCGGCTTTCTCCTCTTCTCCGACAGTGGGTGGCCGGCGAACGTCGCAGTGGTAAGGTGTGGTGGCCGGCATCTCTCCTTCCTCCCCCTTTCGAACAGTTGTTTTTTTTTTTTTTGAAAGGTAGAGATGGAGTGCCCAATGGAGAAAGAGAGGGTGTGGTGATGATGACGGCTCTTTTTTTTCCAGCGGCATTAAGTGTCTGTCAACTCATCAATTTTTTTTCTTTTTCCTTTTTTTCATTTCCCGCCCAAACCGGCTACAATAGGTGTGGTGACGGACACTTTTGTGCAAAAAAATGGAAAAGGGTTTATTTTCGCAAATTTTCCACCCCATGTGCTATTTATGCAAGTTTGGCGAAAAATTGGTCTATCTTTGACCATTTTGCCATAATATTCCATCGTTTGGAAAAATATTCATGTTTTTATATGTTTTTAAGATGATAAAAATTATATAAAATATTTATTTTTTTAATAAATTTTTAACGATTTTGTACTCATTAATAGTAGCTATAAAATTGTTAAAGCGGGTACTTAAAATACTTACGTAAATAGTAAATGACATATTATACTGAACAAAACCGCTACTCAATTGACAACTTATTAATTACTTGCAGGATTTATTTAAGTATTTTTAATTGCAATTTTTTTTACAGTAGGCAAACGTTGGGAGCTGTTACTAATACAGTAGTCTAACTCCCGGATCATCCTGAATGATGATGTTACAAAGGTCCCTATGGTAGGGGATGGATTGTAAATTACAAATTACTCCTCTTCTAGCTATGTAATCCGCTGAATTGTTTGCTTCTCTAAAGATATGATGGATTTCTGCTAAAGTAAAATCAGATACAAGCTGTGGATATCTTCAATTTGTCGCAATACTTCCCTTCTAGGCGGTTGCTCTCCCTTAATTGCTTTCACCGGAATTTGGTTGTCACATTCCATTATAATCTTCCTTAGTCCCTTCTGTCTTGCTCTTTAGAGACCTAAAATCACTGATGAGGCTTTTGTTTGGATGATGGATCCAAAATTAGCTTCATGATAAAAAAAAAAATATTGATAATCTGACCTTCAGAATCACAAATGATTCCCCCAACCTGGCTCTTGCCAGAATAGGTAAAAGAACCATCTACATTAATTTTGTAGATAGTTCTTGGAGGTCTGGTCCATTTGGTTCTCCCTCTTCTATTTCCTTTCTTCCGCGTTTCTGTTTTGTCATATTCTCCCTTCGTCCAATCCGTTATGCTCTGAATGACTTTCTGAACCATGATGGTTGCCCCTATTGGTTCTTTAGACCTGAAAATTCTATCATTCCTAATATCCCAAATAGATTGCCAAATAAAAACGAGGTCTTCGAATCTACTGTTAGCATTCTTAATTTTACCAACATTTGCATGCAAAGCCCCTTTAAGATTAAGGTCCTAAAAATACATACCCGATTTCTGTTCGTATTGTGCAATAACTTAATTCCCTGGTAAACATACATCTTTTGAAGAGATTGGTTGCGTCTTCTTCTGCATGGCCACAAATGGAACATTGACTTGGAACTCTATTGACATACCTGTTGAATCTACTGGCCGTCGGAAGACCATCAACTTTGATCTTCCATAGTAGGTTTTTGATTCGGGGAGGGATCTTAAGTTTCCAAATCCAGTTCTGTGATTCATAATCTTGGGGTTGAGTGCCCAAGATTTTCTTCACTGATCTTGTAGTGAATATTTCTTTCGGATTGGACCTCCAGATCAGTTTATCTTGAGTCTGCCATTGGGGAATCTTCAGCTCTAGAATCCTATTGATGATCCCTTGAGGGAATGTCTGTTTTAGAACTTCTTTCTTCCATAGCTTCCTGTCATTAATAAGAGTTTCAGTAGTCATGTTAGGATCAAATGACCCTTTGTAATCCTTGAGACTAATAGATGGAATCCACTGATCGTCTCATACATTAATGGTTGAGCCTTTACTAATAAGCCAAAGAAGTCCTTCTTCAAATTTCTTTCTTAAAAAAAGGAGTCTTCCAAATTGCCAAGAAGTTTCCTTTTTATGAAAATTTCAAATGCTTTCTTGTTGGAGATATTACTTCTTTATTATTCTAACCCATATATTGTCTTCATTGTTATAAATTTTCCACAGAAGCTTCATTTGGAGAGCGATATTAAGATCCTCGGCCTTTCTAATGCCAAGCCCTCCTAATGATTTGCTCTTACATATAGAGTCCCAGCTAATGAGGGGTACATATTTATCTTTTGGGGATTTGTTCCAGAAAAAGTTTCTATTGACTTGATCCATTTGGTTAAGAATTCCTTTAGTGAGCAAGAAGTTTTGCATTAAGTAGTTGGTTTTTGAGTTGAGGTTTGACTGGATAAGCACCGTTCTACCTGCTTGGGATAGAGTTGAAGCTCTCCATTTAGAAAGTTTTCTTTTCATATTTTTAATTGCCTCATCAAAGACACTATTTTTTATTCTTCCATTCACAAGGGGGACACCTAGATATTTTTCGAGAGTTTTCGAGACAGGTATACCCATATGGGCTGCCAGGTCCCTAATAAGATTGGGATTAACATTTCTGGAACATTGGAGGGAACTTTTACTATAGTTTATGGTAAGACCTGACAGGTTGGAGAAGTTATTTATCATATTTTGAATCGTGTTCAGAGTGGTAGGAGCCGCCTTTGCAAAAATAATTGTATCATCCGCAAAGGTTAAGAAAGGAATAGGGGTACCATTCTTAGCTAATTTAATGCCTATTAAGGCATCATCTAGGAGAGCTTCCTTATGCAGTTCTCTAGATAATCCTTCCATTATTAAAATGAAAAGGTAAGGAGCTAAAGAGTCACCCTCTCTAATGCCCCTATTGGGCTTAAAACGAGGACCAGGTGTATTATTAATAAGGACTGAAAAGATGTTGATGAAATGCATTTCATTACCCAATTAATCCAAGTTTGATGGAACCCGAATCTTTCAAGAACTGCCTTAATGTAACTCTAATTTATCTTATCGTAAGCATTTTCCATATCTAATTTTAGAGTCATCCAGCCTTGTTTCCCTTTTGGTTTATGGAAAGTATGAAAAATTTCGTGTGCTATTAAGGTGTTATCCTGAATTGATCTTCCTTCCACAATTGCACCCTGGAAAGGTTTAATGAGTTTAGGAAGAATCAGTTTCAAATGATTTGCAATTATGTTTGATATAATTTTGTATATCGTATTACAGAGACTAATAGGCCTATAATGATTAACAGAAGTAGGGTTATCAATTTTAGGGATAAGAGCAATGAAGTTGTGGTTGATTTCAGTTAACATTTGTCCAGAATGGAAGAAAGCCTTAACTGCTTTACAGCAGGATAGGCCTATGATATTCCAATAGCGTTTATAGAATTCTAGAGGATATCCATCTGTGCCCAGGGATTTCTCTTCAGCCATACTAAATAGCGTACTTTTTATTTCCGCATTAGTAGGCAGGGAGATAAGCTTAATATTTTCTTCATGAGTTACATGGGTTTGGATATTCCAATCTTCATTTCCAGAAACATTGAATTGGTTGTTGCCTATAAATCTTTCTGCCATTTCACTTGTTTTGTGATCCGAGATCAGGTCTTGATCTGTTAGTATTACATTCTGTTTTGTTGTAAAGGATCTAGTTGATCTTTAAAAAAAATTATTCTAGCTGTAACTTGATAATATTTCGTGTTTTTATCACCTAATTAAAGGCGTCTGATTTTAGCTCTTTGTTTCCAGAATTAGTGGTTAAATTCGAGAAGTCGATATTTCTTATGTTCTAATCTTGCTAGCTTATTTTCATCCATGGTCGAAATATTTCCCCACGACATTTTGTCCTGTAGAGCTTTAATTTGAAGATTTACCTAGGAGAGTTGTTTTGTAATATTATTCGGGTTAGATTTGCACCCTTTTTTTATATTCGGTTTTAAAAGTTTTTGTTTATGAATTAGTTTGAATCCAAAGGAACCTTTCATTTTATTACTCCAAACTTTCTTAATAATGGTTTCGAGAGCATCATTGTCCAAGCCATTTCAAATCTAAATGGGGATCCTTTTCTTTTAGCTTGAGAGCCGATCTGAGAGAGATAGGGGTGTGATCCGAACTAGAGAAAAGATGGTGTTTGATACAGAGGTTGGGAAGCCAGTTTAAGATCTGTTGGTGAGCTAGCATTCTGTCTAGACGTTCATATGTGTTGTTAACCAAAGTTTTGTTTTTCCTCCACGTAAAGGGCGAGTCAGTGAAGGGGAGAGTATGCAATCCTAGTTCTTCTTTGATATCTCTAATTCTTCTGAATCTATTGATGTTAGGAAGGATTCCTCCTACTTTTTCTGTATCATATTCAATGTCGTTAAGATCTCCTATGATAAAAACGGAAAGCCTATACTTATTGACCATTTGGTATATATTATACCAAAAATCATCTTTCTCACTTTCAACCGAGGGAGCATAGACAAAGAGCAAGAGCAACTCATGCTTCTCTATGGTTGTTTTAATCAAAATAGATATGTGATGTAATTCAAGAATTTGACTGACCTCTTGCAATTTTGTTTTTAAGAGCATCCAGATTCCACCTTTGTGTCCATTTGATTGAATACAGATGGATTTGTGAAATCCAAAGCTCTTGATTTGAGTATCCGAGGGGGCTATTTCTGACTTTGTTTTTGTTAGGACTAAAGCATCAATATCATTCACAAATCTAAAATGATTGATTTCTTGCCACAAAAGTGGCCTTTTTGTGCCTCTTACATTCCAATATGCTATATTAATCATACAATTGATTATAAAGAGAGCCTATCTTTTGTCAAACTTTATAAGGAAGATTACAAGATGTATTGATTAGATTACAACTTACATTCCAACAGAGAGTAGGTTCCTTCTGAATGTTCTTACTTTGTGAGATTCTCCTTGGAATTTTCATTGTTGTGTTGCTGTCCTTTCTGGCATCTTTGCTTCTTCTTGAGTAATCTTTCATAGTTTGCCCTCTCTTCTGCGTCTTCTGGCTATTGATGGAGTGTCCATGTTTGCCTGTAAGGTTTTTCTTTTCAAAGAATCTTGTTTTGATAGAACTTTTGTTTTGCCAAGGTTTGTTGGTAAGGTTGGGGCAGCTTACCACCCATAGAAATCCTAAGATTCCTATGGGGCTTAGCTTAAAGTTTTTGATGAGTGTAAGGCTTAGAGGTATACCTGATGTCCTTAGTTGATCTACATTTAGATGCTTCCCATTCATGAAAGTTGTTAGTGTTCTTGCCACCCTCACCAGGTGAGAAAGCAAGAGAATGAAATCATATAGCATATGGCAGAGAGATGAGTAACAGAAGCATATAAAAATAAAGGAAGCCATAGCCGCTAAGTGATCTTGGATAGGAAGGTCTCCAAAAGAAAAACATAGAGTAGGTTAAAACAATTACAGAGCTCTAGATTCAAAGGAGTAGGTTTTGGTTTCGACAACATCCTATATGGCATAGAGAGCTTTAAGCTGCTTTTGGCCACACCAGTTCCCTAAAGCATTAGTATCACCATTGTAGGGAATGGAAAAACGCACAGATATATTGTTCACACCAATTGCAAATTCAGAAGAATAGGCAAGTCTGATCATCTTAGATTTTAAAGCGATCGGGTCTTTAATCCTATCATGATCCTTGCTATCTAAAGTGAAATTAGGAAGGTAATGGCAGTCGAGAGCATGTAGGAAATTATACCAATGCACCAGTTTCATACCTATCCTAACACCAAAAGCTTTTGAATAGGCATTAATATTTAGAAAGAAGAGAGATTTAAGATTAAACTTATCTGGGGTTTTGAGAAATGGATTGGTACTTGCCTTGGCATCAAATTGTAGGTGTAGAGTTGGGTTGAGGTCCCGAGTGATCGGGTTGCATGGAGGAATCCAGGCTATTATGAGGCATCGAGCCTTCTTGGCCAAGACCCACCACATGACATTCATCTTGACAACCACTTGCGAAGGCGATGCTGACTTTGGGTTGCTATGCTGAATGTTCTGGTTGCATGCAAGGATGCGAGCCTCAGATTTCAAGAGTCGAGTAAATTGCTTTAGGGTTATCAGCAGATGGGCTTGGTTAGCGAGACCTCCTTGTTGTTCTTCCTCTGGTATTAAACCACCCTTGTTTATTCCTCCATTCTTCAATATGGATTTCCAAGGTCGAGGAGGTGCAACGGGGAGGGAGATGAATCCGCCGCCTCGCCTAAGTAATTAAACCCTCATCGTTCTTGAATCTGCATGAGGTTGTCATTAATACATAGATATTTAATACGGAAATTTCATGAGGTACCCCTGAGGTATCGCTTAATTCACGTGGTGACCAATCCTTTTACCTCTTTCATGTGGTATCCCTGAGGTTGTGTTTTGTTTCACCTCGTGCCCTTTCCGTTAAAAACACAACTAAGCCGTTATTAGTTGTTTAAAAGAAAAAAAGAAATTTATTTTATTTTTTCCCAAAGAGAAGAACAGAAGCCTTTCGATCTTGTTGTACATGCGTAGATTCATGGTGATTTGCTTAATTTGCTCCGTTGACGGCGTCGGAGTCACTCTTCGGTACAAATCCACAGTCTATAGTTGCTCCGGCGTCCGATTCAACCCTATAGTGCTCAAAATAACTTGGGATACTGCTCCGTTAATGTCACTTCCAATTGATCATATCAACTTATTTTAGGGGTTTTGAGTAATTGAACTCAAATCAAAGTGTCCCAGACGATATAGAATTGAATTTTCAATTTATGCCTCAGGATTTTTGATTCGGGAAGGAAATTGGGGGAACTTTTCAAACCCTAGAAGCAACGGATTATACCCTTAAACCCCCTTAGATTTTAGACCGGTTTAACTTTGAATAGTTTGAAATTTTGTAGGAATTTGTATACAGAGCCACTAGATTTTGTAGAGGGGAAGAAGATGGAGAGGGCGGCGGCTGTGGAAGGGTGTCTTGGGGGCCATGGTCACGACGGCGAATTTCTAGAGGTTCTGAATCTTCCGATCCCGATTGAAATTGATGCTGAAAAATATCAGGTTTCACCGTTCCGATGAGTCCCCCTCCAGCCCCAACGCCAGTGAGTCCCCCTCCAATAGCCTGGCCCTCCTCTGCGTGCCTGTGCTGTTTGGCTTTCCCTGTGCAGCGTGTTCTTCTTTCCCCCCTTTGGTTTCAATTGAATTAAATTGATTTTTTTTAATTTACAGGTTACCAGAACCGTTTAAATAAATAGGGAAGGGCACGAGGTGAAACAAAACACAACCCTCAGGGTCACACGTGAAAGAGGTAAAAGAATTGGTTAGCGTGTGAATTAAGCGATACGTCAGGGGTACCTCGTGAAATTTCCGTATTTAATATAGAAATTAAGATTTGCTAGATCTTGTTTGTTGCAAAAGGTTTTGGGTTTAGATTTTTTAGATGAGCATGGGTAGAGCAATAAATGCTCCTCCGCTCTGTTTTTGTAGAAATCAAGTTTTGCATGCGAGAGATGATGGCTCGGCGTTGTGATTTT
Organism: Persicaria maculosa; assembly: GCA_963922045.1. Taxonomy (NCBI): domain Eukaryota; kingdom Viridiplantae; phylum Streptophyta; class Magnoliopsida; order Caryophyllales; family Polygonaceae; genus Persicaria; species Persicaria maculosa. The sequence continues at coordinate 16,801,868 of OY998253.1, forward strand.
GAGCAAGAATCCCAAAAAAGACATTGGAGAGATGAAGCAGTAAAAGGCACTTCTTTAATGCTTGCCAAATTGAAAGAAAAGTGGGGTTGGGACATTTTAACAAGGTTTGATCTAAAGGTTTTGGTTTTAATTTGTTGGGATGGAAATGGATTTGTACATATGGAGGTGTTTTAATGATCAATCTGCAAGGAGGCAACCAAAGGTTTCTCCCAACAGATTAATCCAACGAGTAAGAACCCAGACCCAGAAACATAAAAAGGAGAAGGGGGAATAGCAGGAGAAGAGAGAGTTTTTCCGGGGTCGAGTGGAGATCTCTTAATATACTATTGTTCGTATAATTTGTGTTCATGGCATAAATTAATTAAAAAGTAGAGTTTGATTAACTACGATGATAAATTTGGGTGTTTACAAATAAAAATAGGAGTTAATTTTTTTAGAAAAATGACTGAAAAATAATACCAACTATCAACCGTGAATAAAAAATAATACAAACTTTTAAAATGACAATTTCATGGCCTTCGCGTTCCTTGCGGTCCAAGGAGATCCGGATTTCCCGGTTTCTGCTTGGCTGTCTACACGCCATCGTCATGGCTGAATTACCATAAGAAAAAAGAAATAAGAAAAAAGGAAAAAAAAACTGTTTGTGTGCGTGATTTTTATACGCTTCACAACACTACCTGTTGGACCTAGTCCACCTGTTCGGGCCCAATCTCATTTCTAACCCTCTTTTAAAATCCGACTTTGACATCTAACATTATTTGAAATAATTTAAATTAAATATAATCTAAAAAGTGAATTTTTCTAAGTTTTTAACCAAAATAAAAAAAAATATTTTTTTCTCGATGACTCGTTCGCGTTCTTCGATCACGTTTTGGTGTTGCTCTTCCGTCTACGGAGTTGGCCTTTGTTGTTGCTGTGTTTACTTCCGGATTAGGTTCAGTCTCGGACGCCCTGTTCATCGTGTTGATTGTGGCAGTGTTCGTGGTTTTCGAAGATCCCTCATCCAGGTGAGGGGAACGTAAGTGATCCACACTTCCCCAGGTGACGTCTCTTTCCCTTGGTGGGCTTCTGTTCTCGTCTCCCAGGCGTCAAGACACCGTGTTATTCCATTGGCTCTCCCGTGCTCTCGGCATCCACAGTCTTTCCCTAGGTCTTTTGTCTTCCTAGCTGGTTGGGCAGATCGTTATTGTGATTGTATGGGATGGGTCTTTATTTTTTATTTTTGGCTTGTTGTATCATGACAGTCTGTCTGCCTGCCTTTTTAGGCCTCTCGGTCCACCAGTTATGTCTGGTGCGTCGAATTATTTCCGTTTCAAAAAAAAAATATACAAACTATTGTCATATTAACCGAAAATAATACAACTTCAAATCATTCGGCCACTTTTGACAATTGGCTAAAAAAACTCTACTGGCACGTCAATGTTTTTTTTCCTAACCCACATATATTTCTACCTCATTTTTTAATTAAAAAAAACAAACTAAAAACTACAGAAAGATGAAAGATACACTCCACTCATCAATTGGTACAAAATCTGTACGGATACTCTCTCGGGCGGTCTAGGGATCCACAAAGCTGAAACGATGAATATCGCTATACAGATGAAACTGTTATGGAAAATTATCGTTGAACCGAATAACATCTGGGTAAGAGGCATCATGGCTAAATATTTTTAAAGACGAACCTATTATGAAGTATGTCAAAAGAGGTAACACTTCCTGGCAATGGTCCAAACTTATGGCTATCAGACCCGATTTCAAGTCAGACCTTAATTGGTCAATCGGAAACGGTTACTGTTAGGAGGAAAATCAAGTATGAAATATAAATCTCAAATTCGACTCCCTGTTCTCCGCAAATTAATTACAAGAATTCCTCCCGCTGTAGTAGAAGGTAGTCAGGATCGATCCACGAGGAAGCGTGTCAGCGCCCGCCTTTTTAGTTTTAAACTGAGCAGAAAATCAACCAGACAAACAGAAATAACAGAGAAAAGCAGAAAACGGAACAAAGACAGAAGCTTTGGTCGATATCGACCTGTAGGACTCGATATCGAGTAAGAAAAATTGACCAACAGTGCTCAATATCGACTCAAAATAGAAACAGAACAACCAAGTAGATGTCGACCAAAACTTCCTCGATGTCGACCAAGCTTGTCGATTTCGAGCAAGAGAGGAAACACAAATTTGCAACTTTTCGAACGAAAACGAATGTAAACACGAAATTAACTCAGTAAACTAAAGACTTCCAAGATTAAGGTTTCAACATCACAACGATAACCATGTAAAATAACACATAAAGGCATAAAAGATCATGATTTTCATCAAATAACTCTCGTTATTAACGAGTAGGAAGATAAAGGCTTTCGCATAAACTCTAATTGTTACTAACCCTTTTCACATAATTAATCCAAGTTGTATTAAGATCACTTTCGATTCAATAACACAAAAAAGGATCACCTTCAACTTTCGCAAAAGAATCATGCTCACAGGGATAGGAGACGAATTGCATCCAAAGATTGTACCTTTACCGCATCACCTCACATGGCTACCGTCGGGCTCACCCCGACCCTAGAAGTTAGGTGACTACTCGCTCTTCATCATAAAGAAAGACATCAATAATAAAAGAAAACTAAATTGCATTCAATAAAATAAAAGAAAGCTTACAACCGAACAAAGCCAAATCCCGCTCTCGCCTTCTCCAACTCCACTCGGCTCCGACTCTCTTCTCTACTTAGTACCTCTTCTCCTTCTCTAGAATTGAATGACTAGAAATCAGCCCCTAAGGCTTTATTTATATGCTTCATTCCAAGCTAATCTACGAAAGAAACTATATCTATATCTATATCTAGCTATCTAAATTATTAAGATAAAAGCATGAAAATAAAGAAATAAATCTCTAAAGGAAATATATATAAAGTAGGTAAATATCTCTCCCATCTTGATAGAATTTGACCTTGTGGATATCTCCATTGGACTTTGGATAGAACTTTGATTAGAACTCGGACTAGCTCGAAACCAGCCACTGGTGGTTCACTCGATATCGACTAACATGACTCGATATCGACCTGAGCTTCTGTCTTCGCTTCAGCTCAGCAACTCGATTTCGGCTCCAGGGATGAAAATCGACCAACATCAACTCGATATCGACTTGGCTTAGTCGATATCGACCTATGTTTTCCTTGCTCAGCTTCCTTGGTCGATTCCAAGATCTCAGGTCAGCTTCCTTGGTCGACCTATGTTTTCCTATGCTTTTTCATTCAGGATGGCCATGATCTCCTCCACCTGGGCCTCCATATCCCCCTTTTCTAGCTCTTCGGGGGTCATATTTCTTACCTTAGGGCTCCCCGCAAGTGATGTATCCGGCTGATATGGACTTTACCTCTTTCATGGGACCTGTATGCCTTTCAGTTTTATTAAATGAATACTCAATTACCTCATCGCTGATGTTGAAAGTGAGCACTCTCTTCCTTATGCTTATGTTGGCATCCACCGTTGCCAAGAAGGGCCTTCCTAGAATAATTGGACAAGCAGGGTCCTCCGCCATATCAATAACTAAGAAATCAGTAGGGACAAAGAACTTACCTACTTGTGCTGGCACGTTATCCATCATGCCTGTTGGGATGACCACCGTGTTGTTTGACATGTATAGCTTAGCATCCACAGGCTCTAGAGCACCTATCTTAATCTTGGACCAGATTGATAAAGGCATTATACTTACACTGGCTCCCAAGTCACATAAAGCATTAAATTTTTATCAACCAAATCTAATGGTTATAGCAAATTTACCTGGATCTGGCCTTTTCTCAAGTACGTCCATCTGGCTGCACTCCTCTGCGATCTCATTCATTGACCGCTTTTTGCTCAGGATCTCCTTAAGTAACTTGACATATGATGGCATCTCATTAAGAGCTTCTGTGAAGGGTATTGTGACATTGAGCCTTTGAAGCATCTTGATGAAGCGCTGAAATTTCTTTTCTGCTGGATCCTTTGGAGATTTTGTCTGGAAAGACAGCTTTTTCTTTGGCGGAGGTGCTGATGTCGAGTGAAGGGGGTTGAAATCGACTGGTGCTTGGTCGATATCGACCTGTGTCTGGTCGATATCGAGTTGATCCGCTAGCCTTGGGATTTGCCGAGGAGTTGGGTCGCTATCGACCAAGAGTGGGCCGATATCGACTGGGGACTGGTCGATATCGACTGGGTTGGTCGATATCGACTGGTCTCCAGTGCCCGTTTCCTCCGTCGTTTGCTCTGGCGTTTGCATTTGTCGCCCACTCCTTAGGTTCATGGCAGCCACCTGTCCAGTAGATTTGCCTTTAGGGTTTGGTTAAGAGGTTCCAAGGAGCGTACCTGATTGTCTGGGGACGGATGCCGCCATCTCGCCAATCTGTGTGTCAATCGATTTCCTCCATATATCGATTTCCCCAAGCCTAGAGTTGACACCGTACAGTTGAGTGTGGATGGAATTGATGGACTGCTTGGTGTCTGAATGGTTCCTCTGCATCTCTTTAAGGATGGTCTGCAGGTCATCCTTCTTACCTTCTCTGTCAGGGTGACCAGGAGCTCTGTAGGGAGGGGGATTCTGATGATGGGGCTGGCGATAATAGCTCCGGTTTTGATTCTGATGCGGCCCTGAGTAGTGTCCCCCCGCATACCTTACCTCCTCGTGGGTCTCTCCATGTTGTACTTGATCGACGTGTGGGCACGCAGTAGTGTTGTGCCTCACAGACCCACATACCAAACAAGGTTTATCTTTAGAGAGGAATTTAACTTGTTTGGTAAGACGGCATACCTGATCGTTGTGAAACCGGTCCCTGACGTCTGGATCAACTTCCTTGGGTGGCATAGATGGGGAAGGCCTTTCATACCTTTCGTCAGAAGCGGCCGCAGAAGTCCCATATGTGTTTTCGTAGTTGGCTAGTGTCTCAAATACCTCCCATGCTCGACGTGGAGTGTATCCAAGATACTCATAGTTGGGGTAGTTGTTGATCCTATCCTTAGTGGGCGCATCCAGACAGTTGAAGATGATCTCCTGGATGACGTAGGGCGGCTGGCCATGAGTTGGGCAAGATTTCAGAAGCCTCTTGTAGCGCTCCCAGACTTGTGTTAGTGGTTCCCCTAGCTTTTGTCTGAAAGCCGTGATTTGTTGTCTGAGAGCAGCTGTCTTTGCAGGAGGAAAGAACTTGTTGAGGAACAGGTCATGTAGCTCATTCCAAGTGCGAATTGATCGTGCAGGCAATCCTTCCAGCCATTGTTGGGCTATTCCTGCAAGGGACCAACGAAAAGCCATTAGTTTTAGATATTCAAGATTAGCACCATCAGCTATAGCTTCGCATAAGTCTATAAAAGTGGTGACATGCTCTAAAGGATATTCATTAATTCTTCCCCTAAATTGATTCCTTCTAATTTCAATAATAAAAGAATGACAAATTTCAAAGTTAACAGCAGGAAAAACGATCGCTGATTCTGGAACTTCTATAGTAGGATGCAGATATTCCTTTGAGTTGGCTGGGATGTGCCCAGTCCGCTCCTCAAGTTCCCTTCTTGCGTTGACTTCGCGATCTACTCTTGCCTCCCACCGTTGCTGGTTCTGTGCATATTCCACCTCTCGTCGGGCGTGTTCTGCTTCTCAGGTGGTGGAGTTGCTCAAGCTCCTGTGCTGGTGTGAGCGGGACCGCATTCTCATCGTTGATTTGCGACATCCTCCTGAACCTTTGTCGAAGGTGGAAGTATCGCTCTGGTTCTAGAAGCGGATCGATAGGCGTGCGATCAGTTCTTCGCATGCACCTGAAAAGCAAAGAAAAAAATAAAAAGCAAGTAAAAAGGAACTAGAAATAAAAATAAATATAAAGAAAAGAAAATAGAACTAAAAAGGGCGCGATTGATTGCTTCCTGTTGAAGGAGGAAATCAAGTTCAAAATATAATAAAATAAATCAAACCGGATTATGCCCACACAAATGATTACAAGACTCCCTCCCGATGTAGTAGTGGGAAGTCAGGATCGATCCTCGAGGAAGCGTGTTTGCAGATCTCAGGCAGCAGAAGAATCTCACAAGTGGTTGTCGACCACAATGTACTTGACCTCGACTAAGGTTAGTCGACAGGGGGTCAAGCACAGTCGAATATGAGCAAGCAAAGATCACTGAAGTTTTGGTCGATCTCGAGGAAACCAACTCGACGTCGAGTAAGTTTTGGTCGTAGTCGAGTAAAATTTTGTCGAAATCGAGTTACCTGCAGAGATAGAAACAACAGCGATCTTGCTCGATCGAAAATCAGTAGTCGATGTCGACCAAATTTGGTCGAAATCGAGCAGTAACAGTAACTAAACGAATGCAAATTTCGAATCTAAACAATGGATGAAAAAGAACTTCCAAGATCGGGGTTTGCAACAATGATAACCAAACATGCATAAGGCAAGAATAAGATAGATAATCATGCAATCACATCGAAGGATTAAGCTTTCGCCTTTTCCAACAATCGGATAACTCTTTCAAGAAACCCTAATTGTATCTACCGATTTTATGTTTATAATCCAAGTTGTTAACATGGATCTCTATTAAATAGGTAATAAACACATAAAAGGCAGTAGATGCTCAAAACACAATAAAGATCAAATCTTTACCTCAAACACGCATGGCTATCGTCGGGCTCGCCCCGACCCTAGAAGTGGGTGGACTACTCGCTCTTCATCGCAATTGCAGACATCATTGATTGAAAAGAAACAACTTTCATTAAACCAAACTGAAGAAAGTACAAACCGAACAAAGCCAGATCACTTTCGCTCCCTTGCTCCACTCGGCCTCTCTCTCTCTCTCTACTCTCTACTTACTTCCCTCCTTCTGAAATTGAATTGTATGATCGAATGAATAAAAACCAGCCCTATAGGCTTTATTTATAGGCTTCCAATCCTTGCTAATCAAGGAAGGAAATTCTATCTATATCTCTATCTAACTAGAAGATATAATTTTACTTAGGAAATAAATAAATCTAAATACGTAAAACTAGATAAATCCTAGGGTAATTAATTGTTCAACCCTTAGGATAGATAAAAAGATAATCTTTCCGCTGATCCCTTTCTGAATGTTCTGGAGCTCTGTGTGGCGGGGGGTTCCTAGGGGCACCTTGGTTCCATTGTGTTTGTTGGAACCGCTGATCCCCCATATAGCGATTAGGACTCCCTGCATAAGCTACCTCCTCGTGAGTTTCCGCCATCCTGACTTGCTCTATATGCGGGCACTCTGGAGTGGTGTGCCGCTGTGAGCCACATTCAATGCAGGGCTGGTTAGCAGAGAGGTATTTTACTTGCTTGAGGAGCTTGCGATTCTGATATCTGTAGTACTACTCCTTGACATCCGGATCAATCTCCCTCAGAGGCTCATAGAGGGGCATGGATGGGGCTGACCTTGCATAGGCATTCTCGTCATAGTTTGTCGGAGCCCCATACTTATTGTCGAAGTTGGTGAGCTTATCGAGGGTAGCCCATGCGTCAATTAGTGGCATTGTCAGATACTCATAATGAGTGTAATGGTTGATCCTATCCTTAGAGGCCAGATCAAGAGAGTTGTAGAAGATCTCCTGAACAACATAGGGTGGCTGCCCATGTGTAGGGCAGGATCGCAGTAGATCCTTGTATCGTTCCCATGCTTTTGCTAGCGGCTCCCCAAGCTTCTGTTTGAAAGCTGTAATCTTCTGGCGGAGGATCGATGTCTTGGCAGGAGGAAAGAATTTGTTCAGAAATGCCTGCCTTACCTCAGCCCATGTTGTGAGGGATCGTGGAGTTAGTCTTTCTAGCCACTTCAATGCTGGACCGGCAAGAGACCAACAAAAAGCTTTCATCTTGACATATTCCAGAGTAGTACCTTCAGTAAGAGTATGGCACATATCAGAAAAATTGGTAATATGTTCAAGAGGGCATTCATTAAACCTTCCATAAAAGGCATTATTTTTAATTTCAATAAGGAAGGCAGTGCAAATTTCAAAGTTGTTTTCAGGGATTAGAATAGCCGATTCATGCACGACAAGAGTCGGGTGCATATAATCCTCTGCAGTTGTAGGGAATTGGGCAAGCTCAGCTTCCGCCTGCCTCCTACGTTCAGCTTCCTACTCTGTGCGTGCTCTCTCAGCGGTGAGAGCAGCATTTTTGGCTTCTAATTCCGCCTAAAGCCTCTCTATCAGCTGGGCTTGTGTTTCTGCGGCCGCCATGGCTCTTTTCAATTTAGCGTGGACGTGTATAAGGCGTTTCGGGTCGTCTAAGGCGTCAAACTCAGGTTGTTGACCAGAACGGCGCATACACTTCAAAATCAAAACTTAAAGGAAAACGTGAGATCTAACTACCTAAGGCGCGAATGATTGCTTCCCCGGTAACGGCGCCGATTTGTTGAAGGAGGAAATCGAGTTCAAAATATAATAAAATAAATCAAACCGAATTATGCCCACGTAAATGATTACAAGACTCCCTCCCGATGTAGCAGTGGGAAGTCAGGATCGATCCTCGAGGAAGCGTGTCAACGGATCTCAGGCAGCAGAAGAATCTCACAAGTGGTTGTCGACCACAGTGTACTTGACCTCGACTAAGGTTAGTCGACAGGGGGTCAAGCACAGTCGAATCCGAGCAAGCGAAAGTCACTGAAGTTTTGGTCGATCTCGAGGAAACCAACTCGACATCGAGTAAGTTTTGGTCGTAGTCGAGTAAAATTTTGTCGAAATCGAGTTACTTGCAGAGACAGAAACAACAACGATCTTGCTCGATCGAAAATCAGTAGTCGACGTCGACCAAATTTGGTCAAAATCGAGTAGTAACAGTAACTAAACGAATGCAAATTTCCAATCTAAACAATGGATGAAAAAGAACTTCCAAGATCGGGGTTTGAAACAACGATAACCAAACATGCATAAGGCAAGAATAAGATAGATAATCATGCAATCACATCGAAGGATTAAGCTTTCGCCTTTTCCAACAATCGGATAACTCTTTCAAGAAACCCTAATTGTATCTACCGATTTTATGTTTATAATCCAAATTGTTAACATGGATCTCTATTAAATAGGTAATAAACACATAAAAGGCAGTAGATGCTCAAAACACAATAAAGATCAAATCTTTACCTCAAACACGCATGGCTATCGTCGGGCTCGCCCCGACCCTAGAAGTGGGTGGACTTCTCGCTCTTCATCGCAAGTGCAGACATCATTGATTGAAAAGAAACAACTTTCATTAAACCAAACTGAAGAAAGTACAAACCGAACAAAGCCAGATCACTTTCGCTCCCTTGATCCACTCGGCCTCTCTCTCTCTCTCTCTACTCTCTACTTACTTACCTCCTTCTGAAATTGAATTGTATGATCGAATGAATAAAAATCAGCCCTATAGGCTTTATTTATAGGCTTCCAATCCTTGTTAATCAAGGAAGGAAATTCTATCTATATCTCTATCTAACTAGAAGATATAATTTTACTTAGGAAATAAATAAATCTAAATAAGTAAAACTAGATAAATCCTAGGGTAATTAATTGTTCAACCCTTAGGATAGATAAAAAGATAAAAATATCCAAATCTTCATGTGTTGGGAATCTTCTTTCGGAAATATCTCCATTGGATTCGGGATAGAATCTTAACAAGACTCGGACTACTTCGAAATCGGCCACTGGTGGTCAACTCGATATCGAGTAGCCTTACTCGATATCGAGCAACATTTCTCGGCTTCAGCTCAGCAACTTGATTCCGGCCTCCAGGGATGAACATCGACCAGCTTCAACTCGATATCGACTAAGTCAAGTCGATATCGACCTTCATCTTCTTCTTCCAGCTGGGTTGGTCGATTCCTAGTCATCTGCCCGATTTTTTTCTTGGTCGACTTTGAGGAACTTTACTCGACATCGAGTAAAGTCTTGAACTCGAGTTGGCTTCTTCTTCCATCCTCGATCAGTCTGCTCTTCCATCTTTAGTCGACTTCGAGTTACTTAGTCGACGTCGAGTAGATCCCATCTTTTGGTTTCGTCCCGGAATGGCTCCAAATTCTGTAATATTAAACCAAAACTTATGTAGACCTCTATTTCTTGCAAATAAACATATACTACATAAATTCAACATATTACCAATCCGAAATATGCAAAGTATATAGAATAAGGAGCTAAAATATATATATAAAGACATGGTCACTTTAGTGGACATCACTTCCCCGACAACGGCGCCAAATTTGTTAGGAGGAAAATCAAGTATGAAATATAAATCTCAAATTCGACTCCCTGTTCTCCGCTAATTAATTACAAGACTTCCTCCCGCTGTAGTAGAAGGTAGTCAGGATCGATCCACGAGGAAGCGTGTCAGCGCCCGCCTTTTCAGTTCCAAACTCAGCAGAAAATCAACCAGACAAACAGAAATAACAGAGAAAAGCAGAAAACGGAACAAAGACAGAAGCTTTGGTCGATATCGACCTGTAGGACTCGATATCGAGTAAGAAAAATTGACCAACAGTGCTCAATATCGACTCAAAATAGAAACAGAACAACCAAGTAGACGTCGACCAAAACTTCCTCGATGTCGACCAAGCTTGTCGATTTCGAGCAAGAGCGGAAACACAAATTTGCAACTTTTCGAACGAAAACGAATGTAAACACGAAATTAACTCAATAAACTAAAGACTTCAAAGATCAAGGTTTCAACATCACAACGATAACCATGTAAAATAACACATAAAGGCATAAAAGATCATGATTTTCATCAAATAACTCTCGTTATTAACGAGTAGGAAGATAGAAGCTTTCGCATAAACTCTAATTGTTACTAATCTTTTTCACATAATTAATCCAAGTTGTATTAAGGTCACTTTCGATTCAATAACACAAAAAGGGATCACCTTCAACTTTCACAAAAGAATCATGCTCACAGGGATAGGAGACGAATTGCATCCAAAGATTGTACCTTTACCGCATCACCTCACATGGCTACCGTCGGGCTCACCCCGACCCTAGAAGTTAGGTGACTACTCGCTCTTCATCATAAAGAAAGACATCAATAATAAAAGAAAACTAAATTGCATTCAATAAAATAAAAGAAAGCTTACAACCGAACAAAGCCAAATCCCGCTCTCGCCTTCTCCAACTCCACTCGGCTCCGACTCTCTTCTCTACTTACTACCTCTTCTCCTTCTCTAGAATTGAATGACTAGAAATCAGCCCCTAAGGCTTTATTTATAGGCTTCATTCCAAGCTAATCTACGAAAGAAACTATATCTATATCTATATCTATCTATCTAAATTATTAAGATAAAAGCATGGAAATAAAGAAATAAATCTATAAAGGAAATATATCTAAAGTAGGTAAATATCTCTCCCATCTTGATAGAATTTGACCTTGTGGATATCTCCATTGGACTTTGGATAGAACTTTGATTAGAACTCGGACTAGCTCGAAACCAGCCACTGGTGGTTCACTCGATATCGACTAACATGACTCGATATCGACCTGAGCTTCTGTCTTCGCTTCAGCTCAGCAACTCGATTTCGGCTCCAGGGATGAAAATCGACCAACATCAACTCGATATCGACTTGGCTTAGTCGATATCGACCTATGTTTTCCTTGCTCAGCTTCCTTAGTCGATTCCAAGATCTCAGGTCAGTTTTGGCAACTCGATATCGACATGGTTAAGTCGATATCGACCAACTCTTCTCAACTTTTCCCTCGATTCTGGTCAACTTTGGTGAATATCGACTTGACTCCTCGAAATCGACCAAGTTAGGTCGAAATCGACCAGATGGTGTCGACTCGATTTTCTCGTTTCCAGCTCGATTTGTCCTGGTTCCGCTACTCCTTGACCTCGGACTTTCTGTAGTTGTCTTTGAGCTTTTCCTTCTTTCTCTGAACTGTTGTAAATTGCCTCGATTTCTGCAAAATTAAACAGAAACTGGTGTAGATTCCATAATTGGCAAATAAACATAAACTACATAGATTATGTACTATTCTAGCCCGAATGTATGAAATGCATGCAGAAAACGATATAAAAGTAAGTATAAAACATGGCGAAATAGGCTCACAACCATTACTCGGTTAACTTCTGGGAAGATAACTGGGTATTCGGTACTCCTCTGGCAAAGCAAGCCCTCCTCACGCTTAATAAGGCTAAATTGGGCTGGACGGTTGACCGTTTCAATACTTCTGAAAAGAAGTGGGATATTCCCAAACTGTATACATAATTAAGCGGAATGTTGAACACATATATTATTGCTAGAATGAAAGAAATTCATTTACCCAAAAATATTTTCCTTGATCCGCTATTCTGGAGGCCGAGTAGGAACGGTTGGTTCTCTACCATTTCGGCGACAAAGCTCTATCCTAACCATGCCGGCGATTCTTAGTTCGGCTGTCATTGGATTTGGAAATTAGACATTCCATATAAGATTCGCCATTTTCTTTGGAAAATTGTGCGGGATGGCTTACCTATTTCAGACAAACTACAACGTTCTCATGTTTCGGTCCTAACAGGTTGTCATTTCTGTGGTTGTACTGTAGAGCCTACCACTCATTTACTTGTAGACTGTCATATTACCATGGATTTACTAACTACGATTAGAATTAGACATCCTTATATGAAGTTGGGCTATGTTGACACTAAACCAAACATCCTTCTAGCGGACATTTATTCCAAATAAGACAAAAGCTCTTTCGGGAAACTAGCCATTGCTTGGTGGGCAATCTTGTATTTCCACAACCAACTGGTATTCCAGCATACGAATCAAATCTCCACACAAACTATTGCCTTGTTCTACCAAGCTATTATCAACACCTGGAATGTAAATGTGGACCAACAGGCTGGGTAACATGCATGACAACAACACATGCTAATCAGAATCAGAGAAATATCAAGAATCCAACTGACATGCGTACTACGACTACACACACATCTAAGATGTGGGAAAGGTCTCCTTCGGGGCTTTTTAAACTAAATTTTGATCGTTCTTACTTGCCATCAGAGTTCAGCTCCTTTGGATTCGTTATTCAGGACCGTATGGGTATGGTTGTGTCCTTGGGCTCGGGTCATTGCAATCACACTAATGCAGTGTTTTCCGAGGCTATGGGACTGCATACGGGTGTGGTTAGGGCGATTGACATGGGTATTAATAACCTTCTGATCGAAGGTGATTGTTTGATTGTCATAAAGGCTCTGTTGGGGGATTGGTCTTGCCCTTGGAACACTGAGTTGTTGATGGCCGATACTTCTCCGTTCCTTCGCTCCCTTTCTAATGTTGTCATTCGTCATATTTTCAGGGGTTCGAATGTTGTGGCTGACATGATTGCACGTCTGGCTCATAGCATCCCTGCCGATGATAGCTTCGATGCTGATCCAGAACTCTGTGTTTTCGTCCGGTTGGATGTGCTACGAAAAAGTCCGGTCGTCAACGGCTTTTTTAATTCTTATCCTGCTTCTAAAAAAAGTAGAGGGAATCATAAAAAAAATTAACAACAGTAGGAGAGTCGACTTTAGACCTTCTGATGGAGAAAGACACCATAAAACAGGGGATTAAGAGCACGTTTATTAGTGAGCCAAAGGGCTCACCAATAAGCCAAGGAAGAAGACTGACCTAGCTATGAGCCCGGTAAAACTTCCCCCGCAGACGAGCTCGGCTCATCACTGGGAAAAGTGGGCATGGTCCACGCTTTAATTATTTTTGGCAAATTTTGGCATGAGCAGTAGGTTTACAAGGCCGATCATTTATTGCCATGTGGCTGTGTTGAGTTTTTTTTTTTAAAACTCAATTTCTGCCTTATTTTATATATATATATATATATATAAACTATTTTTTAAAGTAATTTATTTTTATCTACCGATAGACACCCATTTTATATATCTTTTTTTCGAAGAAAAAAAATTAAAATATAAATGAAGTTAAGAGACTCGGAGCGGGCTCGCTAATAATTTGCTGAAATGGTAAAAAAAACTGGATTGTGGCCCTTAAGCTGATGTGACGGTTGAAAAGTAACTTAAAAGTACGGAACGGGGCTCACCGATAAAACATGCTATGATGGAAAAGTGTATAATTGAGATTCATAACACAAGGATTGTTTTTACAAATCAAGAGCAACTAATTAAGATTAAAGAATGAGATTAGCAGCACAGAATGGAAGGAAGCGACACGACACAGTAGCTAGACCTGCAGATGGAATAGGACACCATGATGAAACAGGTAGTAATTGAAGAGTGGAATCAAGGCAACTAATCAAGATGAGAAACAAATAATGGAAGGAAGCGGCACAACACAGAGGATTTAAAAGTCCAATCCGAAACCATCAAACTTGAACATAAGTCAAAAGAACTGAAATTAATTCCAATTTACGGCCATCAAATTTGAAAATAAGTCGAAAGGCCTTAAATTGATTCCAATTTAAGATATCACCCTTGATAGTCGAAAGCCCTAAAATTGAAATATGATATGAAAACCCTAATAGCTCAACCCAAATTAGAAAGAATAAAGTTTGGAAAGATAGGAACCATCTCACCACGCTTCGAGTGAGAAACTAAAAAAAAACAGGTTACTATAGGATCGGCGAGCGCCGCTGGGGGTGGCCGGTGCCCGCCGATTATCTTGACTCATCTTGTTCTTCGATTTTTCCTTCGAATTCCAACGAAGAACCTTCAATCTCTACCTTCTTTCTCTGAATCAGACCTTTTGAGTGGTTTTTGATCTCTTGAATGCTCTGAAAACTCAAAGGATTTTCGAATGAAGAGGATTGAATGGGGATGCATTATATTTATAGGAGAAATTGGATAAAATTTGAAAGAAAAAGATAGAGTTATGGTGTATATAATTCAATCCTCAAAGAATTAGAAAAATATGAAGATAAAAAAAAAAGATCCCTTGTCCAAATTTCGGAGATAGATTCGAGTTTAGATCGGATTTTTAAAGTGAAATATTATCGTCTTAAGGTTTTTGGGCTATCGGCGGGCGTCGGTGTTTAGCGGTGGGCGCCGACAACATTGGGAACCAATCCGCGGGCGCCGACGAGTAGTCGGCGGGCACCGATCTTTAGATGCTCGATATTTCTTTGTTTTCTTCATTTTCTTTCATTCTTTTCTTGCATAGCCCTTAAATCTGTATCAACACATCAAAACACACATTCTCTTCTAGTGAACTGAAGTTTTATTGGTGCAAACTTGAAATTGAAATTTAACTTGGAATTGAAATTGCAAATGCAAGGGTTGAATAATGACTAAACTTATTAGTTCGGGTTGCCTCTCGAGAAGCGTCTTTGTTTAAACGTCATTGGCTCGACGTTTTGACCTCTCACTGAGTCTCTTCGGCCTTTTCTTTCGGATTGACTACCACTTGTGTCGGTAGTTAATCTGAAGCGCGTGCCTTTAATCTCTTGTGCCTTTTTTGTAGCAAACTCTTGTGCCTTTAGTTTCCCTGCATTGCCACAAAAAATACTTGCAAAAAGGCTTCATCCCTTCCAAATCTTTCATCATCGGAGAGATATCTAAAGACTGCTAGAAAAAATTCCACTCTGAAAGAAATGAAGATTGGGAAACAATAAAACCTCTCTAATGGAGGGAGAGAGGTTGAAGATGAAGGGAATGTGTGTGTATATTGATTGTAAAGCAAACTCTGTTTGTTACATATTACATCCGAATATAAGAGATGCCTTCATAAGGGCCTAAAAAAACATCGAGTATTGGGCTTAGCCCATGTCTAAGACCAATTCGGTTTCCCTCCTATGATAAGCCTCATCACCCCTCTTCGAGCCGGAGGCAGGTTACCGACTCCGAGCTTGCTTAGGATCGGAGGGAAACACACTCCTGGTAAGGCTTTCGTCAAGACGTCTGCCAACTGACCGTTGGATGCAACATGTTGCAATGCAATTAACCCTTTAAGAACCTTCTCTCGGACATAGTGATAATCTATTTCCACGTGTTTGGTTCTCTCGTGGTAAACCAGATTCCTCGCTATGTGAATCGCTGCCTGGTTATCACATCTAAGAGGTATCGGTGTTATGCTTAACACACCCAACTCAGGCAGCAACCGAGTTAGCCAAGCCAACTCTGTACAGACACGTCTCATCAATCTGTATTCCGCTTCTTCTGATGAAAGTGCTACGGTGGCATGCTTCTTTCATTTCCATGATATGAGGCTTCCACCTAGAAACACAACATATCCGCTTACTGATCTCCTTGTGATCGGGCATGATGCCCAGCCGGCGTCGCAGAATGCCAGCAGATTAAACTCTCCCGATCGGGATAGAAACAATGACTAATGTTGTGTTCCTTTGAGGTACCTCAGGGTTCTAATTGCAGCTTCAAAATGTTTTTCTCGAGGATTCTTCATGAATTGACTAAAAAATTGCACTACAAAGCTGATATCCGGCCTGGTATGAGAAATGAAATTGAGTTTTACCACAATTTTTCGATATGCTGTGGGATTGGCTAAGGGTTTTCCTCCATCCACCATAACTCTCGTATCTGTAATCAGAGGACTAGCAACCACTGTTGCATCTGTGCAATTGAATTCATCAATTGTTTCTTGAATAAATCTCTTTTGGCTTACGTAAATCCCCTCTTTAGCGTGTACGA
This sequence comes from Persicaria maculosa, assembly GCA_963922045.1. Lineage (NCBI taxonomy): Eukaryota > Viridiplantae > Streptophyta > Magnoliopsida > Caryophyllales > Polygonaceae > Persicaria > Persicaria maculosa. The sequence continues at coordinate 16,818,422 of OY998253.1, forward strand.
ATTCCATCCCAAGGAAGAGACTAAGTTGCCCCAAATCTTTAATTCGAAATTCTGAATCCAAGAAGGCTCGAATACAAGCAACTTCATCCAAATCATCGCCGGTTAAGAGGATGTCATCCACATAAACAGCGAGAAATGTGACCTTATCTCCATTGTGTTTGACGAAAAAGGAATAGTTGTTGAGGGACTGAGAGTAACCCTTGAACTGCAGAGCATGGGATAGTTTAGCGTACCGTTGGTGTGAGGCCTGTTTGAGGCCGTATAAAGACTTTCGAGGCCGACAAACATGACCTGGAGGAGCTACCAAGCCTGGAGAGACTGCCATGTACTCAGTTTCATGAAGATCGTCGTGTAAAATGGCGTTGTTAATGTCTAACTGAGCCAAGGGCCAACTTTTCTTAGCAGCTACAGCTACCAAAGTGCGAACGATGGTCATTTTGACAACCGGAGAGAATGTCTCGGTGTAATCTATACCCTCTCGTTGAGTGAAGCCACGAACAACTAGACGAGCTTTGTAATGCTCTATCGTGCCGTCAGCCTTATGTTTCACCTTGTAAATCCAGCAACACCCAATCGGTCTAGCCCATCTTGGCAATGGAACCACCTCCCATGTGTGGTTTAATTCAAGGGCTTTGAAATCTTCTCGCATCACAGTGTCTCATACCTCAAATCTGCAGGCTTCAGAGTAACTTTGAGGCTCAACAAAAGGTCTAACATCAGATAGACGTGTAGCACCTAATTGAAGAGTGGTAGTGATAGTATGGCAACAAAGGCTGTCATGGGAATCAACATGAGAACACACATAGTCCTGCAAGTGACGAGGATGAACAACAACTCTTGAAGATCTTCGAAGATCAACTTGAGGAGGATGAGACTGAAGAGGTTAGGAAGGAGACACAATTGTTGAAGGCAAAGACTCCTCAACTGGAGGCAATGACTGCTCAATTGGACAATCAGCATCTGAACAGGCATCGAAAGATTGAGGAGGAAACAAAGAAGTGGAGTGGGTTGGAGGAGACATAGCAGTATCTCTGTAAGGGAAATGTGTTTCAAAGAACACAACATCCCTTGAAATCTGGACTCTATGATTATCCAAATTCATCAACCTATATCCCTTTGTGCCTGTCGGATAACCCAAAAACACACAAGGACTGTCATGAGGCTTGAGTTTATGTCTCCCTTGTTTCAATGTAGAGCTATATCACAAGCAACCAAAGCTCCGGAGGGTGTCATACTTCGGTTTGTGCCCACAGAGTATCTCAAATGGACAAGCACCCTTCAAAACAGAGCTAGGAATTCGATTAATGACATGAACAACCGTTAGAACAGCTTTACCCCAAAACTTAAGAGGGAGCTTCGATTTAAATAACAAAGCTCTAGCAACCTCAAGAATGTGTTTGTGCGTTCGCTCCACAACATCATTCTGTTGGAGTGTTGCAACACAAGAAGTGTGGTGCACAATACCTTTGTTGATGAAGTACTCAGAAGATGCATGGCTAAGCCCCAACTCCTGAGCATTATCAGTACGAATCACCTTGACTCGACACTCAAACTGATTTTCCGCCATAGCCTCAAACATTTTGATAACAGATAGAGCACAACCCTTAGAGCTAATCAAATGAACCCAGGTAGTTCTACTAAAATCATCTACCACCCTAACAAAATATATGTTGCCATTGTAGGTTTGGACATGAAAGGGATCCCAAACATCAATGTGCAACAATTGAAAGGGTTTGGTGGTAGAGATAGAGCTTCTAGGAAATGATAACATGTGTTGTCTAGCATGAGCACACATATCACAGGGTGTAATTGCATCAGTGTTGTCAAGATGAGAAAACATACGCAATAGTTTAGAAGAAGCACACATATCACAGGGTGTAATTGCATCAGTGTTGTCTAGCATAAGCACAAATATATGTTGCCATTCTTTCTCAATGAAGTATAGACCTCTATCACATCTTCCAAGCATATAAGGTTTTTGCCCCGGCATACCCTGCAGCAAGCACATTGTGGGTGTGAACAAGACAGAACGATCAGTGTCCTGTACAAGCCTCCTGATAGACAGAAAATTGCATTTGAAATATGGCACCAGAAGCACCTCTTTCAAAACCAATCCATCTACCAACCTTACACTACCAATTGTGTCCACAATCAAAGAAGAACCAGTGGGCAACATGATGGAGAAAGGTTTCCGGATGGGATAGCAAGTCAGAAACAAAGATTTGTTGGTGCACATATGGATATTTGCACCAGAATCCAAGATTCAAAGACACTTAGTTCAATCATGAACGGTCATACCTACGAAGCCAGCAAATTCACCACCCGATCCTGAGAAGATCTAGAAGTTGCGAATACTGAGCATGAGTCAGTTCTGGTGCAGTGCTTATAGATTCTCCAGCATCTGACACTTGAGCAGCAATCTTCTTCCCTTTGTTGTTCTTCTTTGGGAAATCATGAAGAAAATAACACTTCTCAATCTCATGGTTAATTTTCCTACAGTGAGTAAAAAACATCCTTGATTTCTTCGGTTGAGACTGCACAACCACTTTCTTTGTTTCAACATTAAACAATAAAGTCAAATCAGTGCTCATGTTAACCCGATTCTTGAATTCACGTTGAGATTCCTCTTGTGAAATCATAGAATAGGCAACACTAACATTTGGCAGAGGCTGCATCATGAGAATCATACCTCGAGCAGTTGTATAATTCTCATTTAAGCCTAGAAGAAACTGTATTAATTTCTGTTCCTCCAAGAACTTGACATTGTCTTTGCCAGATCCACAAGTACATGATTGTATCTTCCTCAGATTGTCAAATTCTTCCTACATCGCCTTCAGTTTGTTGAAATAAACTGAGATCGAAGACATACCTTGCGTAAAGAAATTGGGATCTCACTGCAGAGTGAACCTCTGAGCACCATTGGTCTGGCTGTAACGATCTTCCAAGTCCTCCCAAATTTCCTTAGTTGTGCTCGCATACATGACGCTGCTCCGGATCTCATCATCCAAGCTATTCAAAAGCCAAGAGATGACCATATCGTTGCAGCGATCCCAGACTTCTGCACGCCAATCATCCTCGGAGGGCCTGGGAAGAGTTCCGGTGACAAACTTGAGTTTGTTCTTGGCGCTGAGTGCAATTCTCACAGATCGCTTCCATTTTCCAAAGTTCTTGCCATCAAATGTCCCTGTGACTATCGAGAGTCTAGGATGATCACTCGAATGGAGGAAAAGTGGATATGTGGTCTTAATTACGAGCTTGTTTCCAGTTTCCACCGCCATTGAAATGGAACTGGAACTGACCTTTGAGAACCGAGAACGAAAAACTTGATCTAGATCCGAGATTCCAAAGGAAACGCGGAATTTGAGCTTTGTAGCTCTGATACCATGACAGAAATGAAGATTGAGAAACAAGAAAACCTCTCTAATGGAGGGAGAGAGGTTGAAGATGGAGGGAATGTGACTGTTAAACAAACTCAGTTTGTTACATCTTATATCTGAATATAAGAGATGTCTTCATATGGGCCTAAACAAACACTGAGTATTGGGCTTAGCCCATGTCTAAGACCAATTCGGTTTCCCTCCTATGATAAACCTCATCACACTCTTTTTCCTTGTTCGTAGAAAGCTGTGAGGGAGAAGTCGTTGAGGAGCCACCACCTTGCCTCCACCATCGTCTCCTGGTCACACTTTCGACCCCTCCACACTAAATCTGGATTGACAGAGCGGAAGTCGATGCTTTTGATGTCATCTGCATCATCCCCGATTTCATTGGTTCGTATCTTCTCCCTCTCTGTCCACTGCTTTACTATCAAATTCAATTTCCACCAATTAATTTTGATTTATGTGTTACATCTGAGTTATTCAATCTGCCAATTTGGAGGCCCTATTTGCAAACAGATGCTAACCGGCTTGCCGATGGAGCCAATTTCGCTTCCTGTGGTGGCGGAGTTCTTACCGAAACTCATACCGAAACGATACCTCCTTTTTTATTTACATACTGCACTCAAGTAATCAATTTGCATTTTTAATTTCTGATTTATTACAATTGCCTATTATTTTGAAATCTTTACTCCTATTAAGAGTTGCTTGTAGTTTTGAAATCTTTCTAGATTTACATAGATACTTCTGTTAGAGTTCCCTGTAATTTCGAATTTACTCAAAAATTGGTGTAATTTAGGGTTTGAAATTGTCTATATAAAGTGTCCTGATTTAATCTTTTTTTGGTATCAGATTAATCTTAGATTACTTATTTCCTATTTAGTAAGAGTGTTTGTTGGATTGTAGGAGAGAATTAAGTGATTGGGAGGGTTCAGCTTATAGGTAGGTGGTTTCCAGCGGAGATGAATCGAGTACTAGTGATTGTCTAAAATAGGTATGTTCTATTTGAACACAAAACCAAACCTAGCTCCGACAATTGAGCTTTTGTCGTTTTCAGGCCGTTGGTGAAGAAGTGCAGTGTTAAAGGCAACCAAGGGATTGAATCGGCCAAAGGTTCCGTGCAATATGATTTCTTCATTTTTTTTTGTATGTTTATGGTTTTTTCTACTTTATTTAGTGTTTGAATTAATTAGACTTTGTTGTTTGTTTAAAGTCTAGGTTGTGTTAAGACAATTTTCTTCTATTCCTATATGTAGAGCATTACTTTGTTCATAATCAATAACCTAAATGGTTGATTTTTAAAAACTCTTACGACTTGCTTGTCATAATTGATACTGCAGAAATGTTTGAATGTCTTTATTTTGCTACAACTTTATCTTCTTACTAATGTTTTATCGGGTGTGGAGCTTAATAAGAATGCCATTGAGTTCATGAAGGGGTGTTCACTTCTTATGATAGATATAGGGTAAGCAAAATGTTGTCTTCTGTTGATAGGAGGAAATCGAGATTGCAAATTAAAATATAAATAAATCACAGGGAAACCAGATTCCGTCCCTTGCAAATAATTACAAGACTTCCTCCCGATGTAGCAGTGGGAAGTCAGGATCGATCCACGAGGAAGCGTGTCAGCGGATCCTAGGCAGCGGTGAAATCTCACGGAAGTCGACAACAGGGTCCTCGATCTCGACTAGGGTAGTCGACAGAAGATCGGACAGTCGAGCAGAGTAGCAGACACAGGCACTGGTGGCTCGTCGATCTCGACTAGGCCTACTCGATATCGAGTAGGGTCTTGGTCGACTTCGGTTGGGCTCGTCGAGTACCTGCACAGGAGAAGCTACAGCGACTTTGGGTCGAGGATCAGTAGTCGAGATCGAGTAGTGCTATTCGATCTCGAGTAGACAGAGGATAAAAACGAAAGAAAATAAATGCAAAGGCTTTGGGATTTTGAACTAAAACTGTATAAAAAGGACTTCCAAGATTGGGGTTTGCAACAACGATAACCAAACATGCATAAGGCAGAGATAAACAGATAATCATGTGAATCGCATCAAGGACAAGCTTTCGCCTTTTCCAACAATTAGACAACTCTTTCAAGAAACCCTAATTGTCTCTACTGATTTTATGTTTACAATCCAAGTTTTTATCATGGATCTCCATTAGATGGGCAATAAACACATAAACAAGTAGGAGATGCTCAAAACATGATAAAAGTCAGATCTTTACCTCAATTATGCATGGCTATCGTCGGGCTCGCCCCAACCCTAGAAGTGGGTTGACTACTCGTGCTTCATCGCAAACTCAGACATCATTGATTGAAAGAAAATAACTTGCATTAAACTAAATTCAAAGACTTTACAATCCCGGCGATCCAACTCTCGTTGAACGCCAAAACCCTAAAACCTTCGAACTCCTAAACCTCTATGTGAAACTACTTGTCTCTGACTGAAATTGAATGAATAAAACTGAGCCCCATGGGCTTTATTTATAGCTTTCTAATCCTTTCTAGTCAAGGATAGAAATCTCTATCTATATCTAAAACTATATCTAAAAGGCTTAATGATAAATAAAAGCAATAAAGGAATTAAATCTAAAATAGGAAATTATATCTAAAGTCTTCCATGGATAGATCTTCTTCTCTTCATGATGTATCTTGATAAATTCGGATAGAATTGGCAATCTTCGAGCCCAAGGAATCCCAAGTCGAGTAGGATTGATCAAACCGAGTAACGCGACTTCTGGAAGTCTACTCGATCTCGACAAAGGTCTAGTCGATGTCGAGTAGGACTATGGTCGACTCGGCTCGGCTCGTCGTCTCGGCCAGCTGGTCCTCGACAGACTCGGACATGGCTCCTGGCGCTCGTCGATCTCGAGGACCCCTAGTCGATGTCGAGTAGAGAGGTTCTGTCGACTAAGTCTTCTCGGGTAGGTTTGCTCGACAAGCTCGGATCTAGGCTCCAGGCTTCGTCGATCTCGATGAACTCTAGTCGACATCGAGTAGATCAGGTCTTGTCTTGGCTGGTCGGGCAAGTCTTCTCGAGGTGCCTGGTCCTGGCTCCACCTCCTTGTCGACCTCGAGTACCTGTACTCGATATCGAGTAGGGTGCTGAGTCGGGTTCTTCGTCTTCTGCTCCTCGACTTAGGTTCCTCGATGTTAGCTGGTGTCTAGGCAAGTCTTGTCGAGATCGACTAAGCTTAGTCGATATCGAGTGGCTTGGTGCTCCGATTCTCGCTTCTTGGTTTTCTTCCGAAATGATTCCATATTCTGCGATATTAAACAGAAACTTATGTAGATCTCCATTTCTGACAAATAAGCATATACTACATAAATTCGACATATTCCCAACCCGAAATATGCAAAATGTAAAGAATATGGAACTAAAATATGCATAAAAACATGGCTACTTTGGAGACATCAAATCACCCCATACTTAGACTTGCTTGTCCTCAAGCAATAACCAAACAATAACCAAGACCTACAACACATCCTTCAAGTCTTCGCCTTTGTCAAAAGCAACATCTCAAATAGTAGCAATGTAAGGCAAGTGAATTTAACGTCATCACACATATATGAACGATCCATAGGCATATGCAGTATAAATCCAACCTCACAGGAATAATGTGTTTACACTCAACTCTCAAATGTGTTTAGGCTATGAAGATCAACTCTCAATTCAATTCCATACACAATCTCATAAACATTGCAATTTAAGCATGAATCCACTTCGCAACCAATTATGAAAATGCAACAAGAATTATCAGGAGGACGTCGCTCAATAGAAGTCTTTAAAGAAGATTCCATTCGGCGGGGTTGTAATGGGGCTTGGTAAGAAATAATAAGGTATGGAATTATTTGGCCATGTGGTGCTAAATAAAATTCGGGAATCAAGACTCCTAAATCTTCCAACCTAACCAAACCATAACTTCCCAGTCATATGCATCAACCAAACTCTCCAATTTGTCTCAATGGAGTATATAACCTTTCAAGCTTTCTAAATCTCTCCAAAATATGTATCTTGCAAAATAATGAAAGAAATAAGGTAAATTTGGCTCATGCACTTTATTTACTAACATATGTACCCTTTTTTTTTTTCTTTTTTTTTTTTTTTTTTTGAAACGAAAATAATAAAATAATACTAGAGGTGCATTTATAATGTGAGCCAAAAATCCTTTTACATAATATGCCTAGCAAGATAAAAATGTACAACCAACCCATATCTCAATAATTTCCATGATCTTTCTTGAAAGGCAACATAAGCTCATTCCTTCCACAAATCATCATTCCAACCAATTCTAAGTCTTAATTCCCAAATGGTGGTCAGGCTCAATTTGGCTAAGAATAATTTTGTGGAGTTTACAATAAAAGTCTCAGGCTAATGTTCTGGCTTCAAGCAGGGATAATGTAGGGTAGGTAAAGAGAGGATAAAATTGGCTTAAAAGGTGCCTCCATCACTTAATTCTCATCAACATAAACATATAAATGTATTGGTTTTGAATAACTATCACAATATTTAGAGATGCATAGGAAGAGTAAATACACTCAAGAAAGCAGAGGGATTTTTAATGTTCTCCCTATAAGGTCAAAGTTCTCACTGGGACAATTTTTGTTGGATTTTTACCTTTAGCTTAGGATCATATGTGCTCAATTTCATCACAAGTTCACAATCCACATAAAAACCATTTTGGGGACTTAGGCTAAACCTTCCAAACATGCCATAGGGTTTATATGATCAAGTTAGTCATTATGTATCATCATAGGACATCTAAGTTAGGGTATAAAACAAAAATAATGCAAAAATTTAAACATGCATTTTTTTTCATTTTTCGACATTTTCTATTTTTTTTTTTTTTTTATTTTTATTTTTTCTTATGCAAAAATCAAGACTAAATTATGACAAAACATAAAATTATAACATAAAAAATTTAAAATTTCACCATGTAAAACCAAAAAGCAAGATTAACACATATGATAATGATCCCTTCCCCCACCCCATACTTAAAATTTACAGTGTCCCCACTGTATAAAATCAAATAAAAACAAGAGTAAAGGAAGGAACTCACAGGATAACACATCGAGGAAGGCGAATCAGTGTATGTCGAGTAGGGTCTCGTCGATCTCGAGTACATGTTACTCGATCTCGAGTAGGCGCTCAGCGTCTGGTGGAATCCGAAGTCGAGGAGCGTCTGGGCTTGTCGATGTCGAGTACGTCTACTCGAGATCGAGTAACTTCTGGGCTTCTCCTCCTTGTCGAAATCGACTTGGCCTTCGTCGATTCAGACTGGTTTTGAGGGACTTCCTATTCCACTTTTCGCGATTCTCATATGCTTGCCGACCTAAAAGTGTTAGATTGCACAAGAAACAAGACTATCCACATGAAGTATTCTAAAAGACATAAAACCAAAACCAAAAACAAAAACCAAAAACTAAAAAGTTCAAAAGTCCCAAAAATTCATAAAGTTTATATACATGCTCTAGATTTTAGAGTCGCTAGGCCGACTTCTCCGTTTGCGCTCAAGGACCATTATTGTGGGGCCTGCTCATGCTTGGCCCATCTCCTGGATCATCTAGGTCCTGATGGTAGTATGTGAGCTCAGCTGATAGGTGATTGCTTGCATCATCTCTCTTCTCTTTCTTTCTCTTCCTTCCAGCCCTTAGCTTTCGCAGATTTTCTTGCCACTGGGTCTTGCCTCCCCTTAATTTATTGAAAAATTTCTTTATGGACTGAGGGGGAGTAGAATTCATACCTGAACTTACCTTTTCGGACCCAAAACAGGAAACTTTGGGCTTGGGGCTAGTCGAGATCGAGTACAGCTGGTCGACCTCGAGTATAGGGACCCCATACTTAGGCTCTTGGAAAGTCTTTGGCTCAGCAGTGGTGGTCGACATCGACAAGAGCTTGTCGAGATCGAGTAGAGGCTTTGTCGAGATCGAGTTAACTTTGTCGATCTCGAGTACAGTGTTGGCACCCTCCTCCGCTGTTTTCTTGGTCTCGTGGTTGCTGATGCTTTTCACCTCCAGCCATGAAATTTCCTCTTTTGCAGGGCCAAAAGAGAAATCTAAAACCTCATCGCCTATGGTGAAGGTGAGCGATCTATTCTTGACACTTATTTTGGCATCTGCAGTAGCTAAGAATGGTCTACCAAGAATAATAGGGCTAGCAGGATCTTCAGCACAGTCGATGATAAGGAAATCTGCTGGGACAAAGAATTTACCAACCTGGATAGGGACGTCGATCTCGACTAGGCCTACTCGATATCGAGTAGGGTCTTGGTCGACTTCGGTTGGGCTCGTCGAGTACCTGCACAGGAGAAGCTACAGCGACTTTGGGTCGAGGATCAGTAGTCGAGATCGAGTAGTGCTATTCGATCTCGAGTAGACAGAGGATAAAAACGAAAGAAAATAAATGCAAAGGCTTTGGGATTTTGAACTAAAACTGTATAAAAAGGACTTCCAAGATTGGGGTTTGCAACAACGATAACCAAACATGCATAAGGCAGAGATAAACAGATAATCATGTGAATCGCATCAAGGACAAGCTTTCGCCTTTTCCAACAATTAGACAACTCTTTCAAGAAACCCTAATTGTCTCTACTGATTTTATGTTTACAATCCAAGTTTTTATCATGGATCTCCATTAGATGGGCAATAAACACATAAACAAGTAGGAGATGCTCAAAACATGATAAAAGTCAGATCTTTACCTCAATTATGCATGGCTATCGTCGGGCTCGCCCCAACCCTAGAAGTGGGTTGACTACTCGTGCTTCATCGCAAACTCAGACATCATTGATTGAAAGAAAATAACTTGCATTAAACTAAATTCAAAGACTTTACAATCCCGGCGATCCAACTCTCGTTGAACGCCAAAACCCTAAAACCTTCGAACTCCTAAACCTCTATGTGAAACTACTTGTCTCTGACTGAAATTGAATGAATAAAACTGAGCCCCATGGGCTTTATTTATAGCTTTCTAATCCTTTCTAGTCAAGGATAGAAATCTCTATCTATATCTAAAACTATATCTAAAAGGCTTAATGATAAATAAAAGCAATAAAGGAATTAAATCTAAAATAGGAAATTATATCTAAAGTCTTCCATGGATAGATCTTCTTCTCTTCATGATGTATCTTGATAAATTCGGATAGAATTGGCAATCTTCGAGCCCAAGGAATCCCAAGTCGAGTAGGATTGATCAAACCGAGTAACGCGGCTTCTGGAAGTCTACTCGATCTCGACAAAGGTCTAGTCGATGTCGAGTAGGACTATGGTCGACTCGGCTCGGCTCGTCGTCTCGGCCAGCTGGTCCTCGACAGACTCGGACATGGCTCCTGGCGCTCGTCGATCTCGAGGACCCCTAGTCGATGTCGAGTAGAGAGGTTCTGTCGACTGAGTCTTCTCGGGTAGGTGTGCTCGACATGCTCGGATCTGGGCTCCAAGCTTCGTCGATCTCGATGAACTCTAGTCGACATCGAGTAGATCAGGTCTTGTCTTGGCTGGTCGGGCAAGTCTTCTCGAGGTGCCTGGTCCTGGCTCCAACTCCTTGTCGACCTCGAGTACCTGTACTCGATATCGAGTAGGGTGCTGAGTCGGGTTCTTCGTCTTCTGCTCCTCGACTTAGGTTCCTCGATGTTAGCTGGTGTCTAGGCAAGTCTTGTCGAGATCGACTAAGCTTAGTCGATATCGAGTGGCTTTGTGCTCCGATTCTCGCTTCTTGGTTTTCTTCCGAAATGATTCCATATTCTACGATATTAAACAGAAACTTATGTAGATCTCCATTTCTGACAAATAAGCATATACTACATAAATTCGACATATTCCCAACCCGAAATATGCAAAATGTAAAGAATATGGAACTAAAATATGCATAAAAACATGGCTACTTTGGAGACATCATCTCCCTTGATATTTAGATCTTCATCTTTTCATCCTATGGCCTTGCTTTGTGGTATAACACTTTTTCCCTCCACCAGGATGATTCAAATTTTGACATCATTGTTTAATACTCCCTCCGTCTCAGAACACTTGTCATTTCACTTTTAGCACTTTTTTTTAAAAACGGTAAAAACTATATAAAATATCAATAATTTTATTAATTTAAAAAATAATTTCATACTTATAATACAATTGTCTATCAAATTATTTAAAAAATTATTTGAAAAAATTAATATTTTATAGAGTTTTTAGCTTTTCAAAACAAATATTTTGAAATGGAGGTAGTATATAGTAGTAATCTTTACCACTAAAGTAGTACTCCTTCTGTCCAAAAATACATGTCCTTTTATTTTTTAGCACGTATTTTTAGGAGCTAAAAACTATATAAAAAAATTAATAAAAAAGTTAGTAATATTTTATATAGTTTTTAACTCCTAAAAAACGTTTATGAATAGTAGAGGGACATTTTTTTTGGACGGAGGTAGTAAAATTCACAGTACTGTACCAAATAACTGTGATACTCCGTATGTGGCAGCCATGCTAAGGGGCATTCAAGTGATCGGCCTCTCGTTGTTGCCAATCTCAGAAAACACTCCGGCTTGGAAGGAAAATGTTTGAGATCCCTCCCTAGTAGTCTACGATGCTTACATGACATCCTATTAGCAATAAATGTACACAAAATAATAATGTAATATTCCACCACTAATTCCCTAATTCAGCATTAAGTAATTTGTGTACCTACTTAATTTCCCCAATTCCATTTATCCATAAATACCAAATTCTCAGGCAAATTGGACATATCCAATTTAATGAAATCAGTAACAAAAATTGATTAAATTATATAGAGAATCAGTTTTTAAAAGCCAAAATTTGCATGCTTTTTCATACGCAATTATGCAATCATATATAAATATATGATATATATATATGTACTAATCCAATCACCTTTCTTAAAAATCTATATTAACTTACTCATTGATATTTTCAATTATATTTCCATCTCATCTTAAATCATAATAGACATTTATATATGGTTTTACGTAACTTTGCAAATTTATAATAAATATATATAGACTGTTATAATATTATTATGTGGATGTACAAAGATATACACTTTACTTAGATAGATTTATCTTATACTTGGAGGTTAAGGATATAACTCCTATATATATTGTATTGGTGGATACCACACAAGTGATTATCAGTTGAATACAATCTCATATTCTCCTCTTGATTCTTCTGTTTCACAATACGTTATCAGCACGATAGATTCTAGAAACTAAAACCCTAATTCCTAATTTTTCCAATCCGCCGCCATGCTCCACTATCCCAAACTGATCGCAATTTTCTACAGCCAGAAATCCAAACCAGGATGACGGTGAATGTGCTCCCAGAGGTGTCGACCATCACGATGCCTCCAAGATCGAAGTCCCCCTCTCGAACCTCGATCTATCCCCTCCCGTTTCCCCCTACGACAATGACTCCAAGATCGAAGAAGTCGGCTTGGTTCCCGGAGAACCGAGTTGCTGGGTTCGCCTACCAGAAATTAAGGAGGAGGAGATTCTTGATGCTTCCGATTCGCCCCTAATTGTGGAGCTTTCGATTTTTACGGAGTCCGACGAATTCGCTACGGAGGAGGAGAACAGTGAGAGTGAGAAAGATTGGGATTGGAATTTGCATAGGGGCGCAAATCTGCATCCTCATCCATGGACCGCAGCCGGAAGACCTTCAAGCGAGTCGGAATCGAACAGAAGCGCCTCCGGAAGCAAAACCGCCACTCCGACTCCGCCGCAGCCATCTCCTCCGCCAAAACCCTAATTATCGGCGTCGAAGAGAAGAATATCGAGGATCTCGATCTCCCCAGTCGGAGGTCATCCGTGATCCGCCGACTCCGCTCGCTCAACCAGTTACTCTCGTCGGAGAAGACGAACGATTTTGATGTGGTTTTTGTATTAATTACAAAACCAACCCTGAAATTATCAAAATTGCGGCTGGGCATGTACTTTTCTGATAAATAACAGAAAATAGCCAAACTTTCAGGGTTACAAGTTTTGTCCCTGAGTAAAGGTTCCGATGAGTGGAAAATCTCTTCCCAGAAGCGATGAGATTTAGCGAGTGAAGTAGATAAACACATCTCCCGAAGAGGATGTATACGTCAATTATATCAATTCCCGTTCTACGCCGTCGTAGAGGTAAGTGGAGGTAAGTGCAATTTGATTTTTCTAATTTATTATTTTGTTTATAAATAATTTTATTTGTCTCCTGAAGTAGAAAATATTAAATCCCTCAAAGTGGATGATAGTAAAGAAATTGATATTATAAATCACTTGATGTGATCGATAAAATTTATCTCCGTACATCCATGTAGCGATGATCAATGATTATTATTTTGTCTGTTCGTTTGTATATTATATTTTTATCATTCATCTCCTAAAGCAGATGAAAAGACATATCTCCTGAAGTAGATAAAAACACATTTTTCATGCCTTGCTTCGGATTTTGTCTATCTATCTCTATATTAACTCATACATATGATTGTTGCTTTATTGTAATAGAGTTACCCCCTTATTTATTGATAATATAAAGATTATGGTTCATAATGCTGCATCTTATATTTGCACATGTCCGTTCATTCGTCTCAATTGAGAATATGCTCATATTTATTTTTTGAGATAGTGAATAAAGATAGATTATCGCCAATTGGAAAGATAATCAAAACAAGGCATTATGATAATATTGTAAATCTGTTTTGGAGTGTGATTATGTACGCAGTGCTCACATAAGAGGTACGTTGACTTTCCTTGTTTGATTAATTAGAATTTCAAAAGGTTTAAGGCCTTATACGTAAGGACGAATAGAATGTATTTTAAATAAACCATGATTACAATTTATTAATATTTTGATTTGGTGATGGATGGTGTCATGTGAGTGGTTTGTCCACGGATCCACACTAGGATATCATGGTAAAAGGAGACGAATCATAGAAGATTGAACTCTACTTGGTAGTGGGTCTATATGAGTTAGGCTCGACTTTAAGGCTCGTGACGGAGTTGGACTGATTTTCAATAATGGTATATGCGATCGAGTTTGCGGTCAGGTAAGCCTAAACACCATATATTTGAATTATGATTTTTGTGCCTCTTGTTCATGAGTGATTATATATGTGTGTTATGAGTTCATTCCGTACATGAAATATGGATTATCATTTAGTTGCTAATTGCAATATGACGTTATTGATTGCACGTGTAGATTTTAAATCATAAATCATGTCATAGTGCTAATATACTTTGATATATAAGAATTTAAAGCATTAATAAATTATGTGCGATTTGGGGTTGACGATGTATATATGATATAGATATGGTTATTGGATAAATTGATCATATATTGGACGGATACATGATAAATGATATCTATATGAATTGATACATTGATAAGTTGATGAATAAATAACGTCATCATGCACCGATTAAATATTAGCCTCATCTTTGTAGTAATGAGGTAAGATGATATTGTTGATTCCATCTTGTACTTGTAAATTATTTCATATATGATTTGTTTCATAGAAGGTGAAATATAATCTTCTGAAGTGGTTAAACTTGTTTGTTTCCTGGTCACCGGAAGTTGACATTATTTATGCATAATGAAGTTGATTTGTATTATATCCCCCAAAGTAATTACATGCAAATAAGAAAAGACATTTTCTCTCATAGATGATGATGAAATTATTGAAATTGAAATTTGAGATAGTTATTGAACCTACAGTATTTGTGAATGATAGTGTTTATTGAAACAAGTGATAAATATCTGAATTGATATCCGCCTGAAGTGGCCGAATAAATTTTAATTATGTATTGCATTTATTTTAATTTACTGAGATCGCTTTTATTATTTGCTTGTGAGGTGTATATATTTGAATTTACTTTTGCATAAAACTCAAAGTATTTCCAGAAGAAACAACTTCTTAAGAGTTGGTATGTCGTAAACATATGTGGTTTTATATTATATATATTGTTTGTGTTAATAAAAGTTATCTCTTGAAGTAGATAAACTTATCTCTACATATGAAAAATTATCAACGAAAGAACCTAGATGATCCAGCACCTTTGATTCTGCAAACTTGGTCGTATTTGGTTTGTTATTAGAATAATTTGGCTATTTGAAGCTACATGGAATCTATGTTTTATTTATCTATTTGATTTGCATTTGCATTTTATGTATATGTATAGGCATTGAAAATGTTTCTTGAAGAAACCATTATGGGTAGATGATGCCAATTTTATTCAACTATTGATGATTTGGGAGAAGAGTTTGAAGCAAATCCTTGTTAAATTGTGTGAAATCGATAAATTTATTCTTGAGAGCCCGAAGACTCTTTATTTTGGGATCTTATTCTTAATCTACTTGGGTATGGTAGAACTCAAATAAATAGCTAGCTAAATGACCTACGGTTCATAACAACCTCTCTTATTGCCAGATGCAATATATATTGTTACCTCTAGTAGAGGACATAAAGAGGATACGGTGCGCGCGACCGTTGTTAGAATATTGGTCATAATTTTGAAAATGATTATAAATAATCATGTATGAGTCGACTCCCACATCAAGGAGAATGTGGAAGAACAAGTCAAGGATGATGGTTTCCCTAATTTGGATTTGTAATCTCCCAAACTGTGAATGGATCATCATATGAAAATGTTAGAATGGCTTAGAGCTTGGTATCTGATGTTATGGAAAACCTGAAGTTTTCAAGATGAAATAACTAACGAGTATTTGTATAAAGTCTATACTTGGCATAATTAAACCTTATACATAGCTCCAGAAGAGCATCAAAATTAGTCCTCGAAGGCCTATTGATATAATAAAGCAGTAAACTCATATGAGAAAATGGCTCTAGAAGAGCGTCAAAACACTCTAAAGGAATGAGTGATGACTAATAAATTGGGATGATAAAAGTCAATGGAGGATTAATAATTGCCGGAAGCAGTGACTTTCCCCCAGTTAAGGATGTCAAAAAGGGGATCCAACAAAATAAATAGATTACCCATATGGATGTGATATGGAAATGTTATCAATGAAATTGATATGTTGGATAAATGAGCATTGAGAAGTTGACGATTAAATCGATCAAGTGAAGTCATTACTTATCATTTAGGATAATGCTAACGCATGGAATGACCCGGCAGAGTCATCAATAATAGTTAACATGCATGCATAAATATCAAGATATTGATTCGATTTCGGTCAACAATTGAATATATTCTCCTTCTTGTAATTTATCTCCAATAGAGAGCTTGGTATTTACATGTTCAGTATAGGCATTGACATGTTCAGTATAGACGTCGAAATCTCCCCAAATTACACTAAGTTGTTGTAAATCAAGGAAGTTGATGTATATGGAGGATTGAGCCCTCATAGATGATCAAATACCTAGAGTTCATCACGGATGATAAAATACTCGGTATTTAGGGGGAGAGGAGAAGGAGATCAAGAAGTAATCTATTGCATGGAAGAGAAGTGAACCGAAAGTTCGATGAACTATATAGCAAACATGCTAGTAAAGACATCAGTAAATGCAAAAGATAGTGACAAAAGTCACATTTATACCAAATAATGCGCTAGCATGATTTAGATCGAGGATCTAGTAGTAACTTCAAACAATGGTGATATGTCCACTAGTATAAAACTCTTGAAGAGATTTCATGAACATTGACAGTGTTAGAATTGATTATGAGTTGTCTTGAAATGATCAGATCCTTTATCATCCAACAAGCAGAGGATTAGTTGGAAATTAGTTGAAAGTTAAGCTCTAAAAATATCTCGACCTGTAGTTCGAGTATACAAAGAGAGAGATATTACGATATGAAGACGAATGATCTTTTCAGCTTTGATTAGATTGTGAGAGGATATTAAGGGTCCAGAAGTACCATGTCTTTATAAAATTGGTAATTTATGTGCTAAATTGAGGGGGAGAAAAGTTGTACTCTTTTCCTTAACTTTGGTTTTTGTCCCATTTGGGTTTTTCTAAAGCAAGGTTTTTAATGAGGCAACTCCCCTCATAATGATTAATGATACATTGTTTATTCCAAATTCTATAAAGAAATAATTCATGCAAAGATAGATTATTTAACATGAAGTTTTTGGACCTGTAGCTCCAACATTGAAAAGTGTAGTATTAATTGATTTTAAGTGGGTATTCGTACAAAGGAAAATATAAAGTCAAATTGATTGCACAAAAGCCTATTAAAGGTTACATAAGAATATGTTCACTAGGAGTGAGTATAATTTTGGCTCCAAATGTAAATGACGGATAATGTAGGTGCATACCCATATAAATGGAAAGAATAAATTGAAAATGCCCGAAGCAATATTATCAAAGTCTTGTTACATGCAGTTGGTTAAAGATTCTTATTAGAGTACCTGAATTACCTATAATTGTGAAAGTGGTGACATTTTATTAGGTCCCGAAGTACCATACAAAGTTGTACTCTTTTTCCTTAATCTTGGTTTTTATCCCACTGAGTTTTTCCAAGGTAAGGTTTTTAACGAGGCAACTTAAGCATCTTTTAATAAATCAGATCCTCCAGATCAACAATGAAAAGCACACTAGGTCCTGAAGTACCTTATGTTTGTGCATCCAAAGCAACTCAACACCAATACATGGAAGTCAAGCGCGTCAAAGTTAATCATGAAGACATTCCAGCTTATACACATCAAAGACAATGCTGAGATTCGACCATAAACTCATGAAGACGGCGACATTAAGAAGAATGAGAAGACTTCAAGAAGGATGTTGAATTCAGGGGGAGTATACAAGCACTGCACTCTTTTTCCATTCGATCAGGTTTTATCCCACTGAGTTTTCCTGACAAGGTTTTTAATGAGGCAGAATAACAAGAGCGTCCATAGAAAGCTGCACTCTTTTTCCCTAAGCTATGGTTTTGTCCCATTGGGTTTTCCTAGCTAGGTTTTTAACGAGGCAGTTGGCGGAATAAAAATTTTACATCCAAGGGGGAGTGTTATAATATTATTATGTGGATGTACAAAGATATACACTTTGCTTAGATAGATTTATCTTATACTTGGAGGTTAAGGATATAACTCCTATATATATTGTATTGGTGGATACCACACAAGTGATTATCAGTTGAATACAATCTCATATTCTCCTCTTGATTCTTCTGTTTCACAATACGTTATCAGCACGATAGATTCTAGAAACTAAAACCCTAATTCCTAATTTTTCCAATCCGCCGCCATGCTCCACTATCCCAAACTGATCGCAATTTTCTACAGCCAGAAATCCAACCCAGGATGACGGTGAATGTGCTCCCGGAGGTGTCGACCATCACGATGCCTCCAAGATCGAAGTCCCCCTCTCGAACCTCGATCTATCCCCTCCCGTTTCCCCCTCCGACAATGACTCCAATATCGAAGATGATAACTCCCTCCCTTGATGAAAATCGGAAGAAAGTTTCAAAGGCCTTGACAGGATGTCTGTGTCAAAGGTCTTGGAGCTTTAACAGTTGATGAAATCCAAAACCCGTTTTATATGTCCGAATATTATTTAATATTATTATATACTTCCTTTATATTATATATATGTGTAGCTAATCTTTCATGAAGTATTTTCGAATTATTTCCTTCCTTGTGATGCGTGTTGAGAAGATTCAAATCGGAAAGATCGTGGCTTCAAAAGATTCCAAGTTTAGAAGATCTCGAAGATGGACATGATCTAGACTAGCCGTTGGAGAAGATTCCTGGCGCCGATTTGTCTCAATATATAGAGAAGGAAGATGAAGACAGAAGATACAAGTGTCGAACACAAGCTTTCATTCATTCAAGCAAGATCTGTCTTCCAAGTGTACTCTCTGCTAGCGCTCAAGAGTTTGTTGTTTCATTTCAAAGCGTTTGAGAGTTTCCTGTGAGCTTATAGGATATATTCATTTATAGTGTTACTCGAGAGTTTGTAACTCGGGAAGTTGCACTAGGCTATTGATTTGTTAGAGTAAGAGGATTGTACTAGATAGCTGAGAGAGGTGGGGCTCTTCTAGATTGGTCTAGGACTCCAAGGGAACGTGAGTTGACTAGATTGCAATTGTATAGGAGAGAGGCTTCTTGGTGAGCTATTAGGATCCTAAGCTAAGCAAATCAATAAAGCCTTTTGAATCCTAGGGTTGTGGAAGAACCCTAGGCGGGGACGTAGGCCAAGTTCGTGCCGAACCTCGTAAACAATTACTTGTGTCCTTTATCTATTGCTTTACCTTATTTCCGCACTTGGTTCGATTGTCTAACTTTGTGATTCAGGTTTAATCTCAAAGGGTTTTATACGAGCTCCAAAAGTCTTGAGACTTTCTGCGAAAAACGGGCATACTCTATTCAACCCCCCTTCTAGAGTATTTCTATATTACTCTGTTTTACATTATCGAACCTTCAAGAAGAAGTCGGTGAGTCGGCTTGGTTCCCGGAGAACCGAGTCGCTGGGTTCGCCTACCAGAAATTAAGGAGGAGGAGATTCTTGATGCTTCCGATTCGCCCCTAATTGTGGAGCTTTCGATTTTTACGGAGTCCGACGAATTCGCTACGGAGGAGGAGAACAGTGAGAGTGAGAAAGATTGGGATTGGAATTTGCATAGGGGCGCAAATCTGCATCCTCATCCATGGACCGCGGCCGGAAGACCTTCAAGCGAGTCGGAATCGAACAGAAGCGCCTCCGGAAGCAAAACCGCCACTCCGACTCCGCCGCAGCCATCTCCTCCGCCAAAACCCTAATTATCGGCGTCGAAGAGAAGAATATCGAGGATCTCGATCTCCCCAGTCGGAGGTCATCCGTGATCCGCCGACTCCGCTCGCTCAACCAGTTACTCTCGTCGGAGAAGACGAACGATTTTGATGTGGTTTTTGTATTAATTACAAAACCAACTTTGAAATTATCAAAATTGCGGCTGGGCATGTACTTTTCTGATAAATAATAGAAAAGACCCAAACTTTCAGGGTTACAAGTTTTGTCCCTGAGTAAAGGTTCTGATGAGTGGAAAATCTCTTCCCAGAAGCGATGAGATTTAGCGAGTGAAGTAGATAAACACATCTCCCGAAGAGGATGTATACGTCAATTATATCAATTCCCGTTCTACGCCGTCGTAGAGGTAAGTGGAGGTAAGTGCAATTTGATTTTTCTAATTTATTATTTTGTTTATAAATAATTTAATTTGTCTCCTGAAGTAGAAAATATTAAATCCCTCAAAGTGGATGAAAGTAAAGAAATTGATATTATAAATCACTTGATGTGATCGATAAAATTTATCTCCGTACATCCATGTAGCGATGATCAATGATTATTATTTTGTATGTTCGTTTGTATATTATATTTTTATCATTCATCTCCTAAAGCAGATGAAAAGACGTATCTCCTGAAGTAGATAAAAACACATTTTTCATGCCTTGCTTCAGATTTTGTCTATCTATCTCTATATTAACTCATACATATGATTGTTGCTTTATTGTAATAGAGTTACCCCCTTATTTATTGATAATATAAAGATTATGGTTCATAATGCTGCATCTTATATTTGCACATGTCCGTTCATTCGTCTCAATTGAGAATATGCTCATATTTATTTTTTGAGATAGTGAATAAAGATAGATTATCGCCAATTGGAAAGATAATCAAAACAAGGCATTATGATAATATTGTAAATCTGTTTTGGAGTGTGATTATGTACGCGGTGCTCACATAAGAGGTACGTTGACTTTCCTTGTTTGATTAATTAGAATTTCAAAAGGTTTAAGGCCTTATACGTAAGGATGAATAGAATGTATTTTAAATAAACCATGATTATAATTTATTAATATTTTGATTTGGTGATGAATGGTGTCATGTGAGTGGTTTGTCCACGGATCCACACTAGGATATCATGGTAAAAGGAGACGAATCATAGAAGATTGAACTCTACTTGGTAGTGGGTCTATATGAGTTAGGCTCGACTTTAAGGCTCGTGACGGAGTTGGACTGATTTTCAATATTGGTATATGCGATCGAGTTTGCGGTCAGGTAAGCCTAAACACCAAATCTAACTCTCAACATTTTTTTCCACCGATAGCAATTTTAGTAAACTATAATCTATTGGTTATTCAAATGATCACATACAATTAGATCAATTATACATAGTGTTTTGTTTAGCAATAAAATAATTTTTTTTATGGAAAAAATTAGGAAAAGAATAATAAAATTACATCATATATATGCATACGAAGTTGATCAAAAGAAAATATGTATTTTATAATATTTTAGCGATTAAAATTATTCTAAAAAAATTATCACCAATAATAAATTGAAAATAAGTAGGAAATTAAAAGGTTCAAAAATAATATTTTACATAATTTTTGCGATCTTACATAATTTGTGCATGGATAATTATAGTCGTATAAAAAAAACCGCGAAGCTCGTGGGCGATAAAACTAGTTTAATGAAAAGCGGGTCCGCGGTATCTTGCTATTTCGCAATTTATTTTTATTTTTTAAAACTTTTGAATGAAAAAAATTCTATAAATACAGGCAAATTTTGTGAAACGGACGTACACTCTAAAATCACAGTGGTTGAACATGAACATGTCCGATCACGATAACCCTCTGAAATCTCCCTTCGGCCGCATCTTCTCTCGGCCTGAGATGGACCAAGTCATCAACACCGCCCTCGGCCTCCGCCACCCCGTCAACTTGGACGCTCTCAAAGCGGAGCTCTCCTCCTCCCTCGCCGTCCACCACCCTCGTTTCACCAGCCTCCTCCTGCACGACCCCCGCCGTCCCAACAAAACCCTCTGGCGGAAAACGACCCTCAACGTCGACGACCACGTCACTGTCGTCGACGTCCCCATACACGACGGCGCCGCGGACGACCCAGAGGCCGCGGCGAACGCATACCTGGCGGACCTGGCAGTGTCGCCGCCGATGAGCAGGGACAAGCCCCTGTGGGAGGTCCACGTGCTGGCGGGCCTTAATTGCGTGGTGCTGCGCGTGCATCACGCGCTGGGGGACGGCCTTTCGCTTATGTCGCTGCTCGAGACGTGCTTCGGCTGCGAGGAGAAGGCGGCTGTGGGTAGTGGTGGAAACCGGAGGAGGGGGAGTAGGTGGGGGACGGTGAAGAGTGTGTGGTACACGGCGGCGTATGCGGCGTTGTTGGCGTGGAGGATTCTCGGGTCGAGGGATAAGAAGACGGTGGTGAGAGGCGGCGAAGGGGTGGAACACTGGCCCAGGGCGGTGGTTACGGCCAACTTTAAGGTTGACGATATGAAGAGGGTCAAAAACGCCATCCCCAATGGTGTAAGCAAACTCAATTATTCTTCTTAATTAATTTATTCATTCATTACTTTTAATTTTTCAAATTTAGTAAATAAAGAGCGGTCAACGGAGATGTACTACCCACAAGTCCGTGATCTTTTCCCTATTAGTAATCCATAGTACCCTTGAATTTCATAAATAAAAAAGCCCCAACTCTATCTAGTACCGGCAAGAACCGTTAAACCTATAAACCTAGATTCCCCAAATTATGGGCGGTTTGGCCTCTGCTTTTACTGGTGGTCCCCGTGCCCGGAACCCTAACCCCAAATTTCTGAAATTGAAAGGGTGCCTCATCTCTTATTCACCCTCCTCACTCTCTCTCTCATCTCGTATGTCTTTACTCCTCAATTGCTCATAAGCGGTGGATTAGGTAGAGGAGTTTGAGAGAGCGATGACCACAAAAGAATTCACGTTTCTACTTGAATTCCCTTCACCCTCCTCTTGTGTGTGTTCACGTTTCTACTTGATTTGAGGTTGGACCACAAACGGATTTACGTTTTTACTTGTATATTTTAAGGAGAGAGTGACATTTCATCCAAAAAAAATATTTCTCTTTTAATAGTTACATATGAATTGATATTCCGCCAGCTTTTATTTGCATATTTTTGTCAAGATTTAAAAGGTCAAAAACAGCGGAATTCAAACATAGATCAACTTCTCTTTTTTACAAAGATTGCAGACTATTACCGGCATTTACAATTAATAACAGTAGTACTCCGTATATTTCACCAGCTTTGATTTGCATATTTTTGTCGAGAGTTGTGAAAGGTAAACAGCAATAGCCAATAGGATTCAAACTTAGATCAACTGTTCTTTTTACAAATATTGCAGACTATGAATGACGTTCTAATGGGAGTGTTAGCAAGTGGACTTGCCAAATATCTCAATGTACATTCACCCAAAGGTAAAAATAAGAATAAATTACACATAACTATCCGTAAATTATGTTACTTTTCACATAACCACCCATAAAAACTTAAATTATAGGAAATCACCCATAAATTTGATTTGTTTTCATATGACCACCCACACATTAAATCTCTATTTATCTTTTTTGAAATGACTAAAATACCCATAATTCAAGCTTATTTGTTTGTACTTTGTAAAGGAAAGATGTTGCATGTATATGAGTACGTGTTGGGATTCCAATTATATTATGTTTATAATGTAAAATAGACAAGGTTGTCTTTAGTAAAAAAAAAATTTAAGATAAATTAAGGGTGTGTTTGGATTCCATAATTTATTAATTATATATAATGTAATAGTTTTTATCCCGATGCATGTGATTATTTGGTTAAATTACTATTTTACCTTATTTTTTATGAGATTTTTAGTTATACAACCAACTACTCACATAAACCGAAGTAAATAATTGAATTATAATTAAAATGGAATGCAATTAAAACCCACCCTAAATACTCCAACCAACATATATCTAAAAATGTGAAGAGTCGAGACTTGAAATAGCTCCTAACAGTCTCCTCTCCTTCAAATGTTGAATAAGATAGAGATAAACTCTAAAATAAAACAAGATTGTTGCTTTAAAAGAAGGGTAAATTAGCTCATATCTTAAATTACAAACCATCTATATCTATATAATATATTAAAACAGAAGCATTTTTGCCACGTGTCACAACCTTAGAACAAGATATTTATAGAAGTTAAATTATTACATAATCAATCTATTTTAGTCAGCTATTTAATATATCCTTTAATATATTCATATATGATTTTAATTATGTCAACTTATTATCATATAATAATAATAATAATAATAATATTAGTTGCACGGGAAGGCTACATCATATATTAACGAATAACTTTTTAAGATAATCATTTTATTTATTTATTTATGTAACTAACATATTCTATATTTTTTAATCAGTAGGTTTAATTCAAAATATTAAATTAATATATATTAACAAATACTACATTTTCTAATAAATAGGTTCAATTCAAAACATTTGAACCAATAAATTTTTATTCAATCAAATTATAATAGAGTTTTTTATTTACTTAACATATTTTACATTATATAATCAATTGGTTTAATTCAAAATATTAAATTAATATATTTTATATTTTCTAATCAATTGATTTAATTCAAAACATTAAATTAAACAATAATCTATATCTAAATATTAAATAAGAAACATTTTGATGTTATGATCTCATAAATTGTTAATAATTGAAAATTTATACATTTTTAACCATCTATCTATATTTAATTATTAATGAAATGATAATATTTTTGCTAATGTGTCATAACTCATAACCACCTTCATTTTATGGTTTTTACATATTTTTTACTTTATCAACTCCCTACATTTATTAGTCGATGTTACCTTTGTTGATCATTTATTTAATTATATAATAATAATTTTTTTTTATCATTGAGATCTTTTTTAACAAAACCGCGCCATGGCGCGGGCACTGCACTAGTATCATTTAAAAAATAAGCTAAGCTTATACATATCATTTGACAAATTAGCCGAGCATGAATAATTTTATTACTCCGTATAATTTATCCTTTTTAAAAGGGTAATTAACCAGATTATTTAACAAATGAGAAGTCTTATGAAAACAAATCATTGCATTAAATACAAATAAGCTTGAATTAAGGGTATTTTAATCTTTTTAAACAAAACAAATAGAGGTTTAAAGGGTGGGTGGTCTTATGAAAAGATAACTAATTTTTGGGTGATTTACTATAATTTAAGTTTTTATGGATGGTTATGTAAAAAATACCCTAATTTATGGGTGGTTATATGTAATTTACCCTAAAAATAATTCCTCCCCTTTCTTTTTCACGTCAATTTCTTATCTGATTTACCATTAAAGTATACAGCAACAAAAAATTTACAGTACTGTACCATTGATACTCCGTATGTGGCAGCCATGCTAAGGGGCATTCAATTGACCAGCCTCGTTGTTGCCAATCTCAGAAAACACTCCGGCTTGCAGGTTTTTTACCTACTTCATTTCCCCAATTCCATTTATCAATAAATACGAAATCTCAGGTCTCAGAGAAGGACCATTTTTGGGGGGAAATTTAATTGACTTTTTCCGAACAAATTAAATTTAGGACATATCCAATTTAATGAAGAGCGGGTCCGGGTCCAGGTCATCTTGGGGAAACAAATTCGGGTTGTTTGCTGTGCCCATTAAATGCCGTAAGGAGCCCCTCCACCCTCTCCAGCACGTGACCAGAATGAAGTCCATCATGGACCAGAAGAAGCAGTCCTTTGAGGCCCACCTTTTGCAATCCACATTGGGCTTCGCCTTATCCGTTTTCGGCCCAAAGGTACATTCCAGCCCAAATTGATTAAATTTGTCACAAATTTATATGTTTGGACATTGATCTTACTTGTCTATTATGGTTGTTTTGGATGGGAAGATGGGCAGTTGGCTCTACAAGAGGGCCTTGGATGCAACAACCCTCTTGATCTCTAACATAGTCGGTCCACAAAAAGAGATTGCCATCGCAGGGAACCCAGTGACTTTTATAAAGTTGTGCATATCAAGCCTAAGTCAGGTACGAAAACATGACATGTAGCGTACTGATTTATAGTTCTAACATATAAGTGTTGAGATTTGGGTTTGTTGGTGCAGGCAATGACATTGCACCTGATTACTTACAAAGGAAGAGCGGAGCTGCAAATTTCTGTTGCTAGAGACATCATTGCGGATGCAGAGTTCCTAGCCAAGTGCTTTGAGGATGCCTTAGTTGAAATGAACGATGTAGTGCAACCCATGTCGAATGGTCCAATGGCTTAGAATAATAGATGGCAAATCATGCAGTTTATTCACATTTACTATCAATATACATGATTGTTCAGCCTTCTAGTGAAAAATTGAATGGGACTGAGTTGGTAGTTTGTATTGTTGCTTGGGGTTGAATGATAAAGTATGTGTTAATCTAGGAAGCACGGAAACGACATTTGACATTTTCTGGAGGTGTCCGAAACAGGGAAACGCGGAAGCGGCGTGGAAACGGCATGGAGGAGTGTGGGTTGTTGGTGTTTGTGTGATGGGTGGTCCGGCTTGAGGGGTCCTGTTCTCGGCTCCTCTTAGTGGTCTACTGGTGGAGGTAGTTTGGGTAAAGATTGGTTGGTTCGTCCTCGCTATGGTGGGCTCTTCGCCGCCGACGCGGGGATGTTATGTTTGTGGGTGTGTTGCTCTATCGCTGCTATGTTCTTCTACCTTCCTTGCCTTCTGGTCTGGCACGCTTTAAAATTTTTGGAGTTGAATGTCTCTGATTTCATTTCATATTGTCGTTTCCTCATCGTTTTCTGATTTGTAAAATTGCTGCTTCCCCGTTTCCCGTTTTCCGTTTTCCGTGTCCGTGCAACCTAGGTGTTAATAAACTACCAAGTGGTCAAAGAAGATAGAAAAAAGAAGCTAAATAGGTTAAAAGTGGCACTCATGTTTTGTTATGAGTTTGCAAATCTGTCACGTTCAGAAAATGAGTTAAAAGTGCAGAAAATACTAAATAGGTTCAAATTAAGGCAGTGCTCCTGAATCCCATGGATTTCTGATGTTGTACACACACACACAAAAAAATCTACACAAATTTACCAAATTTGGAGAAAACGTTTCCCATAATAAATTTTTTTCCAGCAGATATAACGTAACTTGTACAATTAAATCAAATTTTATAAGATTTTAGTAACTCTTTCCCACTCATACTGGATCAATAACCAAAAGAAATTCAAGAAAGATCACCACAAAAACAACACATATATAAAGACCGAACCATTTTTTCTTCAGCTCCTGGGCTTCATAACAATGGTGGAGTGCTTCAATATATGCAAGCTGAACTGCCCGCCTTTCTCGCTAGTGTCGAGCTTGGCCTGGCCGGGCGGCGGCAGCAGCTCGAAGCACTGCACCAGCCTCCCGAGGACGATCCCCAGTATCGGCAGTGCCAGTATGATCCCCGGGCAGCTCCTCCTCCCGACGCCGAACGGCAAGTACCTGAAGTCATTCCCGTTGGCCTCCACCTTGGCCTCTTCCTCGAAGAATCGCTCCGGCCTGAACTCCTCGGGCCGGTCCCACAGGGTGGGGTTGTTGGCCAGCCACCAGGCGTTCACCAGGACCTTGCTCTCCGCGGGGATGTCGTAGCCCCCGAGCTTCGCGTCTTGGAGGTTCATGTGGGGGACGAGCAGCGGGATCGGCATCCGAAGCCGCAGGGTTTCCTTGATTATGGCTTGGAGGTAGGGGAGGTTGACGAGGTCCGGCTCCGTGATCTTCGTGCCCTTGCCGAGGACTTTGTCGAGCTCCGCTCGCAGCTTCGCTTGGATCTCCGGATGGTTTACGAGCTCCGCGATCCCCCACTCGATCGACCATAGCGTTGTCTCGATAGCTGCATTTAAGATTTACCCATGAAACATGATCGATAAGGGGTCCAAATCATCAATTTTCTTATAAGAAAATTCGGAGTAATCCGATTAGATGCGTCGTCTGAAAACGAGAGTCGTGTCAGGATTTATTTTGTTAATTTTTGCTTATAAGATCAGGATACGCCCTACTAACCCAAAAGCTTAATTCATTTTATAAGGTTTCTTATTCCACAACCACCAGTGTGGGATCACTCTTTTTTCTTATTCCAACAACTATCCTCCTAACTATGCAATGTTATTGTGAAACTATGCAATGTGGTTGTGAATTGAATGAAAAACGGGTTAGGAGGCTGATCGTTGTCGTAATCGGTGATCGTATTCAAGGAGGAACCTAGCCGTTTTAGACTTTTTTAGTTCTGTGTAATAAAGTCTTGTACATGAGTCGGTGGACTACTTCTCCTAATGTCAATTGGTTGTAGATTGGTGGTATGATCAAGAAGAATATTGAAATGATCAAAATAGATTGTTGATTTACCTGCAACATTGATGTTCTCGACGATGTAGAGAACGTTGTCCTCGTTGATCTCCCCCTTTTGCTGCGCCTCCAACATGTGATCAATGGCACATTTCAGTTCCTTGTTGTTTGTTGGCTTTGTGCTTCCAAGTTTCCTGCAATACATATATAATGTCATATATCAAACATTTGTGTTAATGTACATTGTACAGTTTAAATTATGTATATATAAAAAAAGATTAATTACTTTCTCTCGTCGACGAAGTAATCCTTGAAGATCTTCAATCGAGTCTCCTTAACCTCCTTGCACATCTTCAGATAGCCCCTCAAGAACGGCCTCAAGATCGGAATGAAATCGCCATAGTTATACTCGAAGCTCTGAGCCAAGCGACTCCGCTCCCCATTCAGAGCCCTGAGCTGCTGAAACAACGGATCTTCCTCACTCTCGAATCTCCGATCGAACATAATGCGGTACAAATTGTTGTACATCATCAACTGCAATCGCCTCCGCAGCACAGTCCCCGTGGTCGCCGCCTCGGGATTCGCCCTGACCTCCTCCACAACCGCCTCAATTTCGGCCTCCCAGCCGCGGCGGTACTGCTGGACGACCTTGTTGGTGAAGAACGGGACGGTCATGATGCGGCGCATCTTGCGCCAGTGGTCGCCGTAGACGGTGAAGACCATGTCCTGGCCCTCGCCGGTGAAGATGTCGAAGACGACGTTGCGAGTGCGGGAGCCGAACTCGACGCCCTGCGTGTGGAGCACCTCCTTGGCGAGCTCCGGCGACGAGACCACCACGAGGTTGCGCTGCCCCATCCGGAGGAGGAAGATCTCGCCGTACTTCTTCGCCAAGCCGACGAGGTTGCGGTGGTTGAGGTCGTCGCCGACCTGCAGCCAGTTGCCGAAGATCGGCACCGGGATCGGCCCCGGCGGCAGCTTGTACTTCTTTCCCCGGAGCTTCGAGACCACAATCGCGACCACGATCGCCGAGAAGAGGCCGTACAGCCCCTTCTGGAGCAGCACCAAATCCATTTGATCTCGAATTGAATTGAAATTGAATCTGAATTGGATCAATCTAGGGCTTCGGGGATTGAGTTGAGGTGAGTTGATTTGGTGTGTGAGGACTGAGGATCGTAATTTATAGGGGGAGTTCGAATTTGACGGAAAATAACGGTTTGGTGGGAAGGGCGGGAGAAAGGAGTAAAACGGCGTTCAGGGAGATGGAACGGCGTTAGGGAGAAGGAAGTAGGTGGGGGTGGGAGTTGGTGGAAGCTTCAAACTGACAATGATTTGATTAATAAAACAGTGATAAGCTATGAAATCTGTGGGTGTATGGTGGTCGGGTCAACAATGTTCTTCTTTCTCCTACCTTGTTTAATTTACATCAAACCATATACTGTGGGCTTGATGATCGACTAATTTATATCATATATTTTTACCAAATTGGATAACACTTGGTGTGTTTGATTTCACAATACATAGTAATTACTTTAGTAATTGTTTAGTTACTATATTATTTTATCTTGAATTTTACAATTTTTTTGTTATGCAATTAAATATAAAATCTTACATAAACCATTCGAGGGTGGAAAACCCCTTTCTGAGCTGAAGAAAACAGTGGTTCAACACCATTGACCCCCTCCTCGGAGGCAAAAAAAACCCTCCTTGGAGGTTACCAACCCCCTCTTCGGAGGCCTAAAACTATTCATGTGGTCTGCTCTTCTGTTCTTGCGGACTCCTAATTTTGTTAACCCTAATCCGTTCTTCCCTACTCGAATTTTAGTTGATCAATCCCCTAAATTGGCTTGGGGATTTTGTAGATTCGGAGTTTTTGGCCTCGTCCTCTCCTGCCTTTTCTCCTACACTCCAATCCCGGCCTCTTGCTTCTGGCGTAGTGGTCGTTATCCAAACCCAGCCGATGTTTATTGTTTTTCATCCCCATCTCGTGGTTTCTTCCCCACTGTGCCAGCCGTGTCTTGGTGGAGTTATTGGCTTGCCTCTGGCTCTTTCGGCCCGTCCTCACCTCCGTCGATTATTTTTCCCATGGCTTGCCTCTTCAATCTGATTCGGCCTTGTCGGTCGTCGTTTCCGACTGGCGGGGTGGGCTGGTCCTTTGCGTCATCGTCGACAGTTTCCCTCCCCGACGTCTTGCCACTTCACCCCTCTCCCAGGTGGTGGTCGCCGGTCGCTGAGGTTGAGGCTTCGTCCTCTGGCTATTCCAACGATATTTACATCTTTCTCCTTCTCCTGTCATTGGGCCCGTATGACCCGATGACTAGGCCCGTTTCCTTTCCTTTGGGCCCAAGCCATTTTCTTGGGCCCAAAGCAGCCATAAAAAAAAATTTACACTCTAAAAAACCGGGCTAATAAATAACTATAGAGTACATGAGGGACATGAGGGTATTTTGGTAATTGAACATTAGGCAGTTGGTTAGAGGTTGTTAGAATCTGGTGTTAGCAGCTTAAATAGCTTGATCCTCTCTTCACTGTCGTCAGTTCTTCATGTAACAGAATCCATTTTGGTCTCATTCTCTCTCAATGGATCCAACTACAATTTGTTCATCTTTGTCAATTGATTCCAATTTCTGATTGTTGAATATCTTCAAATGGTATCAGAGCGAATTTGATTGTTCTCGGTTGTGTTTCCGATCAGTTTTTTTTTCTGAGTTTCCTTTGATCGCTTCCGCAATTGGTGTTGTTCTCCATGGCTGGACGTGGTCAAGCTCATGGCGGTGGCAGAGGTAATTCTGGTGAATCGCAGAGTTATGCGCAAGCTGTTGGCGGCTCAACTGGTCGTGGATCACCAGCTGGTCGAGGATCGCCATTTGCTGAGCAAGGAGTTCGTTTTGGTGATTTTCAGGTTCAGAATTTGGGAAACATCCACTGCAATCCTCTTTTCCTCTCGAACAGTGACCATCCAGGTATGCAGTTGGTTGGAACTCCTTTTAATGGTCTGAATTTTGCTAGTTGGAGTCATGGAGTGCGTATGGCACTTGGTGCAAAAGCTAAGCTAGGGTTCATAACCGGTAGTTGTGTCAAACCTGGTGAGGAGAGTGAGGATTATGAGAAATGGATTAGAGCCGATTATATGGTGTGGTGCTGGATTAATAATTCCATTAGTAGTGAAATTGGGGAGAGCCTTATGTATGTTCAATCTTCGAAAGAACTTTGGGACGAAATTAAGGAACGTTTTTCTGAAACCAATGATGCTCTTATATTCCAATTACACAGAGAATTATGCAATTTGAAACAGGAGAATTCAACTGTATCCATGTATTATGGTAAACTGAAAAAGATTTGGGATGAATTGAGAATGATTGATGGGCTACCTCGCTGTGAATGTGGTGCTATGAATCAGTGCAGTTGTGGTATTCTAAAGAAAGTTGTTGAGCGAGATTCTAAAGCTCAAGTCATGCAATTTCTTATGGGATTGAATGATGTGTATGAAAACTTCAGAACTTCAGTTTTGTCTAAGGAACCTCTGCCTAGTTTGAACAAAGTCTTCCAAATGGCTACTCATGTGGAGAGACAAAAAGGGATAACTACTGCTCCTTCTATAGATGTTAATGCACTTGCTGTTGCAAGGAACAATTTTAGTTTTCCTGGTAGTTCTAATTCCCAATCTGGAGGGAAATATATGCAGTACAAGTCTTCTGATCAGCCTAAGATAGGTGATCAAAATAAGATGGATTTTAAGAAGCCTAGGTATGACAGGCATTGTGATTTTTGTAATGAAAATGGTCACACTAGAGATTATTGTTTCAAGTTACATGGATACCTTGAGTGGTATCAAGGTCCCAAGGCTAAGGGGGGAACCAAACTTGCTGCTCAAGTAGATGGAGCACAATCTGAGTGTCCTTTGGATCAAGATGTGAATGTGTCAAAGCCTGATCCAACCATGGTGAATGCCATTTTTCAGGAAATTGTGAAGATGATGAAAGGGAAAGCTCCTGTAGAAGGCTATGGACATGAGATGGCCAATTCAGCCATGGTCCATTTTGCAGGTACTCTTTGTACTTCCTTCTTAATTGGTGTTGATAAATCTGATTCTCTTACATGGATTATTGACTCGGGAGCCACAGATCATATTGCCTTTGATCAGTCTATTTTTGTTGATTTGCATCCTTTGGCTAAAGACATACAGTTGGGTTTGCCTGATGGAACTGCTAAGACAGTTAAATTTGTTGATTCAGTGTTGATAGCTAACAATTTGAAACTTCAAAAAGTGCTATTTGTTCCAGAGTTTAGGCACAATTTATTTTCAGTTTCTAAGATTCTATATGACAGTGGTTTGAGATTCAGTTTTGATGTTGTTCAATGCTTATTACAGGACCTTACAACTAAGGTCGTGCTTGCTAAAGGTCATGAGCAAGGTGAATTGTACAAGCTCAAGGCCAGCATCTGTTCATCTGTTAGTCATGCTTCTTCTAATAACTGTAACTCTTCTTTAGTTCATGAGTTACATGCCAAACTTGGGCATTTATCTGTCTCTAAGATGAAACACATGTTGATTTGTAAGGATATGAATTTGAATGATTTTGTATTTGATGCTTGTGATATGACTAAAGCTCACAAACTGCCCTTTTCTAGAAGTGAATCTATTGCTCAGTCTCCTTTCCAATTGGTTCATATGGATCTTTGGGGATCCTATAAGGTTCCTTCTCTTTGGTGCCAAATACTTTCTTACTGTTTTGGATGATTATAGTCGTGCTACTTGGGTATTCTTGATTCAAGACAAGTTACAAGTGTTTAAACTGATTTAGTCCTTCACTGCTATGGTTGAAAATCAGTTTGGATTGCATATCAAAGTCATTAGATCTGATAATGGCACTGAGTTTACCCAAGCTAAGTGTAAAGAGTTGTTTGCTAAGAAGGGTATTTTGCATCAAAGATCAGCCCCTGGGGTGCCTGAGCAGAATGCTAGAGTTGAAAGAAAGCATAGGCACCTTGTTGAAACTGCCAGGGCTATTAGATTTCAATATGGTCTCCCTATACAGTTCTGGAGAGATTGTATTCTCAGTGCTACCTATCTCATTAACAAAATGCCATCTGCTGTCTTAAATTGGAAATCCCCTTATGAACTGATGTACAAACATCCTCCTTCTTATGATAACCTGCACATTATTGGTTGTTTGTGCTATGCTTTATTGGATAAATCTCATAGAGACAAATTAGATACTACTGCTAAGAGGTGTATTTTCTTAGGCTACCCACCTGGTCAAAAGGCATTCAAGCTGTTTGATCTGGGTCAGAAGAAAGTTTTTGTTGCTAGACATGTGGTCTTTAGAGATAGTGTATTCCCTTACAAACAGTCACAGCCCTCTCAGACACTTTCTCCTTCACTTCCTTTGGTCAATCCTGCTACAGATGAGTTTATGATATCTCCTTCTAATCAGTTGTCTAATTTTAGTCCTACTACAACTATTGTTGGTGAGAATGCCTCCAACAGGTCCTTTTCTGATCATCAGGAAATTGATAGCTCTGTGTCTCTCATGCCTGATGTTGCTGATTCCATGTCTTCAGATAGAGATATTATTAGATCTCCTGTTGAGGAACCTGCTGCTATTCCAACTCATGATGTTCCTTTGGGAAAAAGAGTTATTTATAGGCCATCTAAGCTGCAAGACTTTGTCATTGACAGCTTACCTTCTAGAGCTCCTTCTGATTCCATGAGATCCTCCTTTTCTTTGAGTCAGGTCTCCTTGGTGATGAGTCAGCAAGATTTGGCTCACTTGTCTCTCTCCTACACACATTCTCTGTTCAATGTATTCAGTACATTTGAGCCACACAGCTATGAGCAAGCTAAAGGCCATCCTGAATGGGAGATGGCTATGAAACTGGAGCTTGATGCTCTTATCAAAAACAACACCTGGGTTGTTACAAATTTACCACCTAATAAGAAAGCAATTGGCTCTCGTTGGGTGTTTAGGGTAAAGTACAAGCCTGATGGTACCATAGAAAGGCACAAGGCAAGGTTAGTTGCTAAAGGCTACAACCAAGTTAAGGATAAAGACCATAAACATACCTTCTCTCCAGTGGCTAAGCTAGCTACTGTTCGTCTGTTACTTGCTCTTGCTGCTATAAAAGGCTAGAATCTCCATCAACTAGATGTCAATAATGCTTTTTTGCATGGATATCTAGATGAGGAAGTCTATATGACCCCTCCTTCTGGTCTTGATATTCCTACTGGGAAGGTATGTCACCTGACTAGATCCCTCTATGGCTTAAAACAAGCTAGCAGACAATGGAATGTAGAGCTGACTAAGTTCCTTCTAAGTCTTGGTTTCACACAATCCAAGCATGATTACTCTCTTTTCACCAGATTTTCTAATAGTTGCATCACAGTGGCCCATGTTTATGTGGATGATATGCTCCTCATGGGTGATTCTTCTTCTGATATTGCATCCACTAAAACTGCTCTCCATTCAGCCTTCACTATAAAAGATTTGGGGCTTGCTAGATATTGTTTGGGCATGGAAATTGCTAGATCATCTAGTGGCATTATTTTGAATCAAAGAAAGTATATTCTTGACATCTTAAAGGATGATGGCATGCTCAACTGTAAGCCCTCTTTGTTCCCTATGCAACACAGTGTTAGATTGTCTACTGTCATTGGGGATCCATTTGAGCATCCAGAAAAGTATAGGAGGTTAGTTGGACGTCTCCTATACCTCCCATTAACCAGGCCAGACATCTGTTACACTGTCCATCAATTAAGTCGGTTCCTCCAGCAACCTCTGGTGCCACATTGGAATGCTATTGTCTATTTTCTCAGGTATCTTAAAGGGAGTTTCAATCTCTCCCTTTCTTATTCTTCCAAGACGTTGCCATCTATTCAAGCTTATAGTGATGCAGATTGGGCAAGCTGTGCCTTCTCTGCTCGATCCCTTTCTGGATACTGTGTCTTACTTGGCAATTCCCTTGTTTTATGGAAGACGTACTAAAAAGCAGAAAGTAGTTTCCAAATCGTCGACAGCGAGTGAATATAGGAGTATGTCAGCAGCTGCTAGTGAGTTGGTTTGGATCACTGGAGTGATGTCTGATTTGCATATCCATTAACCTTTGCCCATAGCTTTGCATTGTGACAACAAAGCGGCTCAACATCTTGCTGCCAACCCTGTTTTTCACGAACGAACTAAACACATTCGTGTTGATTGTTATTTTATTCGTGACATGATAGAGGAAGGCTTCATCTACACCAAGCATGTGTCTTCATCTCTTCAAATTGCTGATATCCTGACAAAGGCTCTAGGTGCTGCTCAACATCAATTTCTCTGTGTCAAGCTTGGCCTCATGGTGCCCAATGTATGCCCAGCTTGAGGGGGGTGTATAGAGTACATGAGGGACATGAGGGTATTTTGGTAATTGAACATTAGGCAGTTGGTTAGAGGTTGTTAGAATCTGGTGTTAGCAGCTTAAATAGCTTGATCCTCTCTTCACTGTCGTCAGTTCTATCCATTTTGGTCTCTTTCTCTCTCAATGAATCCAACTACAATTTGTTCATTTTTGTCAACTGATTCCAATTTCTGATTGTTGAATATCTTCAAAATAACCATTAATAATTATTTCCCAGTTTGGGTTAGTTTACCCCGTTTGGGCTTTTGACGCGTTTTCGATTCACGCGGTGTTGCTCTGCGGTTTGGGGGGATTGGCTTTTCTTCTTCAATTGATGGGGTTCTGGCTATTCAAAGTCGGGTTAGGCTGGGGTCGTGGCAGTGTGTATCGAGGTGTCCCCTTTTCCCGAAATGTTTCTTCCTTGGAGGTTCGTCTTCACTGCCCACATGTGTTTCCTGTTGTACCACTGGCCTGCGGTGTTGTCGTTGGTAGTGCTTGGCTTCGTTCGTTCGTCTACGTCCGCATCTCGTCCGGTTTAGTAGGGCTTGTTTCTCTTTGTAGAGCTCTTGTGCTTGTTTTTTGCACCCTCGTTGTATTTTGTCGGTCCAGGTTTGTCTGTCCTTGAATTATTTCCTAATCACAAAAAAAAAATGAGGAGGAACATTCGATTTGTTGATGTTTAGTGTCCTGGGTTGTATGTGAAGTTATGTGGTATCTTTCAAAAGGTTCATACCTCAAACTTCTAATTTTTTCGGATGATATGACATTGTATAGAGACCATTGGAGGTGCATTCGGGCTGATAATGTTTATAGATTTGGGTTGTGGTGTTGAATTGTGTCCTTTTTATTGGAGATATATTAGGAATGATATATTAGATATGATTGTATTAGGATATAATCTTTGATATTGCTATATTTGGTTAGAAATATATATCTTTGGTAGGTTTAGTTTATTGATATCTTTATATTACTTATTCTCCAAGCATTGTAATCCCTATATAAAGGGTTGAATAATAGCATTATGAAGGTGTGTTTTTGCCTTCTCTAATATGAGGCTTCCACCACCAATTTATTAGGGTTTTATCCCTTTCCAAATTCTACACTTTTTTCTATGCTTCTTTTCTGACTTTTTTTTTTCTTTCTGTGTGACCTGCTACCATGTGGCTTAGGTGTCTTGTTGTTCTAGATTTATCGGAAATACTCTCCCGGCTTATTTTGGAAAAGAATACGTACATTCTGATTCCCCTGACTCTACTTAATTATGGATATATTGGGTTATTGTTGTTCTCGTCGCCGTCTTACATATATTTAGATAAATCAGACCGAATTCAGCATCACCAAAAAAAAGGGAATATGGCTTTAATCTCTTCACATATAAAGTTAAACCTGAAAAAGGTGAAAATTTGTTCGACTCGATAGCAAGTTGGGTAACACTCAAAACAAAATTTCAATGAATAAATGTGATGTCTTAATCACGGTTAAGTGATCCTTTTGAAGTTAATAGTAAGAAAGAACTACCTAAATTAAACTTTCCTACGCATGGTCATACTTCCATTAATAATGAAGGATTCGACCTGAAGTTTCATCCTAAATATATTTAGGATAAAAGTCATTCATCATTATTATGCACTACGATTGGTTTTTTTTTTTTTCACAGCGATTGAGATTCATTTTTTTTAATTAAGTAAAAATTCGAGCTCAGATATACTTGAAATTTGAGAGGTTGAGACGGGTGAACCATCGAATATAAAAGAAAGCCGAAAATATAGAAAAAAAGGCACAATGTACACATAACAAGCACCCTTAAAAGAATGAACATAAGCAAAACTAAAACCAAAACGGTCGGGGTTCATTCTTCCTCGCCCCAGAGCTTCTGTATTTACAATTTATAAAGTTTTTGAGGGTTTTTTCAGTTAGATTAAAATATTAGTGTCAATAAGAAACACAATTGGTAGCTCCAAACCTGTGTGCGGGGTAACGCAATCCTGCTTGTTTCTTTTTCTCTTTCTTGAATGTTGACTAGTCTTTCTTTAATTTCAAGAAACAAACAGATTATGATATTTAATTTATTTACTTTTGAATTTTGATCTATTCCAATTGCCGTTAGCTTAC
Source organism: Persicaria maculosa (assembly GCA_963922045.1). NCBI lineage: Eukaryota > Viridiplantae > Streptophyta > Magnoliopsida > Caryophyllales > Polygonaceae > Persicaria > Persicaria maculosa. The sequence goes on from OY998253.1 coordinate 16,856,366, forward strand.
CTAATTCGATCCATTACTCGCTAGATACAAAGGAACATGTGATAGCGGAATTTTATCAAAAGTATTGGGGGTGTAGTAGGACCCTTAGCTATAAAAGCGATTAAAGATTTCTTCTGTTCAAGGAAAATGTCACAACACATCAACCACTACATACCACTATAGACTGATAAGAATGAGAAAATCATTAGATAAGTGATAACAATTGATGAAATAAATGTTTCAAGGGCTTTGACAGGATGTTTGTGTCAAAGGCCTTGACGCATTAATAGTTGATGAAATACAAAACCTATATTATTTGTCCGAATATTATTTTATATTATTATATACTTCCGTTATATTATATATATGTGTTGAACTAACCTTTCTCAGGAAGTAAAGTTGAGATTATCTCTTTCCTTTGGTGCATATGAGGAGATCTTATTCAAAAACGGATCATGGCTTCGAAGTGTCCTTATATAGAAGATTGAAGATCAAGCCTGATTCTAGAACCGTTGGTGAAGATCCTCAGGCGCCATTCCACTCATATATAAAGGAAAGAAGGAAAAAGACAGATGACACAAGTACTACACGAGTTTCATTCATTCAAGCGATCTGTCTTCCAAGTGTCTCTCTGCTAAGCGCTCAAGAGTTTGTTGTTTATTTCAAAGCCTTTGAGAGTCACTGTGAGCTTATAGGATATATTCATTTCAAGTGTTACTCGAGAGTTTATAACTCGGGAAGTTGCACTAGGCTATTGATTTGCGAGAGTTAGAGGATTGTACTAGATAGCTGAGAGAGGTGGGGCTCTTCTAGGTTGGTCTAGGACTCCAAGGGAACGTGAGTTGACTAGATTGCAATTGTATAGGAGAGAGGCTTCTCGGTGAGCTATTAGGATCCTAAGCTAAGCAATCAATAAAGCCTTTGAATCCTAGGGTTGTGGAAGAACCCTAGGCGGGGACGTAGGCCAAGTTGTGCTGAACCTCGTAAACAATTACTCGTGTTCTTTACTTATTTGCTTTACCTTATTTCCGCACTTGGTTCGATTGTCTAACTTTGTGATTCAGGTTTAATCTCAAAGGTTTTGGTACAAGCTCCAAAAGTCTTGAGACTCTCTGCGAAAAACGGGCATACTCTATTCAACCCCCCTTCTAGAGTATTTCTTATTACATTGTTTTTATATTATCGAACCTTCAATTGGTATCAGAGCTTTACTCACTGTCTTTGATCTAACAATCTTGTGAGTTTTCGATCATGTCTGGTGAAGCAAGCGGAGGATTTGCACAGGGAAGATCCACAAGCAGACCGCCACTCTTTGTAGGAAACAACTTTGTCCACTGGAGATCTTTGATGAAGGTGTTCATCATAGACCAAGATCTAGAGCTTTGGAACATTATAGAGAATGGTCCGAAGATTCCAGAAAAGGAAGGACCAAACGACACCAAAGTTGCAAAGAAGGAGTCTGAATATAACCAAGCAGATCTTGAAACCATCTCCAAGAACTACAGGGCTATTAACTTACTTTATTGTGGTCTTAGCACTGATGAGTTTAACCGTATTTCTTCTTGTAGGTCAGCTAAAGAGATTTGGGACAAGTTGGTCGTCACCTATGAAGGAACGAGCCAAGTGAAAGACACCAAGATCAGCATCTTCCTTCGAAAGTATGAGCTCTTTAAGATGAAGTCAGATGAGTCAATCAAGGCCATGTTCACACGATTCACAGAAATCACCAACAACCTTGACTCTCTCGGCAAGAGCTTTACCAACGTTGAGAAAGTAAGGAAGATACTGAGGTGCCTTCCAAAGGAGAAATGGGGTCCAAAAGTAACAGCTATAGAGGAAGCCCAGGACCTCACCACTCTAGCCCTTGATGACCTTCTTGGAAAGCTGATCACTCATGAGATGATCCTTAAGGAAGACGATGGAGAACTTCCAGCTAGCACCAAGAACTTGGCACTCAAGTCTAAGAAGGATGAGCCCAAGGATGGATCTGATTCCGAAGATGAGGATGACGATGAGGATGATCCTTTTGCTCTTATCACAAGAGGCCTTGCTAGAATTCTCAAAATGAAGAAGCAATTCAACAAAAAGGATGGATCAGAGTCTTCAAAATTTCGAGGTAAGCCTCAATACAACAAGTATGAAAAGAAGACTAAACCGTTGTCCTGTTTTGAATGTGGTGAAACAGATCATCTTGTGAAGGACTACCCTCAAAAGACAAAGAGCCAGCCCAAGAAAGGTGACAAATGGAAGAAGAAAGCCATGGTGGCTACTTGGAGTGATTCCGACTCTGACTCCGACGATGAGAAGGCCAACATTTGTCTTATGGCCTCTGAAGATGAATCTCACGATGAAAAGCTTGAAACTACTGTAAGAGAACTTATGGAAAGTCCAAAAGAGGTATTATCGGAATTCCTTTCCAATATGATTGCCAATGAAGAAAAGCTTATTGCCCAAACTAACATTCTTATTAAGAGAACTATGGACCAGGAAAGAACTATTGAGGATCTGTCTATGAGGGTCAAAGGTCTTGAAGTTTCTTATTCAGGTCTTGACATTAAAGTCAAGACGCTTGACTCGGAGAAATCTGAACTCAAGCAAGATCTCTCCTCTCTAAGAAATGAGCATCATGACTTAGAGAACGAGAAGATCTCCCTGAATAATAAGATTCTAGACCAACAGACAACCCTCATAAGTTTTACCAAATCCAAAGGCACTCTTGATAAGATGTTGGGTGAGCAACAAAGCTCTCTAAACAAAAGTGGTATTGGTTACAATCCAAAGTTTTTAAAGAAGCAACACATTACCACTTTTGTAAAGGCAAAAGGAAGCAGAACCTCTCCTATATGTCACCATTGTGCTAGAAAGGGACATGTAAAAGAGACCTGCCCTTATAGGAGAAAGGATCCATACATTATTCGTAATACATTTCCTGTTCATTTGAGAAAAGAACGGATAACACAAGTTTGGGTCCCAAAAGGCATTATTTTACCAAATATGGTTTACCCCAACAATGGATCCAAATTTGCTTATTGGTCTAGCCACAAAGGTTGATGTTTGTTTTGTAGGAGATCACCAAGGTGAAAGAACACAAATGGATTATTGATAGTGGATGCTCGAGGCATATGAGTGGGAAGAGTTCTCTCTTTCATGATCTAAAGGAGCAATCCACGGGAACAATCACTCTTGGTGACAAAGGAAAATGCGACATCGTTGGTATTGGTAGTGTTGGAAGTGATTCCAGCCATAGTATTAAAAATGTCTATCTTGTTAATGGTTTGAAGTATAATCTGCTTAGTGTCTCTCAATTATGTGATAGTGGTAACAATGTCAGATTTAACAAGAAAAGATGTATAATGTGCAGAGAAGATACAGGTGAAGTTATTCTGACTGCATATCGTTACAACAATATATACGCCGTAAATGCTGATCAAGTGGCACAAGGAAGCTTAACTTGTATAAAGGCTTTGACGGACGATCCAAAGCTTTGGCACAGGAGACTCGGTCATGTGAGTCCACATACACTACAGAAGCTTGTGTCCAAAGGGCTTGTAAGAGGGCTACCTGAGATGGACTTCAAAGGTATTGACATGTGCAATGCATGCACACGAGGTAAACAAACACGTAGCTCTTTCAAACCCAAAAAGGTTGTAAGTTCTTCTAGACCCCTTGAACCTTTACATATGGATTTATGTGGTCCTATGCGAGTCAAATCTCCCAATGGTAAAAAGTACATGCTAGTTGTTGTCGATGATTTTTCAAGATATACTTGGGTTGCATTTTTAAAAGAAAAATCAGAGGCCTTATTTGAGTTTTCAAAACTTTGTAAGGAGTTGCAAACTTTAAGAAATGAGCCCATAGTGTCTATTCGGAGTGATCATGGTAGGGAGTTTGATCAACTTCAATTTGATTTGTTTTGTGCTAAATATGGCATCTCCCATAACTTTTCTGCTCCTAGGACACCTCAACAAAACGGGGTTGTGGAACGCAAGAACCGCACCTTAGAGGATATGGCCAGGACTATGCTTTTAGAAAATGCATTACCTAAAACCTATTGGGCTGAAGCTATTAACACAGCTAACTACATTTTAAATCGTTGTCTTATTCGTTCTATCTTAAAGAAAACTCCTTATGAACTTTTCAAAGGCCGCAAACCACTTATATCTTATTTTAAACCCTTTGGCTGTACTTGTTTTGTTCATAACAATGGAAAAGATAACCTTGGGAAATTTGATGCGCGTAGTGATGAAGGTATATTTCTTGGCTATTCCACGAGTAGCAAAGCTTATAGAATCTTCAATAAAAGGACCCAGGTAGTTGAAGAAAGTATACATGTTATTTTTGATGAATGCAATGACGGTGCTTTGAGTGAAAGTGTTGCAGATATAGATCTTAACATCCATGAAGAGAACGAGGAAGGTGATGTTGCTACTACCAAGAACACAGAGAAGAGGAACATGCAGGAACCGATTCTTAACACTGAAGAATTGGCCCAAGGTGTTGAAGATTCGTCCAAAGCCCTTGGTGTCCAATCAAACAGTGTTGAGACGTCAGAAACTGCTGTAACTGAACCTAACAGGACCACGGAGTCAGATGTACTACAAGTCAATCCTACAAGTGTGACGAATCAAGGAGCTGAGACTAGCAAAAGGAAATTCAAATACTCCTCATCACACTCATTAAAGGATATCATTTCTGACCCTACTTCTAGTGTTCAAACTCGTTCTAAACTTAAAGATCTTTGTGCTTTTCACGCGTTTGTTTCTCTTATTGAGCCAAAGAAGGTAGATGAGGCACTTCAGGAGCCAGACTGGATCATTGCTATGCAAAGTGAGCTTAATGAATTTGAAAGGAACAAAGTCTGGACCTTGAAGCCTAGGCCAAAGCATCAATCAGTCATTGGCACTCGATGGGTGTTTCGAAACAAGCTAGATGAGAATGGTAAGGTTGTGAGAAACAAGGCAAGGCTTGTTGCTCAAGGCTACAATCAAGAGGAAGGTATTGACTACGAGGAGACCTTTGCTCCCGTAGCCAGGCTTGAAGCCATTCGCATTTTATTAGCATTTGCATCTTTTATGAGCATAAAGTTATATCAAATGGATGTCAAGTGTGCTTTTCTTAATGGTTTCCTAGAAGAAGAAGTTTATGTGGCTCAACCCCCAGGTTTTGAAAGCTCAGAATTTCCCAATCATGTTTATAAACTTGACAAAGCGCTTTATGGTTTGAAACAAGCCCCAAGAGCTTGGTATGAGCGCCTGTCAAAATATCTTTTAGAAAATGATTTTAAAAGGGGGTTGATCGACAAGACTCTTTTTATCAAAACCAAAGGAAAGGACATTTTGGTTATTTAAATTTATGTTGATGATATATTATTTGGTGCTACTAACACATCTTTGTGCAAGGAATTTTCTGACATCATGTGCAGTGAATTTGATATGAGCTTTATGGGTGAACTCAACTTCTTTTTGGGATTACAAGTTCATCAATCCAAGAAAGGGATCTTTGTCAACCAAAGAAAGTACACTAAGGATCTCTTGAAGAAGTTCAAGATGGATCAATCCAAAGCAGCCAAGACTCCCATGAGCTCAACATTGTCTCTAGATCAAGACAAGACTGGAACAAGTGTCAATCAAAAGGAGTATCGAGGAATGATTGGATCTTTATTATATCTCACAGCTAGTAGACCTGACATCATGTTTAGTGTTTGCATGTGTGCTAGGTTTCAAGCTGATCCTAAAGAATCTCACCTCGTGGCTGTGAAGAGGATCTTTCGATATCTCAATGGCACTAAGGAACTTGGACTATGGTACCCAAAGCAAAAGGATTTCACTTTAATTGGATATTCTGATGCAGATTTTGCAGGCTACAAGGTGGATAGGAAGAGCACATCAGGATGTTGCCAATTCTTAGGAGCATCTTTGATCAGTTGGCACTCAAAGAAGCAAATTCAGTCGCTCTATCCACTGCAGAAGCCGAATACATTGCAGCTGGAGCCTGTTGCTCCCAAATCCTTTGGATAGCTCAACAAATGCGAGATCTTGGCATCAACCTCAAAGGTATCCCAATTAAGTGTGACAATACAAGTGCCATATCCATCACTAAGAATCCTGTTCAGCATTCAAGGACCAAACATATTGATGTAAGGCATCATTTCATTAGAGATCATGTTGAAAAAGGTGATGTGTCCATATCTTTTATTTCTACTGATTATCAATGGGCTGACATTTTTACTAAGCCTTTGGCAGAGGACAGGTTCACCTTCATAAGACGAGAGATTGGGATGCTTAACAAGGATGCACTTTCGTAGGGGGAGCTTTCCCTTTACGAAAGATAAATTCTACTTAGTGTCAAGACCCTTGAGAACCATGTCAAGGTGTGTGAACTAAATGGTGGAGTACATATATCGGATCATATATATTTTTGGTTAATATCTTTTTAGATATTTAATCAATTATATTTGTTTTAATCGGATTTCACAAATTGCCCATTTAGTAATTTCCTTAAACCGTTAAAGATATTTTATTTTTGGAAATAGATTTTTTGGTTATCTTGTCCGATTTTAATGGATATTTGAATTTGAATTTGAATTTGAAAACCCTTCAAATTGGCAATGTAATGATTTCTTTCCTTGGAACCCTAAACCCGTCCCATCACTCCCTCTACTTAAACCCAATATTGTACCCGATTACAACCCACACTCAGACTTTATCCAAACCCTTTCCACTTCTCCATCTTCAACCTCTCAATCGCCTCTCAAGAAATTCTAACCAACTTTCTCCTTGGCACCCAAAAACAAGAAAGCTGTCACACCCAAAAGACTTGGCGCCACCCCCAAGGGACGTCAGGCCACTGCTACCTCTCCCACACCTGAACCCGCTCCTCAAGCTATTGTCCCAACTGTCGTCCAGAGCACCATTGCTGAAAGCTCGGCCATTGTTCCCAAGGGCTCTCAAAAACGCTCTGCTAAGAAGCCGATCAGTGCTAAATAGAAAGGGAAGAGGAAGATCTTTGCTGAGGAACCAGACGAGGAAGAGGAGGAAGAAGATCTCGACGCCCTCTTAGTAAGAGATGCTGCCAAGGAAGCCGAGGAGGAGGCCTTAAGGAAGAAAAAGGCCGATGAGGAGGCCGAACTTGCTAAGAAACTGGCCGAGGAAGAAGCTGAGCGGATTCGGAAGGAAGCCGAAGCCGAGGAGGTTCCATCCGAGGAGGATCCTGAGGAAGAAGAAGAAGAAGAGCAAGAGGGATCTGGAGAGGACGAGGAACCTGAAGGAGATGAAGCGGGGTCCGGTGAGGACTCGGGGTCTGAGGAAGAGGAGGAAGAATCTCCCTCTCCTTCTCCTCCTCCTCCCCCGTCTCCGAAGAAGCGGAAAGCCCCTGCTGCTGTCAAGCCTCCATCCCCCAAGCGCACCAGGAAGGGCACTGTCAAGAGTCTTGTAGCGCCTGTCAAGAGAGCTGCTCCAACAGTTGCGCGCAGAAAGAATGCAGACCCCCCGGCCTATATCCAGGTAAATAAATCCTTGCCCTCCTCTTGGTTTCAAGATGCTGAGACTGCTGGTAAGTGGGTAGACGAGTTTAGAACTCGTAAGGTTAGCTGTTCGGATTTTTTAGATTTTGAGTTCTTTGAAGCTTTGAAGTTACCCTGCATTGAGCTCCTCAAAAAGTCCCCAGCCTGGACCCTTCTTAACCTTGAGACTGTCTACTACCCCCAACTTACCCGACTTTTCTACATTAACCTAAAAGCCAAAAACGACACCGATGGTTGGTCTTTGGAGTCTGTAGTCAAAGGGGTTAGAATCTCTCTCAACTCCAATGGCTTTGCAGATTTCCTTGGCCTACCTACCCCAGTTCCACCCGCTGATGTACACCCTTCAAAAGAGAATTGCATCATTCTAGCCCGAGCCAAATATCTCCTACCCGAAGCATCCAACAGCACCTCAAAGCAACTCACCCACTCATCCCTAACCCTTGAGGCAAAAATAATTTTTAACATCATTGTTCGATGCCTCTTACCCCGTCTTAACTCTGGCTCACTCCTTACCGACAATGCCATGGTCCTGCTCTATCGCATCCTAAATGGCCTTGATCTTGATCTGGCCAACACTATCCTTGGAACCATGGCTCATGCCAGAAAAGCTAGAAAAGGCTCTCCCCTCCCCTTTGCTACCCTTTTGACCCCTATCTTCAAAGCTTCTGGAATTGATGTCAAAAATGAAGAACAGCTGCGTCATACGGGTAAGTTCGACTCTAAAGGCATTGAAAAGATTGGCATCACTCGGTCTCCCCAAGGGACCTTGAGTCTTGCCACTCCTTCAAAAGCCTTTCCCACTGCTCCAGCTTTCGATGAACGCATGGACAACCTTGAGTTGGACTTGGAGGAGATTTGCCTGGATATTAAGGAGCTGCAGAAGGAGATTATGACGGAGATGAGCGGGATTTCAAAGATGCTGGAAGGACTGTGGACGAGGCTCACTGATGATGCTCCGGATGACTAAGCTTAACCCTAACCCACCCTATCCCACCCCTGAAAATTGTTACTTTGCTGGTTTTTGGCAACGTTTTCAAAACATTTGGTAACTATTTTGGTGACTGTTTTACCTCCGCCCTTTGTTGAAAGACAAAAAGGGGGAGATGATCGTTAGACTTTGAAAACCTCTGCTTAAGGGTCTTGGAAGACCTTGGTTTTTGATTTATGGTTTTCGGTTGGATGGTTTTTGCATGCTTTAAAATTTTTTTGATCCAACATTTGTCTAACCCTTGCAGGTACTTAGTCCGATTTTACTTATAATATATCTGTTTGACTAAGCTGCATGGATGCACAGGTTTTGTCTTTCATCAAGGGGGAGATTGATAACTCCCTCCCTTGATGGAAAATGGAATAAATGTTTCAAGGGCTTTGACAGGATGTTTGTGTCAAAGGCCTTGACGCATTAACAGTTGATGAAATACAAAACCTATATTATTTGTCCGAATATTATTTTATATTATTATATACTTCCGTTATATTATATATATGTGCTGAACTAACCTTTCTCAGGAAGTAAAGTTGAGATTATCTCTTTCCTTTGGTGCATATGAGAAGATCTTATTCAAAAACGGATCATGGCTTCGAAGTGTCCTTATATAGAAGATTGAAGATCAAGCCTGATTCTAGAACCGTTGGTGAAGATCTTCAGGCGCCATTCCACTCATATATAAAGGAAAGAAGGAAAAAGACAGATGACACAAGTACTAAACGAGTTTCATTCATTCAAGCGATCTGTCTTCCAAGTGTCTCTCTCCTAAGCGCTCAAGAGTTTGTTGTTTATTTCAAAGCCTTTGAGAGTCACTGTGAGCTTATAGGATATATTCATTTCAAGTGTTACTCGAGAGTTTATAACTCGGGAAGTTGCACTAGGCTATTGATTTGCGAGAGTTAGAGGATTGTACTAGATAGCTGAGAGAGGTGGGGCTCTTCTAGGTTGGTCTAGGACTCCAAGGGAACGTGAGTTGACTAGATTGCAATTGTATAGGAGAGAGGCTTCTCGGTGAGCTATTAGGATCCTAAGCTAAGCAATCAATAAAGCCTTTGAATCCTAGGGTTGTGGAAGAACCCTAGGCGGGGACGTAGGCCAAGTTGTGCTGAACCTCGTAAACAATTACTCGTGTTCTTTACTTATTTGCTTTACCTTATTTCCGCACTTGGTTCGATTGTCTAACTTTGTGATTCAGGTTTAATCTCAAAGGTTTTGGTACAAGCTCCAAAAGTCTTGAGACTCTCTGCGAAAAACGGGCATACTCTATTCAACCCCCCTTCTAGAGTATTTCTTATTACATTGTTTTTATATTATCGAACCTTCAATAGATAAGATTATTCATCCTCTCCAGGGAGCCTTTGTCTCAGACCGAACGATCTAAGACAATGTACTTATAGCACATGAAATTTTTCACTCCTGCCACAACAGAAAAGGAAAGGAAGGTTGGATTGCAATTTAACTTGACATGGAAAAAGTCTATGATAAAGTGGAATGGAATTTCTTGCTTTCTATTCTGCGTAATTTGGTTTTTGTGAGAAGTTTATGGAATGGATTGAACAATGCATTAAGACTATATCCCTTTTGATTCTTGTCAATGACGAAACCGCTAATGTTTTTAGACCTGAGAAATGACTAAGGCAAGGAGATCCGATTTCACCATTCTTGTTCATTATTGGAGCTGAGATATTAGCAAGGAAGTAATTGCAAAAGCAATGCAATGAATCGAATAAATCTGTTGGATTCAAATTGTCTAAAAAGATCTAGGATTATGTTCCTGTCCTTTACCGACGACATTATGATCTTCACAAAGGCAACTTAGGAATCATGTACCCAGGTGAAGAAAATAATTGATGAATACTGCGAAATATCTGGACAAAAAGTAAACTTCCAATCTACATTCCAAATAACAAAAGGTGTATCAAGTCACCAAAAACAAAACATCCAAAGTGTGCTCAACATCACAAACCAAACGGCATTGGAAAAATACCTTGGATGTCTGATTATTAATGGTAGAGTGAATAGAAATACATTTGAGGAGGTGATAGGACGAACAAAAGCCCAGCTGACGAAATGAAAAGCAAACTCCTTGTCCCAACAGGGTAGAGTTGTGCTGATCAAGTCGAATCTAGCAACTAAACCAAATTACCTTATGCAAAATTCATGCTCCCCACCAACATTCATAAGGAAATAGATCAATTGAACTAATTTTTTTTTTAATAAAGATCAAAACTATAAACCGCTCATTAGGTCGGATAAAATATGTAAACCAAAGAACCAAGGGGGTTAGAATTACATAAATTACAAATGAAACTTCTCAGGAAGACTATTGCAGAACCACATAATATTGTTAAAATCATTAAGGAAAAAAATTTAAATGATACAAATCTATGGGATTATGAAAAAAGGAAGAACTCATCTTGACAATGGACAAAATTAATGGAGATTAAGGAAGAATTTTGTAAAGGATTGATCTGACATGTAGGAAATTGGAAAACTATTAGATTTTGGGAGGATTGTTGTTGCTTTGAGGAACCGATTCTGGCCTCTTTCCTCCCGCCGAAATCGACCATTGAACAAAAAAGGGTATTAAACTACATTAATACTGACAAAACATGGAATATAGAGAAGTTTCAAAAAGTACTACCAGCTAGTATGATGGATAAAATTAGTAGCTACAAATACCATCAAATGAATTTGAAGATAGACTTTATTGGAGTACAAGTCGAAATGGATGGTTTTATATTAGATAGATTATATGTATAGGCCCAATTACCCAATTGTAATTAGGGTTGTTAACTATTTTGTACTTCTATATATATATTCTAATGATAGCGAAGACAACCCCAACGGGGATTATTCACTCTGACATGGTATCAGCCTTTCTCTAGGGTTTTCCAAATTTTTGCCCTAACCTACCATCAATCCCTCCATCCTTCTATCCTCCCTCTATTGGCCTCTCCGTCCCCTGACGACCATCTCTGTCGCCGGCCACCGCCCGCTGGCCACCTCTTTCCTCCTCTGCTGCGCCACCGCTTCACCACCGATCAAACCCACCGTCATCGCGCCTGCGTGGGAGAGTCACCGCGCCTGCGTGGGAGACCTTCTGTTGCTATAGGTCTGTAACTTGGACGTCGGATTAATTGGCGAATGCTAATTAATTAGGCAATTCCGCGCCGTCATTCAATTGGAATCGAAGTCCACCATTTCAATTGGGATTTAAGGTCAATCGAGCCCTTTGAATTAATTGTAGGAATTAGCCTATTGCAATTTAAACGTGAATTTCTAGTCGAATTCGAGATCGAGTTATATTAGCGAGCACGGGTCATGCCTTTTCCGCACCGTCCATACCCGACCCAACAGGGACTTCTTGGGCCCTCTCCGCACCATCCGGATCATGCCTTCGCAGCGGGATCATCGCCATCATCCGCCGATCCGAATTGGTACATGGATAGCGGAGCCACCGCGCAAATGTCGCACAACCCAGGTATAATTTCTGTCCCTGCTTTTAAGAACCCTTCTACCTCCATTATTGTCGGCAATGGTGAACGCATTCCTACCTTGGGTCTTGGGCAAACTACATTACCGACCCCTACTACCCAACTAAGCCTTAACAACATCCTCGTCTCCCCCGGCTTAATAAAGAACCTTGTGTCCATTCGTCACCTCACCACAGACAATAATATCTCCATTGAGTTTGATCGCTTTGGGTTTGCTGTCAAATATTTCACAACTGGGCCCCACTCATGAGATGTAATAGCGCTAGAGACCTTTATCCTATCGCCTCCAATATAAATCCTGTCACCAAAAACATACATCTTGTCACCTCTCCTACAACAAACAATCTATCAGTAGTTGCTCATTTGGCATGCCCGTCTTGGTCACCCAGGCTCTCCGGCTTTCGAGTTCCTCAGGTCTAGGCTTATTTCTTGCAATAAAGCCCCAAAAGAGAGTATGAATAGAGATTGAAAGTACTAATAGCAGATTCAGAATGAAATGTAATAAAATACCTGAACATCAAATTTCAAATTCATTACGAAACCAATTCGATGCGCAAAGAAGTCCTTCTATAGTTTCATCGCCCAATGAACATCGATCATCACTGATAACTCTACGCCCGGCGCTGAAAGCAGACTCAGAAGGTACCGTAGTTACCGATATGGATAGAATATCTCGAGCCATCTTCGACAAGATTTTGTAGGTCGACTTGTTTTTTTTTTTCCACCATTCCAAAACTTCCCAATCCTTGGCTCCACAACCCAACAACACTTTTTCCTCAAGATACACATCAATATCTTTTCTAGTTGGCGTACCCTCATCATCAGTTTTGACCCAATCTTCAAAGTTCATCCTTCCACTATTAACAAGATCTTCATTTTCGGTAGCATTGATATCATGAAGAGTGTCACAGGTTACGCCACTCCTCTCCTTAGAGGCATAGTCATCATAGAGTTTATGCAATTCTTCTTTGATGTAAGCAATCTTGGTTTGGGCTTCCTCTTCACCATATAGTTGCACAAAAGCATACTTTATATATTTCAACTTGTTTCGGGGGTCTAAAACAGCGGCTATTATCATAAAAAGAGAGCAATCCTTCCAATACTTGTCAAATTTTTCTTTCATCTTCTGAACCATAAGCTTCATGAAATCTCTTGGATCATTATCCATATCATCCAAAACTTTCCTAATCTTCCAAATTTCAGTAAAATACAAGTTTGAAGTTGTATACTCACGACCTGAGAAGATTTGGGTTACCTGAAATTGCAGCTTTTTAAGTCTATAACTAACAGATATAATATAAAATTCAGATTTCAGTTTACAGATTTCAGATTTCAGTTTAAATCTGTAACTAACAGATATAATATAAATATAAATCTGTAATTAATTTCAGATTTTAGGTTTCAGATTTTTAAATTACAGCTTTTTAAATCTGTAACTAACAGATATAATATAAATCTGTAATTAATTTCAGATTTCAGATTATATAAAATTCAGATTTCAGTTTACAGATTTCGGATTTTTAAATTACATATGAATTACAGATTTCAGATTTTTAAATTGCTGAATTAGCCACTGAAATTACAGCTTTTTAAATCTGTAACTAACAAATATAATTCCAGATTTTTAAATCTGTAATTAATTTCATATTTCAGATTATATAAATTTCATATTTAAGTTTACAAATTTCAGATTTCGGGTTTTTAAATTACATATGAATTACATATTTCAGATTTTTAAATTACATATTTAGCCACTGAAGTTACAGCTTTTTAAATATGTAACTAACAGATATAATCCCAGATTTTTAAATCTGTAATTAATTTCATATTTCAGAATATATAAATTTTAGATTTCAGTTTACAGATTTCAGATTTCGGATTTTTAAATTACATATGAATTACAGATTTCAAATTTTTTAAATTACATATGAATTACAAATTTCAGAATTAAGATTATATAATTACAGTTTTTATAATATCAAAATACAGATTATATAATTACAGTTTTCATATTATATAAATTACATATTCCAGATTTTTAAATAACATATTTTAGATTATAATTCACTTGAAATTGAAAGGGAAAGGAAGAATTTGGTTACCTTGTCAAAAATAGACAAGAACTTGCAAATGTCACGAGCTACTTGCCAATCCTCTTCTTATGGCAATGAAGAATACCCGGAGTCTCTGATTGCATACCTTGCAAAAACATCCTTGAAAATAAGTGCCCTTTCCAACATATGAAATGTCGAGTTCCACCGGGTCACACAATCAAGAATCAAGGTTTTGTTGGTGGACAATGACATATTCTTCACAACTTCACCCCATTTATGAAGACGCGAAGGGCTCAATGTTATGTATTTCACACTTTCACGGATTCTTTCAATTGCACTCTTCAAAGGAACTAGACCATCTTGCACCAAGAGATTGGGGATATGTGCACAACATCTAATATGGAAGATCTTCCCATTGAAGAAGAGCACACCTTTTCCTTCAAATTGGTCTTTCAAAGCTTTGACCGCCGCATCATTTGAACTTGCATTGTCCAATGTAATCGTGGAGATCTTATCTTCTAGTCCCCATTCACAAAGGCATTCGAATATCTTATCGGCAATTGCAACTCCGATGTGTGGAGGGGGCAACAAACAAAAATTAAGTATGTGGTTTTGTAACTTCCACTCTACATCTAAGTAGTGCACAGTGATACACATATATCCTTTCGTTTGGTTGGAAGTCCACAAGTCGGAACTTAAGCTCACCCTACCAACTTTTGAAAACATCTCCTTCATCTTTGCCTTCTCTTCCACATACAAAGCCATTGCACGATCCTTAATAGCAAGACGCCCACAAGGCTCGTATTTTGGATTAAGCATCTTGCAAAGTGCTATGAACAACTTGTGCTCCGCCATCTTAAAAGGATACTCATGGACCATAATCATCTTCGCCATCATATCTTTGAATGCTTCCTTATCATACTTGTAAGGCAAGAGTGTGCCACTTCCAATTGAATCATGGCTTAAGATTGATTGCACACCAGCACTACCTTTCCCTTTACCAGCAAGTTTTGCTTTACGAACAACACAATTCTCAACATGCCTTTTGTAGGAAGTTGTTAGAGCTCCTTTGCTAATAGCCAACTTGGCACCACAATGATTGTATTTCACAGATTTAACCCCCTTTTCCACCGTTTCAGTGACATCTTCCCAAACAGATGAAGTCTTCCTTTTTGCTCTCTTTTTAGCCTGCTGATCACCAATAGAAACCTCCGGAACTTGATCAATTTCCTCCTCAAAAGTTAGAGGATCTGTGGAGGAATCCCCAACCCCAACGTCAACCGATTCACCGGTTGGAGTTGGAGTTAGTCCAATTGGAGTCAACATAATATGATAACTACAATAACGAAACAAAACAATTAAACTATAATCGGGAAATCTGTAATTAGATCAACTGTAATCTAAAGGGAAAAAAACAATGAAACAATGGAACTTGCAACTCTAATCTCTAAACACAACAATGGAACACTGTAATCTGTAAATGGAACTTGAAAGTTGAAACAATGGAACTTGAAATTGTATATGCATATAATACCAATCAAACAATAAAATACAATAGAAACAAGTGTAGAAACTGATTTCAAGTAAGAACTTTAAACTCATTTCCATGGCGCTATTTTGATTTTTTTACAAATCTCGGAGATCTTAATCTTAACTCAAGAATAACTCAACAAGGGGATCTTAATCTCAAAAATACTAATTTTAAGCATCATCTCCGTTTTTTTATTTGTAGTTGCTTAGGTTTATCGCATTTCGTGTGCTTAATGAAACGAGATCTGAACAAGGGGCAAAGAACTGATCGAGGAGGGGCGAAGAACAAGTGAACAATTGAACAAGGGTCGAAACAACACAAACAGAAACGAGATCTGATGGAGGAGGGGCTCAAGAACAAGGGGCGAAACAAGAATCAAAAGCGAACATACCAGATTTTGGCCGCCGGAGCCGAGGACTAGGCAACGCCGAGGAGGAGCCGGGGAGGAGGCAGACACCGGAGCCGAGGAGGAAACGAACTGCAGAAGAGAATAGAGGAAGACAGGAAGATGATTGAGAAATGGGAAGTGAGAACGAATGCTTGCCGCCTGGAGACACGAGACTGATTTGAGAAACCCTAAAACTAAAGGAGAAAAAGCACAGAGGCAAAATTGTTCGAGCAATACGAGCTACTCGAGCTCGAGCTCGAGCTCGATTCGAGCTTAGGAGCCTGCTCAAACTCGGCTCGTTTTTCAAATGTGAACGAGCTCGAGCCGAATCCGAGCAGCTTGTGTCTGCATAACACCCCTACATCCAATCATAGAGGGTATAGGTGTTTTGATCCCATTACCAAACGTGTCATATTCTCACGCCATGACACATTCGATGAGACCACATTCCCTTTTTCTAGTCCCCCTACATCCCTAAACACCCTGCCCCCTTTTGATGACTACCCTACACATCACCTCCTTCACCAACTATATCCCTCTTCCTCTCCGAATGCTATTACATCTCCGGCCCAGGCACCCAACCCTCCCTTACCGCAACCTACAGCACATCTCCTACCATAGCCTGCTCATATCCTGCGACATGCAACACCTATCATGCCACCTCCTACCCCTGGCCAGCCCCCTGTGGCCCCCGTCCTATCACCTCAAGCCCCTGTCCCATCAGCCGCTGCCCCTGCCCTGCCACCTAACCCCACATAGCCGGTCAACTAGATCCAAACTCGGAGCATGAGTGGTATCTTTCGGCCTAAATAGATTTTTGACCTCTCCGTTTCTCACATATCGCCCATCCCTACCTCCCACAAAACAGCCGCCTTAGACCCGAATTGGAATGCTGTCATGCTCGATGAGTATCAGGCTCTTATTAGCAACGATACTTGGGTCTTGGTTCCTTGGCCCCCTGGGGCCAACATTGTGTGGTGTATGTGGCTCTTTCGGCACAAGTTTTGCTCTGATGGATCTCTTGAGCGCTATAAGGCGCGACTGGTTACCAATGGCAACTCTCAGCTGGTGGGGGTCGATTGTGATGACACGTTTAGTTTGGTTGTCAAACCGACTACCATCCATACTGTCTTGCAGCTTGCTGTCTCCAGGAACTGGCCTATTCATCAGTTGGATGTGAAGAACGCGTTTCTACATGGTCATTTGAATGAAACCGTGTACATGTTTCATCCGCCGGGGTTTGCTGATAAGACCAAACCAGACCATCTTTGTCTCTTACAGAAGTCTCTGTATGGCCTCAAGCAGGCAACTCGAGCATGGTACCTTCGCTTTGCTACTTATCTACATATGTTTGGCTTTGTTAGTAGCAAGAGTGACTCCTCTCTATTTATGTTTTGCCAGGGTAATCAGATTGCATATCTCCTTCTACATGTTAATGATATCATCCTTACTGCATCTACAGAGTCTTTTCGATCTACTATTATTACGCAGCTCGGTAAATTATAAACTTTTGATGAGGAATTTAAACTTTTCTCACAATTGAATTTGAGACATTTTCTCGATTTTAACACAAACAAATAATGACGAAAATGGAATGTCCTCACTAATTGATATTTTTAGTGACAATTTATTTTTTCTAGAAACACATACTTTTAGCGAGAAATTCAAATATTTATCACTAATAAATTTGGCAGGTTTGCATAATTTCCGCCAAATATTCAACAACAAAATTGAAATTTCCTCGATAAATGTATTTTTAGCAATGAAAATATTCCTCATTAAAAACTTCAAATTTGTCGCGACTACTCCTACACTTTAGATGACTAAAATATTGTAATAATTAGCGATGAGTAGAAAAAGTTGTCGTTGATTGTCATTTATAGCGAGGAATATAGGTTCATCGCCATTGTTCTCGTGCCATTTTATGAGGAGTGGTTATGTTCGTCGCTAAATATCACATTTATCGAGCAAAAATAATTTGTCACTAAAACTTTGGTCGCTAATAACACTTTTTGTTGTAGTGGATCTCCCAGGAGAAATATGCAAGGGAGATTGTTGCCAAGGCGAATATGACTAACTGCAAGCCTGATGCGACTCCTGTTGAGACCGCCGCCAAACCGTCTCAAGCTGAAGGTCCACCTGTGTCTGATCCCACATTGTATCGCAGCCTTGCAGGTGCTTTGCAGTATTTGACGTTTACCCGCCCGGATATTAGCTATGCCATTCAGCAGGTCTGTCTATTTATACATGATCCTCGAGAGTCTCACTTTGCAGCTCTTAAGCGTATCATCAGGTACATTCAGGGTACCACTTCTCTTGGAACCACTATCACCCCATCTGCTTCTCATCCATCAGTAGTTGCTTATACAGATGCCGATTGGGCTGGGTGTCAAGATACCAGACGGTCTACATTCAGATACTGCGTGTTCCTCAACGACTCTCTAGTATCTTGGTCTTCTAAGCTCAAACATGTGGAGATTGATATCCACTTTGTTCGTGAGAAGGTAGCTATTGGACATGTGCGTGTCCTACATGTTCCCTCCCCGTACCAGTATGCAGACATATTCACCAAGGGATTGCCTCGCCATTTATTTCTTGATTTTAGATCCAGTCTCACTATTCGATGTCCTCCTGTTTCGACTGAGGGGGTATGTTAGATAGATTATATGTATAGGCCCAATTACCCAATTGTAATTAGGGTTAACTATTTTGTACTCCTATATATATTTGATCTAATGATAGCGAAGGCAACCCCAACGGGGATTATTCACTCTGACATTTTCCGCGTCAAGTGCACTTGACCTTGTTAAAAACCAATCTAGAACTGTAGAAGATGATGGTGCTTGGGTTCGGAAAATTGACTGCTCCCCTAAGGTTGAAAATTTCATGTGGAAAATCATGTTGAATGGTATTCCTACAAAAACCAACACTATCTGACAAAAGAGTAGATGTGCCACTAGGAGGTGCTCTATGTAACTTTTCAAATGAAGACCTTATACATCTATTAACAGCATGTAAAACTTCCCTCAAATTGATTGGAAAGATGGATAGAAATATTGAAAGAATAATAAGAAATGTAGACAAAAATAGCATAAGCATGAAAAAAATTAACTACAAAAATATTCAATAAACTTACAAAAGAACAAAAGACACTCTTAGCGACCTCTTGGTGGAGAATTTGGACAATTAGAAACAAAATTTTATTTGAAAACATTAGCATAAGGAACCTAGATGATTGGACGGGATATATTAGACAATTACTACAAAACTAGGAGACCTCTAAGATTTTGGACCCAGATGAAAATGAGATAAAAGTCACTCAAAACCAGGCAAGGCAAAGAAAAAACTAAGAACCTTCGATGGGAATTATTTAGGGGAAATTACGGGTGATGATATCTTCACCGCTAATCACCGCTTATGTTGGCGGTGGCTTTAATGACGGTCAACGAGGCCACCGCAGTAAGTGGAGGTGGATCTCATTGGCCACCGTCATACATAGCGCTGAGGTAATGAGTATACGATCCCACCGCTGTACTTAACGGTGAGCTACTCCGTTCCGTTTGAACCCCACCGCCAACATATGCGGTGGGTCTTGGGTCACTCAGAATCGAGAGTTGAATTGTGGGTCGGACCGGTAGCATCACCCACCGCCAACATATGCGGTGAGTCGAAAAAAAGTGAAACTTCTTGAAAGATATCAGGGTTGAGCTCGAAATGATATTAGGGTAGTACCCGATGGTCCCCTGATCGATTCCCGAATATGGTTGCTCTATATTTACCAAAATCAACGAAGAGAGAACCATATATAGTACAACAACAAACCAGAGTTTGGAAAATGTCAAGCATCATAAAAAATGTGGTTCGAAAAATGTCATACATCATATAATGCAGTTCGGAAAATGATACAAACAACATATCTAGTAACCGAAAGTCAAGGTTGCAAATACAGGAAAATGAAAAGTGCTAATAGCGCAACGAACGACCACCATCTCGATGGCGGTAGGCTTTGTATCGTGCAATCCTCGCCGAAAACTGATCGTCCCACCCGTTGACTGTGGGGTCATGATGTTGGGTCCAGGTAGTGTATACCGGCGGTAGAGGCGGTCCAGGAAACAACCAAATCTAAGGATAACATGTGAATATTGACAATAGAAGTGAACAACGAAACTTTAATAAACGAATGACTATGAAATACAAAATGTACGGGTACGAAGTGGTTGTTGTTTCCGACTAAAGCTATCCCATCTAACTCTTCGAAGGACGGTACTGACGGGCCTCCATTGGCGTACAAAGGCAAGCACAACATAGGCACCATCTGCGATAATATCACTAAAGAACGCTGGTAGAGCGTGGCAAACATCTCGCCCATGATCGGAATCTTGATCCAATAAGTAGAATCATGACATGTGCCGAACTAATTGACCCTCATGATGAGCTCATATAAGACAGGATAGTAATGGTACCGATCTGCATGCAGCTGCAACTCAACCGTCAACTCCCGTCGAACTTGTGGCCATGCGTCTTACCCCAAGTTCAGAAGACAAGCAAAAGATCTATATCCACAATGACCATCACATGCAACATTCGTGACGGCTTGTATGAAAGTAATCATGAACTCGTCGATGTTGTCGGTTCCCTAATTGAAACCTAGGTGTGAGAGATTCTAGGGTGAAAGCGTCGTAGGTGTTGTAGGTGTAAGGACACATATAGGCTCCGATGCTGATCGACCTCGGCCACGTCCCCTCGCACGACCCTGTTACTGACCTCTTCCTCTTCCTCAACCATTCGGAGGATCATCGACAGCAATTGCCTTAGACCTAGTGGCCTCTTCATTTCCTTCCACATCATCCGATTCGTTTGATGAACACTGACCCTGACTTCGACCTTGACCTCCGACTGATCCGCTCCTCCCCTCTTTATCAGCTCGACGTTGGGCTCGAGCATGCTCACGTTTCTAAGGCAGAGGGTAGGGGTGGCGAGTCCTTAGTCTCCTGGTCGGTCTACGGCCCTCGGGGTCAGGTGAAGTCAACAACGTATGAGAGGGACGATCCCCATCGTTGAATGCTAAGGCGATCCTCCAACGAGTATCCTCGTCCATAGCTCCATTTTGGAACAACGTGATCATGCGCGACATGTCGACATCAGCTCTTGTGAGCGGAGTGTTATCATGAAAGCTGTCAACATATGGACGATCCCAATCCAATTTCTTCCAAATAATGTGAATCTGGGATGGTCTGATCATTATCTGTGCGTCCCGATAAGCTTGCATCTCATGTGTGCAAGGCAGACCGTTGACGTCCCTCCAGTAGCTATCTCTGCATAGCTGCGACAGCGGATCGGTTTTCATCTTTATATATATGTCGAACGACAAGTTGAAACATTCCTTCGACACAATATGTCGAACTCGATCGAATATATATCCATAGGTCGTGAGAGTCTGTCGGTCAGGTGTTGTTCGCTCGCCCCATTGTATTCTTCACTTCACTAATTTGGTCCACCATCATCAGATCGATTGGTTTTATCATGTGAGTAAAATCACCGGTTGTAGAGTTTAAGGTCTTCTTTAGCACCGAATGAGCGGACTCAACCCTATAGGAAAAGTGGGACTTGCAGGTGAATATCTCCATATATTGTAAACAAATCACCGAATGCACTCCCTATCATGCTCAAGGGGGACACTGATAGCATGCATTTAGAGGGTCATAATAGGTTGCATTTAGCTTAGTTAAGATGCATATCATGCATGGTTTAAGTATAATTTGCATTTTGTTCTCTATGTTGTTGGAGTCGTAATCTACACGCTTTTATTGATTATTTCAGGTAATGGTGGATCCGAGGAGAAGATATGGATTGATAACGCACTGGATGAGATTGTCTAGTTGATCGGAGAAGCTTACATGAAGTTCTAAAGAGGTCCTGAGAAGAAGAAGCGAGCCTAAACGAAGAACAAGTCTGCAGAAGTTATCGCCAGACATGCTGAACTTGTTTTGATCTTTCTAGAGGCCTCGGTTGTCCGATTGAATACTATGACCATGCGTTGGAAAGCTCTTTCAAAGAGCTACGACTTTCCTGTTTACAAGAAGAGCAAATTCAAGACAGATTTTCCGTGAAAGACCGATGCTGCAGCCGCAACATTCCCCGCAGCCAGAGACGTCTAAGTAGTAGCTATGCCGCGACCGCCGCATCTATGCCGCGACCGCTGCATTGTTCGTCAGCGATCAAACACGTCGTTTAATTAAGCAACCCTAGTTTTCTTTGGACGTTTTTGGCCGACTTGGGGTCTTTAAGGCCGATAGTTACTAGTTTTTCCAACACTTCTATTCTATTCTACGTTTTATCAGACAATTAGAAATTGAGCGATGTCTTCCATGAGGAACTAAACTCATCTGTTCTGCCTACAGTTTGACGCTTTATTTGGATTGATTGTGAGTTTCTAATTCTCGTTCCTTGTTTCCTATATTTGAATACTTCAGCTTCTTTGTGCTTGATTGTCTATTGTTTTGTTCTATCTTGTCTGGCCAACTTGTTAGATCAATTCAATTGCTAAGGTTTTGTAGATTCCTGATTGTGAACCTTAACCTAAGTAGCAAACTTGTCTCTTTAGAGCTGATTGAACTAATTGGATAAGTAGGAAGTTTGATGTGTTGTTAAATCCCTCGTTAGGGACTGCAAATACCTTGACTAATCTCTGAACTTAAAGCTATCAATTGGGTTAAATCCTTCTTTAGGGACTGTTCGATTGATAAGGGTTTCTAGGACTGATTGGACTAGTAACTATATTAGGCCGGGATAAGGGCATTCATAGGAAACTTAATAGGACGAGAAGAAGTTACAAGGATCGTTTCAACCAAATAAAGTGGAAAATTGTAGGTAGAACTGCTTCTCTTAATTGTTTGAATCACAACCATTTACTATTGTCTTCATCAATCCGCTTTGATAAAAGACGGATCTTTTACACTCAAAACCCCCCTCTTTGGTTACTTTAATCGACACTTAATTCATACTTGAGCAGCAAATCTCCCTGTGGATCGACCTCGTACTTATTGCTTTACTAGTTAATAGGTTTGAGTTTACTTTGACGGATCAACGACAGTTTTCCCTCCATCAGACACCATCCTTCAACCTCTGCCACATCGGTGTTATCTTCTGAAGGTGGGTTGTCACACTACGACCTCCATGGGAGTCGGCGCTCTTCCGCTCCTATGCGGTGAGCCCATACAAGTCTGCAAACCGAGCCTTCCCCACGAGCAAATCCTCCACGGCCGAACACTCCTCCCCGTCCATCCCATACCCAAGTATAAAAAAGACATCGTGCAGGGTGATGGTGATCTCTCCCCATGCGAAGTGAAAGTTGTTTGTCTTGCAGCTCCCATAGGTCGTTGTCCCACACTGCAGTAAACCATGTATCCCGTTCGTCTACCTCCAGCAACGCCTCAACACGCCCCAACCACTGTCCCCGTCTCTGCACACGCAATACCCTCCTCGAGACGACCTCATCCCGTCTCCAGACGGCCTGTGCAATGTGTGCCGGGTAATCTCTCAGCAGTGTCAACGTAGAAGGCCCCCCTGGCCATTCCGGGCCAACTGTCCCTGAGCCGCTCTCCTGATCATCCCACCCAGCAACCCCTGAACTGCTAGCCTCGTCCTGCTGGCGTCGGCCCGTCTCCACATAATCCACCGGGGCAGGTCTCGTTTGGTCTACTCCCATCTCCTGATGATGGGCATCGCTAGGCTGCACAAAAGGGTCATACAAATCCAGATATCCTGCAGCAACTCCTGGCCCCGGTCCCTGTACATCTGCATGCGGCGCCGAATCAACCGATGGCTGACTCCCCCCAACGTCATGAGGAACTGGTGGTGTCCACCCCGAAAAATCAATGACTCCGACCCATGCATCGTGGCCTCTCATGGCCCCATTACTGGTCCCGGGACTTTCCTCCCTAGCATGGCTAGTCCCAACACCCCCATCTTTGACAAGCGGTGTCATGTCGTCGTACGAGTTCAACTGCTTGCTCTCAAACCCAGTCCCAAAGTATGCGTCGTACCCATTGGGCTAAGTCTGTGACTGATCATCCAAACGCTCTCCTCCCAGCCCCATCATCTCCTGCACCATCTGCTCGGTCTCTTCTCAGGAAGACCCATCCGCCATCTGCACCACTGTGTCATTAGTGTGGTCCGTCATCAGGCCGGCCTCTATCTGCGCCAAAGTGTTGGACTCAGTAGACGGCTGCAACACCTGGTCTCGTACGTCACTGGGGTCAACAACTCCGACATCTGAGTCGACAACGGACTGACTAGAAGACCCAATCCCACTATCAACACCTATCGAAATATCCATATCCATAGGATCCTGTACATCGTGCAAACGTAAAGGAATAGACTCAATCTCGGCACGTGCCTCTCGCAACGCCTGTCTCTCCCTCTCAGCAGTCCTCCAAGCAGACTGCAAAACCACCCTATCTGCTAATCTCCGCGATATTATGGGTTGTATACCATAAAAAAAATTATAAATCCTATCGATTATAGTTGTTACTCTCTAATTACCCCGTACACTTCTATATCGTATTGATTCCCATATTCTATATGATTTCCCTACAACTAATTATTGATTCCATAATATTATTTTCGTTTCATATGAAATAAATAACCCTATCTAATTGATTTCAACATACCTGTTGTGTGATGGATGTCGCCCTCCTGGAAGTCCCCATACGACCGCTACCACGTCTCTGAATCGTCTGAGCCGGCTACAATTTATAAACCAATAATATATTTACGCTAGGTTATTCTGAGTTTTTAAAAATTTATTCGAATTTAATATTCTTTAAGTTTTTACCTGCAAAGGATCTTTCTGAACACGACCAGCACCACGAGCCTGATCTCCGTCACGGCTACTCTTCCTCACCATTGCAGAACTCACGAAGAAATACGAATAGAGAAAAAAAAGTCGAGAAAAGAAGAGACAAGAAGGCGAGAAACGATGAAAAAAGGCGAGAAGGGACGAAAGTCGAGGGATTGGAAGGCGGAGGAGAGTCAGAACGTGTGCGGAGAAATGGGGCCCTCACGCCTATTTATGGGCCCCAGAACCCATCGCATGGGAATATGGTGGGTTCTGAAGCGTCGTTGTAACGTTCAAAAGCCACCGCATACACATGCGGTGGCTTTTTAAAAATTTAAAATACCCACCGCATGTGTATGCGGTGAGTTTTGGATAATTTCAAAAACGGGTTTTGGATATATAATTCAAAACCCACCGCATTTGTAAGTGGTGGGTATCACCGCAACAGAACGCAGTGGGTTTGGTCGTTACGGACCTCGTTATCCCAACACGCACCGATGTATGCGACAATGGCCTCGTATACGGTCAACGACCCCACCTTTGTATCATGCGGTGGCTCTGGAAAAAGGTGATTGGGGCCACCGCCAACATATGCGGTGATTAGCGCTGAAAATAGTAAAAATTAGCGGCGAAGATATCCGCGCCGGTAAATTACACATAATTAAAACACCCATAAATTAGGCTAGTTTTCATGACTACCAATAAAATTGTAAATTGCAAAAACTCACCCATAAATTAGAATATTTATTTTCAGAATACTGCTCATTTGTTAAATGGCCATTTGTTTCATTTGTAAAGATAAAAATGGTCCAATACCTGAGTTTTTTAAAAGTAATAATTTAGGTTTATTAATTAGAGCTTATTCACATCTTATTCGACATTTAAAAGAGAGGAGATCGACAGAAGCCATTGAAAATCTTTGCTCTTCACATTGCAAATCTTTACTCGATCTTCACGTTGCAAATCTGATGTCATTATATTGGTTGGGGCATTTATATATGTTCTACAATACTTAATTTTTTTGTTTTTTTTCAAGATGAAGGTCAAATTGAATAATAAAATGCATACAACATCTTTCCTTTTAAAACAAATACTCTCTCCTTTAATTAAAGGGAAAACTAATTAAAATACCCCCACCTTTGGGAGTGTGGTAAAAATATATTCTCAACTTTCAAATGTAATAAAAATATCCCGACCTTTGAGGGTAGTGATAATATATTACCACTAGTTTTCTCACGAGTCAAAAATGCTGACAAGGCAGCCTACATGGATTTTTTACAAGGGTTTTCTTGAACGGTTTCCTTAGGGAAAAAAAATAAAGAGTTGGACTGGGTTCATACTAAACACTTTTTTCTCCATCCTATCTTCTTTCGCGGTCGCCTCTTTAACTATCTTCCAAGTCTTCCAAACAGCTCTTGATTCCTCTTCAATGGAAGTCTTCCTCCCTCGTGGTCCCCTATCTTGAGTTATCTCTCTCACATCTTCTTCCTCTTTGATTGGTTCACGGACTTGGCTGAGTAAGTTTTTTTTCCCTATTCCTTGTTGTTGTTGGTTTGGTTTTGTTGTCGGTTTGGTGTTAGGAATAATCGTGTTGTTTTAATTTGAAGCAATTTTGACTGGATTAATTTCCTGGTTGAATCAATTTCATTTTTCGAGTTTCATTTAATTTGTTGCCAGTTTATTTTTTTCCTAAGAAAACTGTTCAAGAAAATTCACTTTTAGTGCTAATTTGTAAAATGGCTTCCACGTGGTGATATATTACCACTACCCTTAAAGGTCGAGATATTTTTATTTCATTTGAAAGTTGAGAATATATTTTTACCATACCTCGAAAAGTGGGGGTATTTTAATTAGTTTTTCCTTAATTAAAACATGTCACTTTAAAGTTTTGCAAAGTTTTTAAGAAAACAAACAAAAATACATTTATACCCATAATTATTACTCTACTTTTTTTTTACTTTTTTGAAAACTACAAATAATATCTACCTAATCATTACAAGGGCAATTTTGTAAAGTATGTGGCAAAATACCTAAAATGACATGTTTTTTTAACAAGATTTACTTCATAAAACGACATGTTTTAATTAACGGATGGAGTAATATATATTTTACAAGGAGATCATAAATTAGATTTGTTTAGGGGTATTTTAGTCTTTCCAAACAAAACAAATCTAATTTATGATATAGTGGTTTTCAATAATTTATAATTTTATGGGTGCTTATGTTAAAACTAGCCTAATTTATAGGTGGTTATATGTAATTTACCCTATTATTAAACCAATGGCTCTTATATATTGTGAAACCAGTGGGTTTCGTGTCCAGCAGGGCCTGACCCTACTCAAATCTTTACCTTATCAAAAAAAAAATTGTGAAACTAGTGGGTGTCGTGTCCCGTGTAGGGAAAAATGTTAACACAATATTCTAAAATTACATCTATTATCTATTTAAAACCTACTAAATTATATATGACAAATACATTAAATCTAAACTGTAATTTGAGAATTACACTAATAATGATCAAAGTTCTGTCTCACACCATTAGGGATCGTACCCTTTGTTTTTTTTTTTGTTTTTTGATAAGGTAACAATTCGGTTGGCCAAAACCTAACCGATCGCATCCTGCTGGATGAGATCTAACAGACCTGGATGTCTTTCAAGTGCATGCCCCGCAAAGAGCGTCTAAGGTGTGCAACCTTATCAGTAACTATGTTCCCATTTCGGGGAACATGCGAGAAAGATACTTCATGAAAATATTGGAGGATTGTTTTGATATCTCCCATAGTTAATTCAATCTCCCAAGGACATTTTCATTTCCGTGCTAGATGGTTGATGATGATTTGTGAATCTCCTTCAACTACGATTTTTCGGATCTAATGTTCTCTAGCTTTAATTACTCCTTCTCTCAGGGCGAGTGCTCTCTAGTGGTGCTACTCTAGTATATATTGCTCGACTCGTCTTTCACTATTGTCTTCGACTGAAGTGCTGACATCGGACTCTCCATGGTTTCACTAATGATTTCTCTGTTTATCCATTTCAATCATCGTTGTTTTAATTTGTTGGATTGCTGATTTGTAGTTTGTGACTGTTTTCCACCAGACATGCCTGATTTCGAATTTTTACTTTATCAAAAAAGCGATTAAAGTGTGCAAGAAGTGTAAAATAAAAACTAATCTAGTTATAAATAATTTATTTTACTAAAAAAATAATATAGATATAAATAAAATAACAGGTATCAAATAATTAATTTTAATATAAATAATTCTTTCCACCAAAAATTAATCTTGATATAAATAAAACAACACCTATCAATTAAGTATGGTTATGAAATAGTTTTGATATATTATATTTTTATCAATTAAGTAATATATATAGATGGATTGTGATTTATGATAACTTTCTATAAATTATGATGATATTATTTTAATAAAAAAAATTGGTGGGAAATTTTTTCCTAGAATCAATTACAAAATGTCACATATAAAACGTAATGTAAAATATTATATATGCATCAATTTTAATACATATATATATAGATAGATAACTCGAGTTTAACCGATCTTAAACACTACAACATTCTCTACTAGAATTGCAATTTCATTTCACCTACAATTATTCCATTAAAAAGAGATCATCGATTTCTCACACATGCATAAGTGGTAAATTATTGCTCTCAGCTGATCGAGCTTTAAATTTGAGATATTAAAGTTTCCTATTATTGTGTTATGTATATATAGTATGTGAAACGATTCAATTAATTGTAATTTGTAATGTTGTAATTATTTACTAGTACATTCCCCGCGTCATTACACGTAAATTTTTGTAAATAAAATCATAATAATATAACAAATCACTATCAAATAAAATAAAATAGGTTTGATTCAATGTTTTGAATATTTGAATCAATTTATTATAAAATTTATAATATACTAAGGAATATATTATATACTAATTTAATGATGTAAATTGAATCAATTGATTAGAAAATAAAAAAAAATCTATTTTAATTTGATTATTTGAAAAATCCTATTATTATGATGGTCATGACTCCTCATCAAAAATGTTTCTCTTTTAATAGTTAGTTATATATTATAGATAGATTATATAGATTATAGATAGATTATGGGAGATTATATATTTATTTTTTTGCAAATGGGGTGTGAAATGGCGCCTGGAGCTCAGTAGATTCATATGTAGTGGGCCGCTGCATCCTTAAAATGGGCCGCTGCATATGTAGTGGGAGATTATATTTTTTTTTTCTAAAAATGTTTCTCTTTTTGTTGTGCGGCTTCGATTCATATGTAGTAGGCCGCTGCATCCATAAAATGGGCCGTGAAGGATTGGAGGCCCAACTCATATCTCCTTGTTGGCATCTGACATTTTCCTTTTGACGAAAGTTATGTCAAATAAAATAAAATAAAGGATCTTTTTGTTTTGTTTTTTTTTTTTTATATCGGAAAACAGTCGACGAGATCCTAGAATATAATAAATGATATTTCGAGAAGTCGACAAATCGGTAAACAGATTAATCATCATTATACAATACAAGTCGTAAAAAACAAATCGGCGGAAGAATGATATTGCTACAAGCATGGTTTTTAAGATCGGGATCCTAGTGTGGGATCGAGACAAGGGTGTAGGATCGGATCGTAGGATCAGATCGTAGGATCTTAAGATCCTAGACAAAAATTGGAAATAAAATAAATAATAAAATAAAAACAAACCATCCTAAACAAATACCTTAATTTTAAAATAAAACTAAGTTTTTCTCCAATTAAACAAATTAAGTAACTAAAATAGTCCAATAATAAGCACTTAACACTCATAATTTGTTAAGAATAATGTCTCAAAAGGTGACAAACAGACAAGGATAATGTGTTAAAATATGACCAACATACCAGAGATAAATCATACATCCAAATATCCAATGTCATCTCTAATTTCAAATGTTATCATCGCAATTAACCACAACATGAACAATTTTAGGCGCTCAAACGTGAATTTGTCGAGTTAAGTAACGAAACAAATGGCTTAGGGTTTCAATTCAACATCTTAACTCTTCTGCCTTCAATTTCTAAGGAGATGGGTTGCCGAACAAATAAAAAATAAAAAGGCACATCGTATCCAGAAGGCCCAATATCCAAACAAAACAAACACAATTACAAAAATATGATTTTGGCTAGGATCGAATATTTTTCTAGGATCGGTAGATACTAGGTAGATCCTACCGATCCCACAAGATTCCATAGGATCCTAGCACGAAAGAGTCTATATACCTGATTCGGATCAGAACCTTACCTAGAATTGTAGGATCGTAGGATCGTAAGATTCGGATCGAGATCCTAATAACCATGTACAAGTGACATGATTTTATATGGGATGTTTTATCTCAAGTTGGTATTAGCCGGCCATGGGATGTTTAGTCTAGATACGGTTACTATCAAGTTTTAACTTTTAAATGGGTTGACTCTCCAAACTAAAGGTAGAGCTCGCGGTTTGTCGCTATATTTGACTAGTAAATCTATATATGTTTTTTTATTGATTTAATTTATTTTATATACGTTAGGTTAGGACCCATGTTTTTTTTAATAAACTATGACACTGGATAATCTCAAAATCTAATAGTTTCAGATGGAGAAATCATAATACTTGAAAGGTCAAAATTTTTTAATTTTTTGATGGGAGTATTAATTAGTGAGAGACGCCCTTCCAAAATGGGAAACAAGTAACTAGTAGGAACAACACAATTCATGATTAAAGTAATTAACATAATCATCATAATTGATCTCCTCGGAACAACACAATATAAGTCAAGATCAAGAATTGTAGTTGTCATTGGAGTGACAATCTGATACCTGTTCACCTTGTAAATATAAGGTGAAAACTAGCTGAACCAAAACTTACGCTACATTGACATTTTCATTATCTTCTTAATTACGATCATTAGGTTGAGATGTTGATAACATGTTAATCCAGTACGTAACAATGAGAAAAATTTAAAGAGCTTCTCCTTTTGTAGAAATATAAAAATATTACTAGCTACTTGAAAAATCTTGAATTATTTACTACTAGTTTTATTACCCGCGATCTTCGTGGCTTTTTTATATGACCTTTATTATTTATGTACAAATTGTGCAAGATCATAAAAATTATGTAAAATATTATTTTTTGACTTTTTAATTTCCTAACTACTTATTATCAATTTATTATTGGTGATAAACAACTAACTAATCGCTAAAATATTATAAAATACATATTTTCTCTTATATACAGATACACTTTAATATCACACACATCTATAAAATTAAATTATTGCTATAGAAAAATAAAGATATAATTATATTGAATGGTTATATATATATATATATATATATGAATACTTTAATGGTAAAATTTAATCTATAGGTCGGATTAAGAGCATTGAATTTCAAATTTGCATGATGTAATTTTATTATTCTTTTCATAATATTTTTCATAAAATAAAATTATTTTATCGATAAACAAATCAACATGTATAATACATCTAATATTTGTATAAATTTAGTTAATAAATTAATTGGTATGTGAGCAATATTTGCATAAACTTGGTTCATAAATGAATTTTTTGTTAAAGATAAACACTTATTGATTTGAATTATTTCTATTGTTTAATGTGATTGTTTAATAATTTAATAGAATATATATATATATATATATATATATATATATATATATATATATATATATATATATATATAAACCAATTCCCTGTATATAATTTAATCAATTTTCCTTTATGATAAAACTAATCTAACCTTTTTTCATATAAATTAATCTAATCTAAATTTTTTTCTGCATAAAATATTTATAAAATAACTTAAGGTAAAATGATAAGATTTATAAGATATGAGGTTGAATATTTATACTAAAAATTAATTTATTCATCTGACTTTATTTAAATATATTATTAATAAATTATGTTTTTATCTTCGCATAAAAAGATTTTATGATTTTTTCCGCTTATACTTGATTATGTCATATGTTGTTTGTGATTAGACGTAAATGTTTGTGGCTTTGGTAGAGTTTCTCTTCTTTAAGGTGGAAAAGTCGTAATTAGTCTTGTTTAATTATTACATTTGAGTTTGATTTAGAAAAAAGATAAAGAAAATTAATACATTTGAGTTTTGTGCAATATATTTAATCAATTTTTGTTAGTGATACATCTAATCTAACCTATTTTCATATAAATCAATCTAATCTAGATTTTTTTTTCTCGATAAAATAACTTATGATAAAATGATAAGATTTCTAAGATATGAGGTTGAATATCTATATTAAAAAATAATTTAATCATTAATTAAAATGGACACATAGGATGACACATGTATAAGTAGATAGAGTTATCGTCTAATGTGGCTTAAATTTATTGGATCATCATTAATTGACGTGGTAAAAAACCCGGGCCATATTGCATCACAGAACGACATGTAAGCGAATCGCACCAGAGCCCGCCACATAGGATTTCCACGCCTCTGTTTTAGTATTATATATTGATATTGATATTGATTCTTTTGATATAAGACATGATATTGCAATAAATATATTATTATCAGTTTTCATTTTCTAAACAAATATAACCAACCATTGATTAATAATTATAATACCATTTCTGTAACATAAATATCAAATAGTTATAATAAAAATATTTAAATAAAAATAATGCCTTTAAATAATTCTCCAAATTTTGAATAATTTATTAGAGAAAATTTGTACCGAATGCACAAATTTTCGGTCTAATTGGAGAAGTGTCCTAATTTTTGTAAAAATTGGTGGAATGTCCACTCTTCTAATTTCGGAATTTTATATTACGAAAATACCCTTCCTTTTATTAGACCGTTTACTGCTCAAAGTTGAACCCCGTTTCTCTTCTCTGTGCTCTTCCTTGTAATTTTCGATTCAATCATTGTTAAAGAAGTGTTTTTTGTGGTCGATTATTGCAATTTGCCATCATAATTCCTTATATGGCGGAAATCGTCATTAGTTCATGTACTTGAAAAATCGTCGTTGGTTCAGGTACTTGAAATGGTCGATCTATTTTAAACTTTTAAAATAGATCGACTTACTAGCTACTTGAAAAATCTTAAATTATTTACTACTGGTATTTTTTTGATATAAGACACGATATTAGCTACTTGAAACCGCGTTTATTCCATTTTTATTTTAAATTAAAAAATATATATTTAAAAAAATGGAATGAAATGCGAAATTGTTTCATTTGTATTTTGTCTGCAACTCCCTCATCCATGGCGGATTGACATCCCACCTCCAGTCAATAATTCAACGTACAATTAAATCCCAATTAATGAATCAAAATCCAACATAACCATTTCTTGCAATCACTTGCGCTTCATCGATGACAAAGGGTTCTGCTATATACACGGCCAAAATCTCGCCAAAGGCATGGTACCGACGCCTGATGCTCGATACGACACCAAGTTTGCCGATGCCGAACTCACAGACCGACAACAATGTTGCCTATGCCGACTTCCGAGACCGGCATACCCGGACCGACCTCTCCAAGGCGAGATTGGACGGTCAACCTGACACACGTCACATCGACTGACGCATGTCCAATCGCCTGAGCCGGTACCGAATTCCCGAGTCGGCACGCAGGGAATCTGACAGATTCCTGGCTACGACGTCACATCGCCTGACCGCTGCAGCATACGCCGTCCCATCGTCTGAGCCGATACCGAATGCTCAAGTCGGCACGTCCTATCGTCTGACCGTCAGGGAATCTGGCAGGGAATCTGGAAGCTTTACGTCATGCCCTCTGACCCGACATCGAATGCCCAAGTCGGCATAGGGGTTGCCGATCGGATATAAATACCCACACCCACCCTTGCACTACACACACTACTTACACTACTTACCTTCATAAGCGAGTTGCAAAAGCGTCGTCGGGAGCCCGGATTTAATTGTTGTCAAGAGAGCTTTGAAGTAGACATGGTGAAATGGCGGATTCCTCGTGCATTCCAGTTGCTTGGTGGATTGAGGGACCATGAGGAGCGGCGGGAGCCTCCACCTCAACCCCCGCCGAACGATCCTCGAGCTCAAGCCGCAGTGGCAGTATGTCGATTTTCCATGTTATCGTAGCTTTATTGTCATGGTTAATTTTATGTTATTATAGGTTTAGATTTTAATGTTATGAAATCAAGATTAAATGTGGGTTTAGTTGTGAGAAATTTATATATGGAATGTAGGTTTAGATAAAAATGTGAGGAAATGTAGGTTTAGTTATGTGAAATTTAGATATGGAATTTTTAATGCAATTATATATGGAATCAAGATAAAATGTGAGTTTAGTTATGTGAAGTTTAGATATGGAAATTTGAATGCAATTATATATGGAATCAAGATTAAATGAGAGTTTAGTTGTGTGAAATTTAGATATGGAATGTAGGTTTAGAGAAAAATGTGATGAAATGTAGGTTTAGTTATGTGAAATTTAGATATGGAATTTTGAATGCAATTAGATATGGAATCAAGATTAAATGTGGGTTTAGTTGTATTGGAATTTTGAAAAAATGTGTTTATTTTATGTGAAAAATATATAAAAAAATAGATATTTGAAATGAAGGTTATGTAGTATGTTATTGAAGGAAAATTTTTATTATTTTATGTTCAAACATAGATGTAGTGGAGATATAATTTAGTATGAAAGTTTATGGAATGTAGATAAAAAGCGGTCCAACTATGTGAAAAATATAAATTATTTTTCATTTGAGCCGCTAGGTTTATTTAAGACAAAAGTGAATTTTTTTTATTAAATTTAAAGGTTTAGTATATTATTTAACTTTACAATATGATGTATGGAATAAGTTAAGGATGTCATATTAATGTGGAAATTGCTAATGTAGGCAATGAGGCGGGCCCTATCGCAACGCGAACGGGTAAGGCAAACCGTGTCGGTAAGGCGAGGTGATAGGTCGTTAAGGCACGATAACCGCAATGGCCATCACCAGCAACCGGGCAACATCTATCGACAAAGTGTAGCATGAACTTATGGATGTGATCATTCAACATAACCGAAGGATCTACGTGCCGACCTCTACCTCTTGATCGGCCTTTGCCACGCGCCCTAGCAGCACCATCCCGTCTCCCGTGCTTAAATCCAGAAAGGTCTCGCTGCAAAGATCGTCTCCCTGTAGGACGACCCTTCCGATGAATCCCGATTGGCTCTCTCATGGTCGACAAACCAGGGTTGTTCATGTTGAAGTATGCCTCGCCCATCAAATCCTGCTGATCAAGCGTGAGGTTGTTTCCATCAATCTCACTTCGAAGGGTGGAAAATTCTTGACTATTTGGAGTTGTGTCATCGTTTCCTCCACTGGAGCCCTCGGGAGGAATAATTGGATCCCACATTACTTGTTGCCAGAATGGATGAATCTGTGAGGGCCTAATAGGTTTTCGGTTGGAGATCTCGTCTAAGAATTCATGTACACATGGAACACCGTAAGCATTCCTCCAATAGCGATCCCTGCAAACACCATCATGGCTTGACGGAAGTGTCTTCGCCTTGTTGTAGTTGACCAGCAGAAGGTCGAAGCACTCGTCAGTCACCAGCATCAATAGCGGGGCGAAAATTGGTTCACTCATGACACACCGTTTGATTGTCAACCGTGACTTCTCAAGGAACCCTCTGAGTTGGTCTACATGTTCATTGACCATGTTGTCAATACAGTCTGTAACGTCAACGAACCACCAACAGTCGTGCCTAGCATGGACTTTAATTTTGCATATGCTGACTCGACACTATAACATAAAAAAACAATGAGTGTGACGTATGTATGATAATTAAATATAATACTTACGAAATTAGACAATTCAATTTCACTTACTTATTCGTAGTTCGCATCCCCAGATGTATGAACTTATCAACCCATGCACCAACAATCGCCTCCTTGAATTCTATGAGCCAGGTGTCTTCAAGGTACTTGAACTTCATAAGACCCCATCATGCCTCCCATTTCGACTTCATCGATTGTATACGCACCTCACAAATTTCTTCAGTCTTCGACTCAAATAAGGCAAAGCAGTCATTGTAGAAGGCGGTTCGCTTCTCGCTCGAATGTGTGATCCTACCCTTAAGTTCGATGTTGCACATAATATGAAAGGAGCACAACATATGCTTTACTGTGGGAAACTCCTCCCGAAGAGCCTTGATAAGACCCAACTCTTTGTCTGTAACAATTACTTCTGGGAGTCGTTGTCCGCACAAATGACGTAGTCGCCTTAGTGCCCAACTATAGTGATTTGTGGTCTCCCCTTCCATGAATACGAACGCAATTGCAAATGTGTTCTTTGTGCTAGTAATCCCAACAATCTCTAGCAACGGCATTTCGTACCTACCACATGAACATGAATTAGTAAAAAAAAAAGCTACAATGTATGACAAATATAAAAGTAGTCGACAAAATGTGATAACTCTTACTCGTTCGTCTTGTAGGTCGAGTCCATCATGATAACATAGGGAAACAACATCAGAAGATGGCGCGAGTGCGGATGTGCCAAAAGTACGTTAGTGACCTCGTCTACTCCTGCCTTAGAGGACTTCCTGGTGGCGATATAGTATCCTTTTTGGTGGAGTTTGTGTAGCGCTTGAGCCAGGTCCCTTCGTCCCTCTGCAGCGCTTCTCCGCAACTGGGCTCGTGCATTGTACACTTGACGAATGTCCATCACGCAGTCATGATCATCATACTTCATCCCGCGCAGCACACCTCGAGGTCTTAACCCAATCAAGGTATCACGACGAACCTGTCGAGGTTGACTTGGTGTTAATTGAACAGCATAAGAATGTCCTAACATCTTATCCGCAAGCGCGTGGTTATGCACACCGCATATAACCTTGATGGTCCAATTATAAACATCATTTTGACGACCCTCCAGCTCAAACTCGCATCCGAGCTTCGTCGTTTTCCCTCGCCTACTCGATGCACGAGGAAAAACTAAGTCGACATCTAGACTATCTCGAGCCCCTCCGTACTTATCACACACTAAATGAAAGGTACCCAATCCACTCATTTTGTTCTTCGATGCCCGAGTGATCACAAATACCATGTTTTTTATTATCTTCCCTACAGATCTAGCCCATGTCTTCATGTTTACTTGATCAGGCCAAAAACCATCAAGTGTAAACATCGAACCATATTTTGTACCCATATCAAGAGGTTGGTTTTTTTCCTGCGTAATGTAACTTATATATGTACTAAGAACATTTTCGCACACAATCTCACTAAGAACATCGTGATTCCCTTGGTTAAGGAAGAGACCAGAGGAATCGCGATGAACCTCAATGCCCAAGAAGTAACTCAAAGAGCCCAAATCTCTAAAAGAGAACTGCTGATGGAGGTTCCGAATGAAGGCTTCGACGAGAGACTGATGAGTGCCTGTGATAATTAGATCATCAACATAGATCAATGCATAGATAGTGACGGTGGGTGAGTGATGAACGAACAAGGAGGTGTCGGATTGACAGGCATGAAACTGGCTGGTAATGAAGAGCTGTTTGAGCTTGGTGAACCACACTCGAGGGGCTTGCTTCAGCCCATAAAAGGCCTTGTGGAGACGACAAACATGGCTAGGGTTGGCGGTATCCACAAAGCCACACGGTTGTTCCATGTAGACAGTCTCACGGAGATCACCATTTAGGAAGGCGTTGTTGATGTCGAGCTGACGAATAGGCCAATGTTGTGCCAGTGCAATGCAGAGGACTAGGCGAACGGTGGTGGGCTTGATAAC
The DNA here is from genome assembly GCA_963922045.1 of Persicaria maculosa. NCBI lineage: Eukaryota > Viridiplantae > Streptophyta > Magnoliopsida > Caryophyllales > Polygonaceae > Persicaria > Persicaria maculosa. The sequence continues at coordinate 16,893,941 of OY998253.1, forward strand.
AGGGCTGAAGGTATCAAAGCAGTGGACACCCTATTCCTGATGAAAGCCTTTGGCCACCAGGCGGGCCTTGTACCGTTGGACAGTTCCGTCAGCGTTCTTTTTTACCTTGTAAACCCACTTACAACCAACCAGGTTAGTATGAGAAGGTCGAGGAACAAGTGACCAAGTCCTATTCCGACAAAGGGCCTGGTATTCAGCCTGCATTGCCTGATGCCACTGTTTTAAAAAAAACCCTTCAAAACACGCCTAGACAATCGTCTAAACCCTTGAACTCGCCCCGCCGGTGCTACCAAGGCTGTCATGGTTGTCAAAACCCGCCTAGACTGCAAAGACCCGCCATGAAATCCGCTTAGACCCTACCTACATCCTGCCTAGACTCTTGACCCTACCCTACCGCCAAGAACCCGCCTAGCGTTTTTTAGAATATTGTCTGCTGCCAATTGGTGTGTTTTAAGGCTTGGGTGTAAGTTGTGGGTTCATGGAGTTCAGGAGGAGTGGGATCAGGTGGTAAGGGGTGGCGAGTGGAGATGTGTACCTTGGGTTTGAGGTGGCCGGTGCGGGCACGAGTGCGTATGGGGTGGGTGCTGTCGTCACTAGGACGATAGTGGGAGGGGGTGCCAGCGGGGTAAGGGTTGGGGGTGTCTGCAATGGGGGTGGCGCCGGATGTGAGGGAGGGGGAGGTGGTGGGGGGATGCTCTGAGCTTTCTCGAGCAACATATTCAGAGAGGGTGTGGTCGGGGGTGGTGTAGGTGGACGAGGAGGGGCGGATAGGGCCAGATAGGGAAAGGTGGTTTCGTCGAAGACGACATGTCGGACAATGTACATTCTCTTGGATGTGATATCATAGCAAAGAGATCCTTTGTGGCGAGAGTTGTAGCCAAGGAAGAGGCATGGGAGGGTACGAAAGTCAAGTTTGTGATTGTTGTAAGGACGAAGAAAAGGATAGCATAGACAACCAAAGATCTTGAGGAGGGTGTAGTCGGGCTCTCTAGAGTAGATACGACGAAAGGGAGACTCGTGGTGAAGGTTAGGAGAGGTGGTTCTGTTGTGGAGATAAATGGCGGTGAGGAAGGCATGCTCCCAAAATGGAAGCGGCAGCTTGGCTTGGGCAAGAAGAGCAAGACCTTTCTCAACCACAATGCGGTTACAACGTTCGACTGCACCATTTTGTTCTTGTGTATGGGGACAGGACAACCGATGGGTGATGCCCTGAGACGCGAGATATGGGGAGACGGAGTGGTACTCCCCTCCCCATTCCGATTGAAGTGTTTTGACTGTGGTGTGGAAATGTGTTTTGATCATTGCAAGAAATACAATTAAAATGTTATGTAGTTGGGATTTGTGAGACATGAAATAAATCCAGATAAATTTAGTGGCATCATCAATAAAGAACACAAAGTAACGAGAACCGTTTAAGGACAAAACAGGGGCAGGGCCCCAAGCATCCGAATAAACTAAATCAAACGGAGAGACAAAGGACACATGATTTGTAAGGAGGTGCAACCTGCGACTTTTGCCGAACTAACATGCTTCACAGACCGGAGGAAGCTTATTTGATGTGGTAGGTAGACCACACTTTGACACTAACTGACGGAGGATAGACTCGTGTGGATGACCTAGATATCGATGCCAACCTTCAAGAGACGTAGGGGAACTGGTGAGGGCGGTGGTGGATGGTGAGGGGGCAGTGTTGTGGAGGCGATAAAGACCATTATCAGTTGTTCCGTGGAGGAGGATTTTGCCCTGCAAGGTCTTGACAAAGCATTTGTCACTATGAAATTCCATAAACACGGGATTGTCATTCGTGAGACGAAAAATGCTAAGTAAACTTTTGGTTAGGGCAGGGACGTGAAGTATGCAGGGTAAATTGACATTAGCAGACAACCCAGGTAAATAAGAGGAACCAAAGTGAGAGATAGGAAGACGGTTATTGTTACCCACAGACAGGCAATCTGAGCCGGTGTAGGCGTTAGAGATCTACAACTTCTGTAGGTCAGGCGTCACATGATCGGATGCGCCGGAGTCGAAGTACCACGAGGGATCGACAATGGATGACGGCAAGGAGAAGTTGGCGGAGCGTTGCTGAGAGGACGAGTCACGACGACGAGGCGGAAACTCGGACTCGTTCAGGCGATTATAGAGTTGAGGGTGAGGTGGTCGAGCTTGCCACAAATCTGGCACACGTGCCGACGGCCCGTCTGCTGACTGCGACCACTAGCGGGCACACCATCAGGAGAAGGAGCGGACTGCTGGCCACGACCTCCGGACGATGAGTGTTGGGTGCTGGTGGAGCGGTTGCCGCGAGAAGCGGTGTTGGCAACGGGAGTAGAGGCGGATGAATTGGGTGGATTCGGCAGCGGGAGAAGTGATGGCGAGCCTCCTCTTGGAGGAGAAGACCCACAAGTTCCTCGATGTCCAAAGTGCCGGTTTTCATCATGAAGGAGGTGATGAACGGACTGTATGAGGAATCCAGGCCAGCGAGGATGTAAGCGGCGAGGTCCTCGGGATCGATAGTGTACAAGCTTTTGGCAAGGGAGTCGACGATCGCGCGCTTTTGATTGATGTAGTCCATCACGACCAAGGCCCCTTCCGGAAGGGATTGAAGCTGCTGTTTGAGAGCCATCCGATGAGCCCGGGTTTGAGCTTGGTACGTGCGCTCAAGGGTGGACCAAGCGTCGACGGCGGTGGTGCAGCGAGTGATGAGAGCAAGGGCACGCTCCGCAATGGTGGAGCGGAGCCAGAGGAGCACGAACCGATCACGACGTCGCCAAAGGGTGAAGGCGGGATTGAGGGTTGGCTCAGCTTCGGCAGTGGTGCCGGGAAGAGTCTTTGGTGGTGGTTTGGTGTCGGTGAGGAAGGATTCGAGTTCGAAGGCTTCCAAGGCCGAGAGGATGGTGTTCTTCCAAAGGGAATAGTTGCCACCGTCGAGTTTGATTGTGATGTTCGGAATTTGGAAATTGAGAGGGGTGGTGCTTGTGGTGGTTGCGGCGAGGAGGAGATTGTCGGCGGGAGGGGCGTTGGGGTTGGCCATGTCGGCGAGGGGAGGGTAGCAAGAGGGAGGACGACGGTTGGTTGAAAAAAAAAACCCTAAGCTCTAGATACCATATGAGAATGTGAAGTTATGTATATTTCCATTGATGAATGAGATATAAATATACAAAGATACATATCCGAATGGATAGAATAAAATCACTATGGTTACAATTGGATAGAAACAATCCTAGGAGATCACATATTTCCAAGATATGGTTAATATAACCGAACTCCTTGGTGGGGAAGTTGCTTAAGGCAAAATATTATCCACACTCAACCTTTCTGCAGGCCTCCTTGGGGTACAATCCAAGCTTCACCTGGAGGAGTTTGATGAGTGGTCGGAGGGTTCTGGAGGAGGGGCTGATTTGGAGTATGGGAATGGAAACGATGTAAACATATGGGATAATCGGTGGATCCCGAGGCCAATCACTTTTAAGGTGGTAGCGAATGTAAGAGGGGGAGACCCTAACATGCGAGTTATAGATTTGATCGACTGGGACAGATTCAGGTGGGATGTGGCTGCGGTGCGGGACATTCTTCTCCCATGTGATGCATAGTTAGTTCTGAATATGCGGCTCGTAGACCCAGGATGTGCGGATAGGCTGATTTGGTACAAAAATAGAAATGGGTTATTTTCAAAGCGTGTTTCTCCGGGCATCAGTGGAGGAGAGGCAACGTTGGGCTATGTTACTTTGGCATGTTTGGGGGGCGAGAAACAAGCACAATTTTTAACACATTGAGAAGCAACCAAGGGAGGTGTTTGCGGAGGCAGAGCGGAATCGATTGGAGTATGGAAAGTATGTTGATCACACGTCTCCGAATCGATCAATGGCTATTCAACCTGGGGGTGTGACTTGGGAGAAAACGAGGAGAGGCTTCGTTAAATTCAATTGCGATGCGGCAGTCTCGAAGGGAGGTGGCACAAGTATAAGTTTCATCGGGAGGGATGAAGATGGTGAGGTTAGAGTGGCAGGGCAACGCGCGATTGATTGCACAGATGATGTCGAAGTGGCCGAGGCTGAGGCGATCTGGTGGGCAGTGCACATTGCAAAGGGAGAGAGGTATGAGACTTGTGCAGGTTGAGTCCGATTGCATATCGATCATCGCCAAGCTCCGTGACGGGTATACTGGGATTAGTGTGCTAGGAAGGCTGATCGAGGTGGTGAAGGCGTAGGCTGCTGTCTTTGAGGAGGTTGAATGGGGACACATCAGGCGAGACGGCAATAAAGCGGCGCGTAGTTTAGCGGCGATCAGATCATGTTCGATTACTCTGTATTTTTCTGTTCAAAATTTGCATCCGACTGTGTGTGCTATGTTGTTGGAGGATATGCTTTGAATGAAATGCTAGTTTTTGTTCTCAAAAAAAAAGAAAAAAAAAAGAAGGTAAGGTCGTATGGTATTTTTCACCTCTCTACGTCTTTTTCATTTCTCTTTGTGTTAACTTATCTTGTATTTTGCTTATGCCTTTTGATTATTTCCTCATTGTCTTCCTTAATGTACGTAGATGCATGTTATGTATTAAGCATATGATGATGTCTTGATGGAGATTAGAGAGTAGTTTTGAAGTTTTTGTATTCATTGTATTTGGAATTACGATTACATTTTGCCTACTTTTTATAATGGTTTCTTAGTTCTTTCTCTCTTAGAATTTATCATCCATGACATATTTAGCAATGGAAAATGCTCCTAATACATTTAGTTTTCAACGGATTTGGTGTGATAACCTATGAAATTCGTCACATATTGATTGATATGTGTATGTGCGGAGTATTCTTTAAGTTAACAATTCAATGAGTATTCTTTATTTACCAATTCAATGAGTATTCTTTAAGTTTGGTAGTTTTGAATGCTCATTGGAAAGGATTTGTGGATAGTACCCATAGGTCCTCGGTTCGAACTCTGAAATGACCGTTCTTTATTTACCAATTCAATGAGTATTCTTTAAGTTTGGTAGTTTTGAATTAGGATTTAAATGTTCAATTATAAATATTTGTGTGATAGGGAAAATTCTGTCATCGTAGTACAAGGGTATTCTGGTCTTTTGCCAAGTAAGTCGATAATTTTTAATTATCTTAAATAACAATTAAGATTGACGTCTGTTATTTATGCGGTATCGAATATTCAATACGACATTGACCAGAATTAATAACAGTTTCATGCATTAAATGACCTTGACCAAAATAAATACGGTAACGGTTTTTTCTATTAAGTATCGTAACCGTTTCTTTTATTTAATACTCGACTATTATAAATAAGAGGAGATAGATTCAGATTCAGAATGGACAACGACTGACTTGAGCATCAAAAAGGCTTTCGAGGGTGCTCGCTCTTGTGGAACCACGGATCAGTGGTGCTGAAGCTGAGACGGTCTGCCACCAAATTGGCTTTGACTCTTGGAGAAGGGTTGAGGCACAAGGCTTTTCTGGAGGAATTTGGGTTCTGTGGCGAGCATCGGAAGTGACAATTGATATGATCGGTCTTCGTCCACAACACATCACCATGAAGGTCAGTAGGGTGGGAGAGGAACCATGGATCTTCTCGGCAATATATGGGGCTCCGGAACGGGTTCGGCGTCTTGATCTATGGGCTTCGCTGGAAGAATTTGCTCTTACAAATAATAAACCGTGGCTTTTGGTGGGCGATTTCAATGTGGTGCTCCATCCCCATGAGCGTTCAGGCTCTTCGGTAGGCTCCAATCGCTCGACGCAACGTTTTAAGGAGTTCGTTGATCTCCTTCAACTCGTTGACTTGGGATATGATGGAGTTCCATATACCTATTGGCATGGGAATGATCCCGATACATGGTACACTGCTAGGCTTGACAGAGGTCTTTGTTCGCCAAGCTGGAAACTCAGGTTCCCTGAAGCCGTGGTGAAACACCTCTCGGCACCCCACTCGGACCACACCCCCCTGTTGATACAACTGGATGGGGAACCTCCTTCACCCCCGGCCAACAGACCATTCCGATTTGTTGCTGCGTGGATGATGCACACTTCTTTTAAAGATTTCCTCAAGGAGCAATGGCAGGGGGAGTTGCCCACGTGTGACGCCTTGACCGAGCTTACCAAGGGCCTGCAGGTATGGAACAGGGAGGTATATGGTAACATCTTTAAGTAGAAGAGACAACTATGGGCTCGCCTAGATGGAGTGCGTCAGAAACTGGCAATCAGTGTGACTCGTCACTACCTGAACATGGAGGCGCAGTTATGCAGAGATTTAGCAGAAGTCTTGAATCATGAACAGATGCTTTGGTTACAGAAATCTAGGGAATCTTTCTTAGTCGACGGGGACCGAAATACTAAGTTTTACCATTTATCTACAATAATCAGACGTAGACGCAACCGCGTTTCCACTCTGCAGACAGATTCGGGGGATTGGATAGATGATGCCGCTATGGTTAGAAATATGATCCTCAACTTCTTTCGAGGAATCTACACGGCTGATGTGGGACAAAGCAACCACTTTTCACCTTCGCCTTCTGATTTTGCTCAGCTGCAGGACACCCAACTACAGCTGCTAGGTGCGCCTTTTGTGTCATCGGAAGTGTGGGATGCCTTGAAAGGTATGGGGCTCTATAAGGCGCCAGGACCAGATGGATATCCGTCAGCCTTCTACCAGCATAATTGGGATGTCATAGGGACTCAGGTGTCGAATACGGTGTTGGGCATGTTGAACGAAGGTGCATTCCCGGACGCCATTGCAGACGCCCTTCTTGTGACGATACCGAAAATCCATGTTCCGACCAAGCCTGCTCATTTCAGGCCAATTGCACTCCTTAATTCCATCTTCAAGATGGCTACGAAGTGTATCGTCAACCGTATCAAACCATTTCTGGAAAATCTCATTGCTCCAACCCAGGCAAGCTTCGTCCCAGGACGTCAAATCATTGACAATGTTGTTATTGTCCAAGAGATCCTGCACTCTATGGCTGAAAGGAGGAGGAGACGCTGGATGCTAGTTAAGGTCGACTTAGAAAAGGCCTATGACCGGATCGATTGGAGTTTCTTGCAAGATACACTTGTTCTAGCTGGCTTTCCCCAACACCTCATTAGTGTCATAATGAAGTGTCGAACGGTTGGAAAGATGAAGCTGATTTGGCAAGGAGAAGCGGAAGGTGAAATCACGGCTACCCGAGGGATCCGACAAGGAGATCCTTTATCGCCTTACTTATTTGTATTGTGTATGGAGCGGTTATCACACACAATCAATGAGGCTGTCGAACAGGGAAGGTGGAAGCCGATCAACTTGAACGGGGTGGTGTTGTCTCACTTGTTCTTTGCCGATGATCTTGTCCTTATGGCCGAGGCTTCAGTCGAACAAGCTACAACAGTAAAGGCTTGCTTAGATAGGTTCTGCTTGAGCTCTGGAGAGAAGGTCAATTTCATGAAAAGCTCAATCCTATTTTCTAGAAATGTCCCGGCCAACGCCAAGGGAAGCATCAGTAACGCCCTGGGTATACCAATTTCCACGGAGTTTGGAAACTATTTGGGGGTGTCGACTGCCACGGGGAGAATGACGAGAGATCGATACCGATTTCTGCTAGACAAGGTAACGGCAAGACTGCAAGGATGGAAGGCGAAGTCACTCTCTTTTGCGGGTAGAGTAACCCTTGCCAACTCGGTCCTAACAAGTCTACCGGTCTACGCTATGCAGTCCAGCATGGTGCCTCGGGGCATCTGTGATGAAATTGATCGTCAAGTTCGAGGGTTTATTTGGGGGTCGACAGCTGAAGAAAGAAAACCCCATCTTCTCAATTGGAAGATAGTTACATCTCCTAAGCCGGAAGGTGGGCTTGGTGTTCGTTCAATGCGGGTCTCCAACCAAGCCATCCTTGCTAAGCTTAGCTGGCGTCTCCTGAAGAAACCGACTACCCTATGGAGCCGTGTCGTTCGGGCAAAATACTGCCACAGAAGGGCGGATGTTGATATGTTCGAGCGGAGATCGAGCGCCTCAAACACTTGGAAAGGTATCCTCCATGGTGCCGAAGTTCTTACGCCGCATCTTCGAGTGGCAATTGGCGATGGTGCATCCACTTTATTTTGGATTCACCCCTGGTTATCAGAAACCCCACTCATGGACGTCGCCCTATAGCCGGTTCCGGAGAGTATTCTTGGGGTAACGGTGGCCGAGATGACAGTCCAAGGAGGCTGGAACTGGCAACTCCTTTCGAGTTATCTGGGTCCGGAGGTGCGGCAATTATTACAGTCAATCTACTTGTCGCCTGGAGAAGGAGTTGCTGATGAGTATTTTTGGGGCCTCACTCATTCGGGTGATTTCACAACAAGCTTTGCAACTCGCGTAATTCGCAAAGACATGGGGGAGACAACCCGATCGACTGGATGGGGTCGCATATGGAAAGCGCCGGCTCAGTAGAGAGCACGGGCCTTTCTTTATCTGGCTGCCCTGGACTGTATCTTGTCCAACGAGAACCGCTTCCGTCAACACTGCTCAACCTCCGCCTCTTGCCCAAGATGCTCGGCGGTGGAATCAAGCCTCCATCTGCTACGTGACTGCCCTCTTATCCATTCCCTGTGGGTCAAGACCCTGCAATCAGATTCCCCGTCCTTCTTCGCTCATACGTCGGTGAAGGACTGGATCTTCGATTGCACAAAAACTGGGGATGGACCAACGTCTCTCTTTGCCTCGATGGTTTGGGCAATCTGGAAATGTCGGAACAGGTTGGTGTTTGATGGTAAAGATAATATTGATGCAATACACCCAAAGGCTATTCGTGATGCCCAGGACTACATCCGGTGCAAGTCCTCCCCGCACCCATTGTTATCGTCAGCAAGGAACGACGATGGAGAACGACTAGACTGGTGCCCCCCACCCGAAGGCTGGATCAAGCTGAACGTCGACGACGCGGTAAAGGGGAGTACTGGAAAAGCTGGCGGGGGTGGTGTCTTCACAAACCACTCCGGCAAGTTCCAGTTGGCTTTCTCCTTCATTTGCGGAATCTGTAAGCCCCGCACAGCGGAACTTTGGGCAGCTTTCTATGGCCTGCAAACAGCGAGAGATAAAGGATACCATAAGATTCTTCTTGAAACAGATTCGCGACAGGTATTGGAGCTGCTCACTGCACCGGTGAACTGCTCCTCTTTTGAGGTTCACCTTGCCACGCAGTGTCGAAGATGGCTCTCTCAAACCAATTGGGAGGTCTCCGTCACCCATATCAGACGTCAGGCTAACCAATTGGCGGACACCATTGCTAAATCTGCTCTATCATCTTCAGCTTCTTTTACATTGTTTCCTGTTGTTCCTACTTGCCTATGTACTTATTTTGACTCTGCTGCTTTCATAATAAAGAACTAGAGGCTTTAGCCTCCTCTTGGATCAAAAAAAAAAAAAAAGTCTTTCGAGGGATACGAGCCCCGCCCCGCCCCGACCTCATGCTCTTATCTTTAGTCGCAGATCTAGGAGCGAAGGTGGTGGATCGCCATTTTGAATGTCACTTGGATCCACTTTAAATAATTTTTTTTATCAACAATCAGTAAATCATATTCTTTCATATAAATGGTTACGAAAAGATTTTACCCAATATTAACCAAATATTTATTCAATTAATGAAGTGAAAAAGCATTTATTTATCTTTTTTTTAGCCATTATTTTCTCTATTCTATTTTTTTTGGTAGAAATCTTCTTTTTTTTTAGAACGGTAGAAATCTTCTTAATTTATTCTAGGTTGACACTTTATTTATCTTTTTTTAGCCATTATTTTATTTATTCTAGGTTGACACTTCTCAATAATCGTACCATTTAGCCAATATAGTTGTTACTTATGACAACATTATATTTAGAAAAAATTTGCGAAATGGGCACAATAATTGGACGTATTTGCGAAATAGACGCGAGTTTGGACAAATTTGCGAAATAGCCCCTATATATATACCTAATTTACTTTCTGTACGGACATTTTTTCGTGTTTCCAAAAAATCGCGTTCTTCCTCATTCGAACTCTCTCTTTGCTCGAAAATTTTCAACTTGCGTTTCTGGCTTTCCATCTCCGGTTTTGTGCTTTTTCCGGCTCGATTGCTCTTCCTTGCTTCTGTAAAGCTCGGAGTTTGCATCGTTTACTTCAATGTCGTCATCCAGTATCTCAGGTATAAATTTGGCGGATTTTTGCGAAATTTGTCGTGCTAGGGTTTTGGAATATGCTCGTTTATGTTGATTTTATTGTTTGTTCATTATACTATTGACAATCTATGGTAAATCGATGCTTTATATGCATTCTTATGTGCGGTTCTTAGTACTTTCCGTCGTTTTTGGAAGTTGCATATGTAAATTCGGGTTTTTGAACTGTTTCTTTTCGTCAAATTTGCGTTGTGGCACTTTGTAAGTGCCTATTTAGTGTTCTTCGTGTATGTGTACCTGTTTTCCATGCTTTTGATTGTTTGTGTCGATGATACTGTACTTATCTGCTGCTATGTTCAAGTGTATGGCGCTGACACTGTCTGTTTTTGTGTTAGCTTGTTGCAGTTCCAACAATGTATGTGTTTGGATTTGGTATTTTGTGTGTGTGTTTTGTAATGTTCATGTTATTTTACTATGTCTGTGTAACATTATATTGTTATTGTTTGTTGTTGTTTATGTCATCACATATTATGTTATTGTCTTTTTACATTTTTTTGTATTTTGTTGCTTGCAGGAACTCAATCTTCTGATTCATCCACCTCTTATCCTGGTTCTGATGTAAGTTATTTTTTATTTTGATGAGCAAGTTGTAGTTTTTTCTTAATCTGATGGTTGTTTTTTTTTCTTAATTGTCTGTTATTGATCAGGGTTTGGAATATTGCATTCCTGTTTCTGAGCGATTTCGTTGTAGATCCAACATATATTCACATCCTTCTGTCTGTGATCTGATCAAGGAGCATTTGTGTCCTTCTCAATACAATACTCTGCAAAAAAGTTGCGTTGGATGGGTGCTGACGCAAGGCACCAAAATGGTTTTGAATTTTCAGCTTATGCATCAAATGGTGCTCCGTCAAGTACAAACACAAAAAGAGCATGAGTTGTGGTTTAGAGTTGGTGGACATCTTGCACGTTTTTCAATTGCTGAGTTTCATGTTATTACAGGTCTTCCTTGTGAAGACCGTGTTTGTAATATCCCAACGAAAGTGTCAATATTTGAATTTTTTGGGCAGAAGAAAATGACTCATGATGAGTTACTTGATCGTTTCATATTTGAGAAAAAGATGTCTAAGAAGAAGTTGATTACGGCAAAGTTGTTGCTGATTGAGAGGTTAATTGTTTATAGGAGGTCAGAAGTTGTAAGTGCACAATTCTTATCTCTTGCGTGCAATGAGAAGGAGTTTGAACTATATCCTTGGGGTAGAGAGTCATATACCCGTTTGTTGAAGTCATTGAAGAGTTCTTCTGTTGCAGATCGGATGGGGTTAGGGGTTCTTATCAAATGTATGGGTATTGCCTTGCATTCCAGGTATTGTGCTTTAGTTACTGCTTGTCTTATGTCATCATTTTTTTTTCTGTGTCAGCACAACTTTAATGCTTATGTGAGCATTATTTAAATATTGTTTTGTAGTTTCATAACGAGTTTTCTTTTGTAACAGGCTTGAATATTAGAAGCTTTCCCAGCTATATCCGTTAATTTTGACTGTAATTTTAAGATGCCTGAACTAGATCCATACTCGTTGCACTGGCAATGTGATTATAGCCAAGTATACGCTGAAGCTGAGAAGTTCTTTCATGGGGATTTGGTAATATTTTTATATTTTCTCTCTGAAATAACATTTTTATTTGATTCATCTTTGGGTTTTTATTCTGATACATGTGTTTTGTCCAGAGTCCGTTGTTCCCTATTTATGGGGAGTTTGCACGCACCGAACGAATGGCGTTTGCTGGTGAAAAAGCTGATGCTGTAGTTGATGCAATAGTTGTTGCATCAGTTGAAGAAATAGTTTCTGGACCTGTTGATGCGACTTTGTATGAGAGTCGTCGTGTTCGTAGAAGGGCATATGAAGCTAAGTTTTCAAATAGGGCTCCCCAAGTTGAGGAGGAAGAAGCTAATGCGTTGCAGAAACATGATGAAGGCGAGACATCAAAGAAGAAGACACCTGCGAAGAGAGGCAAGGCTGCTAGAAAGAAACAGGATGGTAAGTCCTTTGAAACTGCTTTTGAAGTTTTCCCAGAGGGGGATAAAGAAGATATAGGGACCTCAAAGAAGAGAAAATCTTCCGCTGGAGTGATGGGTGGTAAAAAGAAACAGAAGGTGCAGTCCAGCGATAGCTCTGAGGAACGGGTTCCCCTGAGGAGGGGTCGTTCTGCAAGTCGTGTTCTATTCAATCCATACATTGCTCTAGACCGTAAAAAATCTGTCAAGAGTGATGTAAAGACGCCTCGACAGAAGGCTTCAACAGTGAGGACAGGTGCTAGAGTTATTCCTTCTAAGGTGGTTAAGGGAGTTACTGCTGACACAGATTTGCACAAGGAGGTTGATGTGGTTGCTTCACCTTCCAAGCGATGTCGGTTGGGTACTGATTCATGTGACCTTTTAGAAGATGATGTCCCGCTGAATATTGTCTTTCAGCGGAGGTATAAGATGAAGAAGAACGGTGGTGTAAGTAGTTGTAGGCCATTATATGATAGTAATGTTGACAAGTCTTTTATTATTCCTTCAGTTCCTGTTGTTGATACCGAGGGTGCACATGTAGTGAAGCCTGTAGATATTCATGTTGCAGTCTCTACACCTGGGTGTGAAGTCAGTGTTGGTGATGACAAGGGTGAAGATTTTACTGCTGACACCCATACTTCCAAATCTTGTGGTGAAATTCCTGTTTGCGAAGACAAGGTTGATGTTTTGCACTCTGACACCCATTCCCCTAAATCCGATAAATTGGATGCTTGTCAAACTGTGAGGCTATATGTTTTGGCCGACCTTGCAGATGGCATTGATTGTGGTGACACCGTTGAAGGAGTTGAGACACCTTCTGCTGACAGTGATGGAGAGGGTGATGTGCCGACCCCTTCTGTTCAGAGGTCACCTCTGGGGAGTGTTGAAGCACATGATTTTGTTGGTGGGCAGTCTGTGCTGGGGCAAACATCTGCTGCTTGTGAAAATGAATATGTTCGGATTTCAAGTGATGAAGCTGACAAAATAGCAGTGTCATCAGAGAAAGTGGTTGATATTGAAGATATTTCTCCTCAAATGGATGCTAAAGATGATCCAACTTGTGAGTTGCCTCCTAAATCCCATGGTGATTCTTTTGCTTCTTCTCTCCCATCTCATCCTGACTGGGTGAAGGAGATTTATAGCAGGATTGCGAAGCTTGAAGAGGTCCCTAAGATTATGCATCTATTGTCTGCAAGGCTAGATGCAATTGAAACAAAGATTGTTGAGTTGAATGGGAGCCTTCAAGTGTTTGGTGAGATGGAGAAGAGGTACGATGAGCTTGAGGTTAGGGTTGCTAATTATGAAGCTTTGATTGAGAGGTTGCAGTCAAACCCTGTCAAGCCTGATGTTAAGGACACTTTTGCAAAAGTTGATGACGAAAGTGTTAGTGGTGCTAAGTGTCACGACACACCTGTGAAGGCTTGTGATAAGCACGTTGCTGGTAAGACTGCGAGCTCTCCTGCGGTATTTCATGATGAAAGCACCAGTGGTGGTAAGTGCCAGGGCACACCTGCGAAGGCTGATGATAAGCACATTGCTCGTAAGTGTGCGAGCTCTCCTGCGATAGTTGATGGTGAACATGTCAGGTCTGGTAAGCCCCAGGACACACGCGTGAAGGCTGATGATAAGCACGTTCCTGGCAAGCCCGACGGCCCTCTTGTGAGAGGCGATGATGAACGTGTCAGTGGTGGTGAACCCCAGGCCACACCTGTGAAGGCTGTTGTTGAAGATGTGAACAAAATTTTGAATGATGTTGTGTCTGATCTTCAGTAGTCTTTCCCTGACGAGGAGTTAATGTTGAAATCATCTCCCGCTTCTGTTGAAGTTGTGCCCGTGTCTTTGCCTTCATTAAGTACTGAGGTTCCAAGAGTGGGTAAGGAGTCTCCACCTGTTGTTGCTGACACTGATTTTAAGGTTTTTGGAGATGAGGTTGGGTTTCCAGCAATTTCAGTTGAAGTGCCTCAATCTACAAAGTGTGAAGGCGAAGGCGTTGGTGGTAAAGTTGCTGGAGTTACGGTTGACCCATCCCTGGAAAAGTACAATTGTCTGTCTGACAATGAGGACGACAAGGTCGCAGGCGTTGATTGGGATTCATTCGCCAAGTATCCTGCAATCCAAATCGAAGTGGACCAACTAAAGGCTTCCAAACTTATCCCATCAAACAGTACATTCTTGTATGGTCTAGTTGTGGAAGTGAAGAAAGTGAGGATGCCAAAGCATGCCCCTAAGAAATCACTGATCAGCTCAGAAGATCATGAATTTATTTATGGACTCGTAAAAAAGCAAAGGTATGGTTTAATTTTATGTTTAGTATTTTGTATGAAATGTTGTTGTTATTGTATTAGTTACAGCATCTTATGCTATATTTTTTTTTTTTTGATTGGGAAAGAATTCGGGTGGGATAGCCCTACCCGGCAGCATCCTTACGGATGAGGTCAAGAAGACCAAAATCATTTTTAATATCGACTCCTCGGGCAGAGTGGCTAAGGTGTGCAACCTTATCAGCCACTCTATTGCCCATGTGAGGAATGTGAAAGAACATAGCTTCTTTCACCGTCGATAGCAGTAATTGTGTATCCGAGAGGATTAGTTCGATTTCCCATGGACATGAAGATTTCCCCTTTAAATGGTCGATTATGATCTTACAATCGCCTTCAATTTGGATCCTTTGAATGTTTAGTTGTCGGATTTTTTGAACACCCAATTTTAGGGCTAAAGCCTCCGCTTTAAGGGGGTTTTGTTTTCCATGCAGCTGGTGTTGAATGAAAACTGGTTGTCCTTCCCAATCCCTAATAATTGCACCCGCTGAACTATCGCCATTAGAAAGGGCAGAACCGTCAAAATTTAGTTTGTACGTACCCCTAGGAGGCTTCCGCCAATGAACGGAACGTTGTTTCTTACTTTGTTTTGTCGAGTGCAGCTGAGGGGGGCGAAGCTCTTCTTCAAATTCCATTTCCCGCACAGATGTTCTGTTCCAGTTGTCTATATACGTTTTGATCATTTGTAGAGCCTTATCTTTATGTGGGATAGTAGTCTGCTGGAACAGAAATTGATTCCTAATATACCATGTCGACCACCAGGAGAAAGCAAGCTTGGATATGGCGGTGGAGTTTAGTCTCTTCCCAAGGGCAGATAGAATGGGCCTGATATCCCGGGACTGGGCAATCATGCAAGCAACCATTGATTGATCTTGGATCGGCAGCTGGTGAATTGATGTGATAAAGGGACATTCCAAAAACAAATGGACCTCATCCTCCGACGCCAAATTACATAGTGAACAGGTGGAAGGAACCGCCGAACCCCTACAGGACAGCCTAGAGGCTGTGGGGAGGCCATTCTGAGCTATTTTCCAAAGGAAGTTCTTAACTTTCGGAGGGGTATCGATCTTCCAAATCCAGTCATTACTGTCCGGGGTTGCAGTGGCTTGAGATGTAATCAATTTATGTGCACTGGCAGTAGTAAACCATCCTTCCCTATCCGACCACCAGTATAGACGGTCTTGTAATTCCGATGCAGGAAGCGGGATGTCTAGAATGTCTTGTACCAGATTTTTAGGGAGGTTACGTTTTAGTTTTTCAGTCCACCACTTGCCCCCCAAAATAAAGTCACTAACCGTTTCCTCCTGATCGTAATCTAGAGGACAGTTCTCCCTAGCCAGAAGAGGTGAGGTAGAGATCCAATTATCTGTCCAGAATTTTATTGAGTGCCCATTTCCTACTGACCAAATTAGGCCAGTTTTAAATTTATCTATTAGTTCCGATAGCTTGGTCCATTGCCAAGAGCACGATCCCGATCTTCTGTACTCGAAAATACTTGTGGTACGCAGATATTTATGTCTAATCAGAGTAACCCACACATTACTAGGCTCTGCCAGAATCTTCCACAAGAGCTTCATCTGGAGAGCAACATTCATATCGCTTGATTTATGAATTCCTAGCCCCCCAAACTGTTTCGGTTTGCATATCCTGTCCCAGCTAATTAGCGGCCGGTATTGGAGGTCCTTATTCCAAAAGAAAGATCGGTTTATCTGGTCAAGTTCTTTATGCATAGAAGCAGGGAGCATAGAGTTCTGCATCACATGAAGAGGCTTAGCCGAGAGGTTGGAGTTTATTAGTGTAGCACGACCTTGTTGGGAGAGGGTATTAGCCCTCCATTTTGTCAGTTGTTGTTTAGATTTACAGATGATGTCTTCAAATGTACTACTTGTGACTCTGCCATTGATAATAGGACAACCAAGATATTTTTCTATTGAGTTTTCCTCAGTAATGTTGAGGCAATTACGCAACTGGAGAATCCTATGATTTGAAATCCCCCGAGTTGCTTGGAAGCATGATTTGTGGTAATTGACTTTTTGGCCAGACACTTTGCAATATGAGTCAATGATCGCCTTAACTTTGTGCCCTGCTTCAACGCTTCCCTTTGAGAAGATGATGATATCGTCAGCAAAGGAGAGGAACGGAACACGGGGCCCGTTGCGTCCAATCGGGAAGCCTAGCTGAGATCTATCTAAGCTAGCTTCCGCTGTTAGTTTTTGGGCTAGAACCTCTGCTCCTAAAATGAATAGAAAGGGGGATAGCGGATCGCCCTGGCGGATACCTCTTGACGGAAGAAACAGGTCCGTAGGCCCATTGTTAACTAACACCGAGAATGAGACAGTCGTAATGCATTCCATAATCCACGCGACAAACCTTTCATGGAATCCGAATCTGAGAAGCACACTTTTGAGGAAGTGCCAGTCCACCCTATCGTAGGCTTTTTCCATGTCTAATTTTATGGCCAACCATCCTTCCCGACCCCTACGATTCTTGTAAGAGTGGAAGATTTCATGTGCTATTAGGATGTTGTCCTGTATAGCCCTGTCTGAAACAAAGGCACCCTGAAGTGGATGTATGAGTTTACCAATAACTTTTTTCATTCTTTCTGTCAGAATTTTGGAAATTATTTTGTAGACATTGGAACACAGGCTGATGGGCCTGTAGTGACTAGTAGTCGTGGGAGCATCACTCTTTGGAAGCAGGGAGATAAAAGTATGGTTAATTTGTCGGAGCATTTTACCGGAATGGAAAAACCCTTTTACCGCACATATTACCGATTTTCCGATAATATCCCAATATTTTGTATAGAATTCAGCCGTGAATCCATCAGGTCCTGGGGACTTGTTTCGGCCTAGACTAAAGACCGATGTTTTAATTTCTGAATTAGTCGGGATTGCTGTAAGATAACAGTTTTCATCTGGTGAGATGGCCGGTTGTATGAGTTCCAGAAGTTCGTTAAGAAGGCCGTCATCGGTTGGCTCTTTCTTAAACCTTTTTTCAAAATCCCGTTTTATCTCAGTCCTAACATTTTCTTCTCCCATGACCACCGTGCCAGTGGAGGATAGGATGTTGCGTATCTGTTTTCTATGTCGTCGTCCTGAAGCTACTCGATGGAAATAAGCCGTGTTTGAATCTGAGAGTTTTAAATGCTTAGTTTTAGCCCTTTGGCTCCAGAAAGATTTCTGAAATAAAAGGAGCTTATCCCTCTTCACAATGAGTTGCTTTTCTCTCTTTTGATCTGCTTGAGAGTTAAAGCCAGGTCTCGTGGACTGAATACGCAGCAGCTCAGAATCTACGTTTTTTAATTGACGGAAGATGTTGCCGAAGCTTGTCTTATTCCATTCTTTTGCCTTGTTTTTTAGTATTTTTTGTTTAAACATTAATTGGAACATAGCCGATCCAGGGCATGTTGCCCTCCAGGATTGCTTGACTATGTTACGAAAATCTTTCCGCAACAGCCAGGCGTTTTCGAATTTGAAAGGTGGTGCCTTGAAGATAGAATTGTCCTCGAAAGATATGGAAATTGGGCAGTGATCTGAGGTAGAAAAGGCACCATGATAGGTTATCATATTAGGGAATGATGCTTGGATCTGTTGGTGAACAAGCACTCGGTCAAGTTTTTCGCGGATATTGAAATCTTCGTCCGGGTTCTTCCTCCAAGTGAACGGGTTTCCAAATGTAGGAAGGTCAAGGAGAGAGCAGTCGTTTTTAAAAGAGATTAGACGCGAGAACCTGGTGACCCGGGTAGGGGCCCCGCCGAGTTTATCAGAGTTGCACAGAATTTCATTTAGGTCCCCAAGCACAATGCACGGAATAGTGGAATCATTTACAATTATTGTTAACATTTCCCAAAATATATCTTTATCCGTTGGTGTCGGAGGTGCATATACAAACAGAGCTAGGATCGGAAATCCATCCTGGGGGCTCTCAATTCGGAGGCCGATGATGCGAGGAGCATGGATAGCTATGGAAATAGAAAAATTTAGCAATTGATGAGATTTCCAGATGACTCCAATTCCCCCAGATCTTCCAACAGCTGGCGACCATACCCCTTCGTCGAAACCAATATTTCTCCATAATTTGTCATCGGGGATATTTTCCGATTTTGTTTCCGCTAACGACATGATTTGAATGTGGTCGTTTTTACACATAGAATCAATTTCCGTCCAAAAGGTTCGTTTCCCAATCCCTCGACAGTTCCAGAAGCAAATCTTCATAAAAAACCTATAATGATTAAAGGACTAATGTTCCGAGTCCTCAAATCGAGACATTGTAGCGAATGTGATGAGTAATTATTCATGGTGAGCCTTGTTGTTTGAAGATAGTAATTTCCTAGTTTCCAAGCTTGTTTCAGGCGATAGGCCCATACGAAGGGCCGAAGCCAATCAGATGGCGCAGCCCACCTGGACCTACCAATCCGACTCCCTTGTCTACACTTAAACTTGGAGAACATAAAAGCCCATCCAAAGGTGCTGCTACTTGGAAATAGATTGGCAATGAGGAAGCCATTACTAGGCTCCCAACACAGCGTGTAAACAGCCGGAGTAGAGCATGCCATTAGTTGAGTGGAGATCACCCCATTTTTTTTGGTAGGGAAAACAATGAAACCAAACATTATATCTGCAGGCACATCAGTATGGAAATAGCCACACAGTGGTAACACAAAAGAGAGAAGAAAATCAATGAAGGACTTCTTAACATCACTCAGTGCAAAAACTTCCTTGAACAAATTCAGTTTCACAAGCACAGGTTCACAGGCAGTATTAATAAAAGTTGCATCATAAGTTGAGAATGGGAAGAAAACCCATAAACTAGTAGTGCACTTATTCCCAGCCAGGGTGTAGATGTAGAACCGTGATAGCGCCGAGATCGCAGGACAATCCACATCCAAAGCCAGAGCCACTGCAGACAGTTTGTCCAAGCATTTCTGCAAACCTTCACGGGATGTAGATGGTGAAAGAGCAAACACAACTTTCACTGGTTTGTTCACTCCCCAAGAGAGAGTTCTGTTCTGTATCATACAAAGAAGTTTATCCAGACCAGATGTCGGGAAAACGAATTTCACTAAAGGGATTATATAATATTTCATAGGAGCCAAAAGGTAATGTACTGCAGCAAACCTGTAGCAAGACGGAGAGACACAAAATTTAGTAGCGGAAAGCAGTCTCACAATCCGCAAGGAAACTGATGCTAGGAGGAGCACAGCAAAGTTCGACAGATATGTAGAACCTTCAGGCACCTGTTTAACCATCAATTTCAGAGGGCCCTTTCGGGAGGTAGAGGGTGAAGAAGCACATGGCTCCTTCACGTTTTTGTTGGGGCACCGATAAACGGTGGTTTGTTGAGTCAAAGACAGTATATTAACCAGAGCATTTGTGAGAAATAAAAGATTCATTGAAGGTTTTGTAGAGCTGAGAAAGGAGAACAATGTCGTATGAGTAGGGACGAACCTGATGGTAAGTAATACAGTCAGATCAACACGATCAGTATTCAGGAACCCAACGATCGAGCAAAGGAAGCAAGAAAAGAGACGCAACAGCCACACCCCGCCACCAAGCCGAAGAGACGCAGCCCCGAGGCCTGACCAGCCGCCACATGAAGGCCAGAAAACCATGGAACCCCCACCCACACCGCCGGAGAGCTCTTTCGAAAATCTTTCATCACAGATTGCTTGACAGGCCTTCTGAACATCCCAATCCCCAACCACCAACCGCCCGACGGCCCCGGCCACCAAGCCACGGACATCCCGCAGCGCCGAGGGAGGCAAGGGAGGAGAATAAACTCCGATTCCCCCCTGCTGAAGAATATGTAACAGGAACACAAAAGAAGAAGGACCACGAACTGAGAAGTATTCGGGTTGACAGAGATGTGGGCAAGGTCGCAACCACATCGACCAAAAAGAAGTCGGTCTGGGAAGACAAGATTTGTCCCAAATTCGAGCACAGATCCAGCAAAGAGGAAGAATACTACATGGATCTGTAGCATATTTAGCCTGATTAAGCTTGAACGAAGGGATTTGGGGGGAGAGCTTGAAGGAGCAAGGGCTTGAGATGAGTTTTTAGAGAAGGAAATTGGGGGCGCGTACAAGAGCGCGTTCTCCATCTCCCTGGGGAGTTTTTTATTTTGCATCTTATGCTATATATATATATATATATATATATATATATATATATATATATATATATTAATTTTGCTTTGTGTACTCTTTGGCAGGAATTTTTCCGTTGTTGGTCCAACCTCAAGGGTTGATAGAAAGTTTTTCCAGCGTATTTTATTGAAGAATATGTGGTTTGATTGTCAAGTAATAACTGGTTGTATTTCTACATTATATATATATATTTGTGGATTACTTTTTATTGTATTATTTGATTGTTGAATTCACTTTTTTGTTACTTTGTTTAGCATCTAGAAGCAGGTTTGATTCACATTAGGAAGCGCATTCATGAGGACCCTGTCAAGTATCGAGATGTTCTTGTTCTTGATTGGCTATTTTATCTGAAGTACCTTCCCGACTATGCTTCATGTTATGGGATAGACATAGATCTTGAATCCAGCATTGAGGATTATTTTGTCGGTACGTGCCCTGCTGATTATGGGAAGCCATGGGCATCGGTAAAGAAAATTTACACAATTTTCAATGTTATAAACAAGCACTGGGTGGCGTTGGAGATTAAAATTGAGGATAGGGTCATCAATGTGTTCGATTGCAATGTTCCTGCTGTTAGGGAAGGTGTTCTTGAAGAACAATTGCAACCGTTTGCTATTTGGCTCCCAATTCATTTAGCAAAGGCTGGGCTATTTGAAAACTTCGATTCCTCTCCTTTCCAGCTATACATGGTTCCTGGGTTAATGCATGATTCTACTGGGTATGTATTTGTTATCTTGTTTTGTTCTTTGGTTACGTTTAGATACTTGTTATTTATGTCCTTACATTACATTGTTTCTTTCTTTGTCTACAGGGCTTCATGCGGTGTGTTTACATTAAAAGCGATTGAAGCTTCTGTATTTGGGGGAGATGTTAAAAATTTCAACAACGAAAAGATCTTTCGTTTTAGAGAACTCATGTGTGCAGATCTGATCAAAGAAACTTGGAGTTTTAAATTTTAAAGAACCAGTAGTTAGATAGGTTATTGTTGTTTAAGTGGGGAAGTTTGGATGTAATCTGACAAAATAAGTGCTCAAGATATATAAGAGAACATTATGGGCTGACACTAGCTGCCTAAGTACGAAAATAGTGGTGACACTGATGTTAGTTTCAAGCAGCGTTGAGTCTGTTGTTGTATTTTGCTGAACACTAGGTTAAATTTTGCACACAAATTGATCTTTGTGAAATTTTGCTCATTATGATCCTATTTTTCGTTAATATAATTTTCTACTTTTTAAATCTATATTTTCTTACGTTGCTGTCTTGTTTTTGGTCATCGTTCGAATTAAATTTCATACCGTGGTAGATTGGTGAAAATTTGCTCAACATGATCATATTTTTGCTGAACAACAGGTTAAATTTTGCAAAACAATTAATCTTTGTGAATTTGTGCCCAATAACATCTTATTTTTACTTAATATAATTTTTGAATCTTTAAATATATATTTTTTTACGATGCTGCCTTTTTTTGGTCATCGTTAGAATGAAATTGCCTACAATGGTCGATTAGTGAAAATTTGCTCAACATGATCATATTTTCGTTGAACAATAGGTTAAACTTTGCACAACAATTGATCTATGTGAATTTGTTCCCAATATGATATTATTTTTCCTTAATATAATTTTTGATTTTTCAAACATATTTATCTCATCATGTTGTCCTTTATTTGGCCATAATTAAAATTAAATTGCACACCATGGTCGATTTGTGGAAATTTGCTCAACATGATATTATTTTTGCTGAACACTAGGTTAAATTTTGCACAACAATAGGATTTGGACCAAATTGGTGGTTGATTTATTTTAAACCTCAAGAAATGAGACTGTGGCCCATTAACTGATGTAAGGAGTTGGCCCAAGTCGGTAACTTTATTTAAAGCGGTGTTCTTCCTCGTTTCTTCAGAAGTCCAACGTCATTCAAACCCTTTCCACTCTCTTCATCCTTACCCTCTCTCCAAGTCCTTTCGTCTTCCTCCACAAGCTCTTCCTCTTTCCGAAGTCTTCTTCCCAAAGGTGCGTCCTTTCTCATCTATTTCTCTCCCTTTCGATCTCCTGTAAACTTTATAAAATCGGTTATTGTTTTCACATTTTTCCAGCAAGTGTTCTTTTGTTTTTTCTTGATTTTTAGATGATTTTTTCATCCTCTTTCAGTCGGTTAGGGTTTTGATTTCACCAATTTATATGAGTGTATATTTATTTTGTGTTGTGTATGTTTTGTATCCTTAGATGGCACTTCCAATTGAAGTTCAAATTGGTTACCATTACACTGTTGGGTCTTTTGAAGTGGTAATCACACCACGGCAGACGCCTGTTTATGGACCTAGCATCTTGCACGTGGCTATCAATTCTGAAAGGATCCCTGAGCTGTACCTGGACCATTTCACTGAGTGGAATGGGTTGCCAATGACTTATGAACAGTGTGATCAGTTGTTACATGAAGCAGGGGACACTGCTGTGGTTCGAACTCAAGTAGCCAACCTGATACTAATGGATTATACTCACAGGTGGTTTTCAGGCGATGCTGAGTTCGTTGAATATGGGCTCTGCCCTGATCTCATTATCGATGTACGTTTCATTGAAGAATCTGAAGATGACATGAGCTCTGATTCAAGCTCTCAATCTGAGATGAGCATCGATGAAGAAGAGGATGTGGATCCCCCAGCTTCTCCAGAGCATGTGGATCCCCCAGCTTCTCCAGAGGATGTGGACCAGTGCTCTATATGTCTTGAGCCGATGCTGCCATCAACGCCGACCCTTCGGTCAGTGTGTCCCCATACCTTCCACACATAGTGTATTCTAGAGTGGTTGTCGTATGAACCCATTTGTCCACTATGTCGAGCACCCTTTTAGGCTTATTTGTAATCTATATTTTGTTGGAAAAGACATTGTAGGTGCAACTATTTTGTGGTAGTTAAGCTAATGGAATGTATGGTATGAATGGAAGTCGGTATCTGGCACCTTTTTGTATATGATTTCCATTCTAATCATACCAAATGTATTTTGTAACTATTTGTCTTAACTGGTGTTTGGAAATGTATAATATTAATGAAATTAATGCACTGTTAAATTTGTTTGTGTATGATACTGTGTTTTATTTTAGGAAGAAAGCCCACCTGATCTTTGATGAATATGCTTATATATTATGGGTGGTGACAGTGGCCTAGTTTTTTTTTGTTGTTGAAGTGTATATTTTGTAAAGAGGTTTTTCATGGCCAAAGTATTGTTAACATTTATTGTCTGATTAGTTTAAAGTAATGCCAACACCATACTTGTATTTTTTGATTTTGCAGTGTGTGTGGTGACACTAGGTGTTTGGTGTCCCAATTAGTGCTGACAGTGATGACACGAGTGTTGTATTTTTTTATTATTAAGTGTATGGGTGTGAAAGAGATGTTTAATGACCATATTATTGTTGACATTGTGGGTTATATTAGTTTGAATTTGTGGTGTCACCAGTTTGATCGTTTTTGATATTTGGATTTCATGTGGTGACACTAGGTGTTTTAGACCCAAAGTAGTGCTGACACTGATACTAGTTACAAATAGTGGGAACACTACACTTGTATATATTAATTTCAAAGTGTATGTGGTTGCCAGAGGTGTTTAATGCACATAGTATTGCCACCAGACGTGTATTAGTTACAACTAGTGGTGATACCAGTCTTATATTCTATGGTTTTATGAGTGTATGTTGTGTAAGATAAACTTTCTCAACAATATATTATTTTTGCACCACAATTGAGACTTGTGAAATTTTGTCCATTATGATTCAATTTTACTTGTAAACCTAATTTTATAGTTTCTTACTATAGTGTTACACAACGTGGTCTTAATTTTTTCAATGATAGAATAAAGTTGCACAATGTGTGGGGGTGATTGGTGTAATTTTGCTCAACATCAACTTATTTTTGCTCAACAGTAGTTTATGGTTGCACAACAGTAGTTTATGGTTAAAATGTTATCATAATGATTATATTTTTTGTCAATATAATTTTAAAATCTTCCAATAATCTTGTTTTTTGCATCATGTTATTATTTTTGCTCATCATCAGATTAAAATTTCACAACACCGGCTATTGGTGGAAATCTGCTAAACATGATCTTATTTTTGCTTATCAACACATTAATTTTGCACAAATATTTAAATTGTTGATATTGCCTTCAACATAACTGTTGGGCTTCGTTTAGAGATGCCCGGCCCATTTCCCGCTTATTTATACTGTGCTTAAACGTTGTTCAGATTGTTTGCAAGTCGCTTCATCTTCTTCTTCTTGTTCATCTTCATCCTCTCTCGTTCTCATCCAGATTTCTTGCTTTCAAGGTGCGATTCCTGTCGTGGTATGTACTCCTTTTTGTTTTCTTCCTTTAAAAAAAACGTTATCTGTTATTTTGATGTACTGCTTCAGCAATTTTTTTATTGTTGTAATCTCCGATTTTCGTTGAACTTCCCCTTGCTTTTTAGTCTATTAATGTTCATATATTGGTGTTTGTCTTGCTTATTTCCTATTGCATTATATTCCGTGGGTGTTATGTGATTCTTACTGTCATTAAAAGTCATCAGTTAGGGTTTTTCCAGTTTTTCAGGCATTTTTACTCCTTTGTCTTTCTCAAATGTTTATTTCTTATTAATATTGATGTAATGTTTTATTTTTAAGTCAATGTCTAATGTATGAGTATATTTTGATTTTGTCTGTGTAGGTTTTCTATCCTTCAATGACATTCCCAACCTATACTGAACTAGACTACGACTACGTCGTTGGTACTTATGAGGTTGAAATATCAGCATCTGAGTCATACTGGTATGGACCGGGTCTACTTGTTGTGTCTATCCCTTAACATTCTATCACACGTCTACTTGGAATGGTTTGCCTTTGAGTCTAGCCCGCTGCAACGAAGTGCTACAGGATGCAGGAGTAACTGTTGAGGTTAGAAACCAGGTAGCCAATCGGCTTCTAATGGATTACACTAGAAGTTGGTTTGATGCTGATGCTAATCTTGTTGAGTATGGCCTTTGCCCCAATATCACCATCAATTTACATTTTTATGATGACTCTTTGTCTGATTCAAGCTATGAGTCCGACATAAACGGTGACATTCATATGGAGGTTGACCAAGCAGATCCTCCAGCACCTCCAAAGCCTATGGATGTTGACGGATTAAGGGAGATATATTACCTTGATCTTGATGATGATGAATGTACAATTTGCCTGCTTCCAATGTTGGAGTCAGATCCTGTTCTTCAAACGCCATGCCAACATCACTTTCATCCAAATTGTTTACGATCTTGGCTTTTAGTTCAAAACAACTGTCCTCTTTGCCGAGCAAAATTCTAGGTGTATATTATATAAGTGCAGTATGTAATTTTGTATGGTACTGATGTAACCGAAAATACATTTTATGAATGAAATTTATCCTTGATCACATTTCTTTATGATTTTTCTATTCAAATTATAGTAATCTTTGATATTTAAGTAGGACATTTGGTGTGACACTAGTTCATCATATTGGTGGTTTCTGCCATTGAAGTTTATGGCTTGACATTTTCTAATATTGAAGCTTATGTGTGTGACACTGTTAGGGTAAGTCCCAAAGTAGCGCTGACACTGATATTAGGTACATTTAATTGTGACCCTGGGCTAGTATTCTTTTTGTTATTTTCAAGTGTATGCTGTTGCACGAATTGGCAAGTGTTCAAAGTCTTTTGTCACATTATTTACATTGTTGGTTAGAGTAGTTGGATCTATTGGTGAAACTATTCTTATAATTTTGGCTGGTTTCTGTTTATGAACTTTTTGTGATGACACTAGGTGGATAAGACCAAAAGTAGTGCTGACACGAGATAGTTAATGTCCACCAAAGATAACTGTAACTCAAATAACTGTAATCCGTTTTCAGTTTATAGTTTTACAGTTTTGACAGTTTTTTTTTAGTTACTCTGAAATAAACTGTCACAAATAACTGTTACAAGATAAAAACTGTCTAATTGTTGCCTATATATATCCATTTATCATTCTTTGTTATCCATTGGCGCTTGAAAACTGGTTTTAACAGAAATACATCCCTCTCTAAAAAGATGAACTATGGTAACACTGTCGGGTTTTGCACGAGTTTCCATCAATTGATGGACATGCTGGATGGTGTTGTTTACCCTGGTTATCACATGAATCTAGTTGATGAAGCATGCGAGACTAACAAAGAGGCTCGCAGGGCCGAGTTGTTGGAAGCCGTCGTTGTTCATTACACATTATATGAGGAATACCAAAGATCAATAATAGTAACTGAACATCACATTCGGATTGCGTCCAAAGATGAAGACGGTGAAGCATTATCAAAGGTGACATTTGAAGTTTTATCCATAAATTTTTTCCCCATTCTGTGATTGAGTCTTGTATTTTATCTTTTATACAGATGGAAAGAGAATTGGGCAATCAAAGACAGTTGTTTGAAGACGCAAAGGACAATCTAATAGGGTGTGTTAAAGAGGTTTTAGATGCAGAAATGGAAAGGAGGAAAAAGATTGATGACTTCTTAGGACTGTAGTTCTACTATATTAATAAGTAATAACATTGGTACTTATTTATATGTTGAATGTATTTTTTTTTTGTTATTTTAGTTTATATGTGTTCCATCCTAATGATATGATGCAACATATTAATATCATAATAATCATATAATTATTTTGTAATTTCCTTCCTCATATTTCAAATTATATATTGGGACTGAAGTTTTTACGTCTATCCCTTGTTATACTGCGGACACATTTGATTAGTTTGTGGATTGTTTTGGTAAAAGTAGTGCTGACACTGTTTAACTAAGTTTTTATGTTACTGGTAATTTGCTCAACATCATCTTAGTTTTGCTAAACAATAGTTTATAATTGCACAACAAACGAATGGATATTACTAAATCAACTGTTTGAATAACATAGACCACTTGATTATAAGTGCAGAGAATTGTGCTGACACATTGAAGAACAAACACAACTGTTTAGAAGCAGTTATAGTTGTATGCATCTTGACAAATACTATCCATCAAAAAACCACTTGGACAACAAACGTCTTAACGGGTACGAGAAAACTGACCCACGGACAACAACTGTCTTAATTGGTACGAGAAAAATTTTCAGAAGTAGCGTATATAACTGTCTACACCAAAATTCATTCCAAATTTTGAAAATAAAACATGAAATTGCGTTGTGGTTGTTCAACCAAGATTCAGTCTCTGCCCCTGAATTCCTTTTGAAGTCATTCTTGCATGGGATTTTGCTGCCTTCACAACATCTGCGTTCACTTCATTTAACTCTGAGCATACTATATCTGTCAGATACTTCACACCTAGCTTTGAAATATTCTTGAAATTGCCCTTTTCCAATCCACACGTGTACCCTCTCTCTGTCCCAAAGAAGGTCTACATGTGGCGCATGAGGCATACCCCAGAATATTGAACTTTCTCCTCTCCAGCCCATGTGATGGGGACTTTTGATGTTGTTGCATCTGACACTATTTCTGCCTTTGCTAGGAGTCCCTTCTCTGTTAGATAAGCAATCAGCATATCCCCCTGCATGGATTGAATTAGAATTCATGTAATTTTAATTATAAAATGAGTTGATATTTAAATGAAATTAAGACAAGGAAAGAAATATTAGATATCAGTAGTAAAACTTACCAAACATTCAAAGGGCGATGTGAAGGGGCAAATTGTATCACCGGAAGATGGTGTGACATCAACAATTTGGACCATTTTGTTTTTAAAGTTAAAGACAACCATGACATAGTCTGCTGTTCGTTCAACCGCATATACAATCTAATCAACATAACAAAAAACAAATAAACATTAGTGATTGGTCTTCTGAACCTTATTTATTTAATTGCAAGGGAGTACCATGTCTATATCCTTCAAAGAAAGGTGTGGTGACGATGACAATACAGTATCCATGCGGAGGTTAAACCTCTTGAACTGTTCATCACAAGCTCGTACTGATACACTCTCTACATTAAACTGGTTGAAGAATAGAAATTAGTAAAAAAAACAGACGAATTGTAATAACGGCTAACAATGGAGTGTAATTGTAAGTTAAAATTGTAAGAATATTACAGTTTTGTTGATATTGACAAAAAGTCTTGCTGGTGATTGAGCATTTTTATACTGTTCCTTGTGGTTGAGGATAGCTGTCCATGCACCAATAACGACACTAGACAAGTGAGTTTCATCCTCAAGCGTAGCCATGTCTGTTCTAACAATTTCAACAGACTTGTGCTTAAACAAAATTTTCCTGCAATGTCAATCATTTTGAAGATGGATTCTATGAAAATAACCTTTTACTTGTAACTGAACATACTTTAAGAAGATTAAGTTTAAAATGAACTTACCTGTTGTGTGGTGTTTTCATTGCTAAATAGGCTGAAACAGTGCGCTCAATTTCAGAGATAGGATCTGTAATGTCAACAACACGCGAGTAATATGGGCTTCTCAAAGATGCAGAAGGTTTATGTGCTCTCCTTGTAGCTTCTTCTCTCTTCATTTTATTAAGTTGGTCTGCAGCATTTCCATCAACTATGTTGATCCGTGGCGACCTCCTTGGTGGCAAGGCAGCAGGGGGATTGCATTTTATTGTACCTCCCAAAGGGTTCACTGGTGGAGTATCAGCTTTAAATTGAGTGGGTAGGGGATTAGGAGTAGCTTCAACACCCTGTTGTATTGGAGACTGGCCATGGCTGTCTGGGGGAGCCTGGGTTGCTTCATTAGCATTCTTCATTTCAACTGATGTGTTCAATGATGTCCCTTTATCTTTCTTAAAAGCAGGGTCATCTAGAAATATATCAAAGGAAAATTCCCCGTCCACTTTGATATTTGATTTCATTTTTTGCTTGTTCTGATATGCCATTTCAATTTGAGTAATGCAATCTAATAAAACAGGATCTGCCCAGAATTTCTCTTGTGATTCGGTAAAATATGGGCTTACAGGGTCATTCATATTTGACATGTCAGCAGCATCCGTAGCCGTAGGTGCCTCAGAAATGACATTTTCCACCCCTAAAAGCTGGTTTGCTCCATGTAGAAGCCTTTTCACCTTGTCATCATGTTGTAGTTCAATCGGGACTTTCGTAGACCACTCAGCAAAATCAGAAATAGAAGACGCAAGTGCAGAAGTCTTTTGAGCAAATAACTTTATCCAACTCTATAAGATAACATCACATAAAAAATAAGAATAAAAAGTCATCAGTAAATACCAGAACATTGCTATACTGTACTAATATTACATTGAATTGGTTGAAATAATTCATACAAACCTCAACTGGGGGTGTCTCTTTTTCTGGATCAGCAGGGTGACTGGTGCCTTCATCGTTTTGTGCAGTAGGTTGTGGACAAGCTGTAGATGGTACGTCTTGATGTTGAGGAACAACTTGGCGAGCCTGGACTAATCCACATCCAAAGCCTCCAGTACTTATATCATCAGTTTCTCGTTGGCGCAAGATTTTATAATTTATGCCAACGAAAACCGGGAAAGAATGAGTCATTCTTCTTAGTGCTGTGCTTGTGAATAATTTCACCCTATCCATGTAAAACAACTGGCACACCAAGGGGATAAACATATATGATTATTACGATGGAGCAGGGAATGCTGACATAAAGAATACTATAGACATGTATATAAAAGTATGGGGGGTGAGGTTTGTACTACTGACATGGTAAAGAAATTAAGTTAACGTCAGAGCGAAGGTTTGAAAAAAAATACTTACAACCAAGAATAACAGAGGCCCTCTGAAATGGCCATTCTTGTTCTTTTCCCAACTTCTCTTTGCATCGACCAAACTTTCCAACACAATAGCACACCAATTTAGGTCTTTCAGGTCACCCAATTCAAAAACTACTCTTATTAAACTATGGTTGGCATGTCCATTTCCTAGTGTATCAACCAAGATAGAGTCCAGTATAACGATAAAGTTCAGAAGGAATTGATCACTACAGTCAGTGTCAGCTATCAATTTTTCCATAACCATAGTTGTTGTTATATTGTCCTGGACATCAAATGTGGTTTTCCACTCTTGCACAAGATTGAAATTCTCTTTAGCTGATTTTCTTCCAACTAAAACTTTCCCCAGCGGGAATCCCATTGTGATATGCACGTCTATTTCTGCAATTTCAAGTTCGCCTCCATTAGCCAACACCAAGCAACACTTGTTAGGGTCAAACTGATCCACTAACCAATACGAAAGAAGTAGTGGTAGGGTAACAATCTCCAAGTTGAACAAAAATCCAAAGCCAATATCCTCAATCATTTTCCTTTGCTTGGCATTCAATTTTTTCAAGGATGACACCAGCAAGCGTGGGCTTGACCGTGATTTCAATGATGGGAGATTTTTTTGTCTAGTGTTTCTCTCACTCCTCACAACCAGCTGCCTGTTTTCTGCGATAGGTTGTATGTCTGTGGTATCTGTTTGCTCATCAGATGTTATGATATGCACAGTTGGGTTTACATGTTCAACAACCGTCTCAGTAGGTGAATGGGTTTCCAGCCTTGCAATTTCAATGGTCTCCACAGCAACAGTGCTAACACGAAGATCAATCCCAGGGTGCACTTCTCTCTTACTGTTTTTTCTTACAAGCGGTTGCGAATCTTTGGATTCAAGTGATCTACAACCCTCCCCTACTTCCAAGGATTTACCAGTCTCAGTATCAACAGATAGTTCATCCTTGAAGGGAGGTGAATCTCTAGATAAATCAACTACTGGAGGTTTAACTCCAGATCGTTTTGATCTCTTCGAATTTCTATTTTGACTGTCTAGAACAGGTGAATCACTTACACTCTGCGGACGTTTACCTATAGAATGAACACTTACAATCAATTTATACAAATATAATTGAAGATATGACACTGTGAGAGACTGTATTTTATGCCGAACAAATTCCCAAATTCCCAAATTATCAAATTCCCAAATTCAGCCTCTAGATTAATCACATTAACTTCAATTTATTATGCGAAAGAAATTGAAATAGCAATGGTAGGTCTTGTAAGGCTGAAAAATTTCTTGATTATAAACATTAAATTCGCTTGAATAAGTGCGATTTTTCCTAATTTTCGTGGAAAACTAAGCCCTAAACCGTACTCGTTCTAATTTGAACTTTAATACACAGAAAACACGAAATCAAACCTTTCGGATCTGAAGACATCTTTATGTATATGATAGATCTCCTTCTTACAAGCCTACAATCAAGCCTCAGGCAATCTCGCAGAGAAATGGACAGAGTAGATTTAGCTCGAGGAAGAAACTAAAAGAAGGTGATGGAAAACTTCTCGAACCTGAAAAGCGTTTTGCGCATCCACACATATTTGGTTTTTATATTTTTTTTAGGAAAACCGTTTTCATTTTCTTTTTTTTTTGTTTGCCAATAAATCGGGAATTTTGTGAGACTTTATTTATTTGTTATTATTTTTCATATAATTCCATACCTTAGATTTGCTCAACATCGTATTATTCTTGATCAACAATAGTTTAGATTTGCACAACGCTTGACTCTTGTAAACAACATCTTATTTTTATATATTTACGCTGTCATAGTTGCTTAATAGATTATTGCTCAACATTGTATTATTTTTCCTCATCATTGGAATAAAAGTGCACAACATATTATGCCTTTGGAAAACTTGCTCAACATCACTTTATTTTTGCTCAACGATAGTACATATATTGCACAACAACACTTTGTTTCCAACGACATCTTATTTTTATCTATTTATGCTTTCATAGTTGCTTAATAGATTATTGCTCAACATTGTCTTATTTTTGCTCATCAATGGAATAAAAGTGCACAACATATTATGCCTTTGGAAAACTTGCTCAACATCACTTTATTTTTGCTCAACGATAGTACATATATTGCACAACAACACTTTGTTTGCGATGACATCTAATTTTTATCTAATTATGTTTTCAAAGTTGCTTTATAGATTATTGGTCAACATGCTCTTATTTCTGCTCATCAATAGAATAAAACTGCACAACATATTACAAATGGGGAAAACTTGCTCAACATCACTTTATTTTTGCTCAACGATAGTACATATATTGCACAACAACACTTTGTTTGCGACGACATCTAATTTTTATCTAATTATGTTTTCAAAGTTGCTTTATAGATTATTGCGCAACATGCTCTTATTTCTGCTCATCAATAGAATAAAAATGCACAACATATTACAAATGGGGAAAACTTGCTCAACATCCCTTTATTTTTGCTCAACGATAGTACATATATTGCACAACAACACTTTGTTTGGAACGAAATGTTAGTTTTATCTAATTATATCTTCATAGTTGCTTAATAGGGTGTTGCTCAACATCATCTTATTTTTTCTCATCAATAGAATTAAATTGCACAACATACTACAAATGGGGAAAACTTGCTCAGCATCACCTTATTTTTGCTCAACGATTGTTTATATATTGCTCAACAACACTTTGTTTGCAACGAAATGTTAGTTTTATCTAATTATGGCTTCATAGTTGCTTAATAGGTTGTTGCTCAACATTATCTTATTTTTGCTCATCAATAGAATCAAATTGCACAATATACTACAAATGGGGAAAACTTGCTCAGCATGGTAAAATTTGTATTAGTACATGTTAAAATTTCAAAATTTATTCTATATTATTGAATTAATGTTAATTTTCAAAAAGAAATGTCATTTACAAATTTATAAACTGTATTTTCTACTAACATTATTCTTATATAATACTGATGACAGAATTTTCGCTGACAGCCTTATCTTGAATGCTTCATCCTCCTCTTGTACTCTCCCAATGAAAGCTTTCTATTTGTAGGTGGTCTTCCTGCTCTTTTTCTTACTACCGGGGGGTAACAGTTGATAGATTTGACCACATCAGGGATATTTCCTTCATCTTCATCCAACACTGGATATATTGTTTCTGCATATGTCATATGCCAAGCGTCATTGCTGTAAAATTTTGCAACAAAATCAGACACATTTGCTTTTATGTGTGTTATTGCTGCTAGAGCATGTACACAAGGTACTTTCTCGACATCAAATACTCTGCACGTACATGTCCTCGCTGATAAATCAACTATAGATACAGCTCCTTGACCATTGATCTCAAATTGGGATTCATTCATCTTTTCTACTCTGCATACCCCAACTTGCGCTTGTAATTCTCTTATCAACTTAAGGATCTCCGGAGTTAGTCTGTCTTGATTTGCCAGTGCTTTTTCTCTCCTGTCCAGGAACCATGATGTGAGCTTTTCCCTAGCAAACTCCACAAGTGCCACAATGGGATAATCCTTTTTGCCTTTGAAAACAGAGTTCAAACTCTCAGCATTGTTGGATGTCATCATGTTGTATCTATCACACCTTGAATGTGCTCTGACCCATTTATCAAAACCTGCCGACACCAGATATTCTGATAGCTTTGGACAGGTTGCTTCGATTTGTGCAAGGTGGTTGTTGAACTCTTGGATAGTGTAACTTTCTGCTGCTTTTTTGAACATTTTCCCCAGCTCTTTTTTCTTGAACGTTGCTTTGATGTTTTGTTTCAAGTGCCACATACATATGCAATGTGTAGCTGTTGGGTAAGCTAAAGAGAGAGCCCTTGAAATGCTAGCATGTCTATCAGAGACAAACACTAAGTCATTTGAAGGAGGCACAACCTGCAGCAGCTGATACATAAACCATTCCCATGAGCTGTTGTTTTCGGAGTCAACAATACCAAAAGCAAGTGGAAAGATTTGTTTATTTGCATCTTGTGCAACTGCTCCAAGCAACGTCCCTCTGTATTTGCCAGTTAGGAATGTTCCATCAACAACAACAACCTGATATATAAACAAATAAAATTACTTATGTTATCAAATTTAAGGAAATCGATGACAACAGAATTTGTGCTGACACTGTTTAAGACATACCTTCTTTAAGAGTGGGAATGCTCTGATGCACTGTCCAAATGACAGAAAGAAGTACTGAAATCTATCTTCTTTGTCTTTTGAAATCAAAGCTATAGTCCCATTGTTTCTCTCCACGAGCATATGGCAAAATGATGGTAAATCTGCATAATTTGATTCTGGTGTCCCCTTAACCATTTCATGAGCTATTTTTGATGACTTCCATGCTCTCCAGTAGCTAATTTGTATCTTTTGTTCTGTTCTCATTTTATCCTTTATCTGTGCTAGTCTGTATCCAACGTCAACATTGTGTAATTACAGTCAAATTAGAACAAATCATATATTAGAAAGCTAGTTAAAATATAAATACTATCTCTTTAAAAAAGTTCTCACCTTGATTCGATCATACTTGCAATCACAGAAGATGAAGGCTGTTTGCAGTGTTTTGTCCTGAAATCCCATGTGCAGGTGTGCGTTTCCACATACACTATCACCTCATGCCAAGTTGGACCAAAAGTTTTGACATGCACTTTCCATTTGCAGTCAAGATTTACACAATGCACTCTATAATACTTTGTATCTGCTTTTACCACGCGAAAACCAAATATCTCAGTTATTGACAACATCTCTAAAGCATGCTTAACTGCTTTCCTTGATGCAAAGCTTTTGCCTACGCAAATCAAGTTTTGTGAATTGAGATTCACACTAGACACAGGAGAGCTATCAGCATCCCAATCTTCTAGTGTAGTTTCTCTCCTGTGTGCTATAGAATAGAATGCTCTCCATATTTCATCTGCTGAATCTTCATCACTTGCAGTGTCACTGTTTAGAGAATTCATGTCATCTCCAACATCTTCCAACAATACACCTTTCAGCCTGGTGTCACCGATCAATGTCATGTTATTTTCCCCTGTAATAATATTGTTAATAGTTGGATTGCATGCCACCAACTGTAAACTCTCAGCTGAGGATGCCTGTTGATCTTCAACTTCTTCACTATTTGATTTAATGCTGACACACAACTCCACAGCAAATTTAACATTCTCTAGGTCGGACAACCTTAAGAACTCTTTCAAATCAGCATCACATTCAACAAGAAGCGGAGCTCTCAACAGTTTGAAAGGGTGTAAATGATTGAATTTCAATTCCAATGCACTATCTATATTGAATCTGTTTTGAATTTTTTCAGTTAAACCCTGTAATTTTATTGTCTCGTCAATCATAAACACCTTTGAAGTAGTGTCTCCAACAAAGGTTGGACATGAATCATTAAACAACCATTTCCCACCACATACAACCGTAATAATGTGGGTTGCCATTGTAATCTGCAGAGTATGAATTTAAGAGGATAAATACATTTAAGTAATAACAAACACAATCTCATTAAAAATGATGACATGGCTTAATCAATGTTGAATAAGAAAATCTAGTGATGACATTAGCTATCAAAGTCTAATAAGGAATCAATACTTTAATATAGAGTGCAGATTCAAGTAATAACAAACACAATCTGATTTAAAACGATGACATGATCAACCAAAGTTAGTAAAATACACATCTTACTTAAAAGCAACAATAGATTTGCATTGTCAAAAGCAACAATAGATTTGCACACCTTGTGCAATTTTTATATGACTTAATTGTAGTGCTGACATTGCTCAATCAATGTTCAATAACGATGACACGACCAACCAAAGTGAGTATAATAAACCTGTTAAGAAAAATTTGCGCCAAAGGCGCAAATTTTGATGCTACTGTATGTATAAGCATAGATTTCCATACTGTTATAGAATATATAAGTATAAAATAATCTGAACAGGCATCCCCTGTGCAATTTTATTATGACTCCATTGCAGTGATGACATGGCTTAATCAATGTTGAATAAGGAAAACTAGTGATGACATTAGCAATCAAAGTCTATTAAGGAATCAATACTTCAATAAAGAGTGCAGATTCAAGTTTAATGATGACATGAACAACAAAATGAATACAATACACTTCTTGTGGTGAACTTCTATGATTAAGGTCTACTGATTAGTTGAAACAATCATATTGAAATCACATCCTAAGCAATCATAGAGATGACTTGAGCAATGTAAAACATGAATAAGCATAAATAACCATAAACATACACATATTCGATTTGAAACTTGAATATTGCACATATACAGAAAAAAATGCTCATAAATATTAATTCATGTATAAAAAATCAATCAAAATTTGCGCCAAAGGCGCAAATTTTGATGCTACTGTATGTATAAGCATAGATTTCCATACTGTTATAACATATATAAGCATAAAAAAATGAATCAAAGTTTTCGCAAAAGGCACAAATTTTGATTCATTCAATAACAGTAATAATTATGTTCAACTATATTTCCATACTGTTATAGCTTTTATAAGCATAGATAAACACAAATTTGGTGTAATCTACACTTGTAATCACATGATTCCAATCCGTAATCACAAAACCGAACCAGTTATTTGCGCCGAAGGCGCAAATTGAAGCAATAATCGCAAAACTGAATCTGTAATTGCAAAACTGATGCATACATAAACACAGACTGAATCAGTAATCGCAAACCAAAAAATTCTAAGAAATTCTAAGAAGTAATCCAAAAATTCTAAGAAATTTGCGCCTTCGGCGCAAATTTAAGCAGTAATCGCAAAACTGAAGCAGTAATTGCAAAACCGAAGCATATATAAACACATTCTGAAGGAGCAATCTCAATTCTAAGAAGTAATCCAAAAATTCTAAGAAATTTGCGCCTTCGGCGCAAATTTAAGTAGTAATCGCAAAACTGAAGCAGTAATTGCAAAACCGAAGCATACATAAACACATTCTGAAGGAGCAATCTCAATACTAAAGAAGTAATCCAAAAATTCTAGTTAAATTTGCGCCTTCGGCGCAAATTTGCGTCTTTGACGCAAATTCTAATCGACTTAAAATTCTACTAAATTTTCTTACCTGATTCTCTAGATTACACTTCAAAATCGATAGCTTCGTTGACGTCGGAATGGTAATCTCTCGCAAATCCTAGCAATCTCCGGCGAGCAAGTCGGGAGAGAGAGACAGAGCGTCCGGAGATGGAGAACTAGAGGAGAGAGAAAGTCGGGTTTCGAGAGACGCTGGAGGCTTTTATTTAGGACATTTTACAAAAATGTCCCAAAACGCGGATGTTTTGCAAAATTAGCCCATTTTCGTGGCTATTTTGCAAAACCCCCCTTATATTTACCAATATAAAAAAGATTATTCACTATAATTTTGAAAAAAAATTCAACATGATTGATGTATATACTTGCGATAAGATTATATTTTCTAATATAAAATAAAATAAAATATATTTAATATGGTGTTCAGCAATAATATATAAAATATTTAATTATATGTATATTATGTACTCCGTAGATATTAATGGAAAAGGTAATTGAGTTTTGAACTCAAGTAATCTATTTTTTTCCCGCAATAATTACCGTTTAAAATGATAATCTATTTGATAGGAGTATT
This sequence comes from Persicaria maculosa, assembly GCA_963922045.1. NCBI lineage: Eukaryota > Viridiplantae > Streptophyta > Magnoliopsida > Caryophyllales > Polygonaceae > Persicaria > Persicaria maculosa. The sequence continues at coordinate 16,931,963 of OY998253.1, forward strand.
TAATGAGGAACGTGAAAATAAATGTCGTTTATCTTTTTTCTACACGTTTTTTAAGAAGGTAAAAAAATTATAAAATATTATTTTTTTAATTATTTTTTTTAATAATTTCATACTCCGTACTTGATAGTTATAAGTATAAACTTATCAAAACAAATTCATTAAAAAAAATATTTTATATAGTTTTTAGAAAACTCAAACGACTTTTATTTTAAAACAGATGGAATATTTAATACAGTTGTGAAATATATTGACCAATCAAGAAATTTATTTTTATGATATAGAAAATATTTTTTTTAAAAAAAATACCCTGTAAGAGATGGTATTGAGCTAATTATGAGATGAATCTAAAAGTGTATGTTGGGACTTGGGATGAAAGTCAAGTGAGGAAGTACATCTGTACATGGTATTAATGGTCACAATAAAACTTCAAAGGATATATAAATAATGTAAAAAGTTGACCCGTCATCTGTGACTTGTGAGGTGTGAAGGAAGTGTACGGTGGTTGCACGTTTGTTTGTGAATACCGGCAAAATGTAGTTCGTCCGTCGATGACGTGCTTACTTTTCCTGATTTTGTTTGTGGCCCTCCTTTCTCTCAAAAGTCAAAACCTATGTTTGATCCACCCTACTCCTAATTCCCAATTGAGTGCTAAACTAAGGACTCGGATTTTGATAGGTAGAGAGCAATCATACAGGAGTCGAATTCTCGAGTGATATTTTGAGATTTTTTTGACTAGACTATCCCGAGATTGTTCTAAACTAAGGACTCATTTAGGTCAACAAAACGCGCTGACTATATACAGCGTAAATTTAATCACCACGTTGCTTTGGAGGTAGATCACGTCAGTTGGCTAATAATCCCTCCTAAAAATGATTAAAAGAAACTAGTATAATCCACGTGAGCATGGCGTGTGCGTGAGGGGGGGGGGGGGTATCTATTATAAGGATAAACAAAAAAAATAGTGAATTTTGTTAAAAAAATATATGAATAAATATATGAAAGAATGAAATCGTTGCGTTAGACCTCATTCATAGGATTTTTGAAAAAAATAGTTATATGTGTGGATTTTTGGTCGATCTTTGAATGAGTTTAGATTGATTAAGTTTTGGCATCCGATTTAATCAATTTATGGTTGATCTTCGAATGAGTTTGGATTGTCCCCTTCAGATTGCTCGAGGAGTTGGGAACTCTAGCGACTGAGTGTAGATGGGCAAGAATTGGGAAGGGAAGGTAGGAGAGGGGAAAAAAAGAATATAAAACAGGGATTAATAATTGAATTAACTAAAATCAATGAGAAGATGACACGTGAGCAAACTTTTCTAATTTAAGGTAGTATATAGATATATAGATTAGAATTTTTAACACGTCTAATAATTGAACGTGAACGTGAACCACATTGGATTGAACGTGGCTTTACAAGAGGTGATTTACGTTGTAACAACGCCCTTGAAAAAAAATCCAAGTAGTGAAAGAACTCATAGTACATGTAAAATGATTGCAGAGATAACGGACACAAGACACATGTATTGCTATACGACGAAGATACGGAAAAACAATAATCCAAAAAATATGGAGTGCTATATATTTATATTAGTAGGAGTTATACAAAAAGTTTAACCAATAACATTTTAATAATAAAAAAATTTAAAATTTATATTTCATCCATTCAGTAAAAAATTATATAAAATATTAACTCTTTTATTAATTTTAAAAAATATTTTCATACATTAATAACAGGTATGAAATTATTATTGTAATATTTTAAAATATGTTATATTTATTTAAAATTTGAAGAAAATGTATTACAACAATTTATTTACATTATATATTTAAATTCATTTTCAACTTCACATATTTAATCACTTCTCAACTTACTGAGAACCATATAATCGGAAAGTTAATGTTTGGTAAAAAAAAGTGGTTGATAAGGTAGTTGAAGCTGATTGAGTAGTTAAAATTGATGAATTTATTTGTGTTATATATATATATATATATATATATATTTAATAAGTTAGTATAGTGTTTGATAAACCTACCATGCACTTTCCACTCACTTTTTTTCCAGGAATTTCACCTATTTTACGAGACAATCAGTACTTGTGAAATTATCATCTCTATCTACAAAAATGCATTTTATTCCCACTACCTCTCAAAAACTAAAAAAATGGAGTATCAAACTACTACAGTAGAAAACTTCTACAAATTAATCTACACAAAATAAAATATATAGGTAAAAATAATAAAATCGTTTTTGGGTCCGTTAAAACTTACTGTAAAAGTTTTCAGTGAGTGAGAGGGAAAGCTAAAAACTGAAGCAATAAGAAAAATCTCTTTGAAAAAAGGAGCATCGCGTGCTCCCATGGCGGACCTTTCTACATCCTCCAGCTTTGCCTGCCATTCACCTTGCCCCTGTCAGCATCAACAGCGCTTTCACAGTGCCCTTCAATTTCATTTTTAACAATCCACTTCCACATTGCCGAATAAAAAAATTCAAGGAAAACGATCGAGGAATTGAAGCAATCGTCAGCGTGAGCTTTATCTTCCTCGCCGATTAAATTCGCCCTCCTCTCTTTCTCGCTGTCCAATAATCAAGTGAAGCACTTGCCGCTTGATTATCGGAAGTCAATTTGCCGATTCCGGTAGGGATGGGGCGGAGTCCTTCGATTTCCCCCGCTCACGACTGTAGGGATGGTGTCGTGTTGCTCCTCATTTTCCTCTTGGCTCTTTGCTTCACTTCTGATGTACTAGCGGATAAAACACACCCCGAAGAAGGTGAGTTTTTGGATATTTTGTTCCGAATTTCGTCTGGGTATTGATGCTTACAAGTGCTGCAATTGTTTGGCATAGATTATATCGATTTCCGTTTTAGGATTCTCTGTCGAAATTGCAGCTCTGAGAAGATAGAATTTGTTTATTTTTGGCCTAATTGTTGGAGGGGAGAAGTTCATTTCAAGTATGATAGGAAATTAGGAATGAGAAGCATGAGGATTGAACAATTGTTCATTGTTCTGATTCAGCGGGTTCTTGGATTTGTTCTATGGAGCTTGTTTGACATTGTCTATGGTTTATTACAATTTTGCTGTTTTAACACTGTAGTCAAGGCACTAAAGGCTGTTAAATCGACTTTAAACGATCCATTAAAGAACTTGAGCAACTGGAAGAGTGGAGACCCGTGCAATGACAACTGGGCTGGTGTTTTTTGTTACAATCAAACACTCGATGATGGCTATTTACACCTCTGGAAGCTGTAAGTCACTACAGTTCATTTCTCTTTTGTTCAGATAATGATTGCAACCACTTAAACTGATGTTAATATTTGGAGTTGCTCAAATCTAGAAGGTTAGATAGCAGTGCTTTAAGAACTGTCAGAACGTATGCTTTTGTTCTATAGTGATCAACGACGAACATGTCGTCTCAAACACCATATATCTTGATTAACAATAAAGTTTAATTTGCATCCATGCTCTCCATTTCATCCTCTTTGCAGGCAATTGATGAACATGAATCTCTCAGGAAACTTATCATCGGAGCTAGGCAAATTATCTCGTTTGAAAATATTGTAAGCCAGGCTAGTTTCTTCTTTTACTCATTGTTTCGATTCACTTGGTGTTGTCTCTTTATTTTGCTAATCTTCCTTGTCTTTTGGTTTGTGTTGTTAAAGGAATTTTATGTGGAACGAAGTAGGAGGGAGTATTCCTGTGGAGATAGGAAACCTCACAAATCTTGAGCTATTGTAAGTTTCTAAGATCTAATGATTAATTTTGCTTTTGCTATACTTCTATCTGTTATAGCCAAAAAATATCCGAATTCCCTTGCTCAGCAATTTTCCTTGCATTGGTTCATGATGTTAATCATAGCTTAGCTGTATTTAGATATAATAGTGACTTACTCTAGTTCACAAATGGTTAAACTTTTTGCTAACATATGCTCACTGCAATGGATTTCATTCATGGTGTCCATATGTGACTATCACTATGTAAGTACAAAGATGCTATAACCTTCTGTACTTTGATACTGTATAAATCTGTTCCAATCATTCCTCGCACTGGATTTTGTTTGTGATGCTCTTTTCCCACTATTTGTTCGACATTTCTGATGTCATCATCTTCTTTGCCTCTTAGGCTCTTGAATGGAAACCAATTGACAGGACCCTTGCCAGATGAACTTGGCTATCTTCCACGTTTGAGAAGAATGCAGATTGACGTAAACAAAATTTCAGGATCACTGCCCAAATCATTTGCAAACTTGAGCAGATTACAGCACCTGTAAGTATAGTGTCGTTGCTCCTTTGGAATCCCATGGTTACCTTTTATTCTTGTTTTATCAGTGACTCTTCTCTTTCTTTACAGTCATCTGAACAACAATTCTATCAGCGGTGAAATCCCTCGTGAGCTCTCTAGGTTACCACGCCTTTTTCACTTGTAAGTTGGCTACTAGTCTCCATCTTTGCGTTTATGGTTCAGAATGCTGGATTCATATGTGCAGTTCCACTTTCCATGTTAACAATGATGATAATCCGTTGCAGCCTTCTTGACAATAATAACTTGGTCGGTTCCCTACCGGCAGAGTTCTCTGAGTTGCCACGGTTGCAAATACTGTATGTTCTTTCCTTCTCGTTCAATTATTCAAGTAAATATATATTTCTATCCAGTTTTGTGATGAGAAAATGATTGTCAATATGGCTTCACACCTTAGATTCTCTGCCTGTTGAAGCCATTTTTTTAAAAAGCATGACACTAATTCCTGTTGATTAGTACCATGAGTTGGCATCGCCATTATTATGAGATATCTAACTTCTTAATTCAAGTGCTGCAAGTTTAAATTTTATCACATATTATTAATCAATTGGAGATGATAAATTAAGATGGCGATGGAAAAATTACAAAAAATAAATAATTATTCTATAATGTGATAATACTTTCTTTGGATGATGACCATGAAACTTAACTTATTATGAATATGAGAGTCTTTATGTGAGGCATGCTATGTATTGTAAAGTTGAAAATTGTAATGTGTTCTCAAATGTAGTTCTATTATTTTCGTTTCTAGTATCTAGGATGTAATCATTTCCCTTCCTGCCATGAAATCTCAATTTTTCCTTCTTTTCCTCCTTTTTGCAGTCAGTTGGATAACAACAATTTCAGCGGGAGTGAGATTCCTACTAGTTATGGGAACATGAATACTTTGCTGAAGCTGTACGTATTTATTTTTTAATTTAATTCGAATAGGTTCCATGGTGCCATATTAATGGGCCATGCAAGTTGATGATTGTGAATCATACTCCTTTGCCACATCAATATTTGCTCCTTTCCTTTTCCCAGAAATATGGATTATATGCACCTCATCACCTCTGCTTATGAAGTTTATTATGGGGTTCACTATGATATTTTCAGATTTTGCTTGTTGATTCTTCTGCTTGCTGTTTCCCATCTAACATTTCATCTTTATCAGGAGTCTTAGGAACTGCAGCTTGCAAGGATCAATTCCTGATCTCAGCAGGATACCCAACCTTTCCTATATGTAAGCCCATGTTTTTTAGTGCTTTGGGATTTTGGATGCTCAATACATACCTTTTAATTTTAAAAAAAAACTACCTTTAACTCACTCATGCTTAGCTTATATCAGGTTGATGCCTTTGGCTGCATTTATTATTGAGTTGTTTTGATTACACTTTTGTCTTGATTGTATTTCTAGTGCAATGTCTTTCATAGAATTCATAATAGCTGTGTAAAAACACCGCACTGTTGCTTTTGTGTAATTTCATGGGTTCATGATTGTGTCTTTTGTGGTTGACCTTTCTGATTACAAAAAATTCTTCCTTACATTCTATTTACCAGAGACCTTAGACTGAACCAGCTCAGTGGTCCTATACCTTCAGAGAAGCTAGCTGATAATATGACTGCGATGTAAGAACTTCGCCTCCAACATTTAAATTACATCAACAACTAAAATTTTACTGTGTCCTTATACAGTCTTTTCCACTTGTAGCCTTTTATCACACAACCATCTTAATGGGACTATTCCTGCAAGCTTTACAACGCTTCCTCGTCTTCAGAAACTGTAAGCATGCGTAGTTCCTGTGTATCTAACCATTTGTTATCATCATTTGTGTAAGTTTGTTACAAAATTTCTCATTGACTATTCTTCTCTGTACTCTAGGTCGCTTCATCATAACTTGTTGAGTGGCTCTGTTCCTTCCGGTCTTTGGCAACGCAGAAGATTAACTGGTCGTGAAAAGCTTACTCTGTAAGACAACTTCAGCTCACTCCTTTTGTGCCAACCGTGATTGAAAGTTGACATCATATCAGAGGCCTCTGTATGAATTTTACTTTCTACAGAGTAAATAATATTTATGTTCATGATGATTGCAGGGATTTTCGCAGTAACGAGCTGAAAGAAATTGCTGGCAGTTTTAGTGTACCAGCAAATGTTACCCTACTGTAAAGCTCTAAAATTTCTTAAACTTTTATCGAAACAATTTGAATTCGTAGATTGATCTATTATGTAGTCCATTCACCCTTGCTTATTTTTTGTTTAATGTTTATCACCAGGCTTGAAGGAAATCCCTTGTGTTCAAATGAAACCCTTGCTAAACTATATTGTGGATCTCAGACTCCTGATGATATTACCCAGGATGCAAAGTTAACAAATGATACATTTGTTTGTCCTTCTCTAGGCTGTCCACCCCCATATGAATACGCCCCTATAGCGCTAACGGCATATTGCTTTTGTGCCGTGCCATTAATTGTTTCTTACCGGCTAAAAAGTCCTGGATTTACGGATTTCCCCCCATACCAGATTGGCTTTGAGGAGTTCCTGACCTCTGGCCTTAGTTTGAATGTAGACCAACTGAATATTAGCTCCATTGTTTGGGAAGAAGGTCCTCGGTTAAGAATGGAGTTGAAGCTGTTTCCTCTTTACAATAAAGCTGCCATTCCTAACAACAGCCATCTTTTCAATATGAGCGAGGTGCAACGAATTTGGGAAATGTTTACAGGATGGGAGATTCATAGCAACGATACTTTTGGACCATATGAGCTACTTGACTTCATTCGCTTGGACCCTTATAAGATAGGCATGTACACGATTCTACGTCTCTTACAATTCTAATAGCAGCTAATCAAGTCTCATGTTTTTGCTGTATCAAGGCAATTCAAGGACACCCTGCTTCCAACTTAAATGTTTCATACAAGTCTTTGTACTTTATCTATGGCTTACCATTTTCACGACTTTACTAGACTCTATAAGGCTTTATTCACTCTAAGCACAGTTAGCATGTACTAATTGTGCCTGCTTTCCTTTTCTTTTGCAGAACATTCCCAGTCATCTGGTTTAAGCAAGGCTGCTTTGGCTGGCATAATAGTAGGAGCCATATTTGGTGGAGTTGCATTATCAGCAATCGTCTCATTTCTCATTGTAAAATTGCACTTGAGAAAGTACAGTGGTATCTCTAAAAGATATAAAGGTGGGTCCTCTGTACACATTTTACATTTGTCTTTCGCTAAAGAATTGAGCTATGTTCAGTGGTGGGATATTTAAGCGTGCAACTGTTATAATCACATAAATGAATTTTCTTCTCTCATAGTGTGCATATATTGCTCTGCAGCATCCAGGATACCTATTAGAGTTGAGGGTGTGAGAGGATTCACCTACGAGGAGATGGCGCTTGCTACAAGCAATTTTTGCAGTGCTTTTGAAGTTGGACAAGGAGGGTATGGAAAGGTCTATAAAGGTGCTCTTGTCGATGGAGCACTAGTGGCTATAAAACGTGCCCAAGGGGGATCATTACAGGGCATTAAAGAGTTCTGCACAGAAATAGAGCTACTGTCTAGGTTGCATCACAGACACCTTGTCTCTCTGGTTGGATATTGTGATGATAAAGATGAACAGGTAAGTATCCGTCTCCTGAAACTCGTGGCTGAATCAAGGAACACCTCTTTAAAATGGATTTTCTGTTCTTCAGAAAGATGCATAAAATTTTGTGTGCGCATATTCCTGCTACAATGCTTCAATATACATTTGAGATTTTCATGGTTGAAGTTGTAATGTGTCACTGGAAAATAAGCACTAACCTCTAGTAATTATGTTATTTTGATTAAATCAGTAAACTTTTTCACATTGCAGATGTTGGTTTATGAGTTCATGCCAAACGGAACATTAAGGGATCACCTTTCTGGTATGGATCATGTTATCAATCATCTATTTCTGTTTTAACTTTGTTTTTTACTTTTGTTTCTCAATGATAAGAAAAAATTATGAGACTATAAATTTGTTTCATCTGACATATGGCTACTAAATTTTGTATGATTCCGGATTTACTACTATCACTTATCTTTGTTAAATACTACTATTTCACTTGACCAGTTTAATCTGTTGAAGTGAGCTAACTGTTCTGTGCATTTGTATCACAGCTAAGTGTAAACGACCTCTAAATTTTACTACAAGGTTGAAAATAGCCCTTGGATCGGCACGTGGCATTCTCTACCTTCATACTGAAGCTGACCCTCCAATATTCCACCGAGATGTTAAGGCCACCAACATCTTGTTAGACTCTAAGTTTACAGCGAAGGTTGCAGATTTTGGCTTGTCGCGGCTGGCCCCAGAGTCCAATATTGATGGCATTGTGCCTGCTCATGTATCTACTGTGGTTAAAGGAACACCGGTATGCTTTCAAGTTTCAACTTCGTACATGCATAGTTAAAGATGTTACAAATTTTCCTCTGCAGAATTTTATTTATTATTTCAATCCCTTTCCCCCAAATTGTCTTTGTTATAGGGTGGTTTTATGCCGAAATAGAGGCAAACATGAACATTGTGATTGCAAGAAACATGATCAAACTGATGTACTTGTGCAGGGCTATCTTGATCCTGAGTACTTTCTGACCCAGAAGTTAACCGACAAGAGCGATGTTTATAGCCTTGGCGTAGTCTTTCTTGAAATCCTGACTGGCTTGCAACCGATAACACTCGGAAAGAACATTGTCCGGGAGGTATTCCTCACTTCTAAATTGGACAATATTGATCACTTTCTCATATCGGTTCTAAACTCTCCTGTATGTGTTTCCATTGTCGAACTTTTCATGATCAGGTCACCATAGCGTACCAATCTGGAAACATATTCTCGATTGTTGATGAGCGGATGGGAACCTATCCTGACGAATCTGTGGAAAGATTCGCAACCTTAGCTCTCCGATGCTGCCAAGAGAACACCGCTGCAAGGCCTACGATGGCAGAGGTCGTTCGAGAGCTTGAAGCCATAGTGCAGATAACACCAGAATCTAACATTGGATCACCAACAACGGAAACTTCGTACAGCAATCACATGAGGAGAGACTCGACTTCTTCATCATCCCCCATGATGACGAAACCTTTCATCTCTGCCGATATATCTCGCAGTGAATTGGTTAGCGGAACATTTCCCTACATTTCTCCTAGATGACTGCAGGATGAGAAGTGTCTCCAAAAGTATAGAGGTGGTGTTTGAAGGAAAGCCCATGTACTGTACATGTTGAACTTGCATTGCAATGTAGAAATTGTAAGAATATTTGCTGAGGTGAGGTTGATCCATATATATATGCTCATGAACCGTTACAGTATATATTACACGATTGATCTGTTGGGTATCTAGGTTGGTTGATCTATAGACTATAAAGTGTCCTGCAAGCCCTTGATGGGGTGACTCGATGGTAAAGAGCGGGGGTTAATGAGAGGTCTCGCGTCGGTTTACCACCAGTTTGATCAAGGTTCTCGCGTCCCCATCGTTATCAAAAAAATTATGCAATATGAGGAAACTCTTAAAAAACGTTGCAAATCGCATGAATCATTAACATTTTGTTCTGAATTCATATATTTAGATTAAAATAGAGTGCAAATTTAACATAAATAACTCATTTTCGACCCATCAATACTGTACATATATTATGCTTCAGTTTTCCCTATATTACCAAAAACTAGGTAATAACCGTGCACATTTTTGACGTATTTTCATTCTATATATAATATCATTATATTATCATATTTATTTTTCACCTCCAATTTTGACGTATTTTCACCTCCAATTTTTTTTTCTTCATGAAATCAGTAGTGTGATTGCATTTTCAGAACATATTTTTAATCTTGTAAATCGTAATTGGTTTACTTTATATGCATTTCCAAAACATATTTCAAAGAAACACTAATAATCCTCCGCCTAATCCTGTAACCACATAAAACTTTAGGATGATTATGAGCCTAAATAAATTGTTGGAGAAAACATGTGTTGAGGCCCTCCCTACAAATGAGAGACTCGATAAATATTACCAACAAGTCCCCTCTCGGTGTTGTCATTCTAAGTTTGTAACAACGCTGATAACCACATATTTTTTTAATATCCTTCACCAGAACCCCCAATTAAATAAATTTTTTTGGAAGTTTTAAATCTATAGAATGTAATACGTAATTACAAAAGGACAATGCAATGAGCCTTATCAAAGTAGGTTACCACACACACCTAGCCTACCCGGTGTGTCCAACTCCTACAAAAAACATCTCTCTCCAAAAGTATACCTCCCATACTCTGTACCCCCCATTCTCCTACTACTAGTCAGTCTATTTTGTGATACTACTCACCCATCTCCTATCCCTGGATGACCTGCACTTGCATCTCAAGGCAATACGAGATTTACAGTTATGAATTACTCTCTGGGCCCAAACAGAGGGAATACATGTCTCCCCCCTGAATACTACCTCATTTCTACCCAACCACGTGAAGTAAATGAAAGCACAGAAAACCAGCAACTTCGCTCGAAACATTGGAGTTCTCTTCACAACAGAGCTCTCTTGTGCAAACCAGCTCAACCAGTCCTCTATCCCACCAAGTCTTCTTGGGAGACCTATCCATGCCCATACAATGTCACGAGCATCCCCTATCATTGGGCAGTTAAACCAAAGGTGACTTTTAGACTCCTCTTCGTTCTTACAAAGTGGACAAATAGCAGCTTATGGCCCCTTCCAATGCTTCACGATGCGCCCAGTTTGCAGCCTGTTGTGAACAGCAATCCACACCACAAATGACTATTTCTGATGCAGGAGCAAAATTCTATCTTTTAAGAGCTATCTTTTATCTTTTAGTTAAGGATTATTATTAAGGTTTTATCTTTTCCTTTTTGACTTGATGCATAAGTTTAGATAATTTAGGAACTTATGTCTTTTATTTTAGGATATATTTAGGAAAGTTATATCTTTTATCTTAGGTTAGTTTTCTTCTATTTAAGCAATTGTAGGCATGAGTCATAATCATTCATTCATATTATTAATCAAATTTTGGTTTAGAGAATTTTCTCTTTATCTCCTTGGTGGATTCCAAGATCCCTTTTTGGTGGATTCCAAGCATATTTCCTAGGGTTTCGTCGCTTGCGAACCCTTTATCATCAAAGGCTCGCGCTTGCGTGCCTTCCACGACTTCCAACTGCGTCAATTGGTATCAGAGCAGGATTCTCCTGTCTGTTTTCAACTTAATTGGAGCACGATGGGAGATCAACATCTGGCCTGGGCGGATCTTCATCAAGAGATGATCATGGATTGCCATGGTTTTCGAGGATCTGACAGATCAGTTGAAGATGGTGTTCAACATCAGCAACGGAGGCGACTTTGGCAACGACAACACTGGCAGCCAAGAACAGCCGATGGGATCCAACATCTAGAAGATAACTCGGGGTCGAGTTCTTCAGAGGTGGGGGAGACTGATGCAGGAGCATTTTTATCTTTAGTTAGGATATTTATCTTTTAATTAGGATTTTCTATTTTATAGGTTTTTAAGATAAATTAGGAATTTATCTATTTATTTCATATATTTTTATTGATAGAATCTTATTTTGCCTTAGGACCCAAGTTAATTAGGGTTTTCCTTAGGAGTATTCCCTATATAAACTCGTTGTAGTCTTTATTTTCAATGAATCTGAATGATGAATTTTTAGAGAGTTTCTCTTTTATCCCCTTGGTGGATTCCAAGACCCCTTTCTGGTGGATTCCAGACCTATCCCGTAGGGTTTCGACACTTGCGAACCCTTTATCCGTGAGAACCCGCGCTAGCGTGTTTCTCGAAACTTCCGACTGCGTCAATTTCCTAGAGTGAGCACCAGACCATAGCATCTCACCCCAGTCAACCAGCGAGCTTCTCCTTAGAATGGCATCATATACTTTTCGACAGTCCAAGCCCCCTTTCCCATTTAGCAGCTGTCGCATATGAAGGTGCTGGCCAAGGACACGAGCATTACTCATCTCGTCCCTAGTCCCAATTACTTCCTTCCATAGCCAAGAGTCAAACACTCTCTGGTGAACCCCCCCATATATCCTCATGCGCGAGGTGTATCTCCTTTACCCATCTCGTCCAAATGTTATCCCTCCCAAGAATAACATCTCCAAGGAGGCTGGCAAATCTGCTCTTATTGAGCATATCAATTTGCTTCAAACCCAACCCCTCTTCAGCATAAGGAGTGGTGACAGAATCCCAAGCAACCACACACTTGGTCCCCGTAGCATTGCCATTCCATAAGAATCGACGACATAAGCTATTCAGCTCATGCAGAACAGTTTTGGGAAGGATCGCTGATTGACCCCAAAAGGCAAACACGCCTTTGAAAACTGAGGAATCACTGGTCTTTTATGAATGTGTAGAAGGATGAATATAATTATATAAAAGTTATTATTTTTTTTATTAGGAAAAAATTCGAGGCCAGACATACCTGGACCCCGAAGGCCGACAAGTCGGTAGACGGAAACCGTCATAAAAAAACAGAAATACAACTAAGGTGCAAGATACAGACAAAGGAGCTCTACAAAGCGAAACAAGCCCAACTAAACCGAAAGAGATGCGGACGTAGACGACGAACGAAGCCAAGCGCTACCCAAAAGCAACACCGCATGCCAGCAGTACATCGGGAGAGTACTGTGGATAGTGAAGACGAACCTCCAAGGAAACAGCCTTCCGGGAAAAAGAGACGCCTCGATACACACTACCACGACCTCAACCTGTCCCGACTCCGAATAGCCAGAACCCCATCAACCGAAGAAGAAAGACTCGGCCCCTAAAACGCAGAGCAACACATCACCTGAATCGAAACGCACCAGAACCCTAGCGGGAAATAAACTAGCCCTACCAGGATTTTTTTTTTTAAATCTAGCAAATAATATTAATAATTTTATATTTTTAGTTAATATTATTTATCCTTATTCCGACGGGCCAGCCTTGGGCCCAAAGCAAGAGGCCTTGGAGCCCAAGGAAAGCAATCCAAGCCCGACAACTCGGGCAACAGGAGCCCTGATGGCCTGGAAGCCAAGGCAACCGGCAAGAAGCCAGCAGCTCCATGGGATTAAGGAAATCCGGCGTCGCAACCGCCGAGCAAACCAAGAGCGAGCAAGGCGGCAAGAGCCATCGACCCCACCAACGACGACCAGAAGAAACGTAGCCCCAAAGGGTAGATCTGCGACCACGACAACGCCCGAAGGGAGAACCAAGGCTGCAAATTAAGTGGGAAGATGGAAAACCGAATCGGTGCCGAAGAGGCCGGATCAACAACACCGAGCACGGGAGAACAGACGTCAAGACGGGTGAAGAGGGGAATGAGCCAGCGAGGGAAAGAACACGGAGAAACCGAGGGGGTTGGCCCAAACACCACCGAAGGCGTCGCTGGGACAAGCCGAAATTCGACGGAGCTCCGAGGAGGGGGGAATGGGGTTTTGAAGAAACCATTCAGGCGAGGAGAGAAATAGGGCGACTGGAAATCAGTCGGAGAATCAGAAAACGTCGTGGGGGACGATAGAAAGCGACCAACTCAGGCGGATTATAATCATGGCAAAAAGCCCCAAATTGATTAGGGATTCTAAGGAAAGATTCGCCCCAGAAAACGTTCAAAGCGAGGTGTAGGGCGAGGGAAAACCAGGCAAGCCGAGGCAGCCCGAATCGCCGACACGGGGAGGTGTTACGCCGAGCAGCAGCGCCGACGGCGCAAGGCGGGACAGACCTGAAGCCTTGGACCGACCGGGTTGGTTTTTAACCTCCAAAGAGGGGTTATAGGCCTCCGAAGAGGGGGTATGGCCTCCGAAGAGGAGTTATTTGGCCTCCGAGGAGGTTATCGGAAGTGAACCCCAAACACGAGGACTTATGGTTTTCCGGCAAGGGAAAAAATCAGAGCGTTTGCCACCGCCAACGAATTAATTATATAAAAGTTATAGTCATGAATGTTTGAAAAAAAAAAACAAAAACATGATAAAAAAAATAATACTTAATAAAAAAAATAGTAAGATTGAAGAAACTTGTGAACATATATAAACATCCAAATCCTGGTCCAAGTCTACATGACCTTTAGTTCTTCTTGGGATAGCACGATCTTCACTTGCAGCCGGATCAATCTGTGTAATCAATCAAGGAATGGAATATAAACTGAACAATGTAATACTTAAAAAACTAAAATAAATGATTTTTTTTTGTATTTTTAAAGTACAAGTGTGTACATCCATTTTTATCTTCTAAATGGTTAAAAATTAATGAAACATTAATGCATTTTCATTTAGGAAGTTTATCTAAAGTTATCTATAATTTGGTTACTAAAGATAATCCAAATTTAGGACAAAGGAAATGCAATTTGTCATACATCCTATCATTTGATGGTTTTAAACTAACAGTCTTGAGTGCAAGAGTATGCATCAATTAATCTATCAGTTTTTTTTTAATGACGATAAATCCACCTTTGGTGACAAACTCCGGGCACGTGACCCAGCCGGCAAGAGCCACGCACCAGGTAAACCGACTTGCGCCGACCAGCTCGACCCACTGGAAAGGAGCAAGACAAACCTTGAATTTTTAATCCAAGGAAAGGGGCGGAGGTAGGGATCGAACCCTAAACCTCCTAACATCCCCCTTACTCCCTACCAGTGAGCCACCCCGACTGGGGCATTAATCTATCAGCTTTGAGAGAATACGTTGAACAGATCATAATCATCAGAAATTACAAAGAGTGAGCTCCATTCCTAAAAAAAGATCCAATTAGTGAAATGCCAAGTTAATAATGGATTAATGAAAAATGATTAAGCATCATATCCAAATATAAAATCATTTTTTCCGACTGTTGCCTCATAAGATATAAAGAAGAGGAAATGGTAGTGAATGACAAAAAAAAAATTTGCAAAACTAACACATGACCTTGAAAATTTGCACAACTAGCACACTTTTGCCCAAATTTGCACAAAACTGCAAGTTAAAACCCCTCTAATACCGGCTATCCCCATCTATTTACACCCAAAAAAAATGAAATTAAAAGAGGAAGAGGAAATGAAGAAACTGCCGGCGGGAAGGAGAAAAAAAGGGGGGTTATTAAATGCAATCCCATCACACACACTCTTCTCTCGTTTCAAACAATTGGGGAAGCAGAGAGAGAGAGCAGTTGCTGAGAAAACCGAGAGAGAGACGAAAAGCAAAGGAGAGAGAGCACCCACCATCGCCGGAGAGTACATAGCACCCACGAACGCCGATGACAGAGCACACAAGTATGCCCCTCGGGCTTCCTCTTCTCCCTTTGCTAGTATTGTGCGCGGGTGTGGGTCGGGGAAGCAGTTGGTAAAGGGATTAGGACAATGTAGTCAATGGTGGTCAAGAAAACTTGCAAGTTTCCTTGACTCATATTGCTAAGAGATTTTCTGAGTTGGTATAGGAGAGGTCCATTTGTCTGTGCGTACCTCTCAACCAGCTCTTCCCAAAGCTGATGAGCCGACTCCGCATAAACGAAGCCTTCCGCAACCTCGGCGCTCATGGAATTGAGTAACCAGCACCGCACCATGTAGTCGCATCTCTTCCATCTCGGAAGATCTGCTGGTGACACATCCTCTAGCTTCAAGCTGCCATCGACGAAGGCAATCTTGAACTTTGCTCCCAAGGCCATCGTCACACCTCGGCTCCAGCTCAGGAAGTTGGACCCGTTGAAGGTGTTAGTAACGAGCTGTGATCCTGGATGATCTGAGTTGGATAATCCATACGGATCGCTCATGTTGCTCATTCCTCCGCTAATTTCTCCGATCACCTGATTTCTAATTTCTGTGGAATCTCCCATCGCTTTGCAACTTCGTCTTCAACCTCTCACCTTGGATTCTTCTGCACTGTTGGATCTTCCAACCACGCGCTCTAATACCATGAAAAGATCTCGAAATTAATCAATATCGATTGGTGCAGTTACCATGAATTCAGAGGAAGAAGAAGCAAAATGAGGAGGGAGAGCAAAATGTGTAACAAATTCAATTCATTCAGTTTGGCACAATAAGTTTGTTATCAACCTATTTATAAGCCTAGATGTCTCGTACAATGACTTTTGTGTCCCTAATATTAGACACACAATTACATATTTGCCCCTTTTCTATACAAACACATATATTCTCCATAGAAGGCAAGGCCATCTCCCTTATTTCTGCATGGCTTTATCAAATCATACATCTTCACGTGTATACACACTTGTCCTAAGCCAAATTCATACATATCCAAATGAAACATGGCCATTAGAGCATCCGCATTAGTTCGGATTTCTTGAGTTTCTTAACCTCTTTTATCACACTCTCTCTCCTTAAGAAACCCAACTTATTTTTTATACCCACATCCCTAAAACCCCCCTTTTCTTATTTATACACTATAAATAATAATCATGTGGTCCCACATTCCCCTTTGTCCCACCCACTCTCTCTTCCCTCTTCTCTCTATATCTCTCTTCAATTTGGATTTGTTGGGTTTTTAGAGGAGTTGCTACACAAAGAAATCAAAATTGGGTTTTTAATGCTTCTCTAATATTATAATATTTTCTTTATCTTAAAAAACTCACTAAAAACTATCAATGTGGGTGCTCTTAATTTCTTTCTTTTGCCCCACGACAAATCCTTCTTCTTTTCACCACTTTATATTATAATTATGAAAAATATTCCAACTTTCTAAGTTTATATACCTTTTTTCCATTTCCTACTCCTCCTCGATTATACTTAACTCCTCCAATTAGGAATATTTTTAATCTTCTCCAAAACAAAATCTTGCGGAGAGTACTCAACGCATTTAGACACAAACTGCATTTCCATAATGTACAAGAATATAATAAACTCACCATATCCTCACACCCGGCCCAATGGCCTGTGAAGAACGCGCTAGTCACGCGCCCCCAAAATCCTCCGTCAAAATTCCATCCTCAACCCTAATTTCAGATCTAAAAACGCTTTGTCTCACCCTCCTTCTCCTCCTTTCGGCCATGATTCACGCCGATTTGTGCTACTCTCCTCTCCATCTTTAATGTCCGAGTAATCTCGTGGTCTCTGGCATTGTTTTTCAAGGCCATTCGAACCGAATCCCTTATTTTTGTTGTCTTGGATCTGCGCCCTCATCCCCTTCAGGCATTTAAGCCTACAAATCTCCCTAAAAAATTATACAGTTGCTATTTCTTCATGGAAGGAGTGTGATTCAGTTTCGAAAAATTTCAAAAAGCGGAGGAAGAAAGCCTGGGGATGGTTTCGTTGGGCTTGTTCGGCCTCTGCGGGCATCGTGCGTTCCTGGTGCGGCTTCGTTTCTATCCGCTGGCGTCTGTGGTCGTTTGCTGCTGTGGAGGTCTCCGGGGTTGTCCGTTCTCTGTGCGGCGGTGGTGTGTGGGTGTTTGCTCTCATTACAGGCTCCTATGGTGATGTTCTGGTGGGGTGTTCTCTTCCCATCTCCACCTTTGTGCTTATACTGCCGTTGTTCAGGTCAATCATCTTAATCTCCCTTCTGGTTTTACTCAACTGCATCTTCATGTTTAGAAAAATCGCCGCCTCTTGGTGGTTGAAAAAACCGGTGCTAAAGGTTCTTGCCTCTTCACCCCCTACCCCCCGATTTTCGGGCCTTGAAAAATCTGGTGTGATAGGGGCTGTTATGGCCTCTTTCCTCAGTTTGATTGAAAATTTCTTTACCACAGTATATGCTTCTGTTTGTATGCACTGGGCTTCGGCTATGGTTGTTCTGTTCTTGATCTTTGGTGTATGCAATGGTGCCTTAATTAGAACTTACCCATTCAGGGTCTGTATCCATTTTGATTGGAAATTTCTATCTGTCAGTTGCCAACTGATTCCAATGGAAAAAGTCTTGACTTACTTGCTACTTGTTGTCCGCCTATTCACCATCTACTGGTGCCTAGAAAACAAGGTGTTAGAGGTTTCCTCTTCACCACGTACCCCCCGTTTTTCGGGCCCTGAACATTTGTTGGATATTGGGGAATTTTTTGCCCCTTTCTCCAGTTTTGAGGAAGCATTGGCTTGGTTAAAATCTGATATGGAATATATGTGCCTCACCTTGACTGTCCTATTGATTTGCTACTGCTGTTGTCACTTATCTAGAACATATCACATCCCTTATGATGCTTATCAGGGGTTTACAATCGTTAGATTCTTGACTCTCTTCGTTTGTAATCCCAAGGTGGTCGGAATCTGGTCTGATTATGATGCTGGACAGATGTTCAGTATCTTTGTTAAGTTAATTGGTAAAATCCTTTATGGAGTTGTTAATTATTCTGTTCAAATTAGTCTTGTTGAATCACCCTCTGCACCTACCGTTGCTCCTCGTGTCTCTTTCTTTAAGATTCACGGGTTTGAGCAGCTAGGTGCATATGACCTTCATCCTTCCATCTCTGGGCTTTGCAATCTTGATTCCGGTAATTGGTTTGCAACTTTGCCTCTGCTGAAGGGAATGAGAAAAAATATCAAAGCAATTGGCTTGGCCTATACATTTATTAAGTTTATTTGGTTATATCTGTCTGCCATTCCATATAAATGTACTCATAATCAGCTTACTTGTTTCTTTGCGAAAACGGAGTGGTGGAAACTCAGTTGGAAGGGTGGCTTGTGCACGATGAAGGAATCCTGCGTTATCAACTTTTCTGTCGATGCTTATTCCTTTTGGTGCGGACGCGTCCTTGTGTATCTCAGCTCGGATTATATGTCCCCGGTTGTAACTTGGATTATGTACCGCTGTCCTAGCTGTTTGAGTATGCATTGTATCCAAGATTGCAGATTGTTGTATTTGTGTTCTCTATGTATTAAGGACACCCACTTAGCCTTTGAGTTTCACACAGCTAAATCCCCTTTTATCTCTCAAATTCTTGCTTCTGTAGTGTACTCTTCGTTGAGGCACTCGGAGCTGTTTAGACTCAAAAATATAAAGACAAAACATTGGAAGTATGAACTAACTTCACATAGTCCGTACATTATGCTTCCGTTTGATAGCCTACATTGCATACAAGGTGGTTTCAACCGTAGAAACTTAAACTACGATCAACACATAAGGCAAATTTTGAAAAGTAAGCTTAAGTTCACAAAATCATGTTCGCTAGTTAAGGTCTGGTGTTTTCATCAAGCAACACCTCCACATACTTTCAACCACATTGTGCATCAGTTCATTTCATTTCGTGGTGTGAGCTTGATGTCTCCCCCCCGACTCCATATCCTGGGCTTGGTCACCTCATTTAGACTAATCTCTAATATAGACTCCTTGATGTTTTATTTGGCAGGCACAATTGTTGGCTTTGTGTCTCTTTTAGTTAACTACTTCGGTTTTCGTTGCACTTGGCATATTCTAACACAAAATAAAATTACTTTGATGTCAGATATCATGCCCCCTCACAAAAATTATCTCCAAATCAGTTTTTCGCTACACTCTCTTCTTGGTGTGAGGTCCCTTAAACCTTGGCCTCACACCCCTCATAGTTATATATGAAAATCACTTACTGGAATTGCAGAGGTATTAAGAAAACAACTTTTTGGACGGAAATTGATAGCAAGTGCAAAAACGAACATATTCAAATAATGGCATTAGCGGAAACTAAATCAGAAACCATCCCTGAAGACAAAATTTGGAAAACGGCTGGTTTTGACGAGGCTATTTGGTCACCTGCTTCCGGTCGGTCAGGTGGTCTCGGTATCCTTTGGAAGTCCTTCCAATTAACAAATGAAATCATTACAGTAGAAATTCAACTACCCCGAATTATAGGGCTTAGATACGAAAATATTAATGATAGATTCATGACTCTACTGTTGTTTGTATACGCGCCGCCGGGCCCTCAAGAGAAAGACTCGTTTTGGGAAACCTTAACATCCATCGTGAGGGATTCGTCCATTCCTTGCATTGTTCTCGGTGACTTGAATGAAATTCTATGTAGTGAAGACAAACTGGGTGGTGCTAACCTCCGTTCCGCTCGATTCACTAGACTCCTACAATTCAAAAATGAATGTGCTCTGCTGGATTTACCTACTTTCGGGAACCCATTCACTTGGAGAAAGAACCCAGATGGCGAAAACGCCATTCGCGAAAAACTTGACCGTGTGCTGGTGCATCACCAGATCATTCAGAAATTCCCTAACCTAATCACTCATAACGGAGCCTTCTCATCATCTGACCACTGCTCCATTTCAATATCTCTTGAGTGTGGCTCGGTTTTCAAAGCGCCTCCGTTTAAATTTGAGAATGCTTGGCTTCAACGGAAGGATTTCAAAAACATAGTTAAACAATCTTGGCGAGCAAATTGTGTGGGCTCGACTATGTATCAACTGATGTTCAAACATAAAATTCTAAAGAAAAAAGCTAAGGAGTGGAATAAACGAACCTTCGGAAATATTTTCCGTCAATTAGATGAGGTGGAAACTGAACTCCTCAAGATTCAAGCTTCGGTTTCGGGAGGTAACAACCGGTTAACTAACAATAGAGAAAAGCTGCTCATTACAAAAAAGGAAAAACTACTTATTTACCAAAAAACTTTTTGGAACCAAAGAGCCAAGACAAAGCATCTTAAACTTTCTGATTCGAACACAACTTATTTTCACCGGGTTGCTTCGGGTCGGAGACATAGGAAACAAATCCGCAATATAACTTCTGCTGAAGGAACCTTGATAATAGGAGAAGAAAATATTAGAAATGAAATTAAGAATGATTTTGAAAAAAGATTGAAAAAGGAACCAATTGATGATAGACTTCTACAAGAAATGTTAAATCTAATCCATCCTTCAATTACCCCTGACGAAAATAGTTACCTTATTCGACACCCATCTAATAATGAAATCAAGGTTGCTGTTTTCAGCCTTGGCAACAACAAATCGCCAGGCCCGGATGGTTTTACAGCCGAATTCTATAAGAAATATTGGGACATTGTTGGCTTATCTATCATTAGAGCTATAAAAAGTTTTTTCCACTCTGGAAAAATTCTGAAACAAATAATCACTACTGCCAAAGCGGGATAACCCTACCAATACCAGTCACTACCGCCCAATCAGTTTATGTTCTATTTTATACAAAATCATTTCAAAAATTTTGACCGAAAGAATCAAAATAATTATCGGTAAACTAATTCACCCACTACAAGGTGCCTTTGTGTCGGACAGGGCCATCCAAGACAATGTCCTAATAGCGCACGAAATCTTCCACTCCTTCAGATCGCTCAAGGGTCGGGAGGGATGGTTGGCAATAAAACTGGACATGGAGAAAGCGTACGATAGAGTTGATTGGAACTTCATAAGAAAGGTTTTAGAAAGATTTGGGTTCCACCCTACTTTCATTACGTGGATTATGGAATGCATAACGACTGTATCCTTCTCTGTTCTAGTCAACAACAGTCCTATTGATATGTTCTTCCCCTCTCGTGGCCTGCGTCAAGGAGATCTTCTATCTCCTTTCTTGTTTATCTTAGGGGCAGAAATTTTAGCTCGAAAACTATCAGCAGAAACAAATGTGGAAAACAGTCCAATTGGATTTTCCTTCGGTAGGAGTGGACCTAGGGTTCCCTTCCTATCTTTTGCCGACGACATCATTATTTTTACAAGAGGCAGTGCTTCCGCGGGACAGAAAGTTAGGGATATAATTGATTCATACTGTAAAGTTTCTGGACAAAAAGTCAATTATCATAAATCTAGCTTCCAAGCCACAAAAGGCATTTCGAACTCTAGGATCTCAGAACTTAGCAGTTGCTTAAGTATTACACATGAAAACTCATTAGAAAAATATATTCGATGTCCGATTATTAACGGCAGAGTAATAACAAACACACTTTTGAAGACATCATATGTAAATCTAAAGAGCAACTAAGTAAATGGCGAGCGAATGCTCTTTCACAACAAGGACGTGCAATCCTCATCAATACAAACTTATTGGCCAAACCGTTGTATACAATGCAGAACTTTTTGTTACCCTCCTCAATACATAAAGAGCTTGACCAGATTAACAGAATGTTCTTTTGGAATAAAGATCTACAACACCGCCCGCTTATTAGTTGGGATAGGATTTGCAGACCGAAAAAATATGGGGGAATTGGGCTTAGGAAATTGAAAGAGATGAATGAAGCCCTTCAAATGAAACTACTTTGGAAAATATTAGCTGAACCAGATAATGTCTGGGTGTCTCTCATTAAACACAAGTATCTTCGTTCAGCTACCATCCTTGAATACGTGAAAAGCAGAGATTCTTCATGGCAATGGGCCAAACTGACAACTCTTATAGATAAATTTAAGACTGGCCTTATTTGGTCAGTAGGAAATGGTTCATCTATCAAATTTTGGACGGATAATTGGATTACAACAAGCTCTCTGCTATCTAGGGATGATTGCCCCCAAATTAACAACATAGAAGAAAATGTCAGTGACTATATTTTAGGTGGTAGATGGTGGACGGAAAAACTTAGCAATACCTTACCAAATGACATAGTAAAAGAAATCCTGGACATTCCACTTCCCGTTTCCCCATTTGAGGATCGCTTATACTGGTGGCCTGATAGGGCTGGTTGGTTCACCACGTCAAGTGCATATAAGCTAATCACAGCTCAATCCTCAATGAGCATAGACAACAACGCCTGGATATGGAATTTGGACATTCTGCCTAAGATCAAAAATTTTCTATGGAATATTTGTCAGAACGGCCTCCCTACTGCCTCTAGGCTGGCTCAACGTGGGACTTCTGTACCTTCCACCTGTCAACTGTGCAACTGTGCAGTTGAAGATGACGTTCACTTCTTACTAGAATGTCAATATGTGCGCCCTCTCTTTCGCTTACCTACACACGTAAACTCAACTATATCCAGTATGATAAATCATTCACGAGAGATAAAACCTATCTTTCATTCATCGGAAACAAGCTTACATCCGTTGCTATGGTGGAGCTTGCGTTTTCTTGGTGGACGGCTTGGTACATTCGAAACCAATTTGTTTTTAAACAGGTCCCCATACCTCATAGAGAAAGTTCATTACGTATCATTAAAACCCATAAGGAAAATTGGAGTAAAACAACTCACTTTGAGTATAGCTTGGATGTGGACTTCCCCTTACGCACACGAAACTCCAAGCATATAAGGACGAAAAGAAAGCATGGTAACATTACTTGGCGAAAACCCCCTAGGGGAACCTTCAAGTTAAATTTTGATGGCTCCACAATTTCAAACAATGATAGCTCGGCTGGAGCCGTAATCCGGGACTGGGAAGGACATCCGATACACATCTGTTATAAAAAACTTGGCAAACAAAGTCCTTTGAAAGCAGAAGCGCTTGCTCTTAAACTGGGAATCCAAAAGGCTCTACAACTCCGTATCAATAAACTCCACATTGAAGGTGACTCCATGATAATCATAAACCACCTAAATAAAACATCTACCTGTCCTTGGGAAATCAAACTGATTTTATCAGATGTTAAATTTCTACTATCGACTTTGAAAGAAGTTTCCTTCTTTCATGTTCCCCGATTAGGCAATAGAGTGGCTGATAAGGTTGCACACCTTTGCCACTCTGCCTGGGGTGTCGATATTAACAACGATTCTGGTCTTCTAGACCTCATCCGTAAGGATGCCTTCGGGTAGAGCTCGCTCGCCCGAATTCTTTCCTAATCAAAAAAAAAAAACTGCATTTACATTGTCTTATAAAATTTATCAACCTGGTCTTAAATATGTCTTAAATATCCAAGAAATTTTAGATTCTCTTAAATCAACTCTTACCGTGTTAACGGACTTTTTTTTTATGACGTGGAGGTTCCGAGGTTATCGACTAATCCTCCACGGGCCGAGCACTAGCCTGCAACGCACTCGAGCCGGGTAAGCCAAGCGACAAGCCGCAAGACAGGCTAACCCATGCCAAGGTAAACCAAGACATGAGTACCCACTATAGCACAAATTGCTCCTAGTGGGATTTAAACCCTTGACCTCATGGTAGTGAGGCACAAGGAAGCACCTCACTCTTACCACTTGAGTTGATTGGGTCTCATCTCATGTCATTTGACGGAAATTCCAGAGAGATTTAAATAGAACTTAATTTGCCTCGAAAGCTCTTATTAGCGTACCTCCTCATTACCCATAAAGTGACGTCGTCAAAATGGAAATACAATGTGGATAGTACACCCTGCAACCTGCCCATCTGGTTTCAGGATATCCACTTTTTAGCAAATTTTTTCCGGATTGGGTTAGGTCTACAAACAAACTGGATAAAGGGGTTAGTTTAGCAAATACCCTTATTATTAAAGGAAGTTTAAATATTTGTTTCCAATATTATATTTATCAATCATATTAAAAATGGCTAGATATTTAATTCAAATGTCAAAATAAAAATTAATTATAAAATCAATGATTCTCAAAATCATATTTCTTTTCAAAATTTACATATTATTTGGTATAGACATCTTAATTTTTTTTTAAAAAAAATTAAAATATTTTGGGAGATAGAAGCGAAGCGTCATTAATTTTAAGAAGATATTATTTTTGCACATGTTATCCTTCAAAAATTGCAGAATTGTTTTTTTTTTTATCGAAAATGAATATTTTAAATCTATACTGACTCTACACATTCTACATGGCATCTATCTAAATTTTTAACCTAAGATTTTTTCAAAAAGAAATTATATTTATTCTAAACATCTTAAATGACTATTGAGAATACAAACAAAAAAACATTTTAAGATCTACATACAAAAAATGAAGAATTTTTAGAAAAGAAAATGTGAAATTTGAATAAATAAATAAATAAAAACTCTTTTATGATTAATTTTTGGGTGTTTGGCTTCAAATATTGAAGAAAAAAATCCAAAATGTTACTTTACATCTATATTTATTTTATATAACCTAGAAGACCCTTATTATAGTTTCAATATTTTAAGTCTTACAAAAAAAAATTCTATTAAGTTAGGAAAAATAATCTATTTGTGAATATTCGATTTTAAAAATTAATTATAAAAATCAATTAGAGCCAAAAAAAAGTTTTTTTTTTCTTACAATTTACTTATTTTAGACATCTTAAATGACTATCGAAAAATAAATAACATTTTAATACTTACAAGCATTACTAATGCTTATTTTACATCTTGGATGAGGCTTCTTAGATCACTTTTCTACCTTGATCTTTTTTTTGTACCATCTTACCTTTATTTTCACTATTTATTTTCCTCTCTTTCTAGCCATCTTTATAATGAAAATAATGAATAAGTTATGTATATCTACATAACTTCAAAAATATTCGCACAATTATGTGCTTATGATTTTTTTAATCTTTGTATGACATCTTATATTTTCCTTTTTAGATTTATCTTTATGATAATAATTATATATTTATTTCAATTATATTAGGTGGTGTGTTTGAGTATTATTACTACTTTACCTTATTAAATCATTTTCAAAATTTGTATTGTATCTCTTTCCAATTAATTTATAAATCATCAAAAAAATACTTTATACATATTTTTGTTGCAAATAAGTATATATTAATATAGTATTATATAGATATATAAAATGATGTTCAAATTAAAATGGTTCAAACTCTCATGCATTCAAGGCACATATATTACACTAGTGCATACAACAAAAGCAAAGGGGACACTACAAAGACACATCTACAACCTTATTATTGTTTATTTTTCACATTCGGATAGATTCAGGTTACTTGCTTGGATCATTGTACATGGAACTGAGTTTCTTAGAACTGAAGGATGAAGTCATAGATGTGCTTGCTGATCTCCTCCGGCTTCTCCTGCTGCAGGAAATGTCCAACTCCTTCCATCACTACCACTTCCTTCAACAACGGCACATCCTTCTGCATAACCCCCTCTTGGACGTAAACTTGGTTCCCTGGGATATGATAAACCATGTCCAAATCTCCAATTACAAACTTTGTCGGCACCATAACCTGTGCGCCTGTCCATGGCGCTAGCAGCTCCCAATTCCTGCAACGCCGCATGGAACCAAACAACACATCAAGTTTGATCCAATGACAATTCAAACATGTTCAAGCTTTCAAGGTGTGCACTGCTAGCAGGCTGCAGCACAGAGGATGTCGTATAGGACGAACAAAAATGATCTAAAGCTAGAAAGAGAGAGGTACAGATTGAGTGCACGATAATAGTTCAGTCCACCGGTGAAGCCTGTTTCTTCAAATTTGCTGACATAGTAGGCGAAATCTTCTTCCGAAATCCAAGTGGGGCGAGGAGGTATGTCCTTGAACCACTGCCCTTTGGGTAAGAGCAAAGGATCTGGTCTCCAAGACGGAAATATTTTCGCAAGAAGCGTCTCAGCGCCACCAGCATTAGCTATCTCGGCTTCCATCTCTCCAGGGACCTATGAATATTCGAATTCAGATGGTCGAAGATTAAGCTATATGAGGACAGGAAATAACTGGTCTATATCTCGTGTTATCATCTTGCTCATAAACCCAATTACCAAATCTCTTCCAAGTTCCAACTATGGAGATGATTTACAGTTCCAGTTTCAAGTATCAGGAAATGGCAACAAAAAAAAGTATCAAAAGTTCGTTAATTGAGTTTCACAAACCTGACTCCCAAAACAGAAACCCCCAAGTTCAATACTTTGTTCCAGTTTGAAGATGATTTACAGTTCCAGTTTGACGCATCAGGGAATAGCAACAAAAGTATCCAAATCTCATTAATTAGGTTTCAAATCTCAACTCCCTGCCATTAAGCTTCACTAGACTAACTCCCAAAACAGAAACCCTGAAATCTGCACATGTAAAATTCAACTCCCTGCCTTTAACCTTCAATAATACTTTGTTCGAATCCAATGATAATTGACAATGATTTCATACGAGTATCAGATTCGAAAAAAGCACAAACCTGGAATCTGCACATGTAAAAGTCGTCTCCGTAAAAAGCCTTGCGACTATCGACCGGCAAGATATTTGGATTCCGGCGAAGAAAAGGGACGCAGAGATTCACCAAAGCCCTAACCCTATCCGGCCTGAACAAGCAAAGATGCCAGGCCACAGACGCGCCCCAATCGTGGCCAACAACGAACACCTTGTCAGCGCCGAGAGCATCGATGAGCGCCACCAGATCGCCGACGATATGGAAGTAGGTGTACTTGGAGGCGTCGGAGGGGGCGTCGGTGTCGCCGTAGCCGCGCATGTCGGGAGCCACGGCGCGGTAGCCGAGGGCGGCTAGGGCGTGGATCTGGTGGCGCCAGGAGTACCAGAGCTCCGGGAAGCCGTGGAGGAAGAGGACGATTGGACCTTCGCCTTTATCGGCGAAGTGCATGTTGATTCCGTTGATTTTGAGAGTGGTGTGCTTGATTCCTTCGTCCGCCATTGAAAGCTGTGTGAATATATTTTCTTTTCTCCTCTTCACTCTGTTTTGCAGTGACGGCTGACCTTCGCTCTGTTTTTTCCGTCGTCCGCCATTGTTTTTTTTTAAATAGTCAAAAAAGGCAAAAAAAAAAAAAAATTAAGGGTGACTTTAACCCAATTTTTTTAAAAAATAATAAAATATAAAACCGTTGTTAAACAGCGACTTATGTATTTTTTTTAAAAAAATATTTTTTAAATTTACTATTTATTTTAAAATTATATATATATGAGAAATATCAAAGTCGAGCTTCGGCTTGGTTTGCAAGAAGACTGTGACAACTGACAAGGTTTGGGTTCGGAGGCCCCTTTACGTGTCCGGCCAACTGATGTTGGGTTGCCCGTGGAAGCGGGTCTTCGACCCCTAGACCGAGTCAGTGACAATTATGTTTCCCTGGGGTCGTTTTCCAGGTTTGTCTACCAAATTTGTGATTGATTCTATCCTGAAATCCATTGTTGAGAAAAACGGTATTGGAAAAGTTACCCCTTCTCCGCAATCCTTTATGAGCCAACAAGTTCCCATATTGAGGGTCTGTTTAATTCAGCTATTTGTTGGAAGAAGTGTTTTCAAGTGTATTGCAATATTGCTGATTGGAATGAAGTGGTTTGGAAAAATGGAAATGTAGTAGTTTGGGAATAATAAAGGTGTTAGGTAAGATAAGCGTGGGATGTTTAGTATTTGATATGATAATCTTATCAAGAGTCAACAGGCCTTCTCCGGTCGGCCGACTACGTAGTGATCTTGAAGGAGGAGTCTCCATGAAAGGTGAAAGTTTAAAACATATTTCTTATGTTAATCCTTTAATGCTCAATCGAAAATCTCTTCAAAATAAGGAACATAGGAAGTTTACCTCCCGCATTTCGAGGATACAAGTTAGGTTATTAGTTCTTAGAATAAAAAATCAATTTTCTGGAAAATCTTCTTGTGTGAATATCGTTCTTCTATGGAGGAGATTAGTGGCTGGTGTCGTACTTGCTGCATTAGTGAATATTTTGGTTTCTGCCTGTGCTATCATGATTTTAAGACATTATTGATTAATCGATGCTTCGTTTCCAAATGTTGTCTTGTCTCCAAAAAGTGGTGGTGTTCTGTGTACAAGAGATCAATTTATTTTACAC
Organism: Persicaria maculosa; assembly: GCA_963922045.1. Classification (NCBI taxonomy): domain Eukaryota; kingdom Viridiplantae; phylum Streptophyta; class Magnoliopsida; order Caryophyllales; family Polygonaceae; genus Persicaria; species Persicaria maculosa. The sequence goes on from OY998253.1 coordinate 16,960,691, forward strand.
CTTGGGTCTTACTAAAGAAGGAATGGATAGTGAAATACTTTGATTTGTATCCATACTATTTAATGATCCCCCGCTTTCCATTAATCTTAGTGTTTAGTTGTTAAATGCCTTGTGTCAACATGTTGCTTTGCTCTAATCATCCTAGGTGGACAAAGACTAGTGGTTTTTTGCTTGATCATAAATATCTGAGTAATTTGAAACCCTCTGCACTACCCTCTCGTTGTTATGCAATAATTTTCTTCAGAACTATCCTCTCGTTGCTTGATCATAACTTGTACCCTCTCATCTATTGTACCATGTTTGATATTAATCCCTCTATATATGAAGAATTATGTATGTTTGATGCTGTAATCTGGGACTTAGTATCCAGATGTGATCCCAAAGTGAGAAAGGTTACCTTGCTTCCTTTGACAGATAAACCTGCCCGCAGAAACCCCCTATTAGTATATACTTCTTTCTTTGCTAAGTATCTTAGTCTTATACTAAACACCTCCTTTGTGTTAAGGCTGAGAATGGGGTACCTAGGATTAAGAAATTGTTTGATGTCTTATGAAAATAATGGTTTTTGGTGGTATTTCATGAGGTATTGTCAAGAAACAATTAAGAAAAGGCTTAGTAAAAATTCAAGATGTTTGTTATGGTGCTTATACCTGCCATTACAAAGGTTAAAAACTAAGCTAGTTAATCAAAATATTTTAGGAAGGAGAAATCCTTTCTCCTCGACCAAAGATTGGTGTTCTGCCATATATCCCAATTCACGTTGTATACACTTAGCTTCACTTCTTTTAAAAATAAGCATAATTTATTTTAGTTAATGTCGACAACCACAATGAAGCATTCATTCAATTCCAACTACTATATTCCAAATGTTCTTAGTTGGGGCCATTTGCCTATGGGAAACAAATCCCCACTAACCCTTTGATTATGATTAAGCATTTTATTATTATAATTTTTTTTAAAGTTACATCTTTTAGATTTAACCTTAGAACGGTTTGCATAGCTTACCGGCTCAACACAAGAAAACAAGTAATTAACGAATTCACCCAGAATCAGTATAGAAAAGACTTATCATTCATAACCCCTCATAAGATTATTTACCAAACTCATAAGGAAAATGCTCAACATGGGAGAGATCACTCTCTGCTTTCTCATGTTACCACAAAGTGGACATGATAATACGATATTGGAACTGTAGAGGAATCGGAAAGACAACTCTCTGGACGAATATCGCTGCATGGTGTAAAACGAAGCATGTCCAAATGACTATATTGGCAGAAATAAAAACAGAAAAAATGCCAGACGAGTCGCTTTGGAAAAATGCGGGATATACAAATGCGTGTTGGTCTCCGGCTTCCGGACGCTCTGGAGGTATTGGGCTTCTCTGGAACGAAAATGCTCTTATTAACAAGACAATCAAAATCATTATTCACTTACCTAGAATAATTGGGATTCATTACTCGAATTTGAAAACTCTTTTCAATTGCACAATGTTTTTTGTATATGTGCCTCCCAACCCAATTGACAAGGAATCCTTTTGGAAAGATCTAACGGTCCTCATTACCCAACAAAACCGACCTTGCCTGGTCATGGGCGGCCTGAACGAAATTACCCAACCCTCGGATAAAATCGACAGTTCTGAGACCCTTCCAAGTAGATTTCAAAGACTCCAAGACTTCAAAAATGTATGTTCTCTTATTGACATTCCCTTCGTTGGCAATCCATTCACTTAGAGGAAGAAAGTCTCTGGACTAGATAATATTCATGAAAAAATCGACTGAGTCTTTGTCCACCATGAAATAATCCAAGCGTATCCAAATCTAGCAACACACAATGGTGCCTTCTCATCTTCGGATCACTGTCCGATTACGATTCGCTAATCACAAAATAATACCTTCAAAGCCCCCCCTAAGTTCGAAAACATATGGCTTGAGAGGAAGGATTTTCGAAACATTGTCCGACAAGCATGGCGATCCTCGTTGTTGTGAGCTGAATCCGCCATGTTTTACATCTAGTTTTATATCGATTTCTGCATGCATTTCATGCATTTGGGTTAAAATAATATAAAATATGTGTAGTATATGTTTATTTGCAATATATGGAGGTCTACACAAGTTTTTGTTATATTTGGCAGAAATCGGACGCACTTTGGAGCTTAAAGGAAACTCATGGAGAAGCTAAGAATGGTGCAGCTGGAGAAAAAGCCATTTTTCACCATTCTTCATTCTGAATCAAGCTTTGATGTATTCATGAGAGTTGTAGCCCTCGAAAAGAGCTTTCCAACGCATGGTAATATGCGTCAATCCGACGAACGAGGACTCGGGAAAGTGCGTTTTAAGAAAAGAGCAGAAAGACGGAGCCCAACTTTACTCGATCTCGAGTTCACTTACTCGATCTTGACAAAAGTTGCCCGAGCACACCTGGTCGAGCAGAGCATGATCGAGAAGATGAGAGCCAGAGACAACCCGACTCCGGAGCCTTACTCGATCTCGAGTAAACCTACTCAAGATCGACAACCCTGATGCCATGTCCGGAGTCGAAGAGTTGTGCCAAGTCGAGAAGCCGAGGACTGAAGACGCCGAGCACCATAGTACTCGATCTCGAGTATCCTACTCGATCTCGACAACCCAGAAGCACCTGTCCGAGCTTGATCGAGCAGCAGCAACCCGAGACGCCCAGCCAAGCCGAAGTCGACGTCACTCTTACTCAATCTCGAGTAGAGTTGGTCGAGATCGAGGAGCCATGTCCGAAGCCGCGTTACGCGATTTGGGAGTCCTTGGAGCCGAAGGAATCCGAGTTTGGCCGAGATCTATCAACATTTATCTATAGAGAGAAGACCTATCAACACATGGAAGATTTACCTATTTTAGATATAATTTCCCTTTTTATTTATCTTTAAGCCTTTAGATTTAGATAGACTTTCTTACCTAGAATAGCTAGGGAATGAAGGCTATAAATAAAGCCTTAGGGGGCTGATTTTCATTCATTCAAGTCAAGTCGTCTTAGGGCGCAAGGAGGAGGAGGAGGAGAGAGAGAGAGAGAAGGCGAGAGAGGAGGAACGTTTGGAAGGTTTTGTAAGTTTTAGTTTATTTTATGTTAAAGTTAATTTCTTTCATCATGTTTGCTTTCTAATTTTCCTTCTTCTAGGGTTGGGGTGATCCCAACATAGATATGTTTGTTTGATTTATAAATCTATGAATTTATATGTCTTTATCATCATCTACCTATGTGCTTAATCCTTTGCGAGAGTTGAGGAAATTCCTTATTCATGATATTGAAGCGAAAGTGATCTTATTATGAATTGGATAGTAATTAGGGTTTATTTGCGAGAGCCGACTAATCCTAATTAAGAAAAGGTAGAAACAAATTAGGTTTTTATGCGAGAGCCTCTATCACCTAAATTGTTGGAATTTGCGAAAGTCGATTCTTTGATATAAAGCATGAATCTTTATGTGATTTATGATCTGCACATATGTTTATTGTTGTGGTGATCCCTAACCTTGGAAGTTTGCATCTTTATTTGTTTTATTTTTTTTTATTTGGCACATATTCTATTCGATATCAAACCACCATTCTCTTTCCATCCATCGACATTGACCAAGTCTTAGTCGACATCGACATCAACCTCCCCACCTTTTCCCGCTATCCCTGAACCCCAAAACACACTAAACCTAGAACCGTTGACTTGTCTCCTGACGACGAACCTGACTCCCCTATACTGTAGCGGGGGTCTTGACTACAAATTTATTTGGTCGGGAAACCCTCTCGTCAAATTGGCGCCGTTGCCGGGGAGATATCAATCGCGCCTAGTTTAATTGTGCTTAAGGTTCAGAAAAACCCATCCCTTTTTCTTACCCTATCACATACCCTACCACCACCTACCTCACCGGTACCAACTGGGTGCCAAGCTTTTGCGACTAATTTGTGTTCTTGATTGTGATTTCAAAAGCGTAGGTAAAAAGATGGAAGACTTTTGGGAAGGGGACTGCGAATGGGATAGATGGGTCCGAGATTTGAGATGGAGGAATATGATCGCAGTGGAGGAGTCACGATTAAGGAAAATAGCCCGGCTGGAGGACTTAGTCCGAAGACTTGAGGCTTCCTATCGTTCTCAAGGATTAGAGCCTCCTTCTTATGAGGAAATTGAAGCTATGGAAAGTTATGAGGAAGAAGAAGATTGGAACGAACAATGGGTACTCCCACGGTACATGAGAGCAACAACGCCAATCAATGTCGACTACCCCATAGTCGACGTCGACCACATTACAGAAACCCAGGTATGTCCTTCCCCGATCTCGATTCCACCTTTGCAATCTATCTTTGAAAAACCATATGAAGGATCCCAAGGCGAAATAGCACTAGAAGAGAAGAAGTTGGACATGGTTGACCAGGGCATTCCAAGATCGCTTTTACCTTACAAGGCGAAGGCTATCCCCGATGATTTTGAGCAACCGATGTTCATATTCAAGTATGGGGTCCTAGCAAAGTGTCATGGAGCTCCGTAGGATGAGGAAATATCTCTTCCCTCTCCACCGTTCTGTTGTGGTGGAGACACGCAAACAAATCAACATATGAAGTGGAAGAGGTATGATGATGAGGTATGTATATTTTCTTTATATCTTCCTTTATGCATGCCAACTAGAGCCCAGGAAGATGAATGGGTGAAGTCATGGAGCGTTCACTCGGGGAGGTTTAAGCTTCTTCACATGATGCCCCCGGATGACATCCCACGCTTCCCACCACCGGAGGAACCACCAGATCCACCTATACCTCCGGACAAAGATGAGCCAGGCTAATGCTTAATGGAGAAAGTCGGCCTAGCAACTATAAAATCTAGAGCTTGTAAATAGACATTTTATTTTGGAACTTTTGAGACTTTGTTGCTTTTGTTTGTTTTTGTTTTTGGAACTTTTTAGTTTTTCTATTGTGGGTATTTCTCTTCTACATTTTTCAGGTCCATGGATAGAAGAAGCAAGCTATATTCATACTCGGCCCAGGCGATTCTTTCATTCGATATTAAAAGGCCCTGCACACCTGTCTAGTGAGTTTCTTTCTTTACCCTTGTTTTTATACAGCGAGGACACTGTAATGTTTAAGTATGGGGTCGGGGAAGGGCTTACTTTATGCATATTTGCCATATTTGACATTATGTGTGCATATTTAGAATTTATTTCTTTGAATTACTACATGGCTAGTTTGGAATTCATTATTGATTTATGTGTTTATATGCATGATTTCCAAAAGTTTGAAAAATGACCCCCATTGAAATTTTTGATAAATGTCATGGAAGCTTATATTGAATTCGACGATGCAAAATTGGATTCATTAGAGATATAGCATGAAATTGCCTAGTAAAGGGAAGTCACAATGAAGTGCATTATTTTTATGAAAACCATGAAAGGAGGTAAAATTTGAAGTTGCTTTTGACATGTTGCATGATAAGAGGATGGAGGACTTTATATTTCCATATAATGCTCATATTGTTTAAATTCCAAGCCTTACCTATGCTTATATGCATCACAAAAAGCCATATTATGCCTTATTTCATATATTGCTCCACATGATCTAAATATTTGCCCATTCTTTACCTTATTTCTATCCGGGGATTATGTTGAGAATGAAAGTTACATTATGGAGATTATCGTATGGTGTTTGTGTTGTGTTTATCATTATTGGAGTTTGGAGGGATTGTTTGAAATATATGGAAAATTTAATGAGTGAAAGAAAATCCGATCAAAGATCGACCCTGCTCGCTGAGATAATAGTTTGGCGAGATGGGACACCAGGTGAGGAGTCCGAAGCACTAAGTATCCGGGGTCATTCATGACACCCATGTTTGCGACTCGCGAGAAGGCAGTGCTGAGGTTAGAGAGGTAAAAGCATTATTATTGAGAAAAAGCAATATGGAAGGTGATGAATCTCAAGGAGAAGGAATGTGGAAATTCAGTTTGGAAAATACTCCATTTCCCCGGATCATTAGCACCACATTGCCAAAAATTGCCCACCTTTAGCCTTTTACCAATCTACTCCTTATTTGAGCTTAAATTAAAGTCCTCTTGATTATTAATGATTTGTCACATAAATTGTTTTTGCATTACCCTCCTTTTGTGAGTAGATGATGCTTTTAAATTGCACATGCATGGATTTGTGACACTAGAACCTTTTTAAGGATGGTAATTGATTGCAGGGTTATATGGCAATGAATCTAAGATGTTGAGAGTTTTGATTTCTTCCCCTGAATGACAAATAAAGGTATTGCTTGAGGACAAGCAAGCTTAACTATGGGGTGTTTGTTGTGAGCTGAATCCCCCATGTTTTACATCTAGTTTTATATCGATTTCTGCATGCATTTCATGCATTTGGGTTAAAATAATATAAAATATGTGTAGTATATGTTTATTTGCAATATATGGAGGTCTACACAAGTTTTTGTTATATTTCGCAGAAATCGGACGCACTTTGGAGCTTAAAGGAAACTCATGTAGAAGCTAAGAATGGTGCAGCTGGAGAAAAGGTCATTTTTCACCATTCTTCATTCTGAATCAAGCTTTGATGTCTTCATGAGAGTTGTAGCCCTCGAAAAGAGCTTTCCAACGCATGGTAATATGCGTCAATCCGACGAACGAGGACTTGGGAAAGTGCGTTTTAAGAAAAGAGCAGAAATCCGGAGCCCAACTTTACTCGATCTCGAGTTCACTTACTCGATCTCGACAAAAGTTGCCCGAGCACACCTGGTCGAGCAAAGCATGATCGAGAAGATAAGAGCTAGAGACAACCCGACTCCGGAGCCTTACTCGATTTCGAGTAAACCTACTCGAGATCGACAACCCTGATGCCATGTCCGGAGTCGAGGAGCTGTGCCAAGTCGAGAAGCCGAGGACTGAAGATGCCGAGCACCATAGTACTCGATCTCGAGTATCCTACTCGATCTAGACAACCCAGAAGCACCTCTCCGAGCTTGATCGAGCAGCAGCAACCCGAGACGCCCAGCCAAGCCGAAGTCGACGTCACTCTTACTCGATCTCGAGTAGAGTTGGTCGAGATCGAGGAGCCATGTCCGAAGCCGCGTTATGCGGTTTGCTGTCCTACGCGGTTTAAGAGTCCTTGGAGCCGAAGGACTCCGAGTTTGGCCGAGATCTATCAACATCTATCTATGGAGAGAAGACCTATCAACACATGGAAGATTTACCTATTTTAGATATAATTTCCCTTTTTATTTATCTTTAAGCCTTTAGATAATTAGATTTAGATTTAGATAGACTTTCTTACCTAGAATAGCTAGGGAATGAAGGCTATAAATAAAGCCTTAGGGGGCTGATTTTCATTCATTCAAGTCAAGTCGTCTTAGGGCGCAAGGAGGAGGAGGAGGAGAGAGAGAGAGAGAAGGCGAGAGAGGCGAGAGAGGAGGAACGTTTGGAAGGTTTTGTAAGTTTTAGTTTATTTTATGTTAAAGTTAATTTCTTTCATCATGTTTGCTTTCTAATTTTCCTTCTTCTAGGGTTGGGGTGATCCCAACATAGATATGTTTGTTTGATTTATAAATCTATGAATTTATATGTCTTTATCATCATCTACCTATGTGCTTAATCCTTTGCGAGAGTTGAGGAAATTCCTTATTCATGATATTGAAGCGAAAGTGATCTTATTATGAATTGGATAGTAATTAGGGTTTATTTGTGAGAGCCGACTAATCCTAATTAAGAAAAGGTAGAAACAAATTAGGTTTTTATGCGAGAGCCTCTATCACCTAAATTGTTGGAATTTGCGAAAGTCGATTCTTTGATATAAAGCATGAATCTTTATGTGATTTATGAGTTGCACATATGTTTATTGTTGTGGTGATCCCTAACCTTGGAAGTTTGCATCTTTATTTGTTTTTTTTTTTTATTTGGCACATATTCTACTCGATATGAAACCACCATTCTCTTTCCATCCATCAACATTGACCAAGTCTTAGTCGACATCGACAGCAACCTCCCCATCTTTTCCCGCTATCCCTGAACCCCAAAACACACTAAACCTAGAACCGCTGACTTCTCTCCTGACGACGAACCTGACTCCCCTATACTATAGCGGGGGTCTTGACTACAAATTTATTTGGTCGGGAAACCCTCTCGTCACTCGTGCACTGGCTCGGCTATGTTTCAACTAGTTCACAAAACAAAAATTCTCAAGCAAAAAGCAAAAATTTGGAACAACAAAACCTTTGGAAACATTTTTCGCCAACTAAAAGAGGTCGAGGAGGCACTAGTGGAAATACAATCAAACCATAACCAATTCAGAATTGATAGAGTGAAATTGAAGGAACAAAATCTGATCCAGAAAAAAGAAAACCTGCTCCTCTTCCACAAAACTTACTGGCTCCAGAGAACAAAATGAAAGCACTTGAAACTAGCAGATACCAATTCCTCATATTTCCATAGAGTAGCTTCTGGGAGAAGAAATCGGAAAATTATTAGGTCCATTACCTCAATAGAAGGAACTCAAATCATTGGGGATGACAATGTCAAAAACGAAATCAAAAAAGACTTTGAAAAGAGGTTTGCCCAGGAACAAACATATTCTCCCAACCAACTACGAGAATATATCTCCATAATAACTCCAGCTGTCTCAGAAGCTGACAATGAAAGGCTAATACAACAGCCCACAAACAGTGAAATAAAAATGGCAGTCTTCAATTTGGGGAGTAACAAATCCCCTGGCCCGGATGGAATGACTGAGGAATTCTATAAAAAATATTGGGACATAGTCGGGAAAACAATCATCCGAGTTTTTAACGCTTTCTTTCATACCGGAAAACTCCTAAGGCAAGTAAATCACACATTCATCTCACTAATCCCTAAAAACGAAAATCCCACTATAACAGCTCACTACAGACCAATCGGCTTATGCTCAACAATATACAAAATCATATCCAAGATAATCACTGAACGACTGAAATCCATTATGGGTAAACTGATCCACCCCCTTCAAGGGGCCTTTGTATCTGATCGGGAAATCCAAGACAATGTCCTTATTGCACATGAAATTTTCCACTCCTTTCGATCTAGAAAGGGTTCGAAGGGGTGGATTGCTATAAAACTGGATATGGAAAAAGCCTATGACAGAGTAGATTGGAACTTCACAAAACTTGTACTCCAAAAATTTGGTTTCTATCAGCACATAGTAAACATGATCATGGAATGCGTAACTACATTGTCCTTTTCTGTAATAGTCAACAATGGACCTACGGAGCCTTTTAAAGCTTCAAGAGGAATTCGCCAAGGAGATCCCTTGTCTCCCTTCCTCTTCCTCCTAGGAGCAGAAGTCTTAGCCCGAAAACTATCCATGGAAGCCAACATCAGCAATAGTGGGGTAGGATTCAATTTCAGGCAATCCTGTATGCGAATCCCTTTTCTGGCTTTCGCAGATAACAACATCATGTTCAGCAAAGGACATAATTCGCCATGCACAAAAATTAGAGAAATTATTGAAGACTACTGTAAGTATTCGGGTCAAAAAGTTAATTAGCATAAATCATCATTCCAAACCTCCCCATGCATTATTAGAACGAGAATACGGGAGCTAGAAGAAATCCTAAATATTCCTTATGAACGCTGTATGGAAAAGTACCTTGGATGCCCAATTATAAATGAACGCGTTACAAAAGATACTTTCAGTGACATAATATGCAAATCGAAAGACCAACTAAGTAAATGACGGACCAATGCGTTGTCACAACAAGGGAGAGCAACTCTCATTGCTGCCAATTCAATTTGTCTTCAAAACCACTATACTCAATGCAAAGCTTCATGCTTCCCGCATCTATGCACAAGCAACTAGATCAAATAAATAGAACCTGCTTATGGAACAAAGATGCTCAACATAGTCTACTAATTGGATGGGATAAAATATGCAAATCAAAAGCAGCAGGTGGACTAGGCATACACAAATCTAAAGAAATGAATGAAGCTCTCCAATTAAAACTTATGTGGAAAATACTAGCCGAACCAGATAATTTTTGGGTCAAGATTATCCAACATAAATACCTTAAGAATGATCATATTCTAAATTACAGGAAAAAAGGAAATTCTTCTTGGCAGTGGACAAAACTTTGCTCTTTGATAATAAAATTTAAATCAGGGCCTATCTGGTCAGTAGGGAATGAAAAATCCATCAAATTTTGGAAAGATAACTGGATAACCATATCCTCTATTAATGACATAATGAATGATCATAAAGACGTAAATGAATCCGTCAGTGAGTATATTATGGGGGGTAAATGGTGGCACGAAAAACTAGATTCTATTCTACCGAAGAAGATTGTTGAGGAGATTACCAAAATTCCCCTCCCGATTAACGCATTTGAAGACAGACTCTACTGGTGGCCGGATAAAAATGGGTGGTTCACAACATCCGGTGCATATAACCTAATTACAGCGCCAACTAATTCCACGACTAAAGACTTTGCATGGATCTAGAAGATAGATGCACCCCCAAAAATCAAAACATTTCTTTGGAAAATTAAGCAAAAAGGATTACCGACAGCCTCGCGCTTAGCCCAGAAGGGTGTGGCTGTACCAACAACCTGCACACTATGCAACCAAGAACATGAAGACGACATTCATCTTTTCTTTGAATGTCCGTATAATAACTTCCAACAACAATTTCCCCATAAGATATTACAAGCAATCCACACTCTCATCTCACATGACAGGGACATGGAAAAAATAATGGATATTGGGTCTAGCCTATCAAAGGAAAACAAACAATATCTCGCTTTCCGATGGTGGACAATATGGTTTACTAGAAACCAAGCCATTTTTAGAAATTCACAAATCCCATCGGCCGTAGGAATCAAGAAAACCATAGTAGAAAACATGGACAAATGGAAAATAGCAGCTAAAATATACCCAAATAAGAATACTACCACAACACACGACGAAAACAAGAAGATAGCCCAAATGAAAAATGTGAAAAGGACTAAACTATGGAAAAAACCACCTCTGAATTGGTATAAGTTAAACTTTGACGGATCTTCTATATTAAGTATTAAGAGCTCTTACGGGATTTATCTGTCGAGACTGGAATGGGAAACCAATATACTTTTATGGAAAACCCATGGGTGGTCTTTTGCCTATCGTGGCTGAAGCCATGGCTCTAAGACAAGGGATAGAGAAAGTCGAAGAATGCAAAATATCGAACCTAATCATCGAGGGGGACTTCAAGATAATCACTGACGCTCTGTCATTGGGAAATAGAACTTGCACTAGAAGATATTAGGAACCTACTTATGGAAATTACAAATGTCAAAATTTCTCACATTCCCCGCAATGGTAACCGAGTGGCAGATAAGGTTGCACACCTTTGCTACTCTACCAGAGGAACTAATCTATATACTCATTCTGGTCTTCTTGACCTCATCCGACAGGATGCCTTCGGGTAGGGGCGCCCGACCTCACCTGAATTATTACCTAATCAATACATACATACATACATACATATATATATATATATAGAGGGTGGGTCTTGTGTTAACAACCCTTATTGTGTTTTGTGTTAACAAATCTGGGCCTTTGATTGAATGAAGTAAGTGGTTGAGATTTTTTGGCTTTTTTGGCTTTTTTCTTTAATTAAAAATCAATGGGACCCACTTCTTACCTTGCTCACTTGCTAAATTACGAGCGTGTGTTGTACTTTTTTTTTTGCGTAATATTTTTTTGGTGGGATAACGTTGTTTTTTGTGTGATGCACTGTTTGAACTATTCGATAAGGTGATAAAAAATATTCGTTAACTTATACTTATTATTCGTTAGATAATAGAAAAAGAGTTGGTCAATTTTGCAACTATTCTCTAGGTTAATAGTAAATATTCGCTAAATTAATCGTTATTATTCATCCGTAAAGAGGAGTTATCATTTAGATAATAGCAAAATGGTTGGTCAATTTTGCAACTATTCGCTAGATTGATAGTAATTATTCGCTAAGTTGATAGTAATTATTCGCTGGGTTGAAATAAATGTAATTCTTGATTTCCCACATCTAATTAACTAAATACATATGAATAATTATGTATTATCAACGAATAAAAACTATGAACTTACCGAATATTGACTCTGAACATGAAATCATAACCAAATAGTAACGAATAACCTATCTCATTCCATCGAATATTTATTGCATATCAATGAATCATTCCTTAATCTTATCGAATAACAACCCAAAACCAATTCAACGTCAAATCTCTTAGGGTTTTCCCACAACCCAAAACCAATTCAACGTCCCCCTGTCCTCCTCTCCCCCTCTCAATTCTCCCAAAGCCATGACAGCTCCCACTACTCGCGTGAGCGAGCCGCCTCCGAAGATCATCACCGCCGGCGACCCTTAGCCACGAACCGCCTCCACAGATCACCACCGCATGACCATCACCTTGCCCCCGAGACCACGGCAGTGCAGCCTTGCCCGGAGAACAGCAGGTCGAGCCCGCGACGCCCACGAACAGCCGCCCATCACCGCCTCTGATTGTCGATGCTTGCCGGCCACCATCTTTGTTAATGGAGGCAGTTGAGGAGGGTTAATTAGCGGCAACACCAGATTTGTGTGTATCCGACCTCGAATCCGAGCAAGGGAGGCCGTGGGGGTGAGCGGCGAGGCGAGGAGGCTTAGCGGTGGTGCAATGGCCGCCATTGAGGGCCAAATCGAAACCGCAACTGAGGCCGCCTCCCACTGCGAAATCCGCCATCACCATTGCCATTGCCACAATAGAAAAAAAATTGAATCGAGCCTCGATCTGTTCGAAGGCATAGGCGTATGGCTTGGGTTGAAGATCGAAGGCAGAGACGGAAAGCAAGAGGTTGAAGATGAATAAAAGCGGGCACAGGCGTATGGTTTGGATTAGGGTTTCTTATACACGCGCTTTGGGGTGGGTTTAGGTGGATTTATTTTCCAATTCATTAATAATTAAGTTAATATATTGAAATAATCTAGGCCATTTATTTTCCCTCATCCAATGGCTCAGATTTGTTAACACAAAACACAATAAGACTTGTAAACATTTGATCCGTCCTCTCTCTCTCTGTGTATATATATATATATATAATGGGCCGTTGATTGAGAGGATATGAAATGCCAAGATTAAAAGGGATTTTTGTTTTTTCTTTTCAATATAATGGGACCACATGGCAAAATAAAAACTCACCTCCCTCTCCCATTAGTGCGTGTAACCAACCCTCCACCCCCCCCCCCCCACCTTTTTTTAAATATATAAAATATTTGTGAAAAAAATGCTTTTTTGGGTGAAAAATAAATTTCTTTTTTAAACCCACATGATTTAGTTCGTTTTATAGATTTGGTAGTTTCACCGAATAAAATTTCACTTGCTACCGAATAATGTTCGGTTATTTTTTTTCATTTAGTTCAAAAAAAAATTACCACCTCCATTGAATAATTTGACACATGCTACCGAATAATTTTTTTTTTTTGTCAATCAGATTCAGATAAAATAAACCTCGAATCCCTAAATAATACTTATCATTAATGCGAATAATGCTTCATATTATAGTGTCTCACATTTTACCAAATAATATTTTGTTTTATGTTGTTTGCCAAACCGAAACTTCATATTCTGACGAATAATGAATCAGATTTCATCGAATAATTTACCAACCCATTACGACTCGTAACCAAAATCCGACACATACTTCTGAACAAATGACAAATAATTAATCAAATTATGCATCTCGAAAATCAAACATTAAATTCGACTAAAAATCAACACATTCGTCTGAATAATTCGTCGTTTTCCCCAAATAATACGGGAACAATTGACAATTGACAAAAAATATTATAGAATTGATCAATACCTTGCACCATTCTAGACCGAAATATTCCATAATTACATTGATCAAAGACTTTACCTACCAATGTGCTGATTTTGAATAAAATCATTCTTCGCCCTCTCCCCAAATTAACCCCTCATTCCACGCCGCGAGCAATACAAGTCCATGTGTTTCCGGCCTCCTGGACTTACCCATTCCGGCGAACTACCGAACAATTGGACACCCTCATTTCGAGATTAATCGATTGGCAGAGATCGACGAGATCGTCGAAGCAATCACAACACCTCATCCTCGTCTTCTTCTCCAATTGCTTCCTCAAAATCAGACGCATCGGCAAGTTGCCCAGAATCGAAAAGGAGGAGAGAAGAATGAATGTGATACCTTGTGGATCCCTTCCCTTTATCTACCATAATTTGAACTCAGATCCGACAATTTCGCCGTCGGCCTTTGTCGCCGCCGCCACCAAGCCTCTCACTGCCCGACCCGGATCGAGATTTGGAGGAGGATCTGAAGCACCCGGGATCGAGACGAAGGAATGGAGGCCACTCTTCGTCGATTAGTGTTGTTTTACTCCCACCTCCGCACTATTGCCATCGCCGATTTGCACCACAACGGAGGCGAACGACATCGGCAGACAAGAGCTTGGAACAAAGGAGAGGTAGATAAAGAGAGATATTAGGGAAAATTGTTTGAACGAGGAGAGTGTAACACACGTTCAATTTTGGTTAGGGTAATTTATTTTTCGAGATGGGTCCTACTTTTTTATAAAAAAAAATCTGAAATTAAGGTTAAATCTACACCATTGATTTGAGTGTGTCCAAAGGTCCAGATTTGTGCACAATGCACACCCTAAGAGGAGTGCACAATTGATCCATACTCCACTCACCAAAAAAAGAACTGATCCATACTCTATATAAGTGGTTCCAAAGTGCACACCCCTTGAGATGTACCTTGTGCACAAATTAGGACCGTTGATACGAATTAAATTGAGGGCCACGATTATTCCATGTAAATTGGTGAAGATTTTTTAAAAAAGGAAAATCAATTCCCACTCCCCATAACCCTCGTCATCCTCTTCCTCTCTAACTCCGAACAGTTTCCGCCGCCACCGCAAAACTTCGCCGAAATCAAATTGTCCATTGCCGCCGGACTTTTCAGCTTCAACGACACGGAGAGGAACAGTTCACGATGGGCTCCCTGTAGAGTAGATCGGCGGATTAGATCGGTGCAGTCGGTGGTGCCGATGGGAGATTTGGGCTTTCCGCAACATCCTAGGATCCCAGAAAACAGTAGCGACGACCCTCTCTCGGACTTCAAGGTAGTTGCCGCCGCGGCCAAGCTCCCATAAACAGCATCGCCGACCCTCTCCCTGTCTCCCGGAGCCGCCCTCCTGCAGTCGCACCGACTCACACGTCGACCAGGTCGCCCCCTTTAGTCCTCACCTGCTTCTGCTCAGGTTCTCTGTTCATCACTCGATTCGTTTGTCGGCTCTTGGATTAAGCAATCAATTATGAATCATTATTCAATTAAATTGGTGTGTTTTGAAATTGGAATTTGATGTATAGGAAGTTTTGAATAAGTTGTTGAATTCTTAATAATTATTCAATGGAATGTATGTATTTTTTAATTGAGATATGAAAATTATGGATATTATTCGTTGAATTATGTATAATCATTCAATGGAACTCGTATATTTTGTGATTGAGATATTGTTGATATTATTCATTGACTTCTGAATAATTATTCAATGAAATATGTGTATTTTGTGTTGCGAGATAAATGTGTGATTGAATTGGAATATGAGATTGTCGATATTATTTGTTAAATTCTGAATAATTATTCAATATAATGTATGTATTTTGTAATTCGAAATCAATGTATGATTGAGATACGAAGTTTTTAATATTATTCGTTGAGTTTTGAATAATTATTCAGTAGAATAGGTGTATTTTGTAATTAGAAATCGAATATTAGAAACATCATCTCCAACATCATTCGTTAAAATATTTTCAGTGTATAATTGTAAATTTGTCATAATATTATTTGTAGAAAATTGGTGTTTGATTATTATTTGTAGAAATTTGTCATAATATTTGTACAATCGTAAATATTTCTTTTAGATAGGGTTTTTAAATTTTAAAATAGAAATTTTGAAATTTTATACATCGAAATTTCAGTCAATTCATTATTTAAACGAGAGAATGCCCTCAAAAAAATTACTCTAAAAATCAAAATAGCCATTGTTTACAAATAAAAAAATAATGGATTGATTTTTTGGGGCCCACATTTGAAAATGGTACGGTGTAATAGTAGAAGAAATTCATCAATTGAATTCACACTCCACACAGACCACACACGCTTTTCCATGGAAGTAAGATGGGTTTTGTGTGGGTCCCACATATTTCTAATTAAAAAAAATCATAAAACCCTCTATTTATCTCAGTCACCCATCTCCTTTATTTCAACGGTTCGAATTTGTGCACAAAATATACCCTAAGGGGTGTGCACAATTTATCTATTCCATATATATATATATATATATATATATATATATATATATATATATATATATATATATATATATATATATATATCTAATGAGAAGTGACATTTCGGTGAGAAGATGAGAAGTAAGCCTTATACCCAATGATTTTTTTTATATGGATATAGGAGACATATTTATTGAGTGTTAGAAATACAATGATAACGTGTTAGAAATACATGGAATAAGAGAGCAGAGAAGAGGAAGAGAAATGGGATATCTCTATTATCCGTGCTCTTCATAGAAGACTTACATGTCTTTATATAGGCAAGAATACAAAATATCAAAGGATGGCTTTATGGTGGAGGTTTAAGGGAGGTGAACCATCCATCTAAACCAGTGGTTTCATAACACTCCCCCTTGGATGTACACCTCTAACATTACAAACTGTCTCGTTAAAAACCTCGCCTAGAAAACCCAATGGGACAAAAACTAGGGCTAAGGGAAAAATAGTACAGATGTCATTTGATACGCGTTGGTGATACTGCCTCGTTAAAAACCTTGTCAAGAAAACCCAGTGGGACAAAACCTGATCGAAGGGAAAAAGAGTGCAGTGCGTATATTCTCCCCCTGAAAACAATATACTTCTTGCAGCTTTCTCATTTTGATAAGTTCTTCAAACTTCTTGATAGCCGACTTCATGAGTTGTATGATCGAGTCTGATGTTGTCTTCGATGTGTGAAAGTCAAAATGTCTTCATGTATCATACTTGACTTCGATGCAATAGACTTCCTTGTCTTTGGTGATGAGCTGCTTTCAATGCACAAATATAAGGTACCTCATGACCTAGTGTGCTTTTCAACGTTTGATACGGGGGATCTGATGTATAGATGGTGTATAAGTTGCCTCGTTAAAAACCTTACCTTGGAAAAGCCCAGTGGGATAAAAACCAAGATTAAGGAAAAGAGTACAACGTTGTGTATAGTACTTCAGGACTCAATACACAATGTCACCACTTACACAATATTTCAAGTACTATAAGCACCCTTTGGCTTAATCGTGTACATATGACGAGGCTTTCATATTGATGCTTCAAGCATTTCAAATTAATTGATCATTTTCACATATATTCTTTTATTAATGATCAATTTGAGTATACAACTACTTTGCCCGTCAATTACGGTTAGAGTCGGGTCATCGACAACCAAAGATTATATCCACTACAGGTGAATATATTTTCATATCATCCACTCTAGACTTCTATCTTGCTATATATCTTACAACTTCATTTCACTTATTGCGTTTTTGTATAAACACCCACTTAAAACCAGTGAAGTTTTACTTTCCGATGTTGGAACCGCAGGTCCGAAAGCATCATGCTTAAAGAATTCATCTTTGCATGAATTCCTTCTTTCTATCTCTTTTACCATCATTTTGATGTCGAGATCCATTATTTGATTTATGATCATTGGATTTCCATGAGCTCTTTCTACTTCCGGGGAATCCTAAAGTGAGAGTCATGTGATCTTCAACACTACTAGTGTATTTGAGAATCACTTGATTTTTGTTTGTTTCGGAGTTACTTATGGAACTTCCAAATGAGCTAGCTAGCTAGTGTAATCTATGTAACTTAGTCACTTTCTTGGCCTTAGTAAATGCATTTGACGGTTTTCTGCTAAACCATATAATTATCATTTGGTGTACATAAGTGTTGAACTTCTGGTTCACTTTCATTCATCCGCGGATCCCAAATGATAGAGAAGGTGCTTTCATACAATCTCTTTCTTAATATATATAGTCTCATTTCCTCTCCCCCTAAATACCGAGCATTTGATCACCTTTATAAATCTCGAGGTATTTGATATCATTAGGGACTCAAACCCCATGTATCATTCAACTTCTTTGTGGTCTTTTAGTTAATTGTGGAGGAGACCTCGGAACATATACTCTCTTCTGGAGATAATTTGAGAGAAGTTATTGTGTCAAATTCGAAATGCAAAATTGCATGGGTCCATTTGACTAACGACTCTTCTAGGTCGTTGTGAGCTACTATGTGCTCCTCAAACATTCTCTACCTTTTCATATGACCAATGTGTTATGGCATCTATATTGGAATAACATTGGTCCATATGCCGATGCTTTATGTTCGTAGTTGTCTTATTGAACTCAGTCAAGAGACATAAGAGACTTTGCATTTACCCTTTATTATAGACGATCTTGTTATTATTTTGCCAAGAGGACAAGTCGTACACGTATGGTCACCCTTATTGAGGATCTTCCGGTCCTAGGATCTTCTAGTCCTTTTGGTGTGAATTTCAACGATCTTGCAAATCATCGTTTTACTTGAGCGACCAAATGCCACAAAGAATAAGATTTTATCATCAAATCACTTCTGGTTAGTGACATCATAAGTCTCAATAGTTAAACATTCTACCCATTGAACTTTATACACGGTGATCAATTTATTTAATCAGATGTCGTTAACTGGGTATTTTCAGAACTTTAGTTGGTTTCATACTACAAGTATGAAACTAACGATCAACTATATTTATCTTTATTCATAATATTCTTCAGGACATTAGAAACTAACCGTACAAAGATGACCTAGTTATAAGCCACAACAATAACTTAATTGGTTGCGCGCTTAACCATTACCTCTTTTACACCTTCTACAGGAGGGGCATGCTTCGGGTCATGCTTAGAGGATTGTCAGGAAGTGACCTTGTAAACCAGATCATATTTTATGGTTATTTATATTGGTTGTACTAACCAAATGAAAATAGTTCTGAATATGACATAACCCATATTCCATGTACTTCTTCAAGAGTACAAATGTTTAAAATAAGATCTTATACTCTTCTACAGTTTATAAGAATATGAAATTAGAGTCTTCAAGCTCTTATGCAGACTTTGATGAAAACTCACAATAGCTGCTAGATTGTTTACAAATGGTATCGAGACTTTGAGCTCTTGGCGAGATAAGTGTCACAATCTACTGGATTGTATAACCATTGAGTTTAGGAACTTCAAGTCCGACCACAAAATAGGTAAAGAAAAACTCACAATATAGTGGATTAAGATAATAATAATAATAAATCTATGTAAAAGCTAATACTAAATAGTAAAGTATTTTAAGAAACATGTATATCAACAACAATAATCTTAAATAAGTAAATAAAATTAATGTCAACTTCGAGTGACAAGAAAATTTAACATAGATCTTCGAGACCTTTTTATCACCTACACCAAGAGGTGGTATTTTTATATGCAATTTTATCGTTTACTGTGGGAAACTGATGTCAGAGTTGATTTGTTTCTCTAGCTATACGAATCATCACTACAAGGATGACGTTTACCAGTTCATCCCTACGAGGGTGTGATTTGTCTATTCCTCTACTTCGGGAAATGAGTCCGTTCATTTGCTTCGGGAAATGAGTCCATTCATTTGCTTCGGGAAATGAGTCTGTTCATTTACTTCGGAAAATGAGGGAAAACAAATACTACCTCCGTCCAAAAATACATGGACTTTTTACTATTCATGAAAGTTGTTTAAGGAGTTAAAAACTATATGAAATATTAACTTTTTTATTATTTTTTTTAACAATTATAAACTTATTGACAATAAGTTTGTAATTGTTAAAAATATTGAATAAAAAAAGTTAATATTTATATAGTTTTTAACTCCTAAAACAACGTGCGTGAATCCTAAAAGTCCATGTATTTTTGGACGGAGGGAGTATAGTTTAAATAAATAAAATAAAATAACACACAATGAATTAAATAAACATAAAAAAATAAATAGAATATCATCACTACGGGGATGAAATTTATTACTTGATCATCTCTGCGGGGATGAGATTTATTAATCACATCGAGTGATTTATAATATCAATTCTTCACTTTTATCCACTTCAGGGATATAATTACATGAGATTAGTCTATATCCACTACAGGGGATAAAGTCTCACCACTTCAGGGTTCATATACTTCACAGGGGCAAAATTTACAACCCAGCTGAAAGTTTGAGTCTTTTCTGTAATTATCAGAAAAGTGCAGGCTGATATGTGGGTTTTAAGAATTCTGGGGCTGGATTTGTAATTAATCCAAAATTGCAATGAATTCATATCGTCTTCTTCCGATTGATATTCAGAGAGCGACGAAGGGACTCGCCGCCGCCTTCAAGTGGTCACACCAGCGACTCGCCGCCGCCTTCAAGTGGTCACACCAGCGACTCGCGCTTTCCATCTCCAACGATCTCCCCACCTCCTCCTATCGACGGCTACCGCCACCACCGTTGCGGCATCGTAACTGCAGCGCACAATGGCCTGGATCGCCGCGAATCTGTTTGGGGACGCCACCCACCATTTATTACGGTTGAGGATTCCGGGCGAAGATCGCCGCAAATCCCCACACGGATTTCTCGATCGGGAGGAGGGAGTGCGCCACGCCGATGACGAATCCCACCACACCCTAGGAGCCGCCGATTACCGGGAGCAGAGCGGCAGATAATCAATCCGATTCATGGAGAAGGTATGTGGGCAAAACAAGATAATGCAATCAAAGAGCTTGTCCTCTTGTCCACAAGTGATGCAGAAGAATCCCGGATCGCCAAGGCCATTGAAGGTGACCTTGAATAAGTGTTGCAACTCACCAGTGATATCCCCGAACAAGACGCTGACCAGCGCCTGGCTGGGTGTGATTTGCTCACACCAACAGTGGCGTCTCGGCTGGATTGCCTTGGGCTGGTTCCACGTCGATCCGCTGGGTTCATCAATCATCTCAACTCTCACCATATCGATCTGATTCAGATCTTGAGGGAGTCTGTCCTCCATAGATGGAGAATCGGAGATCGATTGTTGTGGTGGAATTCAAATAGATCAATTGTTGTAGTGGAATTCAAATCAATCCGTTTAGATTTATTCAGATCGTGCTGATAACTAGACCCGGGCAAACGCGGGCATGAGCCGGGCTTAGGCCGGGCCGGGCCAAGCCCGCTTAACGGGTTGGAAATCGTGTCCAAGCCCGTCCGCGAATGCGGGTGCGGGTAGCCCGCGGGTACCCGCAAATCTATTCAATTTTTCTTATCAAAGTTACACTAATTAGGTTTTTATTACATATCATTATATAGGTAATTAGCTGTTTTTATATATTTAATCACACATTTGTAATTAGCTATATAGTTACTGTTTTTATAAATGTAATTAGGTTATATATGTAATTAGCTACTACGTATTAGTTATTGTACATGTAAGCTATATATATATATATACTGTTTTAAAAATAAAAAAATAATTAATATTATATAGTTACTGTTTTTATAGTTATTATATAGTTACTGTTTTAAAAATAAATAATTAGCTATATATATAGTTATTGTTTATATAGTTACTGTTTTTATTTTATTTTAAAAATAAATAATTAATATTATTTATTACATATATGTATATATATTAATTTTAATAAAAAAGGCGGGTACCCGTTACGGGCCTAGCGGTCCGTAACGGGTAGATTGCCATACCCAATCCCGTGCCCGCTGCGGGCGCGGGCCGGGCTTAGCGGCCCACTTGGGCTTTTCCCTCTACCCAAGCCTGTCCAATAAAGCGGGCGGGCGGGACGGGCCGGGCGGGCCGGCCCGCGTTTGCCCAGATCTACTGATAACGTGTTAGAAATACAGTGATAACGTGTTAGAAATACATGGAATAAGAGAGCAGAGAAGAGGAAGAGAAATGGGATATCTCTATTATCCGTGTTCTTCATAGAAGACTTACATGTCTTTATATAGGCAAGAATACAAAATATCAAAAGATGACTTTATGGTGGAGGTTTAAGGGAGGTGAACCATCCATCTAAACCAGTGGTTTCATAACATTGAGAAATATATCAATGTTTTAAAAAAATAATATTTTTACGCTATTTATCTAGATGGTGATTTAAGGTTCATTTTAGGATTTTTTTTATGCTAATTTAAATTAGTTTTTTCATTCATCATCTAAAAAATAGCATAAAAAATAATTTTAAAAAAAATATTGATATATTTATCATTAGGTATGTCCCCTATATCCATATAAAAAAAACTATTTTAATCTAAAGGGTATAAGGATTACTTCTCATCTTCTCACCCAAATGTCACTTCTCATTAGATATCTCCCCTATATATATATATATATATATATATATATATATATAGAATGGGTATAAAGTGCACACCCCTTAGGGTGTACTTTGTGCACGACATCTGACCATTGATTTAGGGTAAGCGGATGGCTGAGATTAAAAGGCTCTTTTTTTTTTTAATATAATAAAACGTGGGGCCCGCACACTAATTAAAAAAATCGGATTTACTCTCTTTGTGAGCGCGTGTGGTGTAGAGAGAGCGAGATCAAACACCCTAAATTTGAGGCTTCTTCTTTGACATTCTGGAACCGAAGAGAGCGAGATCAAAAGGATCGACTGAGCGGCGGCGTGGCTAGGAACAGGCGATGGGGTAATTTCTGATTGGCGGCGACGGGGGGGTTCCTGATCGGCGGCGGTTGGGGGAGGTGTTTTGCGGATTCCGGCGGTGAGGCTAGGAAGGGGCGAGGCTGGCAAGGCCGATGGCAGCAGTTCTGGGCGACGGTTGCAGCGGCGGCGAAGATCGACGGTTATTGAACCATTATTCGTCAACGAGAGCGGTGACGGGTGCAGCGGCGGCGGTGATTTGAAGTGGACGACGGAGCGGTGGCCCGACCTCATCCTTTCGACCTCGCTTGGTAGCCGGCGGCGAGTCCAGATGGTCTTCGTCTTCATCGATCTCGACCCGTGGAGCCAAACCGAACCCAGTCGAGGCGGAGGCGAGGAGCAATTCAAGGAGTCCCGGACATCACCCAGATCTCTCAGGCAAGAAGGCCATCGACTTCTGAAATTGCAGTTAAGATTTCGGATTTGCAGATCAATTGTTGTTTGTAATTGACGATTGTGAACGAATTCGGAGGTCATCGTCTTCGCGTTTCTCTTTTTGCTCGGCTTTCCAGGTAAGACGGTGGCGCTCTCTTCTTGCTCGGCTTTCCAGGTAAGACGGTGGCGGTTGGCGGTTTCGCGTTTCTCTTCTTGCTCGGCTTTCCAGGTAGGACGGTGGCGAAGGTGAGACGGTGGCGGTTGGCGGTAAGACGACCGATAAGATGAGCAACGGTTGGTGCCTGGGCGGTGAGACGGTGGCGAAGGAGGACCCAACTGTGCACCCCGCAGCCTAAGGAAGGCGGTGAGACGGTGGCAGAGGCGGAACGGTGCAGCCTGCAACCTCCCTGGCTTCTTCAATCTTCAATGCTTCCCTTCCCGTTTGAAGGATTATTCAGTGGAATACCAGATATTATTCGGTGTATTGAACCATTATTTATAGAAATTGGAGGTTTTTTATTTATGAATTTAGGGTTTATATAATATGAAACATTATTCGGTGATTTTTGATGAATTATTCGGTGAAATATAAAATATTATTCTTAATAAAAAAATATTATTGGGTAGCATGTGATTAATTATCCAGTGGAATCGGTGAGTTTTCATTTAAACTAGATTGAAAAAGAAAAAATTATTCAGTAGAATCAGTGAATTTTCATATAAACTGGATGGAAAAAAAAATAACATTATTCGGTAGAATAGGAAATATTATTCGGTGGAATTACCAAAATTAAAAAAAAAATTAGGTGGATACATCAACAAATTAATCAAAATTATTTATTTTTCCAACAAAAAAAAAGCAGGAAATGGGGAGTTGGTTTTTTTTTTCCAACCAAAAAAATTAAAAAAAAGCAAGAAGGGAAAATTGAATTACACGCTCTAACCCTCTACCAAATGGGGAGTTGGTTTTTTTTTTTAGCATGTGGGTCCCATTATAATAAAAGAAAAAAACAAAAAATCCCATTTATTCTTGGCCTTCTATTTTCTTTCAATCAAAGGTGTAGATTTGTGCACTAGATACACTATAAGAGGTGTGCACAAGGGAACCACTCCCTATATATATATATATATATATATATATATATATATATATAGGCAAGAGTTCCAATGAAACAAAGAATACGGTGAAACGAATGAATATTGCGTTATATTAATATGAATATGGCATTATGTGGATATGAATATGCGAATATTGTTGTGTGTGGATATGAATATGGTGTTGTTCACTTTATATTATGTGAATATAAATAATAACATATTCATATACCCATATTTGAATCATATTCATGTTCAAACAACATAATATTCATATTTATATATTCATATAACATAATATTCATATGAATATTACCCAATATTCATTCGTTTCACCGTTACACCGTATTATTCGTTTCATTGGAACCTTTCCCTATAAGTAACTAACAAATGTTTTAACAGAAGGGTGTTAGAGTGAGAAGCTTGAGAGAGAAACTCTCTTTGAGAGTTTCTTTTCTCTTGTCTTTCTCATCTCGTTTTGGCCTTTCCTCACCAAAAATCTTCGATCCTTTTGAGATTTTTGTATATTTTTGTGTTAATCCATTGGGTCGTTTGAAGGATTTGGAAGATTCTCGTTGGCTCTTGGGGTTTGAGGTTGGTGAGTGCTTTTTCATGTTTGGTTCGTTGTTTTGCTATTTGACGCTAGTTTGTTTGGCCGGTTGGTGGAAGCGGGGCGAGTGGGTGGTCCGGTGGGTCCAACGAGGGTGTGTCGGTGCTGATTGTTGTGGTTCCGCCTTGTTGGCCGGGCTGTTTGCCTGTTGTTCATCATCTGTGTGCTCATTCTAGTTTCCGGTAGCCTTACGACGTCCCCGTTCGCGTCTGAGCGCTTGCTCTTTCCTTCTTCTCTGAGATTTTTTGGTTGCTCCGTTGTGTTATGCCACTGTTGTGGACCTTGGCGTAGTCTCTCTGGTGGTGGTGGTAGCTGTGTAGTTGCTCCGTCGTTGGTGGTTAATGACGTGACTCCGGCGAGATGGGTGCGGCAACAATGGCACCTCCGGGGTCCTGGGTGGACTGGTTTTCCCGGTGAGTTTCTCCTTTCAGCTATCGCCGGCGTCGTGATTGGGGCTGCGTTTTTGGTCTGTGCGGTGGTCCATCGTGGTCCGGCTTGCTTGGTCTGAGGGGCTGGGCTTGTGCTATCATCTCCCCTTTCCTTGGCTACCGTATTATTGTTGAAATGGGCTGAATGTTTGGCTGCTATGGTAAGGGTTTTGGTGGTGGTTCCGGCTGTTTGTGGTCTCTCAGGTGTGGCCAGCTGGTGGTGGTGCTTGGGTTGATGACGGCTGGGTCGTCATGGGTATGAGCTGCTCGTGGGTGGCCTGCTGCTGGGTTCGCTTTTCATCCCTCTCCCGCCGGAGTTGGACTGGCTGAGCGCTTGGTGGCGCGTGCGCTCTAGCTGTTGCTGGGCACGTGAGCTGTTTGTGTGCAGTACGTTGCGTGTTACTTTCCCCTGGTCTTCACGTGATTCTTTTCTTTTTAAAAGCTGTAACCAATATTGCAGCTTTTATTTTGATTTGAATTATTTGTTGACTATTGTGGAGAATGACGTGTAACTTGAAGCTTTTAGGGGTGGTCTTCACGTGAAACATCAAACTTTTAGGTGGTATTTTATATTTGAGTGGTTAGTGAGGTTGCGTGTAGTGGTATTTGTGTGGCTTGATGAAATGTTGAAGGGTAATATTTGTGAGTTAGACCGGTTGCATGTAGTGGGTCTTAGATGATGCGATGTGTAATTTGGTGGGTCGACAGTGGTGGGATTCCATACTTTGTGGGTTGAAATTTGTGGCATAGCGGAGGTTAACGCTCGGTTATTTAGTCGTTACACAATACTCCTACATTCCCACACCGGCAAGCAACTTATAATTTTGGGCTGAACGCAATGCTTGTTTTGGTGTGGATCGGGGTGTAGGTGTGTTGTGTGTTCGATTAAACGACTCCTTTAACTTTCTTGTGGTTGGACTTTTGTGGGTAGATTCATGTAGTGGGACTTTTTTGCGGGTAGTATCATCCTTTTACGTAAGACTCTTAGTATGGTCTTACTTTTTGTTACTCTCAGGCTTTATGCCTTTATCTATATATTTACCGTTTCAGGAACCTTTCCCTATATATATATATATATATATATTGCTTTCCAAATATGTGATTTTTATTGAGCAACAATATAAGAAGAGCAGTTTTCAGTATCTCACCCACGCCACGTTCTCTCTTCAACCGTTTTCCCTCTTTCTCCTCTCTGAGCGCCGATAAAATTAAGAAACCATTCTCTTCCTTATTCAGTCCCCACGTTTCTCCTTCTCTTGCCCTAGGTGATCTAAAACCGCTTCTTTTTCTACCTAATGTTTGATCTCTCTTCCCCGTTTCAACTGCCTCGCAAGTCCTAATTATCTTCTTCGTTGTGTGGTTTCGATTGCTGGAGACGAGCGGAATCAGTCGGCGCCGGGAGGAGGGCAATTGGCGGGCGGCGGCGTAGTCGACGATGATGGGAGGCAGCACAAGGGTAATCTCTCTCTCTCTGATGCAGGAGCATTTTTATCTGTAGTTAGGATATTTATCTTTTAATTAGGATTATCTATTTTATAGGTTTTTAAAGATAAATTAGAAATTTATCTATTTATTTCATATATTTTTATTGATAGAATTTTATTTTGCCTTAGGGCCCAAGTTGAGAACTAGGGTTTTCTTAGGAGTATTCCCTATATAAACTCGTTGTAGTCTTTATTTTCAATGAATCTGAATGATGAATTTTTAGAGAGTTTCTCTTTTATCCCCTTGGTGGATTCCAAGACCCCTTTCTGGTGGATTCCAGACCTATCCCGTAGGGTTTCGACACTTGCGAACCCTTTATCCGTGAGAACCCGCGCTAGCGTGTTTCTCGAAACTTCCGTCTGCGTCACTCTCTCTGTGGTTACTGCCGAGTTTCGGGAGGCTGGCTTATGCCTATTATTCTGAGGCCGAGGAGGAGTTTGAGGCAGCTATGTTTCCTGGCCACATCACTACCTTCTGGCTCTGGATTACTTTGAGACAGATCGAGGCGAGTGAAACTCGATCACAGTAGGTATGCACCCTTAACGCCCTCTTTTTTTTTTGTCATTGATCTAGGTTTTAGAAATAACTGGAAAATTCATCTAAAGAGGTGTTCGCCATATTCCATTTTCAGTTTTCAGTTTTGTCAAAATTTACTTCTTTCAATTTCACAAATTCTGCCTCAATTTGTTGGTTAGATTGAATGTAGTATTTGAGTTCAATCCGAGGTTGATAATTTTGGCTCAATTCAAACTCAATTAGGGGTTAGGGGTTTCAATTTCAGGAAGTTACATGTATTTGATTACATATAAAGTTTAGACGAATAAAAGCTCCTGACATTTATGGTTTTGAAGTACCATTTAGTCATGCACTCTACCTGTTTGATGATATGTCATAGAGAGAATCATGAGAAAAAAAGATTAGTGGTTCCCGAAATCAATTTGTCTGAATTTATGGTTTTGAAATAACATTTTGAAATGCAATTTTGAGTAAATTAATACTCCGTAGTTACATTTACAGTAGCTTGATTGATAGCATTGATTCGATTTTTGAATACGATGTTACCTGCGAATTAATCATGTGAAATGAGAGCATTCAGTTGATAAAGTAAAGATAGTGGTATTCCAGATCATGTTATCCATTAGATTCATCACTTGGTTTTTTTGTGAGTTACATATTTTATGAAATCATGTGACTCTTGTGCGAGTTGCCTTAGAGTTTGAAAGTATTAAGTATTAACTTGGTTTCTAGCATTTTGTTGCCTAAAGCCCCAACCTTTACTTGATTGGGTTTGGTTCGATTGCTTTAATTATTCCAGTGTCATGTCTCTTTTGTCTAATATTCTACCATAATATAGTAAAGTAGAAATAATATTTTTATAATAGAAGAGACCATAAATCCCATGACATTACTTTTATTTGATTAATTCTAAAAAAATACTCCTTTTTAGTGTAGAGATGCTTATCATGCATGTATGATTCTTTTTAGTGGGAGCTTCTTAATGTAATAGCTTTCTTAAAGATAAGAAATAGTATTTGATTTGAATCGTCGAGAGTGATTTGCATTGCCAGTTTGTTGATATTTCTTGGTTTCCATATGCATTAAACTTGCGTCCAATTATAGAGCTCGATCTCATTTCCTTTTAGATGCAGTATGAACTTGTAGTCCTTATTTGTCTCTGACAATCATTTTCTAATCAGGGTCTGACTATGGCTCTCCATATTTAATAAAGAGAAAGCTTCTTAGCATCCTAAGCGAGGGTGAAAAAAGGTCCTCATTCCTTGATGATCCGTCAATAATTAAACGCTACGCTTCTAGCTAGGACATCCAATGCAATCCCTGTTTTCTCTGACGCCGAGGCTTCATTAAAAGTTCAAAAAGAGGTAATTTCTTCTGAGAAACTTTTGCTAAAATTGTTGATGGAACATGATTAAACCACTATGATTTCCAGGTTAAAAATGACAAGGTACATTTCATCTGAACACAATTTTCCGAATTTAACTCCTATTTCAACCAGCAAGCTGAGGACTCGGAGAAGTTCAATGCAAGACTAGCGGAGATAAAATCATTGATCACTTGCAAAAAAGATTCATCTAGCATAAAGTATTCTCTGACTTCTGAACTGAAAGAGATACTGAGCCGATTGGATTCTCAAATTGGCAATCTTTACGAACACCCACCACTAGATTGTATGTTTATTGTCTTGACTGGTCATGGGGACACTGCATCCACCTGCATGTATGTATTACTTTGTCCTGTTTGTCTATTTCATTGAATTTAACAATCAAGTTGAAAATTTTATACGCTGGGTTGTACATTATTTTGCTAGAGTTTAGTGCGGGATTTGTCTAGATTTACCGTCTCTGATTATGAATCTATAACACATGAAGGTTACTTAATGAAATAGTGCTATGTACATGAATGATAGTGGGGTATTCTTCTTGGGTATGCACATAGAAACTTATGGCTCATTTGTTTCTAAAGGAGAGAATGAAAAGGAAAGGAAGTAAATTTTACATATAAATACATAATTATCATTTTTTGTGAGCCTAGAGGAGGGGAGAGGGGAAGCAATAGATAGATTTTTTATTCCATGTGCACTTATATGAAATTAATAGTTTGTGACCTAACATGATTGTTTCATTATTTTTCCTCCCGTCTCCATGTATGGAAAGAAAAAGGTCTCAGATGATTATGAATTATGATGTGACAATGAAGCTGCAATATCGGTGTGGGTCATATGACATGCAATTGTTTTAGGTTGTGGAATTGTTTAAAATTGATACTTTGGTGGTCTTTCAAATTGAATTCTTACTTGGCTTTTTATATAGAGTCTCTACATGAAGCTAGGTGTTCTTTTTATGTCCATCTCCCTTAAAATTTATAGTTGAATAGTTTACAAAATATTGAATAATAGTAAATGTTAGTACATGAATGAATTTCAATGCTTATTTAGCATTTCTAGACTATATTATATTCATAAAAAAATGAACAATCGAAGTGAGTAACATTCTTTTAAGAAATAAATGAAAACGTCAGTTGGTGCTACATTTACTGATTTTATTTTACCCTAGGTTGTGCGCATTTACTACTTATGATATTGATCAGTGCTAGATTTGGTATTTCGCGTTGTCTATATATAGTGTTACTTGTGTAAGGACCTTGTGGAATGTCTCTCTCTCTTTTTTTTTTAGGATTTGTTTTCTTATATCAGTGCTTGTGCTTCTCAACTATGAATTAGGATAAGTCATGTCTTAAGAAACCTTGACCAAAAGGCTTTAAGAGCTTCTCAATTTTGTAAACGGATTGAAAGAGAAACAAAAATTGAATTGGAATTTGAATATGCCTTCAAGGTGTTCGAAGAAATGTCAAATAAGATGTTTGTATTGTTTGGGTTTTCGGTTGGGTTGAACAAAACCTATTTTTAGTAGACAAATAAAGAATAATCACATAATTTCTTTAGGATACCCGATTAGGATGTAATTAGCATTCATGTCCAGTCCAATTTAATGAAAGTGGCTAAGTTTGCATCCAATCATGTTCTCTGACTTGCTTTATAACTTATTTTTAGTAGGATGAAATATACTTCTGTTTGTCAAGGAAAAGAAAAATGGAAAAAAAAAATCTCTTCCTTTCTACATTCTTTGATCTTATCATTGCTTAATGCTTTTGGTTTTTGTTATTGTAGTTCCTCTAATTCTTAATTGATTTAGGATCTTGTGTGCAAGAAGTTTTATGACTTCTAATTTTTGGAACCATTTGGTGTTCAGACTCAATTTTACGGAGATGGCTGTTCCTTTAGAGTTGGCTAAAAAGACTGAGTAAATTGTTGACATGTTGAGGAAGATCTCAAACCATCAGTCGCTTGTCATAATTATTAAGTGCAGCCCTGCTCTTGGTTTCACCCCACAAGTTGTTAAGATACAGGGATAAATCCTGTATCATTAGCCATTGTACACAAGCGCTGCGAAAAAAATATGCAAGGTTGCTAGAAAAAAAATATTGCAGTTAGACTCTTCGCCATTTAATTACGTTTATTTTGTTTTTTTAATCTAATTTTAGTTGTTGTCATTAGGTCTAGGAAATAAATAACGTGGAGGGAGAAGTTCACATGCTTCCTTGTGTGATGGCTTTGCATACATTCTACACCATGGATCCCAACTCGGTGTACTTGCAGCTAATCCATCGTAGTTTATCATCTCTTTGCAACCGTACGTACCTCTAAATTCATGTGACATACGTTTTGCTATGCAATGCTATTCGTTTACTGAATTTGTGTTATAATTGTTGTGGCCTTTTCACTTTTGATGAAAAGCCAACATACGAGCTTCATCTTTCTGGATTGCAAGAGAACAAGGGTCTAATCTCTGCTAAAGGCATAAGGTATATGCCCGAGAAATGTTGTGTCCTAGGGTCAAGAGAGGATTGGGCAAGCATAGCACACAGTATAGATTACACCCACATTCATTCATATTGCACATCCTTGGGATACAGATACTCTTGCAATCACTTGCTGGCTCAAAGGAATGTGTCCTGAACCTTTAATATGTATTATCATATGAACAACCAGTAGAGTTGGGCTTGCAACTTATCTGGGCGGGTTGTGCTGATCAACAAGAATCTGTCGAATAGAGAGTGCCCATTCCTAAGTCCAAGGAGATTAAATTGCATTGGTTTTTTTACTTTTGGGTCTATAATAAATAATTATTGTTATATATGTATATTATTGAACCAGTTATATTCAAAATTTGATCAAACATCAATTTTGTTCAAATTGATCATTCTGATTGATCCTTGCAGACCTTGCCAGTGCCATTCAATTGACGGTGTATGTCCTTATCAGATCAAAGAATATTGTAAGAAATAGATCATTCCATTTCTCAACTTAAACTTAAACTGGTTTGTAATAATAGATCAAGAAAACGCAAAGTGCAACATGGACTAGATCCCCGGTTATACACAATCCTATCTCAATATTTTTCCAAACAAAAAACCAATGTCGGAACTAACACCTCTCAAGCCGAGCATCTATAGGTATAGGGGCCGGTTTACTGAAATTATTTTTTGGGTTCTCAAAATCCAATTTTGGACTAAATATTTTAAGTGTCTACCGAAGCCACACTTATCCAATGCAACATTATGAATTCTTCATCTAATCAGCCGTGAAATTGGAGGTTATAAAGTTGTAATATTTTGGATTTAATTCTTGAACAACTATTTGATGAAATGTCTCTAAGAAGTACTTAATTAATATTTCAAAAATGAAATGAAATGAGCTGCTTGTGTTTGATAAAAAAAAAGAAATTTAATATAAAGTCACCTTTTAAAATTAGACGGATTGAAGTTGATTTATAATTTAGACTAATTTGAGACGTGTAACATTTTTTTTATAAATATTTTGGCCTTTTAGAATTTATACCTTCAAACATAGGATATGTTTTTCTAATTAAGAGACTAAAACATTAGAAAAAAAACACTTATTGAATATCATTTTTTAATACTTTAGCTCTATAGGGTTTAGACATTTAAACACATATGGCATCTTTTTTCTCAAATTGGTTTATAATTTATACCAATTTGAGAAGTGTAACATTACAGTTTTCTTAGGCAAACTACAAGGTTTCTTTTCTTTGCTTTCAGGTAAGACATATATTCGGAGAAGTGTGGAAGCGGTCGATCTACTCTTCTTTGTTAAATTTGAAGTATCAATCATCTCAATAAAAGACTTGACCATAACCACCAAATATTTCGAAAATGAAGTATCGATCGTCTCGATAAAAAACTTCACCATAACAACCGAAGATTTTGAATAACATCAAGGTGAGGGACATGAGCAATAATTCAAATGAAATATATTCATGGTATGGGGGAACTAAAGCGGCAAATATTTTTCGTGGTATGAGGGGAAACTAAAGTGGTAAATTTCAATAAAAATACTCACTCGTACAAGGTACGGGGAAAGTACTAGTCTATATATATAATGAAAACTATTTTTGTTTTTATAATAACCTTAATTTTTGGAATTTCACCCAACCAACCTAATCTATATAAAATTTCACATGATAAAATTATTAGACATTTTTTAAACAATGGGATTTATTTATTCTAACTATTAAATGATAAATATTTTTGCTAATTAGATGTCATAGTCACATTAATTTTACGATTTCCTCCCAATCAACTGAACCTGGAAAAAAAATCCAACTATTAAAATTTAGACAAGTTTATTTAATTAATCTATCTATATATCTAACTAATAAACCGTAAGCACTTTTCATTAGGTGTTATAACTTATAAGCACCTTTATTTTAAGATTTTTACTCAACCAACATATTCTACTTAAATATTAAACCCATGTAATTTTTACTAATTTTTCATAAATATTATTTTTAATTTACTTTATCAAATCTATTTTTTCCATTTTATTTTATTTTATTTTGATACACGGCAAAGATTCGGAAAGGGGTTAATGACGATTAACTCACCTCCCAATGGCATCCCAACGAACAAGATCAGAGACCTCAGCTGGAACGCAGTCAGCAACGAACTGCGAAGAGAACCCCAGATGCGCCAACCGATCTGCAAACTGGTTCACCTCCTTGAAGATGTGCGCAAAGGTGACCTGCTCGAAAGAACGGCAAAGACCCAAGATATCTGATATGGACATCTCGATCTCTCACGGACACTGCCAGTAACCCCACAAGACGTTGATGATGGTGAGGCAGTCGCCTTCAATCTCCAGGCGCTTGAACCCCCTTTTGGACGCTTCAAGGAGGCCACTAATAAGACCATAGCACTCCACCTGAATAGCTGACACCGACTCATGGCTACGGGCACCACATGAGAGAACCCTACCCAGACTATCCCGGATAACGAAACCAAAGGCAGCATTATCCAATCCAGTCCGAGCCCTATCGAATTTAAGCTTGACGTACTCATCTGCATGCTTTTTCCATCTCACTGCTTTTGATTTTGTCATTCTCCTTTTTGATGAAATAGTTTTTTGAGTATCAATGTCATCTAGTCATTCTTCTGTTTGTGCTTTCTTCCACATCTTCCTAAAATGTTTTATATATTTTATCCAGTCTTCCATTGATCTTGTATCACTATTGTCAAATGTTATTCGATTTCTCATTGACCATATGCCCCATAAAGCAAAAGCAAGATTGATCTTTGTTCCGAGGATAATTGATGGAATATATTCGAGATTATGTCCTTGTATGACTTGTTTCTTTTATCAAAGTTCTGGATCATTTGTTCAATCTGCCTATCAAGACTCCCGACAAATGAGAGGGAAATCTGGCATTCAGAAAAGAGGTGAGTGTTATCTTCGTCATAGTGGGAGCAAAGTGGGCACTGCATGTAACGGCCCGAGATTATGATTCCCGGGTTACGTTTCGAGGGATGAAACCCCTCGTTAGGATCTTGCGCCCCATTACAGGTTGAAGGTTTGAAATTTCATGTTAACGTTTTTAAGTGGGATTTCGTACCCAAAATTTGAAGGGATCGTTGGAATTCCCGGGGAAGTCCCCTATACCTGTCATTAGTCTAAGCGTGGAAAACTAGCAATCATGCAAATATCAGAATCAATGTGTAATACAAGAGGGTGCCACGGCAGAGCCGGGTCAAAACCAAATCAATAAGCGTATTTATCAAAATATAAGGTTAGACCATTTCTTTTCAATCGCCTAAGAGAGTTCCCACGTCATGGAAGCAAGGAATAATCATGCTTCAAAACAAACCTAAAAAAATATGTATGCGGGGCGGTGTCAGATCGAATCCCTACGCAAAGTAATCCCAAACCAGCAGACACATACACATGCTAGTCCTAATAAAAATGCTTCTAGATGCAAGGCGAAATATTAACACACTAACATGCTCCTAAGATCAAGTGCATAAATATAATAAGGCCTTAGCACCGAATACCAAGTGGTATATCCCTCTCCTACCTCCACCCCCTTCTGATAGGGCGGAGACTGGCCAGCTCGTGAATGCATTCCATTATAATCGGGAGGCACGCATGCTCAACCCGCTCCACAATAAAGCCCGCATGCATCTCATAATATAAGGAAGTTTCATGACTCGATTGACTCAGGACGGGACCCGACGGGACTAGGTCGTCCTATAACCCTAGCAATGACTCTAGTTACTTCACAGATAACGGCCATTCTGTTTACAAAAGCAATGAGTAAACGAATGCTCAATCATGATTCATGAGTGCAATCCTAGCAGGATACTACATGGCATGCTTTATTATGAATGCAACACCTAGTATGCACATGGCTACAAGCAGGAGGATCTCTTTTCGAATCTGAGTGAGCTCATATAGAAACTCACCTGGGTATGCAGAACAACATAATAGAAGATCCAGCATACATCATTCATATTCACAAAGTATTACCTATATACATATCAGAACATATATATAATTCTACGTCTAATCATATATTCAAGCATTCAAGCACTCATCATTCCATGAGAATAACAATCATATCGCAATCATCCTCACATCAAATTCAACCAGTCATCATATTGCCACATTCCGTAAGACCACATCATTCTCATCATTTCATTCCGCCACATTCATATCTCCGCAATAATATATACGCCTAGTCATATATATCAAAGTTCATCATATTCATCATAGTTCATAAGCTATAAGATAAACGATACATAATTTAACATGTCATCGTGTCGTTATTCATTCATGCATGCCATTAGTCAACACAATCATGCTATTAGTCAATCAATCATATCCTAACATCATGCTAGTCAGTCGTCGAACAATTCAGATTCCCAAGTTAATTCAAACCCGCTAAAATTCGATTCAATGGTTAGAAATCCTGACCTTTTAAAAATAGCTCGTCAAATTCCTTTTTTTTGAGTTAAATCCAATAATACCTTCTTAAATCTTCAAGTCCCATAATATTATATTTTCTCAATAATATTATATAATATTTCAAATATCATTTTCTTTTAAATATTTCTAAATCCTTTAAAATCCCAATCATTCTTAGTTTATAAAAATCAGCCCCTTCTAAATTACTAAACCGACCTTACTTTATTTTAAATTACCAAATACCACCTTATTTTATATCCTCAAAAATCCGGCCCCTTTGTTTAAATTCCCTAAATTGGATCTAGTTGGAAGAAATAGGCCCAACATTCATTTTCTTTTAAAATACAATGGAACTGGCCCACAAAAATAGGCCTAATGCCAACCTATCTCTTGTATGTCTTTCTGAAATCCGAACATAAGAAGGAAGAATAAGGGGGTGGGGCCGGCTGACATGGTAGCTGACGTGGAAGTGGGACCCACGAGGTCTTCTTCCCCATCTGCTGTCTGGAAAGACAGAACGGAGGGAGCAAAGCTCCCATTCGAAATATGGAAAGGAGAATGGAAGTGGGGAGCTCGTTGGCGTCGGCCCTAAGCTCCGACCGGCCGGTCCCGACACCAAAGGCACAGAATCAACAAGAAAGTAGGAGAAAGAGGTGCTCATCGAGGGTTTTTCGGATTCGTCGATCGACCCGTCGGGGGCTCGTCGGAGATGCGTCGGACTTCTTCGAAGGCGGAAACGGAGTGAGATTGGCCTAGTATGACACAAGATAGCTTAAGGGTGGAGCCTTAGGACATTTAAGAGCGAAAGGAGAGGAAGAAGCCTTACCGGATCGGTTCGAGCGAAGACAGGAGAAGTAGGGGAGATGTCGCCGGCGGAGGTTCGGCTGCTACGGGGTGTTGGGAAGGGAGCTAGGCTTCTACTCGAAAGAAAGAGAGGAAGAAGGAACAAGGATCTTAGTGCTCGGCGCTTGGAGCTCGAACGGGTCCTCAAGGGTGGCCTGTCGGAAAGAGAAGCAAAGGGAGGATGGCAGCGTGGTGGAGGTGGTTGTGGTTGCTACTGGCGGCGTCCGAACAAAGGTGACGGTGGTCTGGTGGTGGTCGCCAAGAGGAGAAAAGGAGGGGCTTTTAGTTGGTGAGGCTCACGGCACACAAGGGGAAAGAAGAGGAGGAAGATAGGGTGGGGCTGTGTGAATTTCCTTGTAACACAAAATGGGTCATACTTTATTTTCAAATCAAAATGGGAGGAGGAGGAGCTGTTTGAAATTAGGAAAGGAGGAGAGGCAGAAGAGGTTTCACTCTGCAAGAACTCCCAATCATTCTCTTGAAGCTCATCCTCTTCATCATATCCACCATCCCCTTCACCAAAAAATGCATAATCAAAATATTCATCATTCACTTCATCATAAATGATCGGCTTGCCCCGAAATGACCTAGCCTAATAGGCATGAGAGGCAGAAGAGATCTTGTGGGGGAGATGAAGGAGATAAGATTAATACCAAAAGGGTGAGTATGAGGGATGTTGTAGGTCTGTTTTTCGGCAGCACAAGAAGCAAAGGAGGTTTGTCCTCTTTTGTTTGTGTGGGTGTGAAAGGAGAACCCAAAAGGTGATTTTCAATGGGTCAAGGTCTCAAAGAATGTGATTTTTGTGAAGAGAGAATTGTGGTTTGTTTTCCAAGAATGGGGCAATCCATGAAGGAGGGGATAAGATTTACCCAAATGGGAGAAAATGAGTTGGAATTGGTCAAACATGGGAACAAGTGTAGAGATTGGATAAGAATAGGTGATATGAGACGGAATTGTGGCCCCGATGTCGAAAATGTGAATCTCCGATGATTGATTTTTCGAATTCTGCTCTTAAATTCATTTTGATTTTCCTTTTTCTAAAAAACTAAGATTTAAAAATCCGAGCCTTTACATCATCCACCTCTAAAAACAAGTCTCGTCCCCGAGACTAAAACCAAAAAAAAGTAGGGGATGAAGTTTGAAATTGATGAGTCCAAGGACCATGTCCAAGGATCTTGTAATCATCTCGGTTGCGTCTTCCGGGATTCTCACAACACCCTTGTTACGGTCGTGACATCTCCGATCGGCCTTGACAAGTATGCAATAAGCGCCCCTATCACATCCCCGCTTCGACTTTTCGGAAGTACCACAACTCTAAAAGTTCTACAATATCATCACTTTGTCTTAGCAAGCGCCCTCATAAAATGTCTGTATCCACTTCGTGAAGTATTATAGAGTTGCCCGGGTTTGAAAAGTTTCAAGGAGATTCCGCAATTGAAAAAGATTGGCCTCCAAATCGTGGAAATTTCCGATCGCGCTCGGTCTCTCAAAATCCAAGTTAGTCCTTTTTAAACATTATTCAAGATCCCTTAAACCCGATGTTAGTCAAGTAAGTTTCAAATTCAGAAGGCAGAATCATCCACCTCTAAGGGCTAATCCCATATATCCTTCCTAAGTTCCAAGCCAGAATCAAATTTCATCAATCTAGTTCTAGCATCCTAGCAATTCCAATCCAATGCATCATATAACGTAACAATTATACAACATAGTAATCGTATCACACATTCATAAACAGATCATATTCATGTCAAGGATAGTCATATACCATAACGGATCTAGCAGAGTATCATACATAGAAGGATTCATCTTATCACAAAAGTTTCACATCATATCAATCAGATAAGAACATCATACTTACGCTAACTACCAAGCATTATCGCATTAAAGGCAACCAAATACTTCCGCACACTAGCGTTTCATCAAGTTCAGGGGATTACTATGTTAGTATTAACAGTTCGCTATTGTCTATGTCAACACATCAGGGAATCACATCGTCTATAGCATAGAATTTGCACAACATCGGCCCCAAGTATAACGCATAACACTAAGCCATATCCTCAAGAGAAACTGCCTATGACCACCAACCACAACAAGACACGACCACTACTCCTTATCTTCTCGCATCAAGATCAACCTCATCTAGGTCTACCAACTCAATCCGATAGTACTAGTTCTAACTACCATTGCATCCCGCTCACATACAACTCTCTAGCCTCATAACTATCCGCAAAGCAAGGCCTACATCCCAAGCCAATTTCTAGGCACCCCAACTCTTATGCAATCAAGCCATCTAATGATCGATATACTTCAATATCCAATCTCAACCATCTAAAACCATATCTCGGAGTTCCCAATCACACAATTCCTTATCCCGACAAGCTTAACATCTCGACCAACTGCCAAGACTCTCTATAAAGCACACCCTCGTCCTAGGGGTCCTATACCATTCCCATCTTTAACTTCTAAGAGTGAACCGCTCTGACGATTGAACTAGAAGCTTCTTAAAAATCTCGCTTACTCTTTCTAGGCTCTCAAGACTCTACCTGACCATCATCTCCCAAAGAGACATCTCGAATCACTTTCTAACCTGATCATACTTCCTGCACCACTTTCCACTCTCACTAACCATCCACCTCTAAGAATCCAACTCATACTGACCATCTCACACCTGTCGCTCCCGATCAACTCTAACCCTGAAACCCATCTAGTGCTACTCCCAACCACGAATCACCAGGACCCTCATCACCAGCGCCTATCCCCAAAGACTAACCACAAATTCTACCTACTTGTCCCATTTCGATTCTCACGAAACCTGAACATCCACGATTCTTCGACCGACCTATTCTAGATCCCCGTCTCAACATATTCCCAAATTTCCTCGTTTCAAATCCTCAAATTGTCCTACTCTAGTTCCTCATCTCTTCATATTCATAAATTGCCTCAAGCTCCTACTTCTTAACCATGACACATTACCGTCCAAAGCCCTCTTTTACCGATCATCATTTCCGTAAATCCCTAAACAATCCTCATTCGAGTTTCCCAAGTACCGCCATTTTGCCAACCTCCTAAAATCTTTCATCCTTTAACGTTCCCAATACCTCCCGCTTTGCCTAGTTCCCAAATCCATGCTCGAAATCTCCCTATCTCAACGTCAAGCCCACAGTCTTACTACCAACCTCAACGACATTCTCGCCTAGCTACCAGCCTTTCCTCGAAGATTCACTCTACCTCCTCAAATACTGAAGGTTCGATAATATAAACAATGTAATATAGAAACACTCTAGAAGGGGGGTTGAATAGAGTATGCCCGTTTTTCGCAGAAAGTCTCAAGACTTTTGGAGCTCGTACCAAAACCCTTGAGATTAAGCCTGAAACACAAAGTTAGACAATCGAACCAAGTGCGGAAATAAGGTAAAGCAAATAAGTAAAGAACACGAGTAATTGTTTACGAGGTTCAGCACAACTTGGCCTACGTCCCCGCCTAGGGTTCTTCCACAACCCTAGGATTCAAAGGCTTTATTGATTCGCTTAGCTTAGGATCCTAATAGCTCACCGAGAAGCCTCTCTCCTATACAATTGCAATCTAGTCAACTCACGTTCCCTTGGAGTCCTAGACCGATTTAGAAGAGCCCCACCTCTCTCAGCTATCTAGTACAATCCTCTTACTCTCACAAATCAATAGCCTAGTGCAACTTCCCGAGTTATAAACTCTCGAGTAACACTATAAATGAATATATCCTATAAGCTCACAGTAACTCTCAAAGGCTTTGAAATAAACAACAAACTCTTGAGCGCTAGCAGAGAGACACTTTGGAAGACAGATCTTGCTTGAATAAATGAAAGCTCGTGTAGCACTTGTGTGTCGTCTATCTTCTTCTTTCTTTCCTTTATATAGAAGTGGAATGGCGCCTAAGGATCTTCACCAATGGCTCTTTCGAATCAGGCTTTGATCTTGGATCTTCTATTTATGGATACTCCGAAGCCATGATCCTCTTTGAATAATATCTCCTCAATATGCGCCAAAGGAAAGATATAAACTTCGAAATACTTCCTGAAAGATTAGTCATACATGTATATATAATATAAAGGAAGTATATAATAAGATTTAAATAATATTCGGACAAATAAGATAGGTTTTGTATTTCATCAACTGTTAATGCTCCAAGGCCTTTGACACAAACAACCTGTCAAAGCCTTTGAAACATTTATTCCAATTTTCATCAAAGGAGGGAGTTATCAATCTCCCCCTTGATGAAAGACAAAACCTGTGCATCCCTGCAACTTAGTCAAGCATAGATAATAAAATAGAAATCCGACTAAGTACCTGCAAGGGTTAGACAAATGTTGGATCAAATTTTTAAAGCATGGAAAAACCATCCGACCGAAAACCATAAATAAAAAACCAAGGTCTTCCAAGACCATTAAGCATAGGTTTTCAAAGTCTAAGCACCACAGATCATCTCCCCCTTTTTGTCTTTCAACAAAGGGCGGAGGTAAAACAGTCATCAAAAAAGTTACCAAATGTTTTGAAAACGTTTCCAAAAACCAGCAAAGTAACAAGTTTCAGGGGTGGGATAGGGTGGGTTAGGGTTTAGGCTTAGTCATCCGGAGCATCATCAGTGAGCCTCGTCCACAGTCCCTCCAACATCTTGGAAATCCCGCTCATCTCCGTCATCATCTCCTTCTGCAGCTCCTTAATATCCAGGCGAACTTCCTCCAAGCCCAACTCTAGGTTGTCCATGCGTTCATCGAAAGCTGGAGCAG
Source organism: Persicaria maculosa (assembly GCA_963922045.1). Lineage (NCBI taxonomy): Eukaryota > Viridiplantae > Streptophyta > Magnoliopsida > Caryophyllales > Polygonaceae > Persicaria > Persicaria maculosa. Next base: position 17,001,921 of record OY998253.1, read on the forward strand.
TGGGAAAGGCTTTTGAAGGAGTGGCAAGACTCAAGGTCCCTTGGGGAGACCGAGTGGTTCCAATCTTTTCAAGGCCCTTAGAGTCAAACTTACCCGTATGACGCAGCTGTTCTTTATTTTTGACATCAATTCCAGAAGCTTTGAAGATAGGGGTCAAAAGGGTAGCAAAGGGGAGGGGAGAGCCTTTTCTAGCTTTTCTGGCATGAGCCATGGTTCCAAGGATAGTGTTGGCCAGATCAAGATCAAGGCCATTTAAGATGCGGTAGAGCAGGACCATAGCATTGTCGGTAAGGAGTGAGCCAGAGTTAAGATGGGGTAAGAGGCATCGAACAATGATGTTAAAAATTATTTTTGCCTCAAGGGTTAGGGATGAGTGGGTGAATTGCTTTGAGGTGCTGTTGGATGCTTCGGGTAGGAGATATTTGGCTCGGGCAAGGATGATGCAATTCTCTTTTGAGGGGTGTATGTCAGCGGGTGGAACAGGGGTAGGTAAGCCAAGGAAATCTGCAAAATCATTGGAGTTGAGAAAGATTCTAACCCCTTTGACAACAGACTCCAAAGACCAACCATCGGTGTCGTTTTTTGCTTTTAGGTTAATGTAGAAAAGTCTGGTAAGCTGGGGGTAGTAGACGGTTTCAAGGTTCAGAAGGGTCCAGGCTGGAGATTTTTTGAGGAGCTCAATGCATGGCAACTTCAAAGCTTCGAAGAACTCAAAATCCAAAAAATCAGAACAGCTAATCTTACGAGTTCTAAACTCGTCTACCCACTTACCAGCAGTCTCAGCATCTTGAAACCAAGAGGAGGGCAATGATTGATTTACCTGGATATAGGCCGGGGGGTCTGCATTCTTTCTGCGAGCAACTGTTGGAGCAGCTCTCTTGACAGGCGCTACAAGGCTCTTGACAGTGCCCTTCCTGGTACGCTTGGGGGATGGAGGCTTGACAGCAGCAGCAGGGGCTTTCCGCTTCTTCGGAGACGGGGGAGGAGGAGGAGAAGGAGAGGGAGATTCTTCCTCCTCTTCCTCAGACCCCGAGTCCTCACCGGACCCCGCTTCTTCTTCTTCAGCATCCTCGTTATCTCCAGATCCCTCTTGCTCCTCTTCTTCTTCCTCAGGCTCCTCCTCGGATGGAACCTCCTCGGCTTCGGCTTCCTTCCGAATCCGCTCAGCTTCCTCCTCTGCCAGTTTCCTAGCAAGCTCAGCCTCCTCATCGGCCTTTTTCTTTCTCAAGGCTTCCTCCTCGGGTTCCTTGGCAGCATCCCTTTCCAGAAGGGCATCGAGATCTTCTTCCTCCTCTTCCTCGTCCACTTCCTCAGCCAAAATCTTTCTCTTTCCTTTCTGTTTAGCACTGATCGGCTTCTTAGCAGAGCGCTTTTGAGAGCCCTTGGGAACAATGGTCGTGCTCTCAGCGATGGTGCTCTGGACGACAGTTGGGACGATGGCTTGAGGAGCGGGTTCAGGTGTGGGAGAAGTAGCGGTGGCCTGACGTCCCTTGGGGGTGGCGCCAAGTCTTTTGGGTGTGACAGCTTTCTTGGTTTTGGGTGCCATGGAGGAAATCGGTTAGGGTTTTCTTAGAATGGATTGAGAGGTTGAAGAAGGAGAAGGTGAAGGGATTTAGATAAGTTCTGAGTGTGGGTTGTAATCGGGTACAGGATTGGTTTTAAGTAGAGGGAGTGATGGGACGGGTTTAGAGTTCCAAGGAAAGAAATCATCACATTGCTGATTTGAAAGGTTTCAAATTCAAATTTCAAATGTTCCATTAAAATCGGACTGAAAAACCGAGTGATTTAGTTCCAAAAATAAAATATCTTAACGGTTAAGGAAATCACATAAATAGGCAATTTTGAAATTCAGTAAAAATATAATTGATTAAATATCTAAAAAGATATTAACCAAAAATATATGATCCGATATATGTACTCCACCATTTAGTTCATACACCTTGACATGGATCTCAAGGGTCTTGACACTAAGTAGAATTTATCTTTCGTAAATGGAATGCTCCCCCTACGAAAGTGCATCCTTGTTAAGCATCTCTATCTCTCGTCTTATGAAGGTGAACCTGTCCTCTGCCAAAGGCTTAGTAAAAATGTCAGCCCATTGATAATCAGTAGAAATAAAAGATATGGACACATCACCTTTTTCAACATGATCTCTAATGAAATGATGCCTTACATCAATATGTTTGGTCCTTGAATGCTGAACAAGATTCTTAGTGATGGAGATGGCACTTGTATTGTCACACTTAATTGGGATACCTTTGAGGTTGATGCCAAGATCTCGCATTTGTTGAGCTATCCAAAGGATTTGGGAGCAACATGCTCCAGCTGCAATGTATTCGGCTTCTGCAGTGGATAGAGCAACTGAGTTTTGCTTCTTTGAGTGCCAACTGATCAAAGATGCTCCTAAGAATTGGCAACATCCTGATGTGCTCTTCCTATCCACCTTATAGCCTGCAAAATCTGCATCAGAATATCCAATTAAAGTGAAATCCTTTTGCTTTGGGTACCATAGTCCAAGTTCCTTAGTGCCATTGAGATATCAAAAGATCCTCTTCACAGCCACGAGGTGAGATTCTTTAGGATCAGCTTGAAACCTAGCACACATGAAAACACTAAAGATGATGTCAGGTCTACTAGCCGTGAGATATAATAAAGATCCAATCATTCCTCGATACTCCTTTTGATTGACACTTGTTCCAGTCTTGTCTTGATCTAGAGACAATGTTGAGCTCATGGGAGTCTTGGCTGCCTTGAATTGATCCATCTTGAACTTCTTCAAGAGATCCTTAGTGTACTTGCTTTGGTTGACAAAGATCCCTTTCTTGGTTTGATGAACTTGTAATCCCAAAAAGAAGTTGAATTCACCCATCAAGCTCATCTCAAACTCACTGCACATGATATCAGAAAATTCCTTGCACAAAGATGTGTTAGTAGCACCAAATAATATATCATCAACATAAATTTGAATGACCAAAATGTCCTTTCCTTTGGTTTTGATAAAAAGAGTCTTGTCGATCAACCCCCTTTTAAAATCATTTTCTAAAAGATATTTTGACAAGCGCTCATACCAAGCTCTTGGGGCTTGTTTCAAAACCATAAAGCGCTTTGTCAAGTTTATAAACATGATTGGGAAATTCTGAACTTTCAAAACCTGGGGGTTGAGCCACATATACTTCTTCCTCTAAGAAACCATTAAGAAAAGCACACTTGACATCCATTTGATATAACTTTATGCTCATAAAAGATGCAAATGCTAATAAAATGCGAATGGCTTCAAGCCTGGCTACGGGAGCAAAGGTCTCCTCGTAGTCAATACCTTCCTCTTGATTGCAGCCTTGGGCAACAAGCCTTGCCTTGTTCCTCACAATCTTACCATTCTCATCCAGCTTGTTTCGAAATACCCATCGTGTGCCAATGACTGATTGATGCTTTGGCCTAGGCTTCAAGGTCCAGACTTTGTTTCTTTCAAATTCGTTAAGCTCACTTTGCATAGCAATGATCCAGTCTGGCTCCTGAAGTGCCTCAACTACCTTCTTTGGCTCAATAAGAGAAACAAACGCGTGAAAAGCACAAAGATCTTTAAGTTTAGAACGAGTTTGAACACTAGAAGTAGGGTCAGAAATGATATCCTTTAATGAGTGTGATGAGGAGTATTTGAATTTCCTTTTGCTAGTCTTAGCTCCTTGATTCGTCACACTGGTAGGATTGACTTGTAGTGCATCTGACTCCGCGGTCCTGTTAGGTTCAGTTACAACAGTTTCTAACGTCTCAACACTGTTGGATTGGACACCAAGGGCTTGGGACGAATCTTCAACACCTTGGGCCAATTCTTCAGTGTTAAGAATCGGTTCCTGCATGTTTCTCTTCTCTGTGTTCTTGGTAACAGCAACATCACCTTCCTCGTTCTCTTCATGGATGTTAAGATCTATATCTGCAACACTTTCACTCAAAGCACCGTCATTGCATTCATCAAAAATAACATGTATACTTTCTTCAACTACCTGGGTCCTTTTATTGAAGATTCTATAAGCTTTGCTACTCGTGCAGTAGCCAAGAAATATACCTTCATCACTACGCGCATCAAATTTCCCAAGGTTATCTTTTCCATTGTTATGAACAAAACAAGTACAGCCAAAGGGTTTAAAGTAAGATATAAGAGGTTTGCGACCTTTGAAAAGTTCATAAGGAGTTTTCTTTAAGATGGAACGGATAAGACAACGATTCAAAATGTAATTAGCTGTGTTAACAGCTTCAGCCCAATAGGTTTTAGGTAATGCATTTTCTAAAAGCATAGTCCTGGCCATATCCTCTAAGGTGCGGTTCTTGCGTTCCACAACCCCGTTTTGTTGAGGTGTCCGAGGAGCAGAAAAGTTGTGGGAGATGCCATATTTAGCACAAAACAAATCAAACTGAAGTTGATCAAACTCCCTACCATGATCACTCCGAATTGACACTATGGGCTCATTTCTTAAAGTTTGCAACTCCTTACAAAGTTTTGAAAACTCAAATAAGGCCTCTGATTTTTCTTTTAAAAATGCAACCCAAGTATATCTTGAAAAATCATCAACAACAACTAGCATGTACTTTTTACCATTGGGAGATTTGACTCGCATAGGACCACATAAATCCATATGTAAAAGTTCAAGGGGTCTAGAAGAACTTACAACCTTTTTGGGTTTGAAAGAGCTACGTGTTTGTTTACCTAGTGTGCATGCATTGCACATGTCAATACCTTTGAAGTCCATCTCAGGTAGCCCTCTTACAAGCCCTTTGGACACAAGCTTCTGTAGTGTATGTGGACTCACATGACCGAGTCTCCTGTGCCAGAGCTTTGGATCGTCCGTCAAAGCCTTTAGACAGGTTAAGCTTCCTTGTGCCACTTGATCAGCATTTACGACGTATATGTTGTTGTAACGATATGCAGTTAATATAACTTCACCTATATCATCTCTGCACATTATACATCTTTTCTTGTTAAATCTGAGAGACACTAAGCGAATTATACTTTAAACCATTAACAAGATAGACATTTTTAATACTATGGCTGGAATCACTTCCAACACTACCAATACCAACGATGTCACATTTTCTTTTGTCACCAAGAGTGATTGTTCCCGTGGATTGCTCCTTTAGATCATGAAAGAGAGAACTCTTCCCACTCATATGCCTCGAGCATCCACTATCAATAATCCATTTGTGATCTTTCACCTTGGTGATCTCCTGCAAGACAAACATCAACCTTTGTGGCTACACCAATAAGCAAATTTGGATCCATTGTTGGGGTAAACCATATTTGGTAAAATAGTGCCTTTTGGAACCCAAACTTGTGTTATCCGTTCTTTTCTCAAATGAACAGGAAATGTATTGCGAATAATATAAGGATCCTTTCTTCTATAGGGGCATGTCTCTTTTACATGTCCCTTTTCTAGCACAATGGTGACATATAGGAGAGGTTCTACTTCCTTTTGCCTTTACAAAAGTGGTAATGTGTTGCTTCTTTAAAAACTTTGGATTGTAACCAATACCACTTTTGTTTAGAGAGCTTTGTTGCTCACCCAACATCCTATCGAGAGTACTTTTGGATTTGGTAAAACTTATGAGGGCTGTCTGTTGGTCTTGAATCTTATTATTCAGGGAGATCTTCTCGTTCTCTAAGTCTTGATGCTCATTTCTTAGAGAGGAGAGATCTTGCTTGAGTTCAGATTTCTCTGAGTCAAGCGTCTTGACTTTAATGTCAAGACCTGAATAAGAAGCTTCAAGACTTTTGACCCTCATAGACAGATCCTCAATAGTTCTTTCCTGGTCCACAGTTCTCTTAATAAGGATGTTAGTTTGGGCAATAAGCTTCTCTTCATTGGCAATCATATTGGAAAGGAATTCTGATAATACCTCTTTTGGACTTTCCATAAGTTCTCTTACAGTAGCTTCAAGCTTTTCATCGAGGGATCCATCTTCTGAGGCCATAAGACAAATATTGGCCTTCTCATCATCTGAGTCAGAGTCGGAATCACTCCAAGTTGCCACCATGGCTTTCTTCTTCCATTTGTCACCTTTCTTAGGCTGGCTCTTTGTCTTTTGAGGGTAGTCCTTCACAAGATGATCTGTTTCACCACATTCAAAACAAGACAACGGTTTAGTCTTCTTTTCATACTTGTTGTATTGAGGCTTACCTCGAAATTTTGAAGACTCTGATCCATCCTTGTTGTTGAATTGCTTCTTCATTTTGAGAATTCTAGCAAGGCCTCTTGTGATAAGAGCAAAAGGATCATCCTCATCGTCATCCTCATCTTCGGAATCAGATCCATCCTTGGGTTCATCCTTCTTAGACTTGAGTGCCAAGTTCTTAGTGCTAGCTGGAAGTTCTCCATCGTCTTCATTAAGGATCATCTCATGCGTGATCAGCTTCCCAAGAAGGTCATCAAGGGGTAGAGTGGTGAGGTCCTGGGCTTCCTCTATAGCTGTTACTTTTGGACCCCATTTCTCTTTTGGAAGGCACCTCAGTATCTTCCTTACTTTCTCAACGTTGGTAAAGCTCTTGCCGAGAGAGTCAAGGTTGTTGGTGATTTCTGTGAATCGTGTGAACATGGCCTTGATTGACTCATCAGACTTCATCTTGAAGAGCTCATACTTTCGAAGGAAGATGTTGATCTTGGTGTCTTTCACTTGGCTTGTTCCTTCATAGGTGACGACCAACTTGTCCCAAATCTCTTTAGCTGACCTACAAGATGAAATACGGTTAAACTCATCAGTGCTAAGACCACAATAAAGTAAGTTAATAGCCCTGTAGTTTTTGGAGATGGTTTCAAGATCTGCTTGGTTGTATTCAGACTCCTTCTTTGCAACTTTGGTATCATTTGGTCCATCTTTCTCTGGAATCTTCGGACCATTCTCTATAATGTTCCAAAGCTCTAGATCTTGGTCTATGATGAACATCTTCATCAAAGATCTCCAGTGGACAAAGTTGTTTCCTACAAAGAGTGGTGGTCTGCTTGTGGACCTTCCCTGTGCAAATCCTCCGCTTGCTTCACCAGACATGATCGAAAACTCACAAGATTGTTAGATAAAAAACAGTGAGTAAAGCTCTGATACCAATTGAAGGTTCGATAATATAAACAATGTAATATAGAAATACTCTAGAAGGGGGGTTGAATAGAGTATGCCCGTTTTTCGCAGAAAGTCTCAAGACTTTTGGAGCTCGTACCAAAACCCTTGAGATTAAGCCTGAAACACAAAGTTAGACAATCGAACCAAGTGCGGAAATAAGGTAAAGCAAATAAGTAAAGAACACGAGTAATTGTTTACGAGGTTCAGCACAACTTGGCCTACGTCCCCGCCTAGGGTTCTTCCACAACCCTAGGATTCAAAGGCTTTATTGATTCGCTTAGCTTAGGATCCTAATAGCTCACCGAGAAGCCTCTCTCCTATACAATTGCAATCTAGTCAACTCACGTTCCCTTGGAGTCCTAGACCAATTTAGAAGAGCCCCACCTCTCTCAGCTATCTAGTACAATCCTCTTACTCTCACAAATCAATAGCCTAGTGCAACTTCCCGAGTTATAAACTCTCGAGTAACACTATAAATGAATATATCCTATAAGCTCACAGTGACTCTCAAAGGCTTTGAAATAAACAACAAACTCTTGAGCGCTAGCAGAGAGACACTTTGGAAGACAGATCTTGCTTGAATAAATGAAAGCTCGTGTAGCACTTGTGTGTCGTCTATCTTCTTCTTTCTTTCCTTTATATAGAAGTGGAATGGCGCCTAAGGATCTTCACCAACGGCTCTTTCGAATCAGGCTTTGATCTTGGATCTTCTATTTATGGATACTCCGAAGCCATGATCCTCTTTGAATAATATCTCCTCAATATGCGCCAAAGGAAAGATATAAATTTGGAAATACTTCCTGAAAGATTAGTCATACATGTATATATAATATAAAGGAAGTATATAATAAGATTTAAATAATATTCGGACAAATAAGATAGGTTTTGTATTTCATCAACTGTTAATGCTCCAAGGCCTTTGATACAAACAACCTGTCAAAGCCTTTGAAACATTTATTCCAATTTTCATCAAAGGAGGGAGTTATCAAATACCTTGATAACAATTTTCACGCATTAGTTTCCATTTCTTCCCTATGCTAACGCATCTAGAAATCTTTCACTCATGACTTCTCCAAGCATTATCAATTCTATCTAACAACCCCAAATACTCATCACACGTACAATCCTGAGAAGAACAATCTAATCCCCAAGATCGATGATTTCCCAATTCAAGCAACCCTATACTACTCATCCTTAGCACTTCATCAACCTCATCCTTTACCAAAACTGCTCCCAATCCCGCACTTACAACCTAGTCTTGAATTCTACGATTCCTTGGACCTTCCTTAACCGATCATCCTTGACGCCGCCCACGATTCGCTCCTACGCTATCTAGACACTCTTTTAGAACACTAACCCGTCTATCAACACATCCCCTCGAGAATCCATCTGATCCATTCCTAGCTCACTCATACACCTCTTGAACTACACCAATCACCTATGCTTTCTCCCACTACATACCGACACTTATAGCTAGGACCTCTTCCTCGAAATCTCGCCATGCTAACTCCACTCTTCACCTATGACCTACCTGGAAGCTCAAATATACTCACTGACCGCTATCCTTGACAAATCCTAACTCACTCGGCTCTTCTCAAGCTAATGCATCCTTCCTACACCTCATCTCACACAATCAATGACCCAACTCGAAGGCTCTAATCTACCTGCAACTTTCTGACCCATCTCACCAAGAAAACACTCGACTCATTCCCAAGAAGAATACACCACCTCATATATATCCCATACCCTATTTACTAGCAAGTTAGTACACTCAAGCATAAAGGCACTGTTGGAGGGTAAAATTTCATGAATATTTTTTTCCCCTTTAAATTCATGATTTCAAATTATCATCACATTTATTATACATTAAAAAGTGTGATTGATTTCTCCTCTCTTAAAGATAAAGCTCGAAAATTCAAAATTGGGTTATGTTAATTTGGTGGAAGGCCCAATTTTTGCCAACCAAAAAGCCCAAAACACATGTTCAAGTCTCAGCATAAGTTACCTGCTAATTTTGATTACAGCAAAAGAAAAAAAAAGAGAAATACATGAAAAAGGGGTGTGTAACTGGCAGCACGTGGCAGTTTACACTTTACACAAGTAACTGCTTCAATTTCATCCTTTAAAAGGCTACTGCTGCTGATGGGTCTTCCTCTTCGGACGGTTTTCTCCTGGCTTCTTTTCCCTTTAGCCTATCCAACTGCAAAAACAAAAGAAAGTAGTTTTCTTCTCTTGCCTGGTTGTTCCACCTCCTGGGCATAAACCTGCAAACACCCACAAAACAAAACCCAGTAAGAAAAACTAAAGAGAGCTTTCTCCCATCAATCTCCCAAAAGAGAAGGTAGAAATCAAAATCCTTCCATGGCCTGTCTACCATTGTTTTTCTTGCAGGTAAATACAATGAAGACCGGTGGGGCGTTGTAGGTTCGAAATCGAGAGTTTCACCTAGCGCCAAAATTCGTAGTCGGTTCGAAATTGAGAGTTTCACCGCTACCTTCGATCCCGGCGTGGATCGGTACATAGGGACGAAGTGCTGCCCAATTTTCCTAAACAGGCCAACTAGCAATTTCATACAAGCAGAAAAAATTCCACCCAGACATGGGACTTTGAAATAAAAACTGTTCTAATCAAGGGTGAAGTTCTGTTAAAATTTCCCTAAATGAAGTTCTAACAGACAAGCCTAATTAATCCATACAAAATGGAACTAATTCTGTTGGCAATGAATCTGAAGTGACTGAAAGTTTGCCCAAAAGTTGTCAAATTGCCTAGCAAATATATAAAGTCAGACAAAAGGAAAGATTGCAAAAGGGAAAAGCTCCGGGCACTGAAGTTGAACGATTAACCAACAACAGAGAGAAGTAAATTTTGGACTATAATCTCCAGAAACCCACATACCTAATTGACAGTTCTTTGTTGATTGGTAGTCTCTCGGTTTATTCGTTCTCAGCCACCCCAAGCCTTTGATCCGTCTCCTCTTTCGATCGCTCAAGCACTGAATTTGAGCCCTCTCTTGGTAGTCCTAATCCAAAAAAAAAAAAAAAAAACCCCCAAATCGCCCAAGTTAAACCCTGAAATTGCGATGTGAAAACGAAATCAATTAGAGCGAAAAAATTGGGCGCTCAATTGAAAGGGTTTCGACAGGGAATATGAGATTTGGACCGGAACCACCCCAAAATCGGATTCAGCATGAAATTTGGGGAGAAATTCGCATTAAGAAAAAAAAAAGAGAGAAAGAAGACCCTAAAACCTACCTGGTAGTGACCGTTTGGGGTCGGAAAGGTCGGGTTTGTGTCCTGTCATCAAGCCGGACTCGCCCCGCCGTTTTCCGTTTCGATTGCCTAAACCGAAGCCTCGAGTCTCCTATCGCACTCGCTATCTTAGGGCTGCAGCGCTCGGTCGCCACGGACGTTGTGGCTGCTATCCGTCGCAAAGAGAGAGATGTCGAGCCTGAGAATGAAATTAATGAATGACGTTGTTTTGTTCTTGTAGAAGATAGAAAACAATATGGGTTACAAAAATTGAGTTTGGGCTCGGTGGATTGAATGAGATTGGGCTCATTATCTGCTCGTGGGAAACAAAACAAAAGGAGCCCCTTTGATTTTGCAATTCCAGTCAACCACGTACAAATATGGAGTGGTTGGAATTTTTTTTTACTTAATTACAAATTCAACCCACTAAAATATAAGAATTATAATTGGCACAAATTAAGAATTTGAGTTTGATCAAAACATAAAATTAAACTCGTCAATATTCTTTGCCGGTTAATTCTAGTGGGTCAATCTCAAATCGGCTTCAATAAAAAACGGAGTCAAAACCTCAATTTGAGTTTCACCAAATATAAACTCGATCCTGGGTAGAACTACGTAAAGACTTGACGCCTCATATCGGCTACGTAGGTAACTCGATATTAAATCATAAAAATATATCGGGTACAGTCGCCTGCCTCTAAATTCCCTTTAAATGAATATGAGGTCAAAACCAAACAAATTAAATTGGTTCGTTTAGAACTACGGGTGATTTGATTCTCTTCTAAGAGATACGTAGGACACTCGATACAAAGCCAAGGCTCATCAAGTTCAATCGCCAAAACAAATTCAAATTGTCCATTACGACTCGATATAAAGCTTCTGCTCGTCGAGTTCGATCACCACTCTCAAATGATCTCAGGATCAAATCCAAATACAAAATTTATTTTTGTCCCGAACTACGGTGACTTGATTCCACCAAACAAGTGGATACATAGGAAACTCGGTGTAAATCAAATTCTCATCGAGTCCGGTCACATCCAAACTTTCAAATCAAATCTCCTAAAATTCACTTTATCGACTCTAAGTCGTCCCAAAAATCAAATTTCCATCAAATCCAAAGTGTCTCCTCCGACTCGATACAAAGGTTCCGCTCGTCGAGTTCGGTCACGGCCAACACTTCAAAAAATCAAATACCAAATTCAAATTTGTCCTTTTCAAGAACTACGCATTATTTGATCCCTTCCAAAAGGGTACATAGGAAACTCACAAACGAGTTCATTCACAACCCCAAATTGACATTTAAGTCAAAACAAGTCAAATCAAACTCTAACTCCACCTAAAATCGTTTTCCATGCAAATGATAGGCGGGTTACTTGAGTTACCCTTCCGAGAAGGTGGGCTCAGGTTACTCGGGTGGAGTGTTGTTCGAGCTACCCTTCGTAGAAGGTGGGTTTGAACTTCATCCTCTGATGCATACAAGAAAACAAAACCAAACCCAAATCAAGTCAAACACAAAATCAAAACCTAAAACACTCGGAACTACGTGAGGCTTGATTCTCTTCCAAGAGATACGTAGGCAACCCGTTAAAATTCGGGTGCAGCCCAAATCACCAAAACCAACAAAATCTTGGTATCGATACGACTTCGAATCAAGAGGATAACCAAAAGGGGTCGAACTCAAATTTTAAAAATCAAATAAAATGTGTTGTACGATTATTCGCGCATTTTTGTCCAACAGGCACGTCATCACAAACACAATTTAGTCAGGCAATCATTCACTACCACTCCAACACATTCGTCATCACACATCCATTTAGTCAGTTCCAAGCCTATCGCACAACACCGATTCCAATTCGAATAGGAGAGGTCGCAATTCGGATAAAGAACATCATTCCTTGAGTTATCTAGGAGGATTACGTCTGCAACCACCATCTTCGAAAGGCGTCCGTCCTTTGGTGACGTCGATCCTAGGGTCCATGAGTCATGGGCCCACCACGTTTCCGTTGCACCACTCTTACGCAATTCGATCGTTCGTTTTCTCTTCTATGTCGACGTCCATCAAGGGGATCACGAGGGGTTATAAGTCATGGAAATAGGGAGGGCAAGGGAGGACAACACGACTTCCTTAAGGATTCAGACATAGATAGGACTAGAGATGACGAGACTCAAGACAAGACGCGAACCCGAGAGTTACAACAATGCCCTTAGGGTATTCTATGAGGTTACAAGCGCGGCAAGAAAACACATAGCAATCACGAAATATCTCAATCATATTATTCCACACTAACATGTACCTATTAACAGGAATAGCGTCATATGCATTCATAACATGTTCACATAATCAACTTTACATGCAGGCGGAACAGGCTAAAACTTATCATCTCATGTACTAATCATGCTTGACATATTAAGATCATGTATGCGCGAACCGCCACTAGACATACGCAGAGTAAGTTATATATGACATAGCGAGCATTATAGGATATCACATGTATGATTCATTACTTACTTTAAGTGTACACATAAACAAGTCAAACAATGTGGGTTCTAGGAGCGCATGTTAAGATGCACTCTACTAATCATGTCAGGGGATATGGTGAAGTCATTTGGGCATAACGACTACCACATCAAATACAACCATGTTCATATAACAAGACATGTATGGCACACAATCATGCGAGGGTCTATAATTAGAAGGCATACGTCCTACATGGTACTATAGAAACATTCATTAAGCATGTGCATAGTCAACGAGGTTCAATTTGATTAACTTAACATCCTCAGAAACTCATTTCACATAACACTCATACAAAGAGGGTTGATCACACCATCATGAACCTAATTCGAGGGAGAGTAACAATCATGGGAATTCATACATTTGGCACATATATATTCTTTCATAAGTGCAACTATGCAAGATATCAGGCAAGTCATGCTGAAATACACCAACACACCATGTCATACAGTCACAAGGGGGGCTATCATTATAACCGGGCAGAACTCTCTAAAGGCAATCACCGACTCATTATCCCGTTTCCCGTGGGATGCTAGTATGACTCGCTCGGTAGGACAAAAAGACATTCACGCTGCTTTTGAGAGGTGAGGGTAGAACTCGTGCTTAGACTCTTGTGGCAAGAAGACATGGCTTACCATTACGAGGACCAAAAGGGGTAACTTCATGAGGCAACTTACTCATTAACTCTAACTATCTCATCCATCATCCTCACTAACATACTCAGGTAACCCTCACATCCGATGCGATTTTCGAAGATAATTGGTTGAGCAACCCAAATTTTCCCGTGGAAGACACCAATCTAAGGTACGAGACTCGATAGAAGCATTGATGGTGGGATACAAAACAGGACTCGAAACGGGGAGAGCGGATGCTCTTCGACCCTTGCTAACATGCCTAAATGTTTTGGTGGGATGGTTGACAGAGTCAGAACCATTAGGGGTTTGAATTATGGAAGAGCTATTCCGACAAGGCAGGAGTTCCAATGACATAAGAACAAGGTATTCTCCCACTATCCCGTTTGCACAGTTATTCAATACATGATTCAAGTCAAGGCATATTCATTAGTTCTCTATCCTAAGCACAATAGCACTCAGCATGGAAGCAATCAACGAGATTAATATGATCATCTTCGAGGAGGATCGCCCTCGGGCCCAGTTGGATATAATGCATATAATCACAGAGACGATCTATGCCGTCCTTCGAGGGACGACTGACCGGAAGGGCAAATACCTCACGACCTCCTAACCCATGTCACTCCAACCTTTGGGTTCCTTGGAGTCTTCAAGTCCACCTGTAAAAGAACAAGCTATATTTTGCATACCCGCTCCCAACTACATCCAATAGGGATGGTCTAGCGCCTTTACTACCCCTTTGTTTTCCCTTTGTTTGATTACCGGATTTGTTAAGTCAAGTTCATATTTAGTCCATTTGACTTAGCCATATTAAATTCATTTTGCCCTTTATAAAACATTTTGAAAAACCATTTGAAAACCTTGGGCCATTTTCAAAACCACTTCAACCGATCATACTCGATTTGCAAAACCTGGCTCTGATACCAACTTTATAACAGCCCGAGATTATGATTCCCGGGTTACGTTTCGAGGGATGAAACCCCTCGTTAGGATCTTGCGCCCCGAGTACAGGTTGAAGGTTTGAAATTTCATCTTAACGTTTTTAAGTGGGATTTCGTACCCAAAATTCGAAGGGATCGTTGGAATCCCCGGGGAAGTCCCCTGTACCTGTCATAAGTCTAAGCGTGGAAAACTAGCAATCATGCAAATGTCAGAATCAATGTGTAATACAAGAGGGTGCCACGGCAGAGCCGGGTCAAAACCAAATCAATAAGCGTATTTATCAAAATATAAGGTTAGACCATTTCTTTTCAATCGCCTAAGAGAGTTCCCACGTCATGGAAGCAAGGAATAATCATGCTGCAAAACAAACCTAAAAAAATATGTATGCGGGGCGGTGTCAGATCGAAGCCCTACGCAAAGTAATCCCAAACCAGCAGACACATACACACGCTAGTCCTAATAAAGATGCTTCTAGATGCAAGGCGAAATATTAACACACTAACATGCTCCTAAGATCAAGTGCATAAATATAATAAGGCCTTAGCACTGAATACCAAGTGGTATATCCCTCTCCTACCTCCACCCCCTTCCGATAGGGCGGAGACTGGCCAGCTCGTGAATGCATTCCATTATAATCGGGAGGCACGCATGCTCAACCCGCTCCACAATAAAGCCCGCAGGCATCTCATAATATAAGGAAGTTTCATGACTCGATTGACTTAGGACGGGACCCGATGGGGCTAGTTCGTCCTATAACCCTAGCAATGACTCTAGTTACTTCACAGATAACGGCCGTTCTGTTTACAAAAGGAATGAGTAAACGAATGTTCAATCATGAGTGCAATCCTAGCAGGATACTACATGGCATGCTTTATTATGAATGCAGCACCTAGTATGCACATGGCTACAAGCAGGGAGATCTCTTTTCGAATCTGAGTGAGCTCATATAGGAACTCACCTGGCTATGCAGAACAGCATAATAGAAGATCCAACATACATCATTCATATTCATAAAGTATTACCTAGATACATATCAGAACATATATATAAGTCTACGTCTGATCATATATTCAAGCATTCAAGCACTCATCATTCCACAAGAATAACAATCGTATCGCAATCATTCTCACATCAAATTCAACCAGTCATCATATTGCCACATTCCGTAAGACCACATCATTCTCATCATTTCATTCCGCCAAATTCATATTTCCGCAATAATAAATACGCCTAGTCATATATATCAAAGTTCATCATATTCATCATAGTTCATAAGCTATAAGATAAACGGTACATAATTTAACATGCCATCGTGTCGTTAGTCATTCATGCATACCATTAGTCAACACAATCATGCTATTAGTCAATCAATCATATCATAACATCATGCTAGTCAGTCTTCAAACAATTCAGATTCCCAAGTTAATTCAAACCCGCTAAAATTCGATTCAATGGTTAGAAATCCCGGCCTTTTAAAAAATGCTCGTCAAATTCTTTTTTGTTTTGAGTTAAATCCAATAATACCTTCTTAAATCTCCAAGTCCCATAATATTATATTTTCTCAATAATATTATATAATATTTCAAATACCATTTTCTTTTAAATATTTCTAAATCCTTTAAAATCCCAATCATTCTTAGTTTATAAAAATCAGCCCTTTCTAAATTACTAAACCGACCTTACTTTATTTTAAATTACCAAATACCACCCTTATTTTATATCCTCAAAAATCCGGCCCCTTTGTTTAAATTCCCAAAATTGGATCTAGTTGGAAGAAATAGGCCCAACATTCATTTTCTTTTAAAATACAATGGAACCGGCCCACAAAAATAGGCCCAATGCCAACCTATCTCCTGTTCGTCTTTCTAAAATCCGAACAGAAGAAGGAAGAATAAGGGGGTGGGGCCGGCTGACGTGGCAGCTGAAGTGGAAGTGGGACCCACGAGGTCTTCTTCCCTATCTGCTGTCCGGAAAGACAGAACGGAGGGAGCAAAACTCCCATTCGAAATCTGGAAAGGAGAATGGAAGGGGGAGCTTGCCGGCGTCGGCCCTAAGCTCCGACCGGCCGGTCCCGACACCAAAGGCACAGAATCAACAAGAAAGTAGGAGAAAAAGGTGCTCACCGAGGGGTTTTTCGGATTCGTCGACCCGTCGGGGGCTCGTCGGAGATGCGTCGGACTTCTTCGAAGGCGGAAACGGAGTGAGATTGGCCTAGTATAACACAAGATAGCATAAGGGTGGAGCCTTAGGACATTTAAGAGCGAAAGGAAAGGAAGAAGCCTTACCGGATCGGTTCGAGCGAAGACAGGAGAAGTAGGGGCTTGGAGCTAGGCTTCTACTCGAACGGAAGGGAGCTAGGCTTCTACTCGAAAGGAAGAGAGGAAGAAGGAACAAGGATCTCAGTGCGTGGCGCTTGGAGCTCGAACGGGTCCTCAGGGGTGGCCTGTCGGAAAGAGAAGCAAAAGGAGGAGGGCAGCGTGGTGGAGGTGGTTGTGGTGGCTACTGGCGGCGTCCGAACAAAGGTGACGGTGGTCTGGTGGTGGCCGCCAAGAGAAGCAAAGGACGGGCTTTTAGTTGGTGAGGCTCACGACACACAAGGGGAAAGAAGAGGAGGAAGATAGGGTGGAGCTGTGTGAATTTCCTTGTAACACAAAATGGGTCATACTTTATTTTCAAATCAAAATGGGAGGAGGAGGAGCTGTTTGAAATCAGGAAAGGAGGAGAGGCAGAAGAGGTTGCAGGCATGAGAGGCAGAAGAGATCTTGTGGGGGAGATGAAGGAGATAAGATTAACAACAAAAGGGTAAGTAGGAGGGTTGTTTTAGGTCTGTTTTTCGGCAGCACAAGAAGCAAAGGAGATTTGTCCTCTTGTGTTTGTGTGGATGTGAAAGGAGAACCCAAAAGGTGATTTTCAATGGGTCAAAGTCTCAAAGAATGTGATTTTTGTGAAGAGAGAATTGTGTTTTATTTTCCAAGAATGGGGCAATCCATGAAGGAGGGGATAAGATTTACCCAAATGGGAGAAAATGAGTTGTAATTGGTCAAACATGGGAACAAGTGTAGAGATTGGATAAGAATAGGTGATAGGAGACGGAATTGTGGCCCCGATGTCGAAAATGTGAATCTCCGATGATTGATTTTTCGAATTCCGCTCTTAAATTCATTTTGATTTTCCTTTTTCCGAAAAACTAAGATTTAAAAATCCGAGCCTTTACACCGCAAGGGCATATGAATCCCTTTTCCTTGTAATCTAACTTTTGTTGGGGTTCCATTTAGTAGGTTTTTTGATCATGCACATTTAGGTAGTGTTAATATAAGCATTTAGATGGGTTTAGGTAGGGTAAAATGCATGAGTTTAGAGTAGTTTTCATGTTTTCATTATGTTTCAATTAGAGTCGGAATCTACAAGTTTTGTGCATGATTTCAGGTGATTATAGAAAGGTGGAGCTGAGCTCGTGTAAATGATAGAAGATGAGACGGAAATCGAAGCCTTGAGCACAAGAGCCGAGGAGAGGAGCTAAACATGTAAAGGATTGGAGCTGTCCAGGTTGGCGACGCTGCACTAAAACGAGTCGTTTGAAGGCTGTATTTATCGGATTGGGGCGTACTTATACTTGTTGGAAAGAGGATTCAAAGTCCTACAACTTTCATGTTTATGACTTTTCCAAATTCAGCCTTGAAAACAGCGAAATCGGGACTTCAAATCTGGCTGATGAATATAACTCGGTCTGGACAACAAACTTGGCCGAGTTCTTTGGTCTCCACCCGAGTTATTCAGCTTGGCCAAGCCGGATTGGGCCATATTTTGGGCTGAGTTTAATTAGCATGTTATTATTATTAGTGAAGAACAATTAGGGTTTTGTTAAGGAGGTTTGGACGGAATTCAAGAGACAGGTTGAATTAGTTTAGGTTTTCTCTTCAAGCATGAACAACTAAACTCCTTTGCTTAGGGAGATTAATCGAAGCTTCAGGTTTGCAATTTCATTGTGAGATTTCTCTATCTTAATACTCCTCGTTGAATGTTATCAATTCTCTGCGCCGAATGTTTAGGGTTTTTATGAATTTCCATTAGCCTGATCAACTGATGCCTGTTCCTGATAATCTATTGCTAGATATAGGTAATTACTGGTTGAGTTATCTATGTTCTTCTGTAGCAAAGTATAAATCTCTGAAACTTGTTGACTTAGGGATTTGTATAGAGAATTGATTTGCAATTGATGCAATAACTGGTTGTGCGCGTCGATTGTCTTTGTTGATTTCCTTTAAGCTTAATCGATTATTGAATTGAATCTTGATAGTTTCAAGATTGTTTGATGATTAGGGTTTTCAGGGTCTGGTTGTCTTGTTAACTAATTTCGATAAGGAATTGGATTCAAAAGATCTAGTCTTTCCACAACAAAGTATTCAAGAGGAAGTTATCTATTGGATTTCGATGATCATTGAACAAATCTGAGTGCTGAGATTGATTGACCTGAGCTATTCTCTCATATTCATCCATTTAATCTGTTTTACTTTATTATTTTTGGTACTTTTGCATTCTTAGTTAGTTTAAACCATCGAAATCCCCCCTCTTTGTTTCTTGTTCTTGTTGACACACTCTGATTTTGCATACAAATCGTTGACTCTCTGTGGGATCGACCCGTACTTGCCAAACTACATTAGTTAGGTTAGTCGGATTTATTTGATAGGATTTAAGGCGACTGAAAATCCTCTGTCAAATTTGGCGCCGTTGCCGGGGAGTCAAGTTGTTATTTGTGTGCTTGCTTTTGTGTGTTAATTTTGCTACTAACTTTTGTTGTGAACCTGTCTTACGGTTCACAACGCATATGCTACTAACAGTTTAACATGTTGAGATTATCGCAGTTCGAAGGTGAAAATTTTAACCTATATCTCACTAGGTTGCAGAGGTGTGTGGACATCCGCAATGTGCGAGGTTTCCATGATAGTTTGCGAGATATGGTTGTATGCGTTATAGAGGGGATGACGGCCGAGACAAAGGCGCGTGCTATATACATGAGCGGTGGAAGTCTAGCAAGGTTAGGTTTGGCGGGAATTTGGGATCTTATCTGCTACATGGGTCATCAGGCCTCGCAGGAAGTGTCCTTTGCCCAAGAACCTCAACTAATGGAGGACTTCGACGCACCTTTGGAGGATCTGTCAAAGGCCTCCTACGAGGAGTATGAGCAATTGTGTCAGCAGATCGTGGAACTAGATGAACGAGTGCACCGAATGGTCCAAGTGGGGAATGATATTCTAGCACATGAAGCGGGTGAACTACCGTCTCAACCGGTGATTAACCCGATAGAGAGTCTCACCACGAACACCATAGGGAGTGACAAGGACCTGTTTGTCACACCCGAGGGAAGCTTAGAAAGTCATGAAGATAAAGGTGAGTGTGTGTTTTCTATTCCCCCCTCATTGAGTTCATCCGAGTCTACTCCGCCGCCGTCCCTACCCTTGAGCTATGAGCATGATAATATTTTGGCGGAGGAGGATATGTTCGCAGATGATGACAGTTTCTTCAGTGATGAAGAGGAGAGTACACTACTTCCTAACATGGAGTGTCATGAGTCGACGCATGAGATCCCATGTGATTTATTGTCTCCTTCATTCGATGAGATTGTCTCGAGCTCGCCTATCAAGGAACCAAGTCTGGAGCTGATTTCTGTGGCTCCTAAGAAAAGAATTGATATCCTCTGCAATGGTGAGAAGGTCGGTGATTATGTCGATCCTTGGGCTCATTATTTTGACATACCACCAATGTAACTGAATTGGGGGTTCTACATACCTGCGGCGGAGAGTCACACTCAAACATATGAGGAGTTGAGAACATACTTTGACTTCAACTTATTCGTATGTAGTGCCCGCTTACCTAGAAGGTGTGCACAAGAGTTTGATTTGCTGCTGAGGGCACTGACGATGTCTGAGTGAGTTTTAAATGGACAACCAAAACGTCGAGTCTATGACGTTAACCAAGGACACTTCTTGGGAGGTAACCCAAGGTTAGTATGTCATATTATCACTTTTTCATAATTTTATTAGGTAGTTGTTATTATTTTTAAGTTATTTTTCTAGTATTTTTTCAAAAAAAAAAAAAAGTTCGTCAAAAAGGGCCAAAAAGCAAGAGATTTACAGTAGGAAACTCGGGTAACAAACTCGGTCGAGTTCATGGGCCAGCCCGAGTGATGAACCGGTTTCTGAGATGGAACTCGGGTGGGACAATATAACTCGGTCGAATTTTTTAAACCCCAACCGAGTTATATAGGGTCTAAAAAAAAGGAAAGGAAGAAAGAGGGCGCGTCTCCTGTGCCCACCCGAGTCTTCCCCCGCGAGCCCATCACAGGCCACCACCAACAGCGCCGGCAATGAGCATCTCCGATCATCAGCCCTCCCGGTGAGTCCGGAAGCACTTCCCGGAGCACTGAAGACCCGTCCCTCCCGCACCTCTCTCCCGAGTCTGCACCCGAGTTCCCTCTTCCTTCTCCCACAGCCGCCAGCAGCCATCTCTCCCACAGGCGCCAGCGCCGCCTTCCAGCACTGCCGCCACTAGACCACCGCCGACCTCGTCCACCCACGCCGGCCAGTCTCCGATCAGCACCGTTCTCCTCTTTCTCTCCTCCATTGAAGGTGTTGAGGTAAGTTTTCAAAATCCCCAAATTCTAGGTTTTTACAAATTTTTTAATTTGTGGAATTTAGAAGTTGTTTTGATGACATTAAAGCTTATTTGCATTGAAATTGTTGGTGGATTTAGATTGATTGAGAGGTTTTGGCCTGGATTGAGATTCTTATGCTTAATTGTGAAATTGCAAATGTGGGAATTATGAGTCTTGAGCATTTGAATTGATCTTGTTTTTTTTATATTAAACTTGATAAGAATTTCTCGTTGAGTTTATTGATTTTAGTTTTGATCGATTTTTGCTTAATTGATTATCAATTTGCAATATTTTTGAGAGATTGTGGCTTTGCTTAGTTGTTGTTGGGGGTGGTTTGACACCATTGATTATTATTGTAAGTTGTCCTTGTCGGGACAACAAATATTTCTTTTTTGGTGTTGCCTTGGCTCTTGTTTGTAGAGATTAGTTTGTGGTGTCTCCTTGAGGTCGAGACGAGAAAGAACAATGGCTCATCACACTCTTGAGCTTGAATTCATCACCTTCCCTTGACATGTAGATGATTCCGTAAGTATTGTTCTCCTTCTATTTTATTTTTCACATTGAGGACAATGTGTAAATTAAGTGTGGGGGAGGGAACATTTACATGTTTGCATTTAGGTTGCATTGTATATATTTCTTTCTTGTTTTTGCATTTCATTGTTATTATTCTTAGTCTCGCATATTATATATAAAAAAAACAGAAAAATCATACAAAAAGAAAAAAAAGCAGCATGCATGTAATTCTAGATTTAGGATCTTTAACCCCATCTGTACCACTTGTCTTCATAATCTAACTAAAAGTCCCATGATATGCTTGAATTGTTGATCCTCGTCGAGTTTGTTTGATCTATGGGAGCATGAGATAATGGATTGATTGAGCATGTATAACTCTTACATTTTAGGTGGCATTGAAATCCAACAAAAATTTACCTTGTGAGTTTTTGTTAGCCTTATTGGGACTATGCTTTATGGATGTCCTCTTTGCTTTTTGTGTGTGATACTCTCCACTGTGACTACCTCTGAGAGTTGGGATTGATATCTATGTCAAGGTTGTATATGTTGATCATTACTTGTGATTTTCGCATGATTGAGGCGTGATTGTTACTGAGCCATGATATTCCCTATCTTCCCTTACATATCATCCATTGTTTGAAGCCAAACTGTGCCTATTAGCTTATCTTTGTAGCTCCACAAAAATTATCCTTATCCAATTGTAGCCTAACCCATCCGGGAATTAGGAATAGAATTGGTGAAATGATGGTTTGAGTTGAGTGAGTGCTTTGAGAATGAGATTGTGTATTGTGTTGATTCATTTGGCGCTTATTATGATGATTGGTTCTATGAATTTATGTATATATATGTATACTCGGGGCCTAAGGAGAATAAAATTCACTTAGGAGTAAAAGTCGAGAAAAAAGAAAAAAAAGAAAAAAAAAAGAAGGAAAAAAAGAGAAGAAAACAAAGGAAAGAAAAGAGTTGCAATAAAAAGAACCATTCTTCATCACCTTTAGAAATGATTTGGGAGTATTGTTTGATCTAAAGAAAGTTCTTGTATTGTGTTGTGCTTGAGGCTTGAGTTTGATGGTTTGTGATAAGTTTTGGTTGAGCTTGTAATTGGTTACTAGGAGCTTAGTTCCCGGATTATGAGCACCACAAGCCAAAAACATTCTCTACCTTAATTTTCTCACCGAGCCTCATTACAACCCTTACAAGACCTCATGATGATTATTGCTTGTAATGTCACTCACGGTAGACATTTTGATGTGGATTTCTATTTTCATGGAGCTTAGTTGCATTGGATTGAGTTTGAGCGGAATTGACTTAGCCTAAACACAAGAGCGATGAGTGAAACACTTTATATGTCCGGTGAGGTTGGATTGAAATGTGCCTAAGTCTTTGAGTTGCTCAAATACATGTGAGGATGTTGATTAGGCGTGGCCACGGGTCAGACCCGGCGGGTCGACGGGTTCGACCCGCCGGGTCAAGGGTCGGGGGAAGGCGACCCGAACCCTAACCCGGGATTTAGACGGGTTGACGGGTTCGGGTCACCCGGCGGGTCATCGGGTCGACGGGTTAACCTGCCGGATCTGACCCGCCGGGCCGACCCGACGAGTTGGAACCCGGGTTGGCCGGGTTTGCACTTGTTTCGGACTCGGAATCTGAATTGTCAGATCGAATTTGTCGAGAAAGGGAACGGGAATTGAACGCCTATGTGTTTGACAAATATCCTTTCGTGTTCACAAATCATAACTTGACTCTTTAATCTTTATGTACAAAATACAATATGTAATATTACATCTTATAATTTTCAAAACTAAAAGTCTACAACTTATAACTCTATAAGTTTTACAAATTACAAAAAAGTTGTACAATTTTTGTATTAGGGAGTGTTGGGGGGGGAAGGAAGAAGGGCTTGAATCGGTTTCCCGACTGCCTACGTATCCTCCCGGGGGTGAGGAATCAAAGCCCACTTAGTTCTTTTACCTGTATGTCTGAACCCCGGCCCGGTTACCTCCTCTTCTAGTCTTCTTGATCGTCGGATCCTCCTCCACCGCCTGAGCCATCTGTGACCGCGCCATCAATGGAGCTCCCAACGGACTCTGTCTCTATTCCGTCATCATCCTCGGAATCAGTCCCCAAGTTGTTCTTCTGCATCCGCATCTCCGCCTTCTTCCAATCTGCAAGGCAAACTTGGGCTTCGAGGTTCTCGGGAAGCAACCTTGATCTCTTCTCCGAAAGAATCTGACCTCCGACCTGTGGGCCCCACCTTCCAACGGCTTTTTTTTTTAAATAGGCCGACCCGCCGGGTCGACCCGGCGGGTCACGGGTCACTAAACTCCCGACCCTAACCCTAACCCGCTACCCGCCCCTACCCGCCAACCCGGCAACCCGTACCCGGCGGGTCGTTGACCTGTACGACCCGGCGGGTCACGGGTTGACCCGTAACCTGTGGCCACGCCTAATGTTGATTATTGTCTTGTGCTTCCTATTTGGTTTGGATTTTATCGTTGACGAGGTGAATGCATGAAGGGTGTGTTTGTGGCATGTTTGATTGGATTGATTTTGTTTTCTTGAGGACAAGAAAGGTTCAAGTGTGGGGGAGTTTGATCATGCACATTTAGGTAGTGTTAATATAAGCATTTAGATGGGTTTAGGTAGGGTAAAATGCATGAGTTTAGAGTAGTTTTCATGTTTTCATTATGTTTCAATTAGAGTCGGAATCTAAAAGTTTTGTGCATGATTTCAGGTGATTATAGAAAGGTGGAGCTGAGCTCGTGTAAATGATAGAAGATGAGATGGAAATAGAAGCCTTGAGCACAAGAGCCGAGGAGAGGAGCTAAACATGTAAAGGATTGGAGCTGTCCAGGTTGGCGATGCTGCACTAAAACGAGTCGTTTGAAGGTTGTATTTATCGGATTGGGGCGTACTTATACTTGTTGGAAAGAGGATTCGAAGACCTACAACTTTCATGTTTATGACTTTTCCAAATTCAGCCTTGAAAACAGCGAAATCGGGACTTCAAATCTGGCTGATGAATATAACTCGGTCTGGGCAACAAACTTGGCCGAGTTCTTTGGTCTCCACCCGAGTTATTCAGCTTGGCCAAGCCGGATTGGGCCATATTTTGGGCTGAGTTTAATTAGCATGTTATGTTGGAGTTAATGCATATAGAAGGTGGGTTTTAAGGAAAGTGCCCTTTGGACTTCCCACATCCCACATGGAAAGTTCAAGGGTACCCTAAAGGGTTTTTAAGGAGACTCTTCCACTACCTACATTGAGAGGTTGAGGAGGAGATGGGGCACACACACGCGCGCCCGCCGCCGCCATCCGTCCGGCTCGGCTCGTGCTCGTGCTCGTGCTCCGAGATTGGAGTTGGAGTTAATTATTTGAGGCCGAAGATATTACGGATTAGCTTGTTCGTGCTTATCCACGAATATCTATTTTTTCACTGGAAAATTATCTTTTCCGAAATCTTTTGAAACCGTTTTTGGATGAGCTCATATCTTCTGTTGATAGACTCAAATCTCTCATTTGCTTGCGGGATAAGGAGGATTTCGGAGCCTATATAAGGAGGGTTAGGGCTCCGCTTTTCAACACACAGCGAACACAATCGCCTCTCTCCCTCTCCTGTTTTCTCCTACCCTTTTCCCGTTCTGAGCGCCTGTTCCAGTTCCAACTTCTCTCCCTCGAGTGCACCTGTGTGAGAAGACGATGAAATACTTGGGGGACGTTGCCTCGCATACGATCTGCACCTCTATCGGGGGCAAATACGTTTCTCATTCAGTGGCTCCCATACCACGCTTCACCGCAGCCCAGCCCCTTCACAGAAACCAAGTTCGGCCTACATCCCTAACGCATTTGCTAGTTGCGGTATTAACAGGTTCCAGCAGGGTCATCATTCTACAGTGAGAAACGTATTTAAAAAGTAGGATCATGGCCGCCGTCGAGATCTCCTACAAGAAGCCGCTGCTCGATCTCTCAAAGCTGGAGCCTTTGGATGGCTCGAACTACAAGCGCTGGTCCCAGAAGATGCTGATCTTCTTTGAGCAACTGGAGATTGACTATGTGTTGCTGCAAGACCCCCCCCCCCCCCCCCCCCCCCCCCCGCCGCCCCTGCGGCTGCTGCTGTTGCTGATGGCGATGCGCCGCCCAACCCGCATGCGCCTTCTGCGGAGCTCGTGAAGTACCAACGCGACAACAAAACCGCAAGAGGCTATCTGCTGAACCACATGACAAGCGCTCTGTTCGACCTGCTGCTGATCCAGAAGTCTGCTAAGACTATCTGGGAAACCCTAGACAAGAAGTACGGCACCGACGATGCTGGGAAGCGCAAGTACGTGACTGGACAGTGGATCCAGTTCAAGATGGTGGACGACAAGCCTATCATGGAGCAGGTGCATGAGTACGAGAATTTGGTAGCGGATATACTGGCTGAAGGGATGAAGATGTGCAAAGTTCTTCAGGCGAACGTCCTGATTGAGAAATTGCCTGAGTCATGGGCACGCTGCTGCAATCACCTCAAACACAAAAAGAAAGATCTTACCTTGGAGGAACTCGTCAGCCATCTGAAGATTGAGGAAGCAAACCGGCTGAAGGAGAAGGAGACCTCCAACACTGCTGCTGACACGGTAAAAGCTAACATTGTTGAAACTCCGCAGGTCAACAAGAAAGGCAATAAGCCGCCTTTCAACAAGAAGAACAAGAAGGGCCCTGGAGGACAAAACAACAAGCCTGCGAAGTTCAAGAAAAACAACAATGGAGAGAAGCAAAACAACACAGGCTGCTATGTGTGTGGTCGACAAGGCCACAGGGCGTTCCAGTGCCGTGAGAGGAAGGATGCTCAGTATGCTGTCCAAAAGAACAACGGACAACAGGACAAAGGCATTGCAAACGTCGCTGAAGGTGTTGCTCCTGAAATCATTGCTGCAGTGGTCACTGAAGCTAACATCATTGGGAGCATGACCGAATGGATTGTGGACACTGGGGCCACAAAGCACTTCTGCGCCAACAGAGAGCTGTTTGATGAGTTCGAACCTGCAAACGGAGCTGAGCAAGTCTACATGGGGAACTCAAGCCAGTCAGAGGTGCTGGGCAAAGGGAAGGTCTCGCTGAAGCTCACCTCAGGTAACATCCTGAGCCTGCAAAATGTCTTTTATGTGCCTTCCCTGCGACGGAACCTGATCTCTGGAGGGCTCTTATCTCGAGCCGGGCTAAAGAGAGTCATGGAAGGTGACTCTATAGTCTTGTCCAAGAATGGAAAGTTTTTAGGGAAGGCTTATAAGTTTGGTGAATTGTTTGTTTTGCAAACTGTTGTTGATTCTGCTAATATAGCTTCTACTTCCGCTTATATCGTTGTTGATGTTGATCTTTGGCATGCTAGATTAGGTCATGTGAATGTTGAATCTGTGAACAAATTGCATAAAATGGGTCTAATCTCAAACTTGGGTAATAATGATCATAAAAAATGTGAAATTTGTGTGGAAGCTAAGTTCACCAAGAAGCCTTTCAAACCTGTAACAAAGAGGTCCACAGAATTGCTAGAATTAGTTCACACCGATCTAGCTGATTTTAGGAACTCTGAGAGCAGAGGTGGTAAAAGGTATTACATCACATTTGTAGATGATTATTCTAGATACACCAAGTTGTATTTGCTGAGATCTAAGGATGAGGCAGAGAAAATGTTCTTAATCTACAAAGCTGAGGTAGAAAACCAACTTGACAGAAAAGTTAAAAGACATAGATCCGATAGAGGTGGGGAATATGGGACAACGTTTTTGAAAGAATTCTGTGAGAATAATGACATAATTCATGAACGTACAACACCCTATAGCCCTCAATCGAATGGAGTAGCAGAAAGAAAGAACAGAACTTTAAAAAACATGATGCTTTCTATGCTTGTGAGTTCTGGGTCACCCGACTCTTTGTGGGGTGAAGCTGTTCTTTCTGCAAACTACTTTCTTAACAAGGTACCCCATAAGAAGTTAGACAAAACCCCTTATGAACTATGGAAAGGACATCCTCCTAACCTAGGGTTGATGAGAGTGTGGGGGTGTTTAGCTAAAGTTGGGATTCCTGCATTTAAGAGAGATAACCTTGGATCTAAGACTGTTGATGCCATGTTTGTTGGTTATGCTGAGAACAGTGCTGCCTATAGGTTTATGTGCTTGCATGATAGGTCTATGTGTGAATATCGTGATGCTGAATTTTTTGAGCATATTTTTCCTTTGAAGAAAGATCATGATAGTATTCTTGCTGTTTCTGAACCTGCATCTTTGTCTTTACCTGCTTCTATCAATGTTGATGAACCTAGTGAAATCAGAAGAAGTAAAAGACGTAGAACTGAAACTAGCTATGGTCCTGATTTTGTGACTGCTTTCTTAACTGAACTCCGTGATTTAGATGAAATCAATGAAGCTCTAGTTTATGTTCACATGATAGAGGATGAACCTAGAACATATAAAGAAGCTATGAGTTCTGTTGATGCTAGTTTTTGGAAAGATGCTGTAAACAGTGAAATTGAATCTATCACAAGTAATCACACTTGGGAACTAGTTGATCTGCCTAGAGGTTATAAGGTCATTGGTTGTAAATGGATCTTTAAGAGGAAACTTAGAACAGATGGTTCTATTGAAAGATTTAAGGCAAGACTAGTAATCAAAGGATTCACACAGAAACATGGAGTAGATTATTTTGACACCTATTCTCCTGTAACTAAGATTGCTACCATTAGAACATTATTTGCATTAGCATCTAATTACAAGCTCTTAGTACATCAAATGGATGTAAAGACTGCTTTTCTGAATGGTGATCTAGATGAGGAAATATACATGGAACAACCTCCGGGTTTTGTGGTTCCAGGTAAGGAGAACATGGTTTGTAGGTTAAAGAAATCTCTCTATGGCCTAAAGCAAGCACCTAAACAATGGTATGAGAAATTCCATAACACATTGTTGAGTTTTGGATTTGTGGTTAGTGGATCTGATGCATGTGTTTATACCAAGATGTACAATTCTAGTTGTGTTATTGTGTGCCTATATGTGGATGATATGTTGTTGTTTGGCACTAACATGCATGTGATAAATGAAACCAAAAAGTTTCTTTCCTCTCGCTTTGAAATGAAAGACTTAGGTGAAGCTGATGTGATTCTAGGTGTTAAAGTGACTAGAACTAAAAATGGCTTTACTTTGTCTCAATCCCATTATGTAGAGAAGGTATTGAAAAAGTTTAACAACTATGATGTGACGCCAGTTAGGACACCATATGATTCTACCATAGAGTTAGTGAAGAACTCAGGTATAGGTGTTTCCCAAGAGGAATATGCTAAAGTTATTGGGAGTCTAATGTTTTTGATGAACTATACTCGGCCTAACATAGCTTATGCAGTAAGTAGACTCAGTAGATATACACATAATCCTAGCAAAGAACACTGGATTGCACTTAGAAGGTTAATGAGATACCTTAGAGGCACTCTTGATTGGGGATTACATTTTGAGGGTTTTCCCTGCGTTCTAGAAGGATATTGTGATGCAAACTGGGTAAGTGGGACTGATGAAATTTGCTCCACTAGTGGATATGTTTTTACATTGTGTGGTGCAGCTGTCTCATGGAAATCTGCAAAGCAGAGTTGCATAGCCCGATCGACGATGGAGTCAGAGTTTATAGCTCTAGACCTAGCAGGGCAAGAGGCTGAGTGGCTGAGAAGCCTACTGGCAGATATACCAATGTGGGGGCATCCAGCTCCTGCGATTTCTCTACACTGTGACTCACAGACTGCCATTGGAGTAGCAAACAACGGAGCGTATAATGGCAAGAAGAGGCATATACGCATCCGACATGAGGTTGTGAGGCAGTTGATAAGAAATGGGGTACTCTCTTTAGAGTATGTGCGGTCAGAGAGGAACATTGCAGATCCATTGACCAAAGGACTTTGCAGAAGGCTAGTCCTTGACACGTCGAGGGGAATGGGGCTAAAGCCCGTGAGAGGAGGAATCTGTGGCGGAAACCATTAATTTGGTCGAACGCAAGCCATGGAAAGACTCCTATGAGATACACATCTCCCATTCCTATGGCAAGTGTATAGTGAGGTTGAGCTAACGCTCTTAATGATTCTATAGCCCAGGCATTGGGTGGTCCTTTGAGACGGACTTGATAGATCACCGAACAACGAATGAGAGGTTGAGCCTTAGAGCTCTTAATAACTTCATAACCCATTGTGGGGGTATTCTGTATTGAGACAGATATGTTGAAGTTACCTACGTAAGTGTGAGGGATTGGCAACCCTCCAAGGTGAGACTTAGGGCAGTCCTCACTAGAACACTCATGAGCACCCAAGGTGTGCCAAAACTTGGATGTCTTATGTGATAAGACTTAGCGGAACGTTACAGGACCCCATGGAAGGTGTGTGTTGCTGGTTTACCCCGAAGTGGAGGAATTCAAGGCCTCTGGCCATTCACTCTATCTAAAGGATTGCTAGTTTCACTATGTGCTGATTCAAGTCGCAAGACATCAGCATTTAAGAACTAACCTCGACACGCTCAGAACTTGTTTTCAAAACCTCGGTTTTTAAACCCTTCTATCTGCATTTGTGGGGGATTGTTGGAGTTAATGCATATAGAAGGTGGGTTTTAAGGAAAGTGCCCTTTGGACTTCCCACATCCCACATGGAAAGTTCAAGGGTACCCTAAAGGGTTTTTAAGGAGACTCTTCCACTACCTACATTGAGAGGTTGAGGAGGAGATGGGGCACCCACACGCGCGCCCGCCGCCGCCGTCCGTCCGGCTCGGCTCGGCTCGTGCTCGTGCTCCGAAATCGGAGTTGGAGTTAATTTTTTGCGGAAAAATTATTATTTGAGGCCGAAGATATTACGGATTAGCTTGTTCGTGCTTATCCGCGAATATCTATTTTTTCACTGGAAAATTATCTTTTCCGAAATCTTTTGAAACCGTTTTTGGATGAGCTCATATCTTCTGTTGATAGACTCGAATCTCTCCTTTGCTTGCGGGCTAAGGAGGATTTCGGAGCCTATATAAGGAGGGTTAGGGCTCCGCTTTTCAACACACAGCGAACACAATCACCTCTCTCCCTCTCCTGTTTTCTCCTACCCTTTTCCCGTTCTGAGCGCCTGTTCCAGTTCCAACTTCTCTCCCTCGAGTACATCTGTGAGAGAAGACGGTGAAATCCTTGGGGGACGTTGCCTCGCATACGATCTGCACCTCTATCGGGGGCAAATACGTTTCTCATTCAGTGGCTCCCATACCACGCTTCACCACAGCCCAGCCCCTTCATAGAAACCAAGTTCGGCCTACATCCCTAACGCGTTTTCTAGTTGCGGTATTAACAGGTTCCAGCAGGGTCATCATCCTACATGTTATTATTATTAGTGAAGAACAATCAGGGTTTTGTTAAGGAGGTTTGGACGGAATTCAAGAGACAGGTTGAATTAGTTTAGGTTTTCTCTTCAAGCATGAACAACTAAACTCCTTTGCTTAGGGAGATTAATCGAAGCTTCAGGTTTGCAATTTCATTGTGAGATTTCTCTATCTTAACACTCCTCTTTGAATGTTATCAATTCTCTGCGCCGAATGTTTAGGGTTTTTATGAATTTCCATTAGCCTGATCAACTGATGCATGTTCATGATAATCTATTGCTAGATATAGGTAATTACTGGTTGAGTTATCTATGTTCTTCTGTAGCAAAGTATAAATCTCTGAAACTGGTTGATTTAGGGATTTGTATAGAGAATTGATTTGCAATTGATGCAATAACTGGTTGTGCGCGTCGATTGTCTTTGTTGATTTCCTTTAAGCTTAATCGATTATTGAATTGAATCTTGATAGTTTCAAGATTGTTTGATGATTAGGGTTTTCAGGGTCTGGTTGTCTTGTTAACTAATTTCGATAAGGAATTGGATTCAAAAGACCTAGTCTTTCCACAACAAAGTATTCAAGAGGAAGTTATCTATTGGATTTCGATGATCATTGAACAAATCTGAGTGCTGAGATTGATTGACCTGAGCTATTCTCTCATATTCATCCATTTAATCTGTTTTACTTTATTATTTTTGTTACTTTTGCATTCTTAGTTAGTTTAAACCATCGAAATCCCCCCTCTTTGTTTCTTGTTCTTGTTGACACACTCTGATTTTGCATACAAATCGTTGACTCTTTGTGGGATCGACCCGTACTTGCCAAACTACATTAGTTAGGTTAGTCGGATTTATTTGATAGGATTTAAGGCGACTGAAAATCCTCTGTCATTTTTCCATAAGAAGTTTTTGATCTTTGGTGGGTAGCCGATCTTCCATATCCAATCCAAAAGGTCAGGGTTGGACCTTCTAGTACGAGTGACATGATCTAACGCACTAGCAGTAGAAAACCAACCATTTTTGCTAGCTTTCCAGTATAGTCTATCTTCAATTTCATTAGAGGGTATATAGACGTCTAGAATTTTTTCAACAATTTCCACCGGAAGATACCGACTCAGCTTATCTTTGTCCCATGTCTTGTCCGGTTTCATAAATTTGTCAATGGTCTCATGTTCATCTATTTGGTCAATGAGACATTTTTGTCGCAGGATCCCTTCATTTTGAAGCCAGTTATCAGTCCAAAATCTTATAGATTTCCCATTTCCAACTTGCCCAATAAGTCCATCACAAAATTCGTCTTTTATGTCCATTAATTTTGCCCATTGTCAGGAGGAGTTTCCTTTTCGTTGGTAATTCCATATGTTCTCATTTTTGAGGTATTTATGCTTGATAATTTTAACCCATTCATTTTCTGGTTCTGCCATGATTTTCCAAAGCAATTTCATTTGTTCATGTCTTTAGTCTTATGAAGTCCGAGTCCTCCTTCTTTTTTTGGTCTGCAAACTTTATCCCACCCGATCAATGGCTTGTATTGGAGATCTTTGTTCCATAAAAAAACATCTGTTGATTTGGTCCAGGTCATTTTGTATGCTTGCAGGAAGTATGCAATTTTGCATAATGTAGCTTGGTTTCGCTGCGAGGTTTGCTTTTACTAGAACTGCTCATCCTTGTTGGGTGAGTTCGTTTGCTCTCCATTTTATTAATTGGGTTTTTGTTTTCCCAATGAGTTCTTCAAAGGTGCCTTTGTTCACTCTACCATTTATGATAGGGCATCCAAGATATTCTTCTAAAGCGGCTTGGTTTGTTATTTGTAGGCACGATTGGATCCGTTGTCTGTGTTCGTTCGTAATCCCTTTTGTGGTTTGGAATGTGTATTTTTGAAAATTTACTTTTGTTTTTTTTTTCCATTTTATGTGAACATACAGTTAGAGCTGGCAATTCAGGTTATCCGGTCGGGTTCGGGTCGATCGCATTCGGGTCGGGTCACTGATGAGTCGGGTCACCTCGGTCAAAAATTCTGTATCGGACTTGGTCGGGTCGGGTCGGGTCGGATTCGGTCAAAATGAAATTCAGATTGGTCGGGTTTCGGTCAGAATCGGGTTGGACTCATTCGGGTTTTCGGTCAGAATCGGGTCGGTCTCATTCGGGTTTCGGGTCGGTCCTCGGGTCGGTCCCCGATATATCGGAGATATTTAGAATCTGTTACCAATTTACCATATAGCCATATATCATACCGTATTATGTATATCGGATCAAAATTTAAACTTTTTATTTTATCAAGTTTATGGGTAATTTTACAATTTAAATATTAATTTTTCATGTTTATTTTTAAATTTTGAAGTATAAATATAATACGACCCCGATAAGCGATATTTAGAACTTAGAACATTGCTTTTGGGTAATCAATTTTATTAAATTGAATATGTAATTCGTGCTATTTATGGATTTCAAAAAGCATTTTAGTAAAATTAAATATGATTCAATAAATAATCTACTCATTGGCTCGTAAACTCAATGTTGTTAAACTCTCGATTCGATCCTACAATATCTAAAAATGGAAAAATGATCCCTGTCCTTTATTGCGATTATAACGATCCTATAAAATGTCTATTATAAGAAATTTCTAATATTTACCCTTTATCTATATTATATTTAGTTTATTTTTAAAATTTTACATCTTTATGGGTATTTTTTATGATTTAACATAATATTTATCTAATATTAAACATAGTAACTTCATTTAAAAGAAAATTCATCCATAAGGTGGGATCATACGATCATACGATTCGATTATACGATCCGATCTTTACACTTTTTTACCGATCCAATTTAGAATCTCAATTTTAATAACATTGGTAAGCTCATTCTATTTATCATTAATTTCATTGAAATTTGGCAATATATTGTTATCAAAATCATACTTGATTCCCTATCTAAAATTGGGTCGGGTTGGGACTCGGGTCAATTGGGAGTCGGGTCGGGTTGGGCGTCGGGTCGGGTTGGAATTCGGGTCGGGTCTTATTTGAGTCGGATCCGGGTTGAGTCGAGTTTGTCTGTATTCGGGTCACTTCGGGTTTCGGGTCAAAGTCGATCGGGCTCGGTTTCGGGTTCGGGTTATGCATAACGCTAAATTTCCGGGTTTGGTCGGGTTTCGGTTCGGGTCGGTCGGTCGGGTTTCTCGGGTCGGGTCAGATTTTGCCAGCTCTACATACAGTAATAGTTTATTTCAGTTTATAGTGGTAATTTTTTATACTTACAAAATTTTATTTTAATTTTTTTAAAAAGAAAAATATGTGTCATGGCGCGGGTACTTTACTAGTTATTATATTGTAATACAATCATTTTACCTCGTTTTTTGTGCGCATTTGGTTATAAAATTAAAAATCTCATAAAAATTGAGGTAAAACCATAATTTAACCAAATTATCACATAAATCGAGATAAAATAATTGCATTATAATTAATACATCATGGGATCCAAAAACATCATAATTTAAACACCTTAAAAATTGTGTTAACCAAACACCGTCTTATCATTTTATATTATAAACATAATGCATTTGGAATCCAAACACACCCCTAGATCAAGAAAACTAATTGAATAGGAATGAATTAGTTCGGTTGAATTCAAATATAAAATGCTACTCCCTCGGTTAATTAAAACACATCGTTTACTATTCATGCACGTTTTTTATAATGATAAAAACTATGTCAAACGTTAACTTTTTTCACATTTATTTTTATAAATTTATACTTAATGGTAATAAGTATGAAATTATTAAAAAAATTATTAAAAAAGTTAATATTTCATATAGTTTTTAACACCTAAAAAAGTGTTCGTGAACAGTAAAATATCAAGTTTTAATTAACGGAGGGAGTACTAATCTTTAACTTGTGTATTTATGTTCTAAAAAAATAATTGTTTATTTATGACTCTTCCTATTGACTGCCCTTGCGATCCAGCCATATCCACACGCGAAGCACTTTTAATGAGTGTTTCGAAATCCGGCCTAGTAGTCCAGGCCATTTCGAATTTGAAGGGTTATAGTTTCGGTTTTTGGTTATCCATTAAGTCCAGTGTGATTTGGGTGTGATCCGATCTGATGAAAGCATGATTTTTTTTATATAAGTTTGGAAATTGTTGTACAAGGCTATGGCTTATCAGAGCTCTGTCTAGTTTTTCATAAATGTTGTCATGTCCGTGGGAGCGCTTTCTCCATGTGTATTTGTTTCCCGTTGTTGGCGTGTCCGTAAGGTTGTACGTGGCAATAAGCTTTGTTAGTCTGTAAAATCTATTCGCGTTAGGAGTTGCTCCTCCCAGCTTGTCAGAAGGTTCTAGTATTTCTCTCAGCTTTTTTCTGGATGGATAAATGAATGCATAACTACAGTTACCTACTCGATTCTAGTAAACAATGAACCCACCGATCTATTTGCACCATAACGTGGCCTTAGGCAAAGGGACCCTCTATCGCCATATCTTTTCCCAATACTATCTGAAGTCCTTGCTCGAGGACTCTGTAAAAAATCTTCAAAACCCCGTAGCCACTTGGGTATCACAATTACAAGAAACGGAACTAGAATTCCCTTTCTGGCTTTTGCAGACGATATTGTCATTTGTCCTTCAGCCACAAAAGACTGCCCGTGATCAAATAAAAAAGGTTCTTAGAGAATTTTCTTCTCTATCGGGACAAAAAGTAAATAGGCATAAATCACATTTTCAAACAACCCCTAACCTAACAACAAATCAGAAAAATGCCATCCATAATGAACTAGGAATTCCTTTCACAAACGATCTAGGCAACTATCTGGGTTGCCCTATCATTTGTGGACGCACAACAAAGGATGCAAGATCTTCTTACCACTACAAAATCACAACTCCACAGATGGAAAGCCTATTGTTTGTCCCAAGCAAGACAATGCACCCTGATTAAAACAACACTATCAGCCAAACCCCTTCACCTAATGCAATGTTTCCTATTACCGAAATTTGTACATTCGGAACTAGATAGGATTAATCGGAATTTCATATGGAATAAAGGCCCGAAGCATAAGCCCCTAATTAGCTGGTTTGAGGTTTGCAAATCCAAAATTCATAGGGGTCTTGGTCTACGCAGTTCCGAGGACATGAACAAAGCATTACAACTAAAACTAATATGGAAAATATTGGCAGAACCCTGCAATCCATGGGTCTCTCTAATTACAAAAAAGTATCTCAAAAGGCAAAACATATTACAATATCATAGAAAGAGTAATTCCTCTTGGCAATGGACACAACTTACAAAATTACTACCTCTTTTCAAGGATGGGATCCGGTGGTCTATCGATGATGGTGAAAGTATAAATTTCTGGATGGACCACTGGTTTGGCGACTCTCCCCTTATCACAATGATTACTAACGATCAACAAGTTGATCCTCAAGCAAAAATTTCACAATTTTTTCAAGAAGACAAATCATGGGATATTACAAAACTAAACAACACCATCTAACACGCACTACCAATTGATTCGGATTTTTAAGCGGTTTCGGGACTAACTCGGGAATTATGTGATCGGTGACTAACTAGCATGGTTGATGTGAATGGTTGACTAATGTCATGATTGGTGTGTACTAATGGCATGATTGATTGACTAATGTCATGATGAAGTGTTAGACTTGTGTGTCGTTAATTTATGCTTTCGAGATATGATGAACTTGATATATGTGATATGCGGATTATTATTGCGGATATATTGTGGCGAATACATGAATGTGGCTGACGGAATGATGAGAATGATATAGTCTTGAGGAATGTGGATATATGATGAATGGCTGAGCTTGATGGGATGACGATTGCTATATGGTTGTTAATTTTATTGAGTGATGTATACTTTGGGTGCTGAATGATTAGACGTAGACTTATATATATCTGTTCTGATATGTATCTAGGTGAATGTGACTGACCTACTATTATGCTGTTCTGCATAGCCAGGTAAGTTCCTATATGAGCTTACTCTGATTCGAAAAAGAACTCCCTACTTGTAGCCATGTGCATACTAGGTGCTTGCATTCATAATCAGCATGTCATGTAGTACCATGCTAGGTTGCATTGA
Organism: Persicaria maculosa; assembly: GCA_963922045.1. Lineage (NCBI taxonomy): Eukaryota > Viridiplantae > Streptophyta > Magnoliopsida > Caryophyllales > Polygonaceae > Persicaria > Persicaria maculosa. The sequence continues at coordinate 17,038,969 of OY998253.1, forward strand.
CCGTTGAGCATTCTACTTCTTTATGCATATGTAAACAGAACGGTCGTTATCTGTGAAGTAACTAGAGTCTTTGCTGGGGTCATAGGACGACCCAGTCCTATCGGGTCCCGTCCTGAGTCAATCGAGTCATATGAAACTTCCTTTACTTATATTATGAGCATGATTGCAAAAGTTGCATGCGGGCTTTATTTTTCTTGTGGGGCGGGTTGGGCTTGCGGGCCGCCCGATTATTATGGAATGGATTCGCGAGCTCGCTAGTCTCCACCCTATCGGAAGGGGGTGGATGTAGGAGAGGGATATACCACTTGGTATTCGGTGTTAAGACCTTATTATATTTATGCACTTGATTTTAGGAGCATGTTAGTGTGTTAATATTCTGCCTTGCATCTAGAAGCATCTTTATTAGGACTAGCGTGTGTATGTGTCTGCATGTTTGGGATTATATTGCGTAGGGATTCGATCTGACACCGCCCCGCATACATATTTTTTTAGGTTTATTTTGCAGCATGATTGTTCCTTGCTTCCGTGACGTGGGAACTCTCTTGGGTGATTCCGAAGAAATGGTCTAACCCCACTAACATTGCCTATTAGATTTCGATAAATACGCTTATTCATTTGGTTTTGACTCGGCTCTGTCGTGGTACCCTCTTGTATTACACCTTGATTCCACTATTTGCATGACTACTGGTTTTCCACGCTTAGACTTACGACAGGTACAGAGGACTTCCCTAGGTATTCCAACGATCCCGTCGAATTTTGGGTATGAAATCCCACTTGAAAACGTTAGAGTAAAATTTCAAACCTTCAACCTATACTCGGGGCGCAAGATCCTAACGAGGGGTTTCATCCCTCGAAACGTAACCCGAGAACCATAATCCCGGCCCATTACACCCGTGGGTTGTCCTTTGGGCCGATAACCCCAAAATTAAAAAAATAATAATAATTAATAAATAAAAAATACTCGTTTCATTAGAGATAATAATTTATAAATATAATGAATAAATCCCAGGCGGGTTGCTGTTTCCCGCTTGGGCCTCCGGTGTGTTCGATTCAGCGACGGTTGGCTCTGCATGTGGCGTGACTAGTCTTTCTTTCCGTGTAGTGGGGTTCTGGCAGTCGGAGTCGGGACAGGCTGGGGCCGAGGCAGGTTGTATCGATGCGTCTCCTTTTTCCGGAAGTCTGTTTCCTTGGAGGTTCGTCTTCACTGCCCACAGGTGTATCCTGATGTGTCGCTGGCCTGCAGTGCTGCTTCCGGGGAGTGCTTGGCTTCGTCTTTCGTCTACGTCCTCATCTCGTTGGGTCTGGTTGTATCTTGTTTCGCTTTTGTAGAGTGTTGTTGCGTGTATCTGCACTATCTTTGTATTTTCTGTTTGTTTAGACAGTTTACCGTCCGTCGACTTGTCGCCCAATGTACAACGGTCTTATTAGGTTCGTATGATGTAATTTTAACCCTTTTTATAACTCACGATAATACAATATACTGATCTAGCTACTTCTTTTTCTTTAACTATATAAAAGGGAGAGTTAATCCATGAATAGTCACTTAATTGCCCATGATTTTAAACTTAATTACAAAAATGTCATTCTTCCTTATTTCAAAATTATTTTCTTTCTCTTTTTAAAATTATTTTTTTCTCTTTTTTTGGTGTCATTATCCCAAATTTTAAAATAATTATATAATGTAATTATAAAAATAAATTATGCATTATTAAAAATAATTTCCTTTCTCTTTTTTTGGGTGTTTTTTTAATTATTAGTGTTTTTGTAAGTTTATCATAAAATTCATAATAAGTACAAAATCTATCCTTGTTTTTATCTAAATTAGTTAGGAAACTGTGCGCTCTTCTCGATTATTTTTAAAATTAGGGTGTTGATAGATACACCGTAAATTCTTTCTTTAATTGCACGTCCATTTCAACATGCAAGATTTTTTTAATTAATTAGCACTCTTTTCCAATTAATTAACTCACCTCAACCTTGCATGTCGAAAAGAACGTGCAAGATTTGTGGTGTATTTATCCGGACCGTAAAATTATTGGGCTATAACTTTCTAACTTTCTAGCTATAGATCATAGGTGGTACTAGAATTTTTTTAAAAACTATCAAACTAATTTTTAACAGTTAGGCAATTATAACTTTATATTTTTATTTAACTATATAAGTTTGATTAAGTGTTTGACTAAGTGTTTAACTATATCAAACTATCAGACACTGTAGTCTCCACTATTTTGCATGAAATGGAATGAATCTGCTCGTTTGATCTGAAGGGAAAAAAAAGTGTTTTAAGTCTACAATATTCAGCTATAGTGAGTAAATGGCGGATCCTGAAACTTTTGATTGAGGGGGTGGAAAATTACCATAAAAATTTTTTTCATGTAAAATGAAACCCTAATTTTTCTTTTCCAAAAAATTATCAATATGATGGATATGTAACTTGAATAAAAATAGAAATTGTGCATGCTTTATTTTATTGTTTTCAAATATTTCAATATAACCTCCTAATTTGAAGTTTTTGGTTATAATTATATTATTAAGGCAAGAAGTTTAACAAATGATAATTATGATAAAAGTATATCAGTTTGGTAAATGGTGTAAGAAATAATTTACATATGTTTAGTGCTGAAAATTGAAATGCTTATAACTTTTTGCTCAGATATCGGGTTTGAGCTAATAATATATCAAATCGAAGTTATCGACGAGAAGAATATGTATGTTAAATTTTATTTCTGATTTGGGGGGTGGGGGGGGGGGCGACTGCCACTCCTGACCCTAAAGAGGATCCGCCTTTGATAGTGACTAAGGGTTCGTTTGGTTCAATGTGGGAATTGAAATTCCCGGGAAGTTACTTCATGGGAATTGAATTCCCGGGAATTCCAATTGACGGGAATTCTAAAAATATGTTTGGTTGATTTTTTATTCTAGGAGATTAAATGTAGGAAATGGAAATTTTCAAGTTAAAAATGGGGGAAGTTGAACTTACCTAGGGGAGACTAGGTAAGTGAACTTCCTCCATTTTGGGGGAATTCAACTTCCCGGGAAGTTGAATTTCTGTGTTTTTTAATTTCAAAAACACAAACCAAACACAGGAATTCCTCCTACTTCCTGGGAAGTTCTACTTCCTGAGTTTTTAGGTTGCCAACCAAACGAGCTCTAAGTGTAATCTTATATTTTAAAAGAGCTACAAAATAAGTAGTAACGATAATTATTGTAACCTTATATTTAGGTAGAGTAATAAAATATCATTTATAGTCATAAAAAATCTCTTTATATTTTTTGTCGATAACAAACCTCATGTTATAGTAGTGATAGAACAGTACAGTGCGACTTGCGAAAGAGGAAAAAATACAAAATGTAAATAGAATATTGTGAATAGAAAGATGTATACCCTAACAAAATATTAAATTTATTTATAATATGAAAGGTCATATATATATAATATATATGTGTATGTATATTGACTACCATTTTCTCATATATATAACTCTTTATTTCATAAATGGTGCATCTTTGCGTAAAATTTTCAAATTAGTTAAATTAGAATAATTTAAGGAGAAGATATTGTGTGTTGAAATTGATATCGTTTAATAGACAATACAGATTGGTTTAATTAGAATAATGTAAGAAGAAGACATTATGTGTTAAATTGGTTCAGTTATAATTATTTAAATCAAAATATTCATATGACTAAACTATTTCTATCATAATATACAAAATTAAATTCACTATATGCATCCAATACCAAGGAAAATGTAGCTAAATGTCCTCTCCATTCAGTCATGAGTCATGACTCATGAGTCCGCCGCCGCGTCGGGACGGTGTAGTTCACCCATGTCTCTCTGAGCCATCTTCTTCCTTGTGATAACGGAAGAAAACGCTCCCCTTCGGGAGTTCTAAGAGGTCGTTTGGTAACGATATCTAGATATCAAGATATCGATATCGATATCGGTATCGATATCAAGATATTGATATCGGTATTGATATCAAGATATCGATATCGGTTGATATCTTTGATATCTTGATATCAAGATGTCGGTATCGGTATCAAGATATCGATATCAAGTGATACCTCCCAAAAAATGAGTATATCAATATAGTTCAAATTTGATATCTAGATATCAACCGATATCGATATCTGACTATTACCAAACACAGATATCACTTGATATCAAGTGATATATTATGCATACCAAACACCAGATATCGATATCAGTTAAAGTGATATCGATATCGAGCTCTACCAAACACTAGATATCAGATATCGGGGGCTGATATCCGATATCTGATATCTAGATATCAATACCAAAGGACCCCTAAATCTCCTTCGGGAGTTCCAAATCTCCTCCATGAGTTTTAATCTATCCCCAATCTAAGCATAAATTCATCAAATCCTTCCCAAATCAAGCAAAATTGTTGAAATCAGTTCTCAGACCAGGTTCATGCCCTCCAGCGGTCTTTGATGGTGCTGAGTTTCTGGCGGTGGTGGCTCGATCATCGCCCTCTTCCCTGCGGCTCGTTCCATCTGTCTTCCGCCCCCAACACTATTCTTTCCCCGGCCGGGTGTGGTCTGGTTGGAGTCGATTGTTTCCCAATCCTCTCCTTCTTCCACCTCCGCTCCGTCTCGGTCCATCCTTCTCGAATTGGCCGTTGACCGCCTCCGTTGGCCGCGTTCTGTCGCCCCCCTCAGTGCTCTCTGGTTCTCCGGCCGTTTTCCAGTCGCCCTCTTCCCCTCGTCGTCTGAGCGGGTTCTTCAGACGGGTTTCTATTGGCCCTCCCCCCTCGGTTTCTCCGGGTCCTTACCCCCCGCCCGCACATACGCCTATTCACCCTCCTCGGTCTTTGTTCTCCCATTCTGGGTATTGAGGATCCGGCCCATCCAGTGCCCCCACGGTTTTCCGGGTTCCCATTTCGTGGCCCTGGTTCTTCTTCCGGTTGTTGTCATGATCTCAGTTTTCCCTTAGGGCTTCGTCTCTTCTGGTCGCCGCTTGAGGGGTCGTTGGCCCTTGCCGCTTCGCCGCCCTGCTCGCTCTTGGTTCGCTCGGCGGCTGCGATGCCGGATTTCTTTATCCCTGGCCATGGTGTTGCTGCTGCTTCTTGTCGGCTGTCGTGGTTTCCTGGCCCTTGAGGCTCCTGTTGCCCGATTTGCCGGGCTTGAGTTGTGTTCCTTGGGCCCTAAGGCCTCTTCCTTTGGGCCCAAGGATGGCCCATCGGAATAAGGTTTAAATACTAGTAAATAAAAATATAGATAAATAAATCCCGGTAGGGCTGCAGCTAGGGTTTTTGGTGTGTTTCGATTCAGGTGGTGTGATGCTCTGCGTTTTGTGGGATCGGTCTTTCTTCTTCGGTTGATGGGGTTCTGGTTGTTTGGAGTCGGGACATATGACAGTTTCCGTCTGCCGACTTGTCGGCCTTCGAGGTTCAGGTTTATCTGGTCTCGAATTTTTTCCTAATAATATATATATATATATATATATAATTAAATTGAATTGTTTAAATTTGGGAAAAAAAAAATTTCTTTCAAATTTGCCCTTTTTAAAAATATATTTACCACCCTCAACATCTCAATTTTAAACTATTACCTACTAACCCACCAACCCATTTTTACATATTGGAGCCCAGTTTTAAAACTCAGTATATCCCCCAAAAAATAAGCTCATTTAGTTATGTTCTCGGATCTTTGATTTGTCGTATCAATCTCTTTTTAATTAAATTACAAAGTTGTCCCTTTCATTTTATCTACTAAATACCATTAAAAAATATAAGCCTTTTATATTAAATTTTACTACTACTATATTAAATAAAATAAATTATTACATTTTTACCTACTCGCTGTTTTTTTAACACAAGCCTTTTATATTTCCCAACTTCATTTCTTATCCAACATAACATAGAAAATCTGTATTAAAAATACTAGCAAAAGTTAGCTTGTGTGCTTCGCACACATAACCAACTAGTTCTGATATAAAAATGCAAGTTATAATGTATGGTTTATATTTTTATTTGTGTACATAAGTAACCGAGGTTTACCTTCAATCTCGACTCAAAAGTTTAAGTTATTATGTAACTTCTGTATCTTTGGTTTTCAGTCATATTTCATTGCTCGCTCGGTTACATTGTATCTTTTGAACTGTTTTTTTATGATACGAGTGTACATTTCAATCTCAAACTATCTCAAACTTTACTTACATGGGATATATAGGACTATGTTAGTGTTGTGTTTCATCCTTCTTTTTTTGATATAAGGAAAGAAATTCGATTCTCTAGACAAGTATAGAGAAAACGAGAGCTCAAACAAGCCGGAAGATGGACTAATCATCATGTACAACAAGAAATAAATGACAGAAGCAAATGACAGAAATGAATAACAAGAAGTAAATGGCGGAAAAGAAAATGTAGAAATAAAGTACAAAGCCATGCTACACTGAAAATTACAAGCTAGCAGAACCAAAACCAATCACTCAAATGATAGACGCTCACAGAGAACTCTGGGGATCACTAGCAGACAGCTCAACTTGGACTCCAAAAAGAATCAACAGGTGTCATCGCACTTCCACAACGTCTAAAAGCTTGGCAAACCAGTTCCCGTTCACATGGAACCTGTATCACAACAAGCAAGGCAAAGTACACCAACCCGCAGACCAAATCTCAACCCAAACCATTGCCGAAACAATTCTCCAAACACATCTTACACCCTCAAGGACGATAACAAGATCGTATAGGCTATCACAAGGATAAATCGAAATAGAGGAAATGAATAAGACGGACAGAAATAAATAAACAACAATAATAAGCAGGCTAAGAGGAGAGAAAACGGCTAGCGAACGAACCATAAGGCTCACGGATCATTTGATTTATTTTTCAAAAGAAACCAAAAAGCTAGCAAGCGTAGTAGGAACGCTTCGGCACTAGCAGGGCGGCTGAAAGAGGTGATAAACCGCTTACACCAAGACGACTCAGAGAGGCGGTAGAACCGGAGAAGGAGCGGTAAAGCTCTCGAGAGAGACGGCGGAGCAGCAAAGGCGCCACCAAGGGCTGGCGGCGGTGGATCAGAAGCCAATGAAAGGAACGGGCGGCGGCACATATCGAACTCGGAGGAGCCGGAGAGCAAACGGGCGATCAGATAAGATCGATGAGGAGGTGTTGGCCCGGACAGAGGAGGTCGGGCATGGGTGGGTTGGCTCGAGGTTTGGCAGAGAAGACGATGAAGGTGGGCGGTGATGCTTGCGGTGGCAGCGGAAACCAAAGGATCGATTTCGGTTTTAGCCTGGACAGAGTAGGTCGGTGGTTGTTGAGCTCGTAGTGTGGGTGGGCGGCGGCAAGAGGCTTGGTATAGGAAGGAAGTTGGTGGTCGTGGTTGCGGCTAATCGGGGCAACAATCGGATGAGAAGGTGAGGTCGAGAGGCGGTGGCAAACCCGGGCAACAATCAAAGGCTAGGCTGCGGTTGAACCGTTGAAGGTAATGTACACACAAATCAAATAACGATTGAAAAATATCTTGGTGGTCTTATTATCAACGACAGAGTAAATAGACAGACTTTCGAGGAAATCGTCTGTAAATAAAAAGAGCATCTTAGTAAATGGCATGCGAATGCCCTATCACACCAGGGTTGTTTTGTCCTTATCGGAACAAACCTGGCCTCAAAACCCTTATATGCAATGCAAAGCTTCATGCTCCCCAGCACAATCCATAAAGAACTAGGTCAAATAAATCGATCTTTCTTCTGAAATAAAGATCTCCAATACCGGCCTCTGATAAGCTGGGATAAAATATGTAGACCAAAAGGTAAGGGAGGTTTAGGTATCCGAAAATCCAAGGATATGAATGAGGCACTCCAAATGAAACTCCATTGGAAAATTCTTGCAGAACCAGAGAATATATGGGTAAAATTAATTCAGTAAAAGTACTTGAAAACAACACATATATTAAATTACAAGAACAGTGGGGGTGCGTCTTGACAATGGTCGAAACTAACTCCTCTTATTGAAAAATTTAAAAATGGTCTTATCTAGTCGGTGGACAATGGTAAATCTTTTAAATTCTGGACCGATAACTAGCTCACAACTTCGTCAATAATCAAAAGGGAGGAGTGTCTTGCCATTCGAGATGAAAACGAAACAGTAAGCGACTATATATTAGGAGAAAAATGGTAGGAGGGAAAATTATATAACACAATCCCACAAAGTATAACAAGAGAAATATTGGATATCCCCCTTCCTAAAAGTACTTTTGATGACAGACTTTACTGGTGGCCAGATAGGGAGGGGTGATTTACAACAGCTAACACCTACAAACTAATCACTAAAAATAAAGCCAGAATGAGTAAAATAACTTATGGACTTGGAAGATTGACACAACACCAAAAATTAAGAATTTCATTTGGAAAATAGGACAGAAGGGTATTCCAACGGCTACCCGTCTATCCCCAAAAGGGGTCTCAGTACTGACAACTTGTGTATTTTGTAACAATGCTATTGAAGATGAAACACATCTTTTTCTGGAATGGCAGTTTTCTAGGTCCCATCACTCATTGGCCTTAGGTACAAACCAGGCTATAATCAACTTAATTGCAAATTCGAGAGATTTCTCTCCCATCTTGTCATCAATTGGAAGCACACTTACAAAATCTGAAAAGGAGAAACTAGCGGTAACCTCGTGGACTCTATGGTACATTAAAAATCAAATAATCTTCAGAAATGAACCCATTCCGAATCGGGAATCGGTTAAACACGTACATCATCGCAGCACACTTCGAAAATTGGAAGACAACCTTCATGCATGGAAATGAGGATGATATCAATGTACTCGATAGAATAATACTACCACTAGCACACACAATCAAGACTACGACAAAAGGCTGCTAAGTGAAGAAAACCACCTATTTGGTACGTTTAAATTACATTTCGATGGATCTACACTTGATAACAACGACAGCTCCATTGGCTACATCATTCGTGATTGGGAAGGTAGAACGATCCACATTGGCTAAGACAGAATTGACAACCAGACCCCGCTGAAAGCGGAGGCCTTAACATTAAGACATGGAATAATCCAAACTCTTGCGTTGGGTATAAAGAAGTTATAAATTGAAGGGGACTCCCTTATAATCATAAATCATTTAAAAACGAATTCTAGATGTCCATGGGAAATTGAACTAATGATGTCCGATATCAAAACATTGTTGTCGAGTGTGACAGAAGTCTTCTTCTCTCACGTGTCCTGAAATGCCAATAGAGTGGCTGATAAGGTTGTACACCTTTGCCGCTCTGCCAGAGACTTCGACATTTATATTGATACATGTCTTCAAGACCTCATCCGTAAGGATGCTATCAGATAGGATTATTTTACCCGAATTATTACCTTATATGGAGTAAAAAAAAATGTGGATAGTACCCATATATTCTCGGTTCGAACCCCGGAATGATCGCTCTTTATTTACTAATACAAGGAGTAAAAAAAAAGTGTACACACAAATACTCCGTAATTTATAGAGTCGGCTCACAGTCTCATACTCTCTCAGTAAAAAAATAGGGAGTATGCATTTAGCAACGTACGGTGTGAATGAAAAACATAATGGCAAACAAACTCTCATAATTGACCAATAATGGCAACAAACGAGATTGTCATTCACTCCATGTTTGAACAGTCAAAAAGAAGAACAAAAGCTAAAAAGGGAAGAAGAAAAAAATAGAGAAATTTAGGTAAATACTGTATAAATTTTTATTTTGTTTATCCCATCATTTTTTTCTCATAAAATCAAGAATTATACCAGACTTTAGCAATGATTTGTAAACAGGTTGAATTTAAAAAAAAAAAGTGTTGTAGGTATTTTACTTTAATACTTCTTAAGGAGATTTTTTTAAAAAAAAATATTCAAAAATACTAAAATTGTGATTTTTTAAAATGTAAATCACGAAGAATTACTTTTAAAACAATATTGAAATAAAATGTTAAGTGTATAATTTAAACATAAATATGATATTTTTTTAATGAAATAGTTTATAGAAACAAAAAATATAGAGAGAATTTTTAATGAAATATTTGATAGAAACAAAAAAATATAGAAATAAATAAAAAAGAATGAATGATATAGTAAACAAATAAAAAATGAAGGAGTTGGGATTTGAACCTAGACCTTTTGATTTTCATTCTCCTTCCCTCCTTTCTTTACCACTTGTGCTATATAACACTTTTGTTTCAAATATCATTTAAAGATATTATATTACTTTAAAAATACTAAATATATACAAAAAAAAAAATTATTATTTTTTTGTATTTTTTTTCCTCCGGGGGTGCTCGAGCACCCCCTGGCTCCGCTCCTGTTGACAATCATGTATATTGTAATGACAAGGTAGTGGATCTTGTTGCTCATATTCGGTTGACTTTAGACAACTCAAATTGAAAAACTCTGAGATCGACAATCTCATCCGAAAGGATGTCCTTAGATTGTGGTACAACCGAGGTTGATCACATCCAAAATTTCGCATTGTATTAACAAAAAATGTATATTGTAATAACAAATCAATTTGCTTTTCTAATTCTCATTTCATTGTCGCTCATTCTTTTCATTGACGCAACAAAAATAATTTGATGTTACCCTTCCATATATACACGCTCTATATATTATGGTATTTATATAATATCATAATAATCACAGTAAATAATGGGTTAATTATACAAACATTGGTGTTACATTCCAAAACTTCTAAATGGGAAATGTGGGTGTATTTTATTTTCCCAATTTAGAGAAGTTGTTAGTGATCACGCATTCACGCCCTCTAAGATTTTTCAAAAACCTCGGAATAGGAAAGATGTTGGACCATTTTCAATAGTATTTCCAAAATGGAAAAATAAAATACATAAGGTAATTACTACTATAATAAAATACAGTATAATACTCCATCTGTTTTAAAATAAAAGTCGTTTGACTTTTGTACACGTTTTTTAAGGAGTAAAAACTCTATAAAATATTATTTTTTAATCAATTTATTTTTCTAAATTGATACTCCTACTTATTACTAATTTATCAATTTATATATAAAAAAATTGATTATAAAAATAATATTATTTTATAGTGTTTTTTCTTCCTTAAAAAACATGCACAAAAGCCAAAAGAAATTTATTTTGAAACGACATTTATTACACGTACATAAAAAGACGCGGGTAGCACGTCGTCTCCCATATCCCCTATCTATATTGTCCTCGATCGCTCCCTCCCTCACCGTCCCTGGTATTGGTCGCGTCAACCGGTGTCGGCTCTTCCGGTGGTCTCGCCGCCAACCACCTATTGCGGCTGGATTTCGGTCGGAGGTGTTAATCCCTTGGCCCTTGTCGCCTGATTGACATCTTGGATGCACTCCTTTCGGGCCCAAGTTGGGTCCTTCGAGCCAAGTTTGCGGAAATCTTTATTAAAAAAAAATTGTTCGAAAGGGCCTTATTTAAATCCCGAAAGGGTTTGAAAAAATCTCCAAAGGATGTGATAAAATCCCCGAAAGGGCTTGATAAAATCTCGAGAGGGTTGGTTCAAAATCTCGAAAGGGCCTGCGAAATAATTTATTAATTTATATATTAGTAGTTTAAATAATTCCTTCTTGGACTTTTAGTTTGGTCCGGGAGTTTGCACACATTTTTCGTCGGATATTTAGTTCTTCCCTGTTTGGCCTGTATTCGCTCCTTCTTTTGGCGTTGGGTCGCTGCTTTGGCATGAGTGCGATTAGTTCCGAGTTGGGTTACAGTATCGGACTTCCTATATGATCGAGAGGATCGTGGTTGTGTTCGTGGTCTTCGAAGATCTGTCATCTAGGTGGGGACAACATCGATGATCCACACTTCCTCAAGTTTCGCTCTTTCCGGTGGTGGGTTACTGTTCTCCGCCTGTGAAAGTCACCACACTCTCCCGTATTCTCGGCATTCGTGGCTCGCCTTGGATCTCCCTCGACTCCTCTGTTGGCTGACGACTTATATGGATTCTTAGGGTTGTTCCTTTCATCTGTATTATTTTGTGTGTCTATTATGTTGTATGTTGACGGTTAGTCCGTCTGTCGATTCGCCGGCCTCTCGAGTTTCAGGCATGTTTAACTCGAATTTTTACCTTGAAGTTCGAGATTCGCCATATCACACAAGAAAATAACGAAAAACGAAAGAACACACATGATTTGTTGACGCAGTTCGGGTAAACCCTACTCTACGGGATCTCAAGAGGGGAGATCCGGTCCCAGAGTTCACTATGTTGCAAGAGAGGTTACAAGCTAAACACGACAGACAGAGCACCTAAACTAGCAACCAAAGGAACCTCAAAACCGAGCACGATGGACAGAAACAAAGGTAAAAGGAAGAGAAGCCCCCTGAAAGGCAACCGAGAAACTTCAGAGAAGTTTCTCACGGAGGAGGAACTTCACAGCCACCGTGGAAGCTCGTCGGACCGCCGTCTCCCTTTATCGCTCACACCAGAGCTCTCTTTTTCTGTTGGCTAGGGTTTCCTAAATGAGGCTCAAGAGAAACACTGTAGCAGAGGCGAGCTTATATAGCCCCAACAAGTTAGGGTTAGCAAGCTCTGCTCCAACGTCTCCAAAAACAAGCAGGCCTGATGGATAGAGAGATGGGCTCAACAACTGGGCCTGATCTGCATCTCCAACAATAGGCCCAACATAGATAACCCAAACATCATAGCTCGGAATTAAGCTAAGTGTTTAGATTATACACCACACATATACATAAGTGGTATTCAACATAGTAAGCGACCAGCTTAGACATATATAATATATCTAAGGGTAACTTCAACCTTATGTGATGTCCAGCCTTAGTATAGCACATGTATAATCTAACCACTTATAAAAAAACCTAAGGCTACCAAAGTTTAAGTAGGGGTGGGCATAATTATTTGGTATTGAAAAACTGTTTTGAAAAACTGAAAAATTGCTAAATTTTACGGTTAATTGTTTTGAAATAACGGGATCTTTCAATACAGTTAATTGACTTGCTTTTTTCCACCAATTCAAAACAATTTCAATTAATTGAAGCAATTAATTGATTAATTGAAGCAAATATGAGATCAGTTTTTTAGATCTCTCCATATCTTTCTCTCTCTCATCCTCCTCTCTCTCTCCATCGCAGATCTCTCCATTGCCAAATCTTTCTCCATCGCCTTTTCTCCCAGATCTCTCCGTCGCCGAATCCGTCGATCCCTATCATCGAATCTGTCAATCTCCATGACCGAATCTGTCAATCTTCATCACCGGATCTCTCTCTGATATTATACCTAGGGCTGTAGAAGTACCTCTGAGTCTGGATCTGGCGGCAGACGAGGGTCCAAGTGTACCAGACGCCCTCATAACAATCAGAGATCGGCTCGTCGATGGCTGGATCGGCTTCCGACCGACTGATTTTCAGGCGGCACGTGGAGGAGGAGTGGTGGCTGCGCACTTCCTGGACATCCCTCCATCATGAAAACGTTGTAAACGACCTCATTGTCGTTTTTGAACTCGTAAGGGCTTCCGGTCAAGTCAATGCCTTGTGCATCTGCAGCACAGGGGCTTCTCGGAGGTATCATGTCTTTCAAACTCTGTGAATAAAAGGAGGTGATGGAGAAATCCTCGGCGATCTGGATGAGCTCAAGGTTGAAAGAGGATAAGAAGAGTGTGGGAAGGGAGGAATTAGAGCCTCTAATTCGTTGATGGCTGGATCGGCTTCCGACAGGCTGATTTTCAGGCGGCATGCGGAGGAGGAGTGGTGGCTGCGGAGCTTTGTGCGACTTTGGAACTCAGAGGCTCTGTTAGAATAGAAACATATAAAACTCACCAATTGAGCATTACAAATTTACAATTATCAATTAATTGGATAGCTGAATTAAAATTAACAATTAATTGACACCAATTAATTGATCTTTTCAATACACTTATGGTATTGAAAGTTTCCTAACTGAAATGACCAATTAATTGCTTTGCAATTAATTGAATTAGAAATTAATTGAAAATGCCCACCCCTAAATTTAAGTGCTCAATGTCCAAAAAAGTCTAGCCATTACACAAGATTAATAACACAACATACCTAATAATAATAAAAAAGACGCGGGGAGCAAGGCAGAGAGAGATATTAGATAACCAGGCGAAGATGTTCAAACACCCTTCTAGATGATCCGAGATTCCGAAGTCCCTTTACCAAGCTCTCATGGCGACTCCCGGTCAGCCTGCACTGCAGCAGTGTTGACAGTCCCCACCCTCCGGACTCCTGTCAACCTCAACTACGCTTTCCCAACAATCCTAAGGCCCATCCACATGCATTCATTCCAAATTTCAAAGGAAAACAAAGTATAAAATGGAATCATCCGCGTTTCCATGTCGACTGAGTTGCATTTTCTTTGTTTTCCTCCCTCTACCTTGTTTCACTACCGGATTCGCTGTTTCCGGTAGGGATTGACCGGAGTACTTCAGCTTCTCCCGCTTGCGATTGTATGTGTCGCTTTGTGTTCCTCTTCCTCTCGGCGCTATGCTTCACTTCCGTTGTCCGAGCACAGCAGCTCACTCACCCCAATGAAGGTAAATTCCCTCATTGATTTCGGTTAATCACTGTTTTAGGGCTTCAGAATCAATTTCAGGCAGTGATTCGTATGCATTTGGTTTACTACATCTTTCGAACCTGTAGTCAAGGCACTTCGGGCTATTAAATGGAGTTTAAATGATCCATTGAAGAAATTGAGCGACTGGGATGGTGGAGACCCGTGCAATTCCAACTGGACTGGTGTTTTTTGTTACAATCACACACTTGATGATGGCCACTTCCACCTCTGGAAATTGTAAGTCATTATTACAGATGTTAATAGAACTAGATTAAGAATAGCACTTCAATTCGCATCCATGATCTTCACTACAGGTATAATGTTGTATTGCCTTTCTTCCTCTCTGTAGGCAGCTGATGAACATGAATCTCTCGGGAACGTTGTCACCTGACCTTGGCAAACTATCTCATTTGAAAATATTGTATGCCAGATCACTTTCCCATTCAATTCGTGTTGTCTCTTTTATAAGGGTTTAAAGTATGCATTTAGACATCGCTCACTCGGTCATCTTCCTTGTCCGTTTTTTTCCCTGTGTTGTATAGGAACTTTATTTGGAACAGTATAGGAGGGAGTATACCAGAGGAGATTGGCAACCTCAAAAACCTTGTGTTCCTGTAAGTTTCTAATATCCACCGTCTGGTTTTGATTTTACTATACAGCAACCTACTATACAGTCCATTAATGCATGAATTCCTTTGCAAACAAATTCTCCTTGCACTGAATTTTGGTTCACGATGTTGTTCTTCATTGTATTAAGACTTCAACGCGCTTTAGTTCACAATTGGTTATTATAACCTTTTGTACTACATTGCTGAAAAGCATTCCTTTCATTTGATTTTGTTTTTGTTTTTCTTTTCACACTGTTTATTTGACCATTTTGACGTGTTTGCTTCTGTGTTTCTCAAAATTTCTCTGCACATTAATGGTTTTCTGATGTTGTTGTCTTTTTTTTTTTTTTTACCTTTCAGGTTCTTGTGTGGAAACCAATTGACAGGACCCTTGCCAGGTGAGCTTGGCAATCTAACACAATTGATGAGAATGCATATTGACCTAAACAACATATCAGGACCACTACCCAAATCATTTGCAAACTTGAACAAATTAGAGCACTTGTAAGGGCATTATTCTCCCTCCCTTGAACTCACGTGGTTTCTTTATGCTGTTGTTTCATCTGTGACTCTTCTCTTTCCTTTCAGTCATCTTAACAACAATTCTATTAGTGGTGAAATCCCTCGTGAGCTGTGTAGATTACCAAGCCTCCTTCACTTGTAAGCTGGCTACTGGGTTTCCATCTCTGTTTTTTATAGTTCAGACTTCAGACTTCTGGAGTCATATATGCATGACATGCGAGTTCAGTTCCACTTGCCGTTTTAACTATGATTATATTCCGCTGCAGCGTTCTTGACAATAATAACTTGTCAGGATCCCTTCCTGCAGAGATGTCTGAGATGCCAAAGTTGCTACTCCTGTATGCTCTTTCCTTCCTATTCAAATGAATATATTTTGTTTATTTCATTATTTGCTTGAAGAGATAAATTTTCTTTTCCATTCTGTATATTCCTGTTGAACGAGTACCGTATTGTGGTTTTCAATTTGTCATGGCTACTGGATTTTTAGATTTTTTAAAAAAAAATCTTGGAATTTAAAATTTAAAAGAATGTAATTGTTTAATCAGTTAGACAGTATGAAGATCTCATATGTGGAAAAATAACAAATAAAGAATAATTTTAAACGCATGCTACATAATGTATCCTGTTATAATTTCTAATATCTTGGGTATGTAATTATTTCCATCCTGTTAAACTATTTCTATTTTTTCTTCTTTTATTCTTATTTGCAGTCAGTTGGATAACAACAATTTCAATGGGAGCGAGATTCCTACAAGTTATGGGAACATGACTACTTTGGTGAAGATGTGTGTGTTTATCGCTTAATTTAATTCAAATAGGCTCCTTGGTACCATATAGTGGGCTATGCAAGATTGCAAAATCATTATGTTTTGCCCCATCAGTCTTTGCTCCTTACCCTTTTCCTTTAATATGAATGAGAATTTGGAACATGAAAAGCAATAGTGTGAGAGCCAAACCTTGCTCCTCATCAAGAAATTATATCCACCGCAGATCAAAAAAAGAAATCATATGCACCTCCGCTTGTGAATCTTCTTGTGTTTTCTCACCTAACATTTCATCTTCATCAGGAGTCTTAGGAACTGCGGCTTGCAAGGATCAGTTCCTGATCTCAGCAGGATAGCCAACCTTTCTTATATGTAAGTCCATGGTTGTTAGTGCTTCGCCCGCTTACAACATACCTTAGGAGAACCAAGATAACTTCCTCATGTTCACCTTTTATTAGCTTGACATCTTTGGGTTGCTTTTATCATTCAATTATAATGGCGTAGTGCTTTGGCCTCTTACAACATACCCTTCTCTCTTGCAGTTCATTATTTTTTTTCCTGTGTAATACTAACAGTTTCTTCTTTACACTCGCTTTACCAGAGACCTTAGTCTAAACCAGCTCAGTGGACCTATACCTTCAGAGAAACTAGCTGATAATATGACTACAATGTAAGATTTTGTCCCCAACCTTTTGATTATATCTTCAACTAATATTTCACTGTGTTCTTATGTGGTCTTTTCCTATTTGCAGTATTTTGTCACACAATAAGCTTAATGGAATTATTCCTGCAAATTTTTCAAGGCTTCCCCGTCTTCAGAAACTGTAAGCACATGTAGACAGTGTTGTATGCCTATCCAGTAATTTTTTTTTATCTTCATTGGTGTAACTGTGTTAAAAATTCAGTTGTCACACTGACTATTCTTCTCTGTGCTCTAGGGCACTTGATGATAACTTGTTGAGTGGTTCTGTTCCATCTTCTCTGTGGCAAAGCAGAAGCTTCAATGCTCTTGAAACGCTTACTTTGTAAGGAAATTATAGCTTACTCCATTGAGCATACATTCTTGACATTCATGCTAGATAGCAAACTCCTAAACAATGTGTCTATTTTTTAATTGTTGCAGGGATTTTCGGAAGAATAACCTGATACAAATTGTTGGCAGTTCTAGTGTACCGGCAAATGTTAGTCTAATGTATAGCTCTTAACTTTATTACATTTCCACGTATCTAAGTTAAATTTGTACTATTATACAATGTTGTTTGTTCATCCTTACATAAATTTTCCCATCACAATAGGCTTGAAGGGAATCGCTTATGCTCAAACGAAAGCATTGCTGAACTATATTGTGGATCTCTGACTCTAGATAATATTACCCAAGATACGAGGCTGCGAAATCGTCAATCTGTTTGTTCTTCTATCAGCTGTCCACCCCTGTATGAATGTGCCCCTACAGCTTTAGTGTCATCTTGCTACTGTGCTGCACCATTAATCATTAACTACCGGCTAGAAAGTCCTGGATTTTCAGAGTTCTTACCATATCAGAGTAACTTTGAGAACTCCCTGGCCTCTGGTCTTAGTTTGAACGTAGACCAACTGATTACTAGCTCCATTGTTTGGCAAGAAGGTCCTCGGTTGAAAATGGTCTTAAAGGTTTTTCCTGCTTATGAGAATGTTAGCAACAGTCATAGCTTCAATATGAGCGAGGCTCAACGCATTTGGAGCGTGTTTACTGAATGGAAGTTTCCACGTGATGATACATTTGGACCTTATGAACCACTTGATATCTGTTTTTTGGACTCTTGCAAGGCAGGTTCGTAAGCTATTCTACTTCTTTTACTATTCTAATTGCAACTATGTGAATCAAGCCTCATTTTGATGTTGCACAATGTGCCTCATTCCTAACACTCTAGCCTGCACTAAATTCCCACTAATTCTCAATGCTTTCTTTTTCTTTTGCAGAACCTCCCCAATCCACATCAGTGTATGGCTTAACCAAGGGGGCATTTGCTGGCATAATAGTGGGAGCCATAACTGTTGCAGTTGTATTATCAGCAATTGTATCATATCTCATTATGAAAAGGCAATTGAAAAAGAAAAATGGTACCTCAAAAATAATTAAATGTGAGTCCTCCATACACTGGATTTGCTCGTCTGGGAGCTAAAGATTTTCAAAACCTGTGATTTGCTGAAGATTTTAGTAAATGCCCATGCCCCTTGTACGATTCATCAAAACATAGAATTAGGTTTATAATTACTGGTGGGATTAAATCCCCAAATATTGCTGTATGAATATGTTTTTCCTGTGTTGCTAAGGAGTCTTATAAAGTGTCTAATGATCATTTTTATCTGCAGCATCCAGGATCCCTATAGAAGTTGAGGGTGTGAGAAGGTTCACCTACGAGGAGATGGCGCTTGCTACTAGCCAATTTTCCAGCACTGTCAAAATTGGACAAGGAGGATATGGAAAGGTCTATAAAGGTGCTCTTGCTGATGGTGCTCTAGTAGCCATAAAACGCGCCCAAGAGGGTTCACTACAGGGCATTAGGGAGTTCTGCACAGAAATAAAAATACTGTCTAGGTTGCATCACAGGCACCTTGTCTCACTTGTTGGATATTGTGATGACAAAGATGAGCAGGTATATATTGTGACTTCTGACACTCTTGACTGAAATAAGGATTACCTCTTTAACATGGATTTTCTCATCTTCCTAAAGACAAAAGCTTCTGTGCAAATTCCAGCTTCTGCTAGACCAGTAGTATGAATTTTCATGGCTTAAACTATAAAGTTTCCATGGAAAATAAGCACAAACCTTTGGATTGCTTCAAATGGTTTTGAGTAATCAGAATATTCTATTCGTATTTATGATCTAGACACATTTTTTATTGTAGATATTCGGCTTCCATACTCCATTTCCATTTTCCAGGGTTATTTTCCTTGATGGATGAGGAAGTCAGGAAACTGTTAATCGATAGTAATTATGTTATATTTCAGAAGTCAATGTATATTTTTTGCCTTAATTTGGTCATCTTTGGCTACTGCAGATGCTGGTTTATGAATTCATGCCAAATGGAACATTAAGGCATCACCTTTCTGGTATGCATAAATGTATAATATTTATAATTGTGGATCTTATTTACTTTGAATTTGACTAGATAACTTATTTCTGCCTTTGTTTTCTCTTTCTTCTCTCCTAACTACAGTAAAAATACTGAGATGATAGTTTTTTCTATGAGAGGTTATCAATCAATTTATTGATACAACACAAAAAAGGAAAAATTCCCCAATACCATTCCTACATAAGTGATGTATGATCCTGGATTTGTTGCTACCATTTGCCTGTATGGTACATGTTTCACATGGCTAGTTTAGCAAGTTTTATGTTTTTGCTCCCTAATTTTCCTGTTCTGTGAACTTCTTGTATAACAGCTAACTCGAAACAACCTCTAAGCTTTGCTACAAGGTTGAGAATAGCCCTTGGATCGGCACGTGGCATTCTCTACCTGCATACTGAAGCCAACCCTCCAATATTCCACCGAGATGTTAAGGCTACCAACATCTTGTTAGACTCTAAATTTTCGGCAAAGGTTGCAGATTTTGGCTTGTCACGACTAGCACCAGAGCCCGGTATTGATGGGATTGTGCCTACCCATGTGTCTACCGTGGTTAAAGGAACTCCGGTATGTTTTGAAGTTTCAACAATGCAGTAGTTGATGATCTTGAGATTGCAAGAACTAATGATCAAACTTTTGTACTTTTTTGTTGCAGGGTTACATTGATCCCCAGTATTATTTAACCGGTAAGTTCACAGACAAGAGCGACGCTTATAGCCTTGGTGTAGTCTTTCTTGAACTTTTAACAGGCATGCAACCGATTTCGTGTGGGAGGAACATTGTCGGGGAGGTACCCCTCACCTTCTTCTAAATTGAATACTATTGATCGATCACTTCCCCGTACCCATTCTCAACACTGTTTGCATTCCATTTTACTGCATCAGGTCAACACTGCATACGAATCTGGAAACATTCTCTCTGTTGTTGATGAAAGGATGGGAGCTTATCCTGAGTCCTGACATGTGTGTGGAAAGATTTGCAACCTTGGCTCTTAGATGTTGTGAGGGAGAGGCCGCTGCAAGGCCTATGATGGCAGAGGTGGTTCAAGAACTTGAAACCATAGTGCACATGACAGTGGGACCCAACTCTAGTTCAACGATAGAGTCGTCATACAGCAATCCAGATAAGGGATACTCAGCATCTTCATCATCCTCCTTGTTGAAGAATCCTTGTGTGTCTTTGGATCTATCTGGCAGTTACCTGGATAGTGAAACATTGTCTGAAGTTTCCCCTCGGTGAATGGACAAATTGTAAGGACATTTCTCCGAAGGTGAGGCCGTGAGGTCAATAGGCTTACATTATTGTTGTGTTAATTACTAGGTTTGCTAGAGCAACTATACATGATTGAACCTATCCAGACGGTGCATCGTCTGCTACGAACTGTAATTTATGTAGGTCTGTGCAGTTTGTGTGTTCATTGAGTGATGACTTATCGTAGCTCCTTCACTTGGACTGTCATATATGATAGCTCTCACACATGGAAATATGGAATGCTTAAAGCAAATGCCTTTCTTTTGATTCAGTGCAATACCTTTAGCTAAAAAAATATACTGTATGTATCTTTGTGTGGGAAAAACAACAAGGCAAACAAACAGAAGTATTTATTTGTTTCTTGGGGATTAATTTTGCAAATGCTGCACAAATTGATTGATTGATTGATTTCTTGTATGTATGTGTTTGTTGTTTACCCTTGCAAATAATGCATTGCTTAGTTGCATTATTCCTGGTCTCCTATTATTAGTACTATTGTGGAGATTCTGATGCTTCATTAGAACCTCCATAGTCCATAAGTTCCTTGATTTTCATTATCTTCATCTTGCATTCTATCTTGCAGGGTCGGATAAGACGACTGCTGAAAAGGAAGCCAGAGGCCAGCCGCGAACATCGCAGCCATGGGCCCTTGTATATGATCAGTGCTCGTTGAGGCCTCGAAAATATCAAGCATCACAACTGTACAAGTGCCTATAGCTGGGGTAACAACTAAAAAACGACAACTAACTAGAGGGCCTTTATGTCAGGAATATGAATCCCTCACTTATTGTAATATCTAAGGGCCTAGCCTACGTCTAAAAAGCTTTAAAAAAAGTATGAATTCTATTGAGTGATTTATTGATTAGCTTAACAACCTCTATATATTGTTAGATCATACGATGAGCGAAGCGAGTGCACAATAAGAATGTGTAGGTGAGACCGCAGGATTGTAATCCATCATGTAACAGAATTAATGAGCTGCTCCAACTCAGCTCGTTCTGTATAGAACAGAACTTTTCCTCGATTTCCTCCTCCATGTAGCTTAAGCTCTCTTTGTTGTTCTTCCATGGAGACCTATGGCTACAGTCAGTAGTTCAGAGTTTGACATATATGGTCATGCAAGAGAGTTAATTGAATATGATGTAACGAGAATGATAATAGCGAATGGTTCGATAACAATGTGTTACTTACGTCTATAGGTAGAGAACCAGTTTTCTATTAGAGGAAGCAAAAACAGATTGGGGGGACTGAAAACCCAAAACAGACAGGCAATAGACCCGTTTACAATAAACATTTCATACTACAAAGGTGGGGTGGCGCTACCCCCATAACCCTCGCTAGGAACACGTTGCTTCCTGGATCCTCGACGGTCAGCGAGACTACCGTTGGAGGGTAGAACCCTCCGAACTCCCGATGCGTCGTCGGTCAACAATAATAAGAGAGAGACTTTGACATCGTGGATGTGATTATATTTCCATTGCACGAGATCAAAAGATTAACAAGGGCTATATATTTTGATCCCTCAGATTTTTATTTCTAAACACATATATTGGACCAAATAAAAAAAGGTAAAGTGTAGATAAGTACTCCTTTAGGCAGACGTCATTGTCACGGGGTAACCCACACATTCCATAATTCATAGAGTCACCTCTCAGTCAATATTTGTGCATTTAGCTACTTTCTTTGTGATTGAAATATGGCTGACAAAAAAACATTCATAATTGACCGATAATGACAAACAAATTAAACGAGATTGTCCTTTACACTAATCTACAAGTTTGGAAAAGTAAATGAACAGAAATTATAAGAAAAATGATTTATAGTCGTCTATCTTACAATAGTAGAGTATCAACACTCATGGGGTAATTTCATCTCTCACTCTCTTCGTAATATTTTGACATCTTATTTTTCACTAACTCTACCCCATCCTTTAAGAATTTCAATTTTTAATCCACACTCACAAGTTTACCTTATTACTATTTTTTAAACTTTATTTATACCCCACTATATATTTTTAACCGGAAACGATATATACACCGCTAATTTTTACTATTTCCACCGCTAATCACCGCATAGGTATGCGGTGATTTAATGACGGTCAACGCAAATACCGCATGTATATGCGGTATGTAACCGCATGTATATGCGGTGAGTACCCCGTTCCGTTTCAACCCCACCGCATACCCATGCGGTAATATCGGATAACCGGATTTGCGGGCAACAATTCGGTTGAGCCGAAGGGACCGATAGACACCGCTTGGGTATGCGGTATACTATGACACTACGAATTAATCGTATAATCCAGGCACATCTGCGGTGTTATATCCTTCTACAGTTGAATTAACTTGTAATATGTTATATCCTTCTACAGTTGAATTAACTTGTAATAATGTCGTGATCTGAAAAAACTCATTTGTTGAATTTAAAACGAAAGTGCGATAAATATCCTCGATGACGAGTTGAATTCAAAAGAAATATGATATTGCACCAACATTGATTAAAACGAAAGTGCGATAAATATCCTCCATGACGAAAATATGAAGTTCGAAAAATAATTTGTGAAATGGAATAGACAAAGATACAACCTAATTGAACAAACGAAGTTCGAAAAATGACACCAGAAAGTGAAAAGTGCTAATACGATAGGGGACGGCCACCATCACGACGACGGTAAGCTCTATATCGTGCTATCCTCGCTGCAAACTGCTCTTCCCAACCGTCGACCGTGCGATGGTGATGTCGTTTCCATGTGACGTAGACGGGAGGAAGAGGTGAACCAGGCAACAACCAAATCTGTGAATACAAGGTGAATATTGACATCAGAAAAGATAAACAAAACATTAACAAATTAATGAATATGAAATATGAAACGTACCGGAACAAAATGGTTGTTGTTGCCGACTAAAGCTATTCCATCTAGCTCCTCATAGGCCGGTACTGACGGGCCACCGGTGGCGTATAGAGGTAGGCACAACATAGGCATCATCTGTGACAAAATCACCAAAGGACGCTGGTGAAGCGTGGCAAACACCTCGCCCATGATCGGAATCTCCATCCAATACGTAGCATCATGACACGTGCCGAAATAGTTGACCCTCATGATGAGCTCATGTAAGGCCGGATAGTAATGGTACTGATCTGAATGCACCTGCAGCTCAACGGCCAGCTCTCGTCGAACTCGAGGCCATGCGTCTTGTCCCAAGTTCACCAGACAAGCAAAAGACCTATACCCACAGTGACCATCACCTGCAACATTTGTGACGGCTCGTATGAAAGTAATCATGAATTCGTCGATGTTGCCAGTGCCCCAATTGAATTCTACTCGAGGTAGATTATGTGGTGGAAGCGTCGTAGGTGCTGGTGTTGGAGTGTCGCCTACAATCTGCGGAGGTGGCTCCGACGCTGATCGACCTCGTCCACGTCCCCTTCCACGACCCCGTCCTCGTCCTCTGCCTACTCCTCGGCCCCTAGGAGGGTCGTCGATGGCAACGTCGTTGGACCCAGTGGCCTCCTCAGTACCTTCCACGGCATCTGTTTCGTTTGATGTCGGTTGACCCCAACCTCGGCCTCGCCCTCGTGCGGATCCAGTGGTCGCCTGTCTATCTGCCCGACGTTGAGCCCGAGCACGCTCACGTTCCCAGGGTAGAGGGTTCGTCTGACAGGGGTGGCGAGTCCTCGGTCTCTCGGGCGGTCTACGGTCCTCCGGGTCAGGGGTGGTCAACGGTGTATGGGAGGGACGATCCCCGTCGTTGAATGCTGACGCGATTCTCCAACGAGTATCCTCGTCCATAGCTCCGCTCTGGAACAAACTGATCATGCACGACATGTCCACATCAACTCAGCTGAGGGGAGTGTTATCCTGGACGTTGTCAACATGAGGCCTCTTGAAATCCAATTGCTTCCAAAAAATGTGTATCTGGGATGGTCTGATGGGTATCTGCGTGTCTCGACAAGCTTGCATGTCATGTGTGCATGGAAGACCGTAGACGTCCCTCCAGTATGCATCTCTGCATGGTTGCGACGGTGGCTCGACTTCCATCTTTGTGTAGATTTCGAACAACAGGTTGAAACATTCCTTCGACACAATATTCCGAATTCGATCGAAAATCCATAGGTCGTGGGAGTCTGTAGGCCAGGTGTTGTTCGCTCTCCCCAATGTATTCTTCACCTCCCATATTTGATCCGCCATCATCAGATCGATTGTGTTTATCACGTGAGTGAAATCACCGACTGCAGAGTTTAAGGTCTTTTTCAACACAGAATGAGCAGCCTCAACCCTAAAAGATAAGTGAGACTCGCAGGTGAAGATCGTTATATGTAAACAAATAACGTGTATAATGAATTTTATAATGAAAACGTAGGCGCACCTGTTCGTCGTGGTCGTACCAAAATGCTGGATTGCGTCTGTCCATGCACGAACTATCTGCTCCGAGTAATCTTGTAACCATGTCGCCTCCAAATACGGCATAAGCCCTTCGATATGCCCCCACTCTGCATGCATACCCCTCCTTCTAGCGGTGAAAGTTTCAACCGATCTAGATTGGAATAGGCCAACACATGCGTTCTTGAAACGCCTAGCAACATCAAGATTCTTTGACTTCTAGAAAGCAGCTTATTCGCATCGTCGGAGGACGTTCACTGTGCACAACATATGCCTGACATTGGGAAGAACTTCTCGTAGCGCCGCAATCAACCCCAACTCTCGATCAGTGACAACAACGTTAGGAAGATTACCTCGCATGAGGTAAACGAGCTGCCTCAACGCCCAAATGTACGTATCTGTGTTCTCGTGCGACATGAAGCAGAACCCGATGACGAAGTTCTTCTTTGTGCAAGTAAATCCAACGAACTCACACAAAGGGATCCCGTACCTACATTTATGGTGAAATATTTGAGTTCGCAGACCCTGTTGGAAAGGGGTAAAAGAATAAGTGTATATAGAAACTTACGCATTCGTCCGGTATGTACTATCGACGAGGACGACGTATGGAAACATGGCTAGAAGATGGCGAGCGTCTGTATGGGCGATGAATAGATCTTGAAGCCTGTTGGGATTGTTAGGGGATCTCCTCGTACAGTAGTAGTAACCCTTATCCCGCAAAATGCGGAGTGCTTCCTGGGAGACTGTTCGATCTCCTCTCGCTTCAGCTTTAAACTTTGCTCTCGCATTGTACACCTGGCGCCGCGATGTGAAGTTCAACTTCTTTCGTGCGTCAGCTGTCATCTTCAATGTAGCTAAAATCGGTTTTGGTGGGGTACCAGCGACGGTAAGGGCCAACGTAGTGTCTCTTTCATTTGTATCCATTCGTCCGACGTACGGGTGACCGTCCAATGCACCGGGGAGTAGATGATTGTGCTTGCCATGAATAACGTCCAGGCCCCATTCGCCCTGTTTGAACTCCACGCCAGACAATGCAAACGGACACCCCTCTATCTTCGAAACAGCTCTGCGCGTGTTCCCGCTTGTATCATCTCCGGCTACTCGCGGTCTCTTACGGGGAGTGTACTGGCCGTACTTCTCACATGCGAGCAATAGACTTCCACGCCTTGTAGGAGTGCTCCCCCAAGAACGCTTGATTGTCAAAACCATATTAAGCTTTAATGTTGTGCCACGACAGTGTTGTAGGAGATCGTCGCGATTGGTCCACGTCTGGGATGTAGCAAAATCGGGAGTGTAATCGCGGTACTCCTGGTTACGGGCCTGATCGTCCTGACCGTCTTCCGGCATCGGATCAGCCTGCTCCTCCAGTGGTAGCTGTCAGCATGCAAACAGTACATATATATTACGTGACCCATTCATGGTTTCCGTCTGCTCTATTTAAGAACCTAATTTATTCCCCTACATTTACAAACCGGTACCTATATCTTGGTTTCCATTCCATATGATTCCACTACCTATATTCTGGTTATTCCACTACCTATATTCTACCAACAACGACATTCCAAATGATAAACATTAATCACATACCGGAAGACAAGGGGGTGGTGAGTTATCGGCAATTGACGTAGTTGGAGGTGCTTCCTCGCCTTGACTTGAAGGCCGTCGATTGGTGTCGTCGTTAACCATTTTCGGAAATGACCGTAGATGAGGTGTGCGGGGATTGGATGCATTCCTACGGAGAGCGGTGTCGACTTCTTATACAGTAACACCGAATAGGTATGCGGTGGTTCCAGATGACCGTTGGTGTCGACTGATTTGAATTTGTGGGCCCACCGCATAGGTATGCGGTGTACCGCCGCATAGGTATACGGTACACTACCGCATAGGTATACGGTTAAACGTTGGATACCGCATGGGTATCCGGTATGCATCTATATATACAGCCATGGTCGGTTCGTGACATTTGCCGTGGCGGAAAGGCGATGATAATATGTGCGAAATAGTCAGGGTCAAAGATTTGTGTCTTCAAATCGAAATCTTTCACCCTTGACTATTTTGCACGGGTTATATCGCTTCGTCTCATACATTAAATAAAATCCGTGACTATGCCTTTTCCATTGCTCAATAGCGATGATTGCTTAGGCAACATGCCACGGCCGGCGATTTGTGTCTTTGGATTGAAATCGCCGACCGCTGGCATGTTGCTCGGGTTATATCGCTTCGATATAGTGTTATGTAGATTCTATCTAAAAAAAAGCAGTAGGTATCCGCAGGATAATGTGAAAGACGTTGTGATAGTATATATGTACGCCCATAACGTCTTTAACATTATCCTGTGGATGACTGTTGCTCATCCAACCAATGCTTCGGAAACGTACCGGTACGCGTACAACGTCATCTTCGGCCGTCATCGTAGTGGGCGTCTAAATTACATCTGTCGAGGGAGAATGAACCTCTTACAAGAGGACGAAGCTGGGAACTTCCGTCGGAACTCCCGACGGACTTTCTCATCTTCGCACTCTTATAAAAGGCTTGCTCTCCTCCGTCCGAGGGAATTTGGACGACCAACTCCAATGGCGGAAGAAGACCACGATGTCCCCGTGTCGGTACGTTTCCGGTTTTTTTTTCCATACCGCATGTCCATGCGGTATGGAATACCGTTTGTTTATGCGGTGCTATACCACATGTCCATGCGGTATAGCATACCGTTTGTGTATGCGGTATGATTGTCGCATATAACGCGACATGATTTCCCGCTATAAATTACCCCCGTGCGATGTCGTGATTACAACATGGCGGCTAGTAACACACCAAGACCTTTCTTCTCAGTCTCAGGGAGCGGCCCGAGGGACTTTTTCTGGTGGGTAGAAGACGTCTCGCTGACACAAATATTGGTAAGCCCTATTCTGTCGTCTGACATATAATTCAGAATGGTCCGTACTCACTAAGTACATCTTGAAAATTGCAGCCTCTGCCTTCCAACTTCGAAGAAGAATACGGGCTGGCCGGCGTCGAAAGAATAACGCTGACTAATGGGGTAGGGAGGAGAGGCACCAGCATCCGGGTTGAGCGCAACAGATCCGGGGCACTCTGGCTCTCCCAAGGATGGAATAATTTTGCGTTATCCCGTGGCGTGCGCGTAGGCGCGGGGTTGATGTTTAGCTACTTAGGCAACTCTCGGTTTCGGGTAGTCGTAGTGCCGCCGAAGAATGTTTCACCATCCTAGGAATAGAACAACAATGATTTCCTTTGATGTGTGACATGACGACGACGCGGCAAAACTTTATAACTGAGTTATTTTTGCTGTAATCTTATATCATTAATTAATATGAAAAATGAGGCACTCTATCCGTTTTCATGTAACGGGTTATTTCCTGAAATAACCAAAATTCATACCATCAAATGATGTCGCCGTGCTGGTACGTTGCTCCATGTCTTCGTTTAGAGTCCCTAATCCACGTGCTGGGACAGGACGCTGTTGTCATGTAACGGTTGTGTAACCGTGAGGTGTGGCTGTATCACCGCATGGATATACGGTATAAAACCACCGCATGGGTATACGGTATAAAAACACCGCATGGGTATGTGGTAGTGGTGAAGGAAACTATAAAAGGGGTTGGTTGATGCTTTCAGTAAACCATAACCACTATGGCAACTACCAAAGTGTATGAAGCGGAGACAAGATCGGGCAGCAGGTTTAGACTTACAGTCGAAACTTTTCGTACGCCACCTGACGATATATTGTGCAACTGTCAGCACAGAAGCTCAACAGGATGGTCGTGCTGCCTTTGCCAAGTTGTATGCGAAAAACGCGATACAGCAAGAGTTTCCGATTCGGTTGACCTAGAGTGCGTTCAAGGAGTGACTTACGAGGATGTCCGCATGACAAGGCCGTACTCGTATAGGGATAACCCTGCAGCATATTATATTCACGTGACGGAGGCAATTACGGAGCTTGTTAGCGACTTCTTCTCCAATTTGGGATTGGGCAGTGCAGCGCAGGTGGCAAGATACACAGTGGAAAAAGTCGTGCGGCGTGCAAACACCAAGCTTTCAAAGTACGCATTTCACCGAATACAGATTCACATTTTGCCGAGCAATGTAGAGGAGTCAGTTGGTAGTTGTTATGTACCATAGGTAAAATGTTGTCGGTTTGTAATTTTTGTGTATCATTTATGGTGAATTTATCCGGTTCCGATTTAAACCATTAATTATATTTCGCTGATAAATCAGTTGCATTACATATGCGGTGATACATTGACTATTAAACGGATCTACCGAACAACTACCTACTGCATCAATTCTACTGCGGAATATGTGGTATACATTGCAAAGGGTCCCACCACAGTAGAGGATCTGGTGTACAACTACCTATTGACTCCTCGAGTAGACACCGGCTAATGTGGATCTCAATGCGGTTGAATGCGTACTTCTTCACTTTGTCGTTCGCTGGATGGACTGCGTTGTCGACAGTGAACCTTGCAATTTGAAGCGCGCACTCTAGCCTGACATCGCTGAATAGGTCGCTGATTGCGCATTTTATTGCCTCAACCGCCTCGCCGTAGTATGACTCAGGGTCGTCAATGTGCAATTGGTGACCTTTCAGACACGCCAATTCAACCGGCTCCGAGAATGCGTACCTATCGCCTTCAACGCCTTTGTAGCATACAACATGAAAAAGACAGCACGGAAACGATTGGCACCACCGCTTGTGCTGACAATTGCACAAATAATCCTCGTATGGCCTCGAGAACTTTTCGTGTATAATTTTGTATGACACACCCATATTTGACTCACCTTCAAACTCAGCTACTCTAACCATGATTTGATTGTTGTGATTCGTAAGAGGCGGTTTATCGCACTTTATAGCCAATGTGGGACAACTACATACATACCGCATGCCCTTGCGGTAAACATATACCACAAGGGCATGCGGTATGTGTTCACCGCAAGGGCATGCGGTATACAATACCGCGTGGCCCTGCGATATATAAACACCGCATGGGCATGCGGTGGTGGCCTATAAATCGTTGTGTGTCCAGCCCAGATGCGACGGGATCCCCCACGGCTGTCCAGCTAATCACAAAATGGTAAACACTTTAGACACATACCGGCGAACGGCGGGCTATCTTGAGTACAATGTTACATTAATTCGTTGCACGGAGCCACGGTGGCCGGAGGAATGCAACTGCAGGCATCCAGCATACATTCCGGGATATTCGTGCGTAATCCTGCAGTGTCAATTCGAGACAGACACTGACATAGCATATCCGATCGAGTTTTCTTGTGCGCATTGTTATGACGACAGAGGATTTCCCGAATCGTATTACTTAGATGTAGAGGCGCGTATTGCGAATCACATTAGGAGATATTGTCGTTACGATGTTTACATGTTCGGGGCTGATGGCCTATGCGATCATGTTATCCGAAAGCTGCGATCATTCAACGCAGGTGAAAGGCATTACGCGTTCAACCAAATAAATATTGTCATTTCCATTAATGAGAGGTCATCAGACGAAGGTAGTGATTAGACATGCATTACCAAGTATGTAGTGTGATGTGTATCTGTTGTATTTTCCTTCCTAAGAAATTCAACCGTTTAATGAAATTCTGTAGCCAATCCCGATCGGTGATTTATATCATATATTATTTCAAACGTGGCAATGAAAATAGAAAATATGTTCAAATAGGAAACACATGACACAAATAGCGCACGAACCAACTTATTATTCAAACAACATTGTTACAACTAGACGACAAATAAACTACTACACAACCAACAATAACAACAACTTCATCACACTGCCACAAACAAACGACTACACAACCAACAATAAGAACAACTGACACATACGAACGACTACACAGAAGTCTGATAAACACATACATCCTAGATCTCGTCGGCATGCTTGTTGTTTATGTGCCTCCTAAGATGACCGTGCTGCAGGTTGTTGGTCACAGTGTAGCGATGGCCGCAGTGACGGCACGTTGTAGTAAAAGCGATGCCTCCAAGCGCCTCCTTTTTGTAGTGTTTGGTGAACTTGTCTTCTCGTGGAATTGGTCTTGGTTCGAACGACATTCTCGGCGGTGAAGTGTGTTTCCGGCGGTGGGGTGTTTCCGGCGGAGGTTTACGTCCACTTTTATAGACTAGTAGCTACCGCAAGCCCATGCGGTATATTGCACCGCATGTACATGCGGTGCGGTCGTACATACCGCATGGACTTGCGGTATGACACCACCGCATGGGCATGCGGTGTCCACAACCTATATATATTGCCCGGAGTCTCTACCCAAGGTACCACACATCAACATGTCTGACACCAGCGGGGAAAGCTCAACCAACGACATAATACGTCAAGGCACGATGGAGGAGTTTGAGGCGGTTCTCTACACTGGTAGTCCACGGTCAAAGACGGTGGAGGCGATGATAAAGAGACTACGTGAAGAAAATCGGTCGCTGCTGGTCGAAAACCAACAAGCCCGTTGGCGGATTGATATCCTGGAAAGTCAAGTTGCAGTTCTAGAAGATGAAAAAAAGGCTCTTGTAATGAAGCTAGGTGAAGCTACTGTGCATAACACTTGACTGTATTAGGGCCGTTTGTAGTAGGTTGCTTTAAATTTATAAACTTCGTTTCGAATCATGATATTGAAAGATGTGTACGGACGTACTATTCAAATTTGAAAACGATCTGCAACGGTAACAAACCATCAAATCCACACCAACACACAAATTACGTAATCCGAAATCGAATCATCAACTACTCCACAAAAACCAATCCAAACTACTGCACAAAAAAGAATCCAACCTACCAACTACTACACAAAAAGTCATCTACCCGCAAACAGAACAACCACATACATCATCCCAGATGGCACCGTCACGGTGGGGGAGGACCCCAAAATTGCTCGTAGATACGAGCCAGGTGTGCAGCTGTCAACTCAACTCCAAGGTCCTTGAGTCGCCGAATCTCCAACCCAGCCGCATTATAGCGCTGCTGGGTTGGCGACGGCGGCGGTGGCGGTGGCGGCGACGCCGGGGGTGGCGGCGGTGGGATGATGGGCTGGTGTCGAGGAGTGTCAGGAAGTAGGTATGGATGACTATGGCGGTGAAACCACTCCAGATAGTCATCGGCCACGCCATATGGGTACTCTTCAGAGGTCCGTGGCAACTCCTCCAGGGGGAAAAGATGATCGAACCTGTGCGCCCAGTGGTTGTCAACTGGGTGGAACGACGCCTCCTTCTTGCACTTGGCGGACTTCGGTCTGAGCACTACGGTAGGTCTGATTGGATCAGCAGGAATGTGCTGAACCCATACAAACTGTCGCAGCACACGGTCCGGCATATACGGCTCCTCCTCGAACAACCACCGAATGGTGCCCCTATATCTCGAAAGACGCAGATCTCCATCAAAATCCAAGTGTCTACCAAATGGCATGAAATCGATCTGCAATGGAATAGAAATTGTTATTATGACTAAAATCTAGTTTATAGTATGACAAATGTGAGTGCGGATATGAATTGTGTTCGTACCTCGTCGACAGTCATCTCATCCAGCCTCCGCCGCAGAACATCCAGTCGCTCGATGCGTCATGCCGGGCTTGAACACCGGAAAATGCAGCCATATCCACACCTACAAGGGAACAATACTATCAGCAACATAGTCATTATAACTTAGTTACAAAACTTATAAAATAAATAATCACAGAACGAATGACTTACCTCCAATAGTTTTGTACAACCGTCCATGTCTTTGGCCAACTCCCGGGTCGCCTCGCCCAATCCCCGATACAAGCACGCCAAGACCCTTGCAGCTAGAGAAAGATGCGACACCTGCGCTGCATCCATAAACCTACGAATCACCTCCGGACGCAATCTTCCGCCCGACTTGTCGATGAACAAGGTCGCAGTCACAATCATCCCCATCAGAACACCCAAGATGCACTCCATATCATGCTCAAGTGGGGCCCCATCTAGAACCCGCTGTCGCATCGGTGCTATCTTCTGAAGGAGGAGCTGAACAGTAGGGCCTCCATGGGCCCATGCGCTCGTCCGCTCGTTCTGAGTCAAGCCGTAATACTCCACAACTGTGTCCCTCGAGGCGTCCATGTCATCCAAGTGAATACACTCTTCTCCGTCCAAACCAAGGCCAAGTATGAAGACCACATCGTGCAGTGTGATGGTGATCTCTCCCCATGCGAAGTGAAAACTGTTCATCTCGGGGTGCCAGTGCTCAACAAACGCACCGATCAAAGTGTGATCCACATGATCCCACTCGAAATCTCTCAGGTCCCAAAACCCAGTCTCACGCACTGCGGGAAACCAGGACTCCCGTCCATCAACCTTCAACAACGCATCTACCCGGCCCAGCGACTGCCCTCGTCTCTACACACGCACACCCCTACGCAAGGCTTCGTCCTCCCGTCGCCAAACAGCCTGTGCAATGTGGGTCTCGTAGTCTCTCAGAAGGGAAACGGTATGTGGCCCCCTGGCATTCGGGCAGAACAGCCCGAATGACCCCTGTCCTGCTAGGCTCGCCATGCTGCCTATCACCTCCTGCACTACTCCCCTCACCATGCTGCCCAGCACCACCTGCCCTACTGCACTCACCACGCTGTCTCCGCCTCCTCTGCACTACACGGACATGGTAACTGTCATGATGAGCCTGCAACTGCTCTACCACTATCTCAGCTCCAGTCTGCACATGCTCATCCGTCTGCCGTGCTCGGTCCCCTCGTAGGTACTCCTCCACCATCTCAATACCCTGGTCGCCTTGACCAGACTCTCCGGTCGACTGCACCACTGGGTCATCCGTGTGGTCAGACATCAAGACCAGCTCAATCTGCACCAGACTCTGATATGTCTCTATAGACGACTGGGACGTGGGCCCCAAACCGTCACTCTGGTCAACACGTGACTGAGAAGATGGCCCAATATCAACTCCTACAGTCTCAATATCCCTCTGCGGAGGATCCACTACATCTTCCACCGTCTGGCCCTCCCTGACCGCAGCCTCGGTATCATCAT
The DNA here is from genome assembly GCA_963922045.1 of Persicaria maculosa. Lineage (NCBI taxonomy): Eukaryota > Viridiplantae > Streptophyta > Magnoliopsida > Caryophyllales > Polygonaceae > Persicaria > Persicaria maculosa. The sequence goes on from OY998253.1 coordinate 17,073,180, forward strand.
CTACCGCGTCGCTATCCCCCGTCTCCATAGGAACTGATACATCCTCCAACGTCTGCCTCTCCCTAATGGCAGCTCTCCTAGCAGATTGCAACACTACCCTCTCTCCCAAATTTCTCGATAACACAGACTGTGTAAATTAAAATATATTTATCAAAATCCTATCGCTCAATTACAAAACTATATCGTATGACTGTCTAAATGTGGCAAGATTTTCGTAAGTATATTAATGATATCATCTTAATACTAACAATTCATAAGAAAACATAAATATATACTTACTCGATTTCAATTTCCCTCACCTAGTATTTGTCAGAATCCTATGGCTCGAATACGATACTATATCGTATGACTGACTAAATGTTGCAAGATTTTCCATAGGTTTATAAATGATTTCAGCGTAATACTATCAATTCGTAAGAAAACAGAAATATATACTTATTCGATATTAATTTCCCTACACCTAGTAACAATTTTAACATACCGTAGGCTGAGTGTGTGTCTCCAGCTGTGGCGGTACATCTGTCGTCCTCCGCCTCTGTATAGTGGGTTCCGGCTACATTATATATAACATTGAAATGTTAACACTATTTCCTTCAAATTAAAAAATATAGCAAATTGATTTTTATAAACATTAAATGTTACCTGTAACGGATGTCTCCGAAAAGGACCGACATCATCAGCCGTGGCTTTTCCACGATTGTCTTTCACCATCTCAGAACTCGGGTACAAAGTGGTGGTAGATATAGGGACGGGGAATGGACGGAACTAAAAGTCGGGCTCGGAAAGCAAGGAATCGGAAGAGATTCGAGTAGGGCTCGGAAAGAAAGGAATCGGAGAAGATTCGGTGTGTCGGACAACTGGGCCCCCCGACGCCTATTTATAATGGGCCCCCAACGGTTAAAAATTACCGCATCTCCATGCGGTCTTTTTTTACCGTTGCCACACAACGGTAAAAAACATACCGCATCTCCTTGCGGTACTGTTTTTACCGTCGCAACAACGGTAAAAAAAATTACCGCATGGAGATGCGGTATGTTTTTTACCCAAATTTTCCATATTTTAAAATTATACCGCATGGGTATGCGGTATACGTTTTAAATATTTTAAAATTCCACCGCATGGGTATGCGGTATTTTCGGATAACTTCGACCCAACCGGATTATCGCGTTACGGACTCCGTTTCAACCTAACCCACCGCACGTACTTGCGGTGTTTTTATACTGTCAACGGACATACCGCATGTACATGCGGTATGTCGGGTTAAATTTTGATTAAGCCACCGCATAGGTATGCGGTGGATTTGCGGTGTAAATAGTAAAAATTAGCGGTGTACATATCATACCCCATTTTTAACCAATCAAAACTTATTTCACTTAATTAAAAAATATAATCCACTTTTATAATTATTTTTAAAATAAAAAAAGAGATGGGAGAAGGAGTGGGTTTACCCCTTCCTGCTAGGTTTGCCTCTTTCCCTTCCACTAGTGGTTGATAAAAACCCATTGATGCTCTGTACTATATGTAGAATAAAACAGAAGCTCCCAAATGATTTAAAAAAATAATAATGAACGCACGCCTCTTGGAAAATTAATTGGCTGAAAAACTAGAATTTTTTTCAAAATATTTACTAAAATAAGTATTTACTTAACAAAATATTTACAAGTTCAAAATATTTATAAAAATATTCATTTTTTTTACAGTTTTGTTAAAGAAATACCGGTTAAAATCGCATTTCTTGTGTAAATCACAAATTTAAACCTAACACCAGGAGGATATTACTTTTTTTATATATATAAACCGTATTTTATACCTATTTTAGGATTTTATTTTAGTTTTTTATTTCTAAAAAACATATTGTAAAACGTGACAATATTTAAAAAAACAACATGTAATTAATACAGTAATAAATATAAGAGCAAGTTCATTCACACATTACGAAAATGGTCCAAGTATACAATCTTTTCATTAAAAAATTAACATCTTTATTTTTATGTGATAAGAATGTTTTTTTTTTCGTAATATATTCCAAAATTTCAATAGATATTTGATTGAGTATTAGGTAGAGATTTAACCAAGAGAATGAAATGGTATACAAATATATTTAAAAGTAATGAAGAATAAAATAATTTAAAACTCTTTTTTGTTCTTAAAAGAACTATAATTTTTTAAAAAAAAAATTAGAAAATATAAAATTAGAAAAAAAAGGTTTGATTACTTTTCATATAAAAAAAGGTTTGATTACTTTAAATATATTAATTAACAATAAACAACATGTAAATTAAATATTTGTGTAAATTAAATTATATTTAACATGCTCACTAAAATAGCACCACTCGTTTACACTAGATGTTTACGTATATAACCGGAAAATATATTTACTTATTTAGTGCAATTTGGCGCAAAAAAAATAAAATGCATCTATCTATCTATCTATCTATACATACATATACTAAAATTGATGCATAACATCCTATGTGGCGCATTTTGGTCGTTCCTAGGGGAAAAAAATTCAATGTGGCGCGTTGTAGTTGATCCTAGAGGGGGAAATTAATAAAATAATATATTGTCATAGTTTATAGAAAGTTATATAAATCACATTCCCTCTAGGAAAAATTTGGCCAAATATCCGTTTAGAAAAGCTAATTAAGTAAATGTCCATATTTAAATTGATATTAAGTAAGTGTCCAAAATGGACATTTACTTAATTTTGTTAAAAAATGAACATTTACTTAATTTGGACATGAAAAATGGATATTCAACAAATTTAACCTTCTATCTATTTATATATTTTAGTTAATTGACAAAAATATAAATAAAAAATATTTCATAGTCATACTTACCAAAAATATTAACAGATAAATATGTAGTATTTGATAGGTGCTATTTTATTTATATTTATATTTAGATTATTTTTTGGTGGAGATAATTGTTTATATTTATATCTATTACTCCCTCTGTTAATTAAAACTTGTCGTTTACTATTTACGCACGTTTTTTTAGAATAACAAAAACTATATAAAATATTTTTTTTTTTAACATTTGTTTTTATAAATTCGTACTTAATAGTAATAAGTATGAAATTATTTTAAAAAATTATTTAAAAAGTTGATATTTTATATAGTTTTTAACACCTAAAAAAGCGTGCGTGAATAGTAAAACGTCAAGTTTTAATTAACGGAGAGAGTATATTACATGAGATTTAATTAATGATAGATTAGAAAAAAAAATTATTTTTGATCGTTTCCAGTTCAAGTGGGCTTTGTCCACTCTACATCTGGATCGGGTTACTGTAGGCCCATTTAAGGGGTTGACCCTCCCACTCACAAGCGTCTCCATGTTTCCACGGGGATTCGAACAAAAAAAAATTATTTATATATAAGATGTCGAACTAATTTTATTGAGTTGTTTAAGGAGATGTCGCAGATACACTGCTTGTTTTCTATAATTTGTATAGTTGCTAACTTGCGAGAGTCGATTTTTGTGTTTTGTTTAAACGGGTAAAAATATTAATTTTTTTTTATTTCCCCTGTAGATAAATTTTAGAAAAGGGATCCCCCACACTTGTTAGTGTATGTACAGTTGTCCCTCCAGTCAACCTCAAGTCCTCAACAACGGTTTCCCGGTCAGACTAATTTCATTTGAAATTTCAAAGGAAAACAGTACAGTCTATAAAAGTATAAAATGGAATCATCTGCTCGCTGTTCCATGTCGACCGAGTTGCATTATCTTTGTTTTCCTCCCTCTACCTTGTTTCGCTCTCGGATTCGCTGTTTCCGGTGGGGATGGGGCGGAGCACTTCACCTCCTCCCGCTTGCGATTGTATGTGCGGCTTTGTGTTCCTCTTCCTCTCCCTCTCGGCGCTTTGCTTCACTTCCACTGCCTGAAAGCAGCTCACTCACCCCGAAGAAGGTAAATTCCCTAATTGCTTTTGATCAATTGGTTAATTCCGCACATATATCGCTTCGGAATCAATTCAAGCAGTAATTCGGATGCGTTTGGTTAAGCGCATGTTTGACATTGAGTTGATTTTGGTACCAAATTTCTGTTTCGAGCCTGTAGTCAATGCACTTAGGGCTGTTAAACGGAGTTTAAATGATCCGATGAAGAACTTGAGCAATTGGAATAAGGGAGATCCGTGCAATTCCAATTGGACTGGTGTTTTTTGTGACAAGCAAAAGCAACCACTTGAGGATAGCTACTTGCACCTCGTGAAACTGTAAGTCATTGCAGTTAATCTCATTTCTGTGAAAATCATGACTGCAGTTGCTCAACTGTAATAGAACTCTAACCCTAACCTTAAAGTAACTTGATGTCTCAAACATCATATCTTGATTAAGAATATATATAGCACTTCAATTTGCATCCATGATCTTTATTCCAGAAATAGTGGCGTATTTATTGCCTTTCTTGTTTCTTCCTCTCTGTAGGGAACTGATGAACATGAATCTCTCAGGAAAGTTATCCCCATACCTTGGCAAATTCTCTCATTTGAAAATATTGTATGCCAATCACTTTCCCACTTTTTATGCATCCGTTTTATCCAGTTCGCATTATCTTGTTTATTCGGATTTACAGTATGCATTTAGACGTCGTTCATTTGCTCATCTTCCTTCCCTCTTTTTTTTTTCCTGTGTTGAATAGGAACTTTATGTGGAACAAAATAGGAGGGAGTATACCAGAGGAGATTGGCAACCTTAAAAATCTTCAATTCCTGTAAGTTTCTAATATCCACCGTCTGGTTTTGATTTTGCTATTCTGGAACTTTGTATAGTCCTTTAATTCATGAATTCCTTTGCAAACAAATTCACCCTGCACTGGATTTTGCTTCATGGTGTTATTCGTAATTGTATTAAGATAATTCACGTCCTCTAGTTCATAAATGGCTATGGCGATGGGTTATGTTCACGATCTTCATATATTTTGTACATTGATACCTTTTGTCCTCTGTAGTCTACTTATTTCTGAAAAGCATCATTCCTTTATTTTGATTTTGTTTTTGGTATCATCTTTTTTGCCTTTCAGGTTCTTGTGTGGAAACCATTTGACTGGACCATTGCCAGAGACGCTTGGCAATCTACCACAACTGACAAGATTGCATGTTGATGGAAACAACATATCAGGATCGCTACCTAAATCATTTGCAAACTTGAACAATTTATCGCACCTGTAAGGGCATTGTCGGCCCTCCCTTGAGCTCACATGGTTTCTTTTTGTTATTTTTGCATCAGTGACTCCTCTCTTCCTTTTCAGGCATCTTAACAACAATTCTATAAGCGGTGAAATCCCTCGTGAGCTGTCTAGATTACCAAGCCTCCTTCACTTGTAAGTTGGCTACTGGGTTCACACTTCTGGAGTCATATCTAATATTCATGCTGTCATGCAATTTCAGTTCCATTCTCCATATTAACAATGATTACAATCCGCTGCAGTGCTCTTGACAATAATAACTTGTCAGGTTCCCTTCCGACAGAGTTTTCCGAGATGCCAAACTTGACACTCCTGTATGTTCTTTCCTTCCGATTCAAGTGAATATATTTTGTTTAATTCATTTCTTGAAGAGAAAATTTTCCTTTTCCATTCGGTGTAATCGGTAATCCCTGTTGAACGAGCACCATGTGGTTGTTATGACTACGAGATTTTAAGCTCTTTTTCAAACATTTTATTCTGGAACTATATTCTTTGAAGCCCTGTAATTGTTTGTTCAGTTGGAAATGATAAAGATCTCATATGTGGAAAAATAACCAATAATGAATGATAATTATTATATCATGTGATAATATTATCCATGGAAAATGTCCATCAAACTAGCTTGAGGTTACTGTGAATATGAGAGGTTTCATGTGTGGCATGCTGATTCTATATGATGTATCCTATTGTAATTTCTAATATCTTGGGTGATCTTTTCCTTCCTGTCATAACATTTCAATTTTTTCTTCATTTACTATTTTCCTCAGTCAGCTGGATAACAACAATTTCAACGGGAGTGAGATTCCTTCGAGTTATGGGAACATGGCTACTTTGGTGAAGCTGTATGTGTTTATTTCTTAATCTAATTCAAATAGGCTCCATGGTGCCATAAATGGGTTATGCAAGTTAATGATTGTGAAGCATCCTGTATTGCCGCATCAATCTTTGCTCCTTTCCCTTTTCCTGAAATTTGAATCCATATTTTGAACATAAAAGCAATATATAGTGAGAGAGCCAAACTTTGATCCTTATCAGAAATTATTTGCACCACATAAAACCAATTGGGTTCCATCTCAAAACCAATTGATTATTGTTAAACTCAGTTGGGCCCCACACGAACAACACATAAAACCGGGTTCCATCTCAAAACCAATTGGGAATGAGAGAAGTAGCCTGTCAGGATTATATATTGTTCATGATATCTCATAGCTTATATGTTTTTCATGATATCTCAATATTTTCATTGTAGGACAACCCCATATTCCAACAATTATTCTGAATCTTATTGCGTTTTCGCACATAACATTTCGTCTTTATCAGGAGTCTTAGGAACTGTGCCTTGCAAGGAGCAGTGCCTGATCTCAGTAGGATAGCCAACCTTTCTTATATGTAAGTCCATCCTTGTTAGTGCTTTGGCTGCTCACAACTTACCTTTATAAAACCAAGTCTAACTTGCTTGTGTACAGCTTATATTAGTTTGACGTCTTTGGTTGCTTCTAACATTCAGCTCTACTGCTTACTTCACTCTCTTGATTATTTTTCCGCTTCAATATCCAAATAATTAAATGATAAAAAAATCATAAAAATTACAGAAAAGTGTCGATCTGTTTTTCATTTTGCGCTCCTCTCTTGCAGTCATTATTTTTACCGTGGTTGAGATGTCTGATACTAACGATTTCTTCTTTACACTTGCTTTACCAGAGACCTTAGTCTAAACCAGCTCAGTGGATCAATACCTTCAGAGAAACTAGCTGATAGTGTGACTGCAATGTAAGACTTTTGCTCCTAACCCTTTAATATTTATACCTTCAAGTAAAATTTTACTATGGTCTTATATGGTCCTTTTCTACTTGCAGCATTTTATCACATAATTATCTTAATGGGACTATTCCTACGAGCTTTTCAAGTCTTCCTCGTCTTCAGAAACTGTAAGCATGTGCAGTTTCTTTCTATCCAGCTGTTAGTTATCTAACTTATCTTCATTGGTATAAGTTAGTTGCCGCATTGACTATTCTTCTTTATGCTCTAGGGCACTTGATGGTAACTTATTGAGTGGTTATGTTCCATCTTCTCTTTGGCAAAGCAGAAGATTAAATGCTGAAAAGCTTACTCTGTAAGACAACCACAGCTTACTCCATTTTTAGTATATATATTGTTTACATGCATGTTAGTTAGCAAACTCTTAGTGTTCATATTTTAACCGGACATTAGGTTGGAGGATATTGTGGTGAATTTCGCTTCCTAAACAATGTGTCTATTTACAATGGTTGCAGGGATTTTCGGAAGAATAAGCTGACAAAAATTGTTGGTAGTTCTAGTGTACCGGCAAATGTTACTCTACTGTATAGCTCTGAACTTTATTACATTTCCATCGATATTAGTTCAATTTGTACCATTGTAGAATGTTGTTGGTTCATGCTTACATATTTTTTTTTCCCATCATCAGGCTTGAAGGGAATCTCTTATGCTCAAACGAAAGCGTTGCTGAACTATATTGTAGATCTCTGACTCCAAATGATAATACCCTAGATATGATTCCGAGAAATGATACAAATGGTTGCTCTTCTTCAACCTGTTCACCACCATATGAATGTGCTCCTGTAGTCAGTTCAAGGTCATACTGTGCTGCCCCATTAATCTTTGATCACTGGCTAGAAAGTCCTGGATTTGCGGATTTCTTACCATACCAGATTGAATTTGAGAAGTACCTGGCCTCTGGTCTTAGTTTGAATGTAGACCAACTGAATATTATCTCCATTGCTTGGCAAGAAGGTCCTCGGTTGAAACTGCACTTGAAGCTTTTCCCTGCATACGAGAATGTTAGCAGCAACTTCCATACCTTCAATACGAGTGAGGTTCAACGACTTTGGGTGAGCTTTACTGAATGGAAGATTCCACCTAACGATACATTTGGACCTTATGAGCTACATGGATTCAAAATTTTGGACCCTTACAAGGCAGGCATGTAAACACTTCTGCTTCTTTTACTAGACTCTAACAAGTCTGTGGGCTTCATATGCGGCTATAAATTTTAAGACTTTACTAGACTCTAACAAGTTATCTTCATGAGAAGCCATTATTATTGCTTCATCGACATGGCCATAAATGAAGATACGTGATTAGTGCACCCATAATGTGGGACTATACAATGAATCTCATTCCTAACACTTTAGCCTGCACTAATTGTTCATGCTTTCTTTTTACTTTTGCAGATCCCCGATCCACATCCACATCACTGTGTGCATTAATTGGCGTACTAGTGGGTGCCATCGCTTTTGCAATTGTATCATCAGCAGCTGTCTCATATCTCATTATGAAAATGCATTTGAAAAAAAAAATTGGTACCTCGAAAAGTCATAAATGTGAGTCCTCCATGTTGCTCTTTTGCTGACGGTTTATATAAATGTCCACACCTAACGTAAGATTCATCAACCTTGAATTAGGCTTATGTTTACTTGTGGGATGTTCAAGTGTCCAACTTTAGGGCAATAAAAGCAATTCCAGTTGAAAATCAATTCCCCATCAAGGACTAGTTTTAATCCAGTTCATCGCTATATGAATATGTTTTTCCCATGTTGCTAAAATGTTTTAAAGTGTCAAATGACCACGTTAATGATTTTTGTCTCTCATAATATTGCTCTGCAGCATCCAGATACCCTATTGAAGTTGAGGGTGTGAGAAGGTTCACCTATGAGGAGATGGCGCTCGCTACAAGCCAGTTTTCCAGCTCCTTCGAAATTGGACAAGGTGGATATGGAAAGGTCTATAAAGGTGCTCTTTCTGATGGTTCAATCGTGGCCATAAAACGCGCCCAAGAGGGTTCATTACAGGGTATTAGGGAGTTCTGCACAGAAATAAAAATACTGTCTAGGTTGCATCACAGGCACCTTGTATCTCTTGTTGGATATTGTGATGACAAAGATGAGCAGGTATTGAAACTCCTGAAACTCATAGCTTACATCTCTTTAACCTGGATTTTCTCATCTTCTAAAAGATGCATAAAATATTGTGTGCATATTCCAGGCTCCAGCTACAATTCCCCGATACCATTAACTTGAGATCAATATGCTTTGAACTGTCTGAAGTCATGATCAGAATATTGTACTAGCAGTTACAATCTAGACACATTTGATTGTACATATCCGCCTTCCATAAGATATTTCTAGGTTTACTTTTCTTGATAGATGAGGAAGTAATAAAACCGTCACTCGATTGATAGTAATTATGCAATAATATTTCACAAGTCAATTTTTTCCCCCACAACTTAGTCATCTTTGGCTATTGCAGATGCTGGTTTATGAGTTCGTGCCAAATGGAACGTTAAGGGCTCACCTTTCAGGTACGCATAATGTTAATAATTATGGATCTTTATCTGCTTTGAATTTGACTTGATGACTTCTTTCTGCCTTTATTATCATTTTCCTTCTCTCCTAAGTCCTAACTACAGGTAAAAATATAGAAATGATATTTTTTTTCTATAAAAAGGTTATCAATCTGTAGTCATACAACACAAAAAGGGAAACATCAGGAGTAAATTCACTACTTGAGAACTAAAGAAACTGCATCTTCATACACAATATTCTATTTAAGTATGGCTACATAAATTATGTATGATTCTGGACTAGTTAAGTAACTCTTATGTTAAATATACCTATAACGTCGTCTCAACTATTCTGTGAACTTGTTCTATCACAGCCAAGTGTAAACAACCTCTAAGCTTTGCTACAAGATTGAGAATAGCCCTTGGATCTGCACGCGGTATTCTCTACCTACATTCTGAAGCTGACCCTCCAATATTCCACCGAGATGTTAAAGCTACCAACATCTTGTTAGACTCTAAATTTAGTGCAAAGGTTGCAGATTTTGGTTTGTCACGGCTGGCACCAGAGCCTGGTATTGATGGGATTGTGCCTACTCACGTGTCTACTTTCATTAAAGGAACTCCGGTATGTTTTCATGTTTCAACTTGCTGCTTGCATCAGTGGAGTCTACATAACAAATCTTCTTATTCGCAGAACTGTCGTTTATTTTATAATAGATTCAATTTTTATGGAGGATTTCCTTGCTGGAAGAACTCCCTAGGGCCGGGTGTTGGTACTCCATCGGTTGTGTCTTGGATTAATATGCATGAACATATATTTTAGGGACTTCGTTGATATGATTATCTGCTATTCCATAAATGAGAAGTTTTTTTTTCTTATTCTATTAATTCAGATGATTGCATTGTGCAGTTGTTGATCCAGAGATTGCAAGAAATATAATCAAACTAATGATCTTGTTGCAGGGTTACCTTGATCCTGAGTATTTTTTGACCCATAATTACACGGACAAGAGCGATGTTTATAGCCTTGGCGTAGTCTTTCTCGAACTTCTAACAGGCAGGCAACCACTTTCGTTTGGGCGAAACATGGTTGGGGAGGTACACCTAACCTTCTTCTAAATTGAGCAATTAATGGACACTATAGAACACTTGTCCATATTCATTCTCAATTCTATCTGTTTGCGGTGAATTTGTCCTGCATCAGGTCTACACTGCATACGAATGTGGAAACATTCTCTCAGTTGTTGATGAACGGATAGGAACTTATCCTCACAAATGCGCGGAAAGATTTGGAATCTTGGCTCTAAGCTGTTGTCAAGAGGAGACCACTGCAAGGCCCACGATGGAAGAGGTCGTTCGAGAACTTGAAGCCATAAGGCATATGGCACCGGAACTTGAAACTAGTTCAACAATAGATTCTTCATACAGCATTCCAACTGAGGGAGATTCAATTCGCTTGTCATCCTCCGTAAGGAAGAATCCTTTTGATTCTTGCGATGTATCAGGCAGTGACCTGGTTAGTGGAGCAATCGCCGAAGTTGATCCTAGATGATCAATAGTCTCTATTCTCAAGGGAAGACCATGTAGCTGATCTTGCAGTCCAAATTGGATGTTGGGGGGAGTTTCTTATACTATTCAGTTTCTTTTATGCTCCCTATGGCACCAACGCATGGATTGTTTAAAGAAAACGCCATGTGTTTGAGCTGATTTTATTATGTATTTTTTTCTGACCTTTTTTTCTTGTATTTTTATGTGAAAAAACATATATATTTGTTTGTACAAATGGGGTTGCTTCTCGATCAGCTAATGGATTAGTTTTGGGTATGCTGCACAAAATGACTATGGATTAGTTTCACCCTCTGTTATACTTAAATCTTTATTTTCACTCCACAAGCAACCAGTGAACCTGATACCGATTTCTCGATTCGTCACAAACAATGAAACAAAGCAAGAAGTGGTTGGTTATGGTCTGCAAGTGCTCGCCAAAGCCGAGCGTATCGATCAAGCAGTGCGTACAAGTGCCTCAGCTTGTGCAGCAAGAGGGCCATCTGGTATATATAAATATATAGTTGTTTTTAAATTATGTACATATCAATTATCAATTATTGCCTTCATTCTAATATCTTACAAGGTGATGAATTATATGAATGGTAAACAAAGGTAAAAAAAAAATGTTAATATTTTATATAGTTTTTATCCTTCTAAGAAAACGTACATGAGTAATAAACGCTAAGTTTTAATTAAAAGAGGGAGTATAATATAATAAACAACAAATTGCTGGTTGACCTTGGCATGAGTTAGTCTGTCTTGCAGCTTGCCGCTTGGCTTACTCGGTTCGAGTGCTTTGTAGACTAGTGCTCGACCCGTGGAGAATTAGTCGATAACTTCGGAATCTCCACGTACGTCATAAAAAAACAAACAACAACTTGCTGGTTGAATTGACTTTGGAATTGCCACTTCGAAAGTTTTCTTAGATCGATCAGCATATATCACGTGTTGTAGGAGCCAATTTAAGATATAAGCAACTTGCAAGTATTAAATGAATATATTTATACGTATATTTCACTGCTATAAATATAATCAATCTATCTATATATCTATATACATATGCTAAAATCGATGCATAACGTCATGTGGTGCGTTGTGGTTGATTATAGGAGGGGAGAAATCCTATGTGGAGTGTTGTGGTTGACTTTAGAAAAAAAATTAATAAAATAATATGTTATCATAGTTTATAGAAAGTTATATAAGTCACAACCTTTCTATCTATCTATATATTTTAGTTAATTGACAAAAAAAAAAAAAATTCATATCATACTTACCAAAAATATTAATTGATAAATATGTAGTATTTGATAAGTGTTATTTTATTCATATCTAGATTACTTTTTGGTGGAAAAAATTATTTATATCAAAATGAATTACTACAGTATTTAATAATTTTTATTTTATTTATATCTTATATTATTTTTGACTTTTGAGACCAAAATAATTGATCAAAGTTGTTCATCATCTTCCGCAAGGAAGAATCCTTTTGATTCTTACGATTAAAAGGCAGTGACCTGGTTAGTGGAACAATCGCCAAAGTTGATCCTAGATGAATATATATGGTCTATCTCAGGGGAAGACCATGTACCTCCATCCTGCTGATCTTGCATTCCACATTGGATGTTGGGGAGTTTCTTATGTTATTCAGTTTCTTTTGTGTTACCTTACCTACATCAAAGGCCATGTTTTGAGCTGATTTTAACCTTCCAATTTATTAACACAAAAACCTACACTGGAGTATCATGTATTTTTTTCTGACCTTATATATTTTTGTGTGAAAAAACAAAACAAAAACACACATTTTTTTGTTACTTGTGGTCTCATCATGCTTAGTTTGTACACATGTATATATGCTTAGCTCTGGATTCGTCGACCAGTGCAGCTGTACAAGTGGTTCAGCTTGGGCAGCAAGAGGACAATTGGGTATAAATATTTGTTTTCAAATTATGTACATATATCAATTATTGCCTTCATAATAAGGTAAACTAGTATAGTCCCCGCGCCATGACGCGTATTTTGGAAACATCTATTTTTGTTAAAATAGAAAAACAAAAAAATTGATAAATAAATCCCATTGGTTAAAAAAATGTTTAATTGCTTTTATCATTTATCATTTGACATTTTATATAGATTAAGCTTGGTGGGTGAAATTCCAAAAATTAAGGTTATAGAATGAATATAGTTAGTATTAACTTTATTTGACATTTTTATAATAAATATAGAATGAAATAATATTATATAGTTAGTATTAACTTTATTTTAAAAAGTTTTGAATTAATCCTATTGGTTGAAAAATGTAAAAAGTTTTGAATTAATCCTATTGGTTGAAAAATGTATTAAATATATAAAATAGCTGTTTCCAAAAATATCGGCTCGCGAGGATGCGACACGTGGCCAAAAGGCTTTGGTTTTAAGTAATATATAGATATAGATATAGATATAGATGGTTGAAAAATGTATTAAATATATAAAATAGCTGTTTCCAAAAATATCGGCTCGCGAGGATGCGACACGTGGCCAAAAGGCTTTGGTTTTAAGTAATATATAGATATAGATATAGATATAGATGGTTGAAAAATGTATTAAATATATAAAATAGATGTTTCCCAAAATATCGGCTCGCGAGATTGCGACACGTGGTCAAAAGGCTTTGGTTTTAAGTAATATATAGATTGTTTTGAATTAATCCTATTGGTTGAAAAATATATTAAATATATAAAATAGATGTTTCCAAAAATATCGGCTCGCGAGCATGCGACACGTGGCCAAAAGGCTTTGGTTTTAAGTAATATATAGATATAGATGGTTGAAAAATGTATTAAATATATAAAATAGATGTTTCCAAGAATATCGGCTCGCGAGGATGCGACACGTGGCCAAAAGGCTTTGGTTTTAAGTAATATATAGATGGTTGAAAAATGTATTAAATATATAAAATAGCTGTTTCCAAAAATATCGGCTCGCGAGGATGCGACACGTGGCCAAAAGGCTTTGGTTTTAAGTAATATATAGATATAGATATAGATATAGATGGTTGAAAAATGTATTAAATATATAAAATAGATGTTTCCCAAAATATCGGCTCGCGAGATTGCGACACGTGGTCAAAAGGCTTTGGTTTTAAGTAATATATAGATTGTTTTGAATTAATCCTATTGGTTGAAAAATATATTAAATATATAAAATAGATGTTTCCAAAAATATCGGCTCGCGAGCATGCGACACGTGGCCAAAAGGCTTTGGTTTTAAGTAATATATAGATATAGATGGTTGAAAAATGTATTAAATATATAAAATAGATGTTTCCAAGAATATCGGCTCGCGAGGATGCGACACGTGGCCAAAAGGCTTTGGTTTTAAGTAATATATAGATAGATATAGATGGTTGAAAAATGTATTAAATATATAAAATAGATGTTTTCAAAAATATCGGCTCGCAAGGATGCGACACGTGGCCAAAAGGCTTTGGTTTTAAGTAATATATAGATAGATAGATATAGATGGTTGAAAAATGTATTAAATATATAAAATAGATGTTTCCAAAAATATCGGCTCGCAAGGATGCGACACGTGGCCAAAAGGCTTTGGTTTTAAGTAATATATAGATATAGATATAGATGGTTGAAAAATGTATTAAATATATAAAATAGATGTTTCCAAAAATATCGGCTCGCGAGGATGCGACACGTGGCCAAAAGGCTTTGGTTTTAAGTAATATATAGATATAGATGGTTGAAAAATGTATTAAATATATAAAATAGATGTTTCCAAAAATATCGGTTCGCGAGGATGCGACACGTGGCCAAAAGGGTTTGGTTTTAAGTAATATATAGATTAGTATATGAATGGTACGTATATCTGCAGCATTAATATATAGCAGGTCATGCATGCACATCAGTACAATTGTTTTGTCATTGAACATTTGAAATCAGTCAATTAATGATACTCCCTCCGTCCAATATATTTTCTATCTCATAATAGATGGATTTTTATACTCCGTATTTTCTAGATGGAATATTTTAATGATTTTTATTAATTTATATATTGTTGACTTTTTAAAAAAATTTAATTGGTTAAAATGTGTAAGTGAGTATTAAAAAATAATAAAATTTATAAAAGATATTGTAGTAAAAGTGAAATGTATTATAAGATCGAGGTAGTATTAATATATAATATAATATAATTAATAAACAATTTGACAAATTGCTGGTTGAATTTGAGTTTGGGTCCTATTCGAAACTTATCTTTAACCAGCATATATCACATTCCATAGGAGCCAATTTAATACAGCAATTAGTAAATGAAGATCGTTACATGTCACTCCTCATAAACACATTAATGCAATCTCGATTCGGTTTAGAGAAGGAGGTCGGGGCCGGAAAACTGGATTTTGATTTTGCATATGTTAGGTGTGGATTAGTGTAGTTGATCAGTGAAAAACTTAACATGGGTATTGGGTGCATCACATCTAATGCTGGAAATCTGTCTATTTTTTATGCGGGCTCTAACCTTGCAGCAACACCAAACAAACGGTGGGAATTTTCAAGCAAAAAGAAGTGAAGAAACAGTGACAGATAGGGGCAAACAACACCTGCAATTATGATATAGGAAGTGTTAATGTGAAGGAGTAGGGTGTTACTCGAGCCGAACGAGCCGAGCTTGGCATGTTCAAGCTTGTTCATTTGTTAAACGAGTTCGAGCCGAGCCGAACTTTTTTTTTTGTTCAAGCTCGGCTTGTTTTAGTAAAATGAACGAGTTCGAGCCGAGCTTTTCTCGAGCTTTAAGTAGTTTTACTTGGTCATAACATATTAATTTAAAGAAAATTTTAGAAATTTCATATTATTCGAGCCTAAATCGAACGAGCCGAGCTTAAAATCATGTTCAGGCTCGGCTTGTATAAGTAAGTGAACGAGCTCGAGTCGAGCTTTTTTCGAGCCGAGCTCAAGTTGTTCAGCTCATATAACAGCCCTATGCAGGAGGGAAAATGTGACAGCAAGTCAGCAACTATGAGCCTTGCAATTGAGTACAGATTCATTCAAGCACAGATGTATGCATTGAAGATTGTTAACTAGGCTACTACTCCCTCCGATCCAAAAATATTGTCGTTTGACTTTTTAACACGTATTTTAAGAAGTTAAAAACTATATAAAATATCAACTTTTTTTAAATTATTTTTTTACAACTTAATATTTGTTGGTAATAAGTATTAGATTATAAAATAATAATAAGGGCAAATTGCATAAAATAGCAAGAACTTTAGGGGTGGTTGCACTCAGTGGCACGAACTTAAAAAAATACAAAAATAATCACCAACTTTGGTGTTTAGTTGCGGTTAGTGGCACGTATACCCCCTATCTCGCTAATGTGGACTAGTGGGGGTGCCTACATGGAATTTTTTTAATTAAAATGACATATAGCGAGATATAAATTAATGAGAATGCTTATATGGTTTTTTTAAAAATTAAAAGACATAAAATATGTGCCAAAATTATGAAACTAGCTAGGTTCTAATTTTATTTTTTATTTCATGTAATTCCAAATCAAAGATAATTGTGACAAATATAACATTTGCAAATTAAAATTTGGTACTAGTTATTTTAATTTGCAAATGCTATATTTGTCACAATTATCTTTGATTTGAAATTACATAAAATAACGAATAGAATTGAAACCTTGCTAGTTTCATAATTTGGGCACATCTTTTATGTCTTATAATTTTTTTTTAAAAAAAATATTCATGTAAGAATTCCCACTAATTCATATCTCACTATATGTCTTTTTAATTAAAAAAATTCTCATTAATTCATATCTCACAATTATCTTTGATTTGGAATTACATGAAATAAAAAATAAAATTGGAACCTTGCTAGTTTGATAATTTTGGCACATATTTTATGTCTTTTAATTTAAAAAAAAACCATATAAGCATTCTCATTAATTCATATATCGCTATATGTCTTTTTAATTAAAAAAATTCCATGTAAGCACCCCACTAGTCCACATTAGCGAGATAGGGGTATACGTGCCACTGACCGCAACTAAACACCAAAGTTGATAATTATTTTTGTATTTTTTTAAGCTCGTGTCACTGAGTGCAACCACCCCTAAAGTTCGTGCTATTTTATGCAATTTGGACAAATTGCAAAAAATAACACGAACTTTAGGAGTGGTTGCGTTAGGTGGCACCAACTTTCAAAATTTCTATAATAATCACCAACTTTGAAGGGTGGTTGTGGTTAGCAGCACAACCAAAAGCATACCCCTTATTAACATTTTATTTACAAAAAAAAAAAAATCACATTTTTCCATTGTTTTTACCCACTCACAATTCTCTTCTTAAAAAAAAAAACAATTTTCATGTTTATAAACTCAATTTCAATTTTTTAAAAAACATCATTTTAAAAAAATATAATTGTGATATTAATTGGTATCTTTTTAAGACACTCATTTTTTATTTTAAAGACATTACTTATTATTTAATTTTTTGAACAAAACTAAGTTTATGGAGAAAATAAAATTAGTTCTTTTTTTAACCGGGTGTAAATAATAAGTGTATTCTTTTAAGAATAAAGGGAAAAAGTAGTGTTTTATAAAATAAATTATATTTTTTAAAATAAAAATTGAAAATGGATTATTTTTAAAAATGAAATATGGGCATTTTTTTAAAAAATTAAAAATTGGATGATTTTTTTGTTTCTACAAAGAATGTTAATGAGAGGTGATATTTCAAAAAAAAAAATATAGATGTGCCACTTATTGCAACCAGAACCAAAGTTGGTGATTATTTTTAAAATTTTGAAAGTTCATGCCATTAAACGCAACAACACCTAAAGTTCATGCTATTTTTCACAATTTTCCCTTTTAAAAATGAAAGAAAAATTATACTCCAACTTAGATAAAATTAAAATAAAATGAGGATTTCATACCCTCCATCGGGGATCCCAACAGGGACGGGGACGGGGCAGGGATCGGGGTGGGGACTATTGTCCCCGTCCCCGCGCGGGGAATTAGTTTGGCCCCCATCACTATCCCCGTCCCCATTTAATTTCCCCATCCCCGTTCCCGCGACGGGGATTCCCTGCGGGGATCGGGGAGTTTCCGCCCCATTGTCATCTCTCATTGTTTCTCAGCTTATGGATTAGTTTTGTAGATGCTGCACAAAATGATTGATTGATCCTATTCTCTTGTTCGTTTTTTTCATCATCCTCGTCTCACATTCTACACCCCCTATTAAAAAAAACAAGCCTTTTAACTTTTTAACACATATTTTGAGGGTTTAATTTAGTAATTGTCCAAATAATGGACATATTTAAGTAATTTCTATTGTTTCAAACAAATTCAGTAACATAAGGGTTAGAGACAAGATGGGAAAAAGGCTATTCACAAAACCATTTATACAAAATTGCACATAAGTCATTTTTCCATTCTAAAAAAAAATTACAGATCTGCCCGATAAGAAAATTAAAAACTAACGCTCATACGTTGCTTCACTTGGACGAGCCACACACGGTAGAGCGAAATCAATCATACATTGTTCATTGTGGTAGATTTGTTAGGGATCTCATCAGATCTATCAAATTGAAGGTAAGAAGCTCCATTCACAATTGATTTTAATTGTTTTTTTGAACAAATTGTATGTTTTAGGGTTTGAAATTGATGAAATACATTGGATGTCTTGTGTGTTTTGTTTGATTGTTGTTGATTTGGGTGTTGTTTGAGTTGAATTATGAGCAGCAATTGTAACGAAAATTAAAGAAATTGCTCGTTTTGTTGCTATTGGGGTTGGTTATTTTGATCATTTTTCATGGTTTATTGTTAGGCATAGGGCTCGTGTAGATTTAACGAGGTGATGATTTATGTCCGGCTACTGTCTCCGAGCCTCATGTGTACCCTCAACAATTTTTGCCGAGGTTCCTTCTTACCCTCAACAACTTTTGTCGAGCCTCCCTTTGTACCCTCGATAACTTTTGCCGAGGTCCTTTATTTAGCTCGTCCTCTCTGAGGTTCAACAGATTTTTCAAACGACGACCACAAATAACCGTTGAATGTCAATCGATAATCATCCAAATTGACCGACATACGAAAATGAGTGTCGATCAATTTGCTCCTTGATAAATTTCATCGATTTTAGCGAGCACAACAATTCATTCGACAGATTTAGATTTTTTCCATTTGCTCTGATTTGTAGATGAGAGTTTTGAACATTTTTACAATTTGTTTGAAAAAAATGAAAATGACTTGCGTGAAATTACTTAAAATTGTTTTAACAATAAGCGTTTTGGAATCTTGTCTAAAACCCTACTCTTTAAATATACCTATTTGTCACAAACCACCCTTTAAATTGATATTTTCACGAAACAACCATTTAAATAACTTTCGTCACCAACCAACCAACCAACTCGAAATCATTCTATTCGAATCTAGATTAAATTTGATAAATTATAATTTTATCGTTATTTTATATTATATTCTAATGAATTTTAACATTGAGAATTTGTTTTTTCAAAAGACGCATACTAGGGGTACGTGATTGATTTTTCCTTGAATTGATAAATAAAGAGCGGTCATTCCGGGGTTCGAACCGGGGACCTATGACTATTATCCACAAGTCCTTTCCGGTGAGACATTCCGGAATGGTTACGTGATTGATTTTTCCCCCTTCATATAACTTACCCAAATTAATAAAATAAATTGTTCGGTGCACTAATCGTCACTGCCAAAAAGTTTATAATTATTGTAATTTTCAGGGGTTCAAATGCGGTTGCTGACAGGATTGCGCGCCTGGCTTACTGTATCCTTGCCAATTGATAGATTGGCTACTGATTTCAGAACTTTGAGTTCTCGTCCGTTCAAACGCGCTAAGAAAAAAGTCTGATCGTCAACGACTTTCTTAATTTTTATCCTGCTTCTAAAAAAAAATGTAATTTTAATTATTCAATAGTCTGTGTCACAAATTGTTGCTCAATGACATTTCGTTCTAAATTATTCACAATCTTTTTGATAATGGTGCAGTCATTCTCATGGAATAATATATGTACATGCATAATATAGTCTTCGTCTCTCAGGATCGAAAGTGATTGAGATGCATAATACGGTAGTATACTTAATCCATTTACTTTTATTTGTTTTACTAGGTGGTCACAAATCTCGTCCCGTCCCGCATCTTATCCCGATCCCAGTGGGTTAAAAAAAAAAAATTCAATCTCGTCCCGCAAAAATTACAAAGGACG
Organism: Persicaria maculosa; assembly: GCA_963922045.1. NCBI lineage: Eukaryota > Viridiplantae > Streptophyta > Magnoliopsida > Caryophyllales > Polygonaceae > Persicaria > Persicaria maculosa. Next base: position 17,093,466 of record OY998253.1, read on the forward strand.
GGACGCGGAACGGAGAGTTCGCATCCCCCAAATCCCTTCCCGTCCTGCATATATATAATTAAAATTAATAGAAACATTTAAGAATATATTTATATTATACATTATATTTATTTAAACCTAAAATTAAAATTTTAAAATAATAATAAAAGATTAAAAACATAAAATAAATAACAATTTTAATAAAAACTTACCATTGTCTTGCTCAGAAAAGCACTTACTACAGCTTTTATATATGTAAGACTTCAAATTGTAATCGGATTTAATGGGATTAAAAACATGAATATATAGCACCAAGGACTATGCTACTGTATTTCATTATTTTGAGTTTAATTTATAATGGGATTATGTAAGATTTCAATTTCTAATGGGATTGAAACACCAATCTCGTCCTTCAAAAAATACGTGAGACGGGATACAGGATTATCCTAATTCTATCCCGTCCTGTTCCATGTCCACCCCTAATTTTTTCATATATACAAACGACAAATAAAAGTAAATAGTGTGTAAATTAAGATGTGACTAAACACGTACTACATGATAAACAATCACTGGTAATTGAGCTATAATGACAAAAAAATTGATTGCCGTAGTCTACAAGTTGGAAAAAGTGAAGGAGATACGAAATAATAACGGAGGCCTTATCCGGTTATCCCCACCCAATTTTTTTATTTACTCCGTATTTATTTAAGCATTCAAATTACAAGTTGATGACAATTGACAAGATGATCATGAATTCCTCATGATCTTCAATGCGGAAAGAGAAAGAAGATGCAGCGAGCAAGAACAGAGATCGAAGAGCCCAACGATTTCTGTTCTTGAGTATGAATGAATGAGTTGGTTGTTACAAGAGCGAGACTAGCTTATATACAATTAGTTGAGTGAAATGTTATCTAAACCACACACAACTCTTAACAACCTGTATTAACTAATCTCAGCTATACAATCAGCTCAGGTTTAACACAAGACCGGCAAACAAATAAAAATTTATTTCTAACTTTTCAATTCATTTTTTTTTTTTAAAAAAAAAAAAGTAGTTGTCAAGTCGAGGAGGGAGGAGAGTTAGCAACAATGGAGGGATGGAAGAAAGATAAAAAGGCCTTCGTGTGCTCTTTTTAAAAAAATAATAATTTTAAGGCATTTTTTAACCCGATTATTTCTAAAATTGAGCTAAAAAGTGCATTTATAAAAATAAAAACACCATTTTTTAGCCCGACTATAAATAGAACTGAGATTTAAAAAATACTCCCTCAGTCCTAAAATACATAGTCTTTTAGGTCTTAAAATTTTGTCAAAAATACATGAGTTTTTAGGGTTATAGGGTAATAATTACCCCTAAAAAGTACAATAATAATTAAAATTAAAGAATTTCCATCTCTATAAAAATAATGAGATTTAAATATAAATAGGTTTTCTTAATCAACGTACAAAAGTCTAAAAGACCATATATTTTTGAACGGATGGAGTATAATTTCTCAAAAGTTAAAAACCTAATCACTACGATCAAACCATATATATGGTCGTGGTGACCATTATTTATTTGATTGTAATGACCAACTACTATATAGTCATTGTAACTAATTGATTTCGTGATCGTTGCCTAGTTGGGATGTAAATATCTTGCGATGTAAATATCACCGAAATAAAAAATTTAAGCACACCATTCAAACGGAAAAAATACTTAACATGACATGACCCGTGGACCCGTCGAATTTGCCCGTGTACCCGGTCAACCCGAGACGAATTTTCCCTCCAAAAAAAAAAAGTAAAATGCGATATTTACGAAGTCACTTTCTAAATTGTTCGAATAGCAGGAGAGCTCCTCCCATGGCGACGTTGGTTAAGCCTCCAGAGCTCCTCACTGTTGACGATGACAGTCGCTACTCCTGTCAACGTCAACGACGCTTTTCCAAGGCCCCTCCAGAAATAAATTTCATTTGAAATTTCAAAGGAAGACAAAGAATAAAATGGAATCGGTTCTATGTCTGAATTTCACCGTTCCAGTGCGTTATCTTTGTTTTCCTCTTCTTCTACTGTCTTATCCCCAATTTCTCGCCACCTTGTTTGGCTATAGGTTTCGCTGTTTGATTATCGGAAATCAATTTGGTGGTTCCGGTACGGATGGGGCGGAGTACTTCGACTTCTGGTGTTGTGTTGCTCCTCTTCCTCTCGGCGCTTTGCTTCGCTTCCGTTGTCCAATCGCAGATAACTCACCCCGACGAAGGTAAATCTGGACTATTTTTGCTATTTTGTTCCAAGTTGTGTCTGAATATTGGCGACTGCAGTTGGTTAATTACTGTTTTAGAGCTTGATTCCGAACATAAACTGCATCACAATCAATTTCAAGCAAGAATTCGTATGCATTTGGCACTTAACTGTTATGTAATCACAAGGTAGGCATATTTGAATTTTATGGAACATGTTTGACATTTGAGTTGATTTTGTTACCAAGTTTCTATTTCAAACCTGCAGTCAAGGTACTAAGGGCTGTTAAACTGAGTTTAAATGATCCAAAGAATTTCTTGAGCAACTGGAATCGTGGAGACCCGTGCAATTCCAGTTGGACTGGTGTTGTTTGTTACGATCACCCACGTAATGATGGCTACCTGCACCTCTGGAAACTGTAAGTTAGTACAGTTTTTCTCTCTTTTGTGTAAGCAACGCCCACATCTGCTGAAACAGATGTTGGATTTGGGGTTGCTCAAATATAATAATAGAACTAGAAAAGTCCTTGTACCAAGTCTAAAGCAACCGATTCCATATTCTGATTAAGAATTGCTCTTCAGTTTGCATCCAATTGTCTCAAACAGATCTTCCTCTTTGTAGGCAACTGATGAACATGAATCTCTCAGGAACATTATCACCAGAACTTGGAAAATTGTCTCAATTGAGCATATTGTAAGCTGAACCACTTCTCTTTTTGTACACATTGTTTACATTCAATTTGTGTTGTTTCTTTTATTCGGGTTTACAGTATGCATGGAGACATCTTTCATTTGCTCATCTCCCTTCTCCTTTTGTCTGCGTTATGTAGGAACTTTATGTGGAACAACCTAGGAGGGAGTATACCAGAGGAGATAGGCAACCTCAAAAATCTCACGTACCTGTAAGTTTCTAATATCCACTGTCTGGTTTTGCTTTTCCTATGCTGCAACTTAGTATAGTCCATCAATGCATGAATTCTTTTGCAAACACATTCTCCTTGCACTGGATGTTGGTTCATGGTGTTATTATTCATAATTGTATTAAGATACTGCAATGTGCGATGGGTTGGCAAACACATTCTCCTTGCACTGGATGTTGGGTCATAAATATGGTTATGGCAATGGGTTGGTGTTCATGGATCTTCATTTACTTTTTTACATAAATGTTATAACCTTTTGTACTTTTTAGTCTTTTTATTGCTGAATACTGGGTTATGGCAATTATGAATACTGGGTTGTTTTTGTTGTTGTTGTAGTCTTTTTATTGCTGAAAAGTATTCCTTTCATTTGATTTTTTTTATCATCATCTTTTCGCCTTTCAGGTTTTTGTGTGGAAACCACTTGACTGGACCCTTGCCAGACAGTCTTGGCAATCTAGCACAACTGATGAGATTGCATGTTGATGTAAACAACATATCAGGACCACTGCCAAAATCACTTGCAAACTTGGACAAATTATCGCACTTGTAAGGGCTCCCTTGAGCTCACATGGTTTCCTTTTGTTATTATTGCATCAGTGACCTTTCTCTTCCTTTTCAGGCATCTTAACAACAATTCTATTAGCGGTGAAATCCCTCGTGAGCTGTCTAGATTACCAAGCCTCCTTCACTTGTAAGTTGGCTATTGGGTTCAGACTTCTAAGCCATTTATGCATGACATCATTGAAATGCAATTTCAGTTCTGCTTTCGATATTAACATTGATTATAATCTGCTCCAGCGGTCTTGACAATAATAACTTGTCAGGATCCCTTCCGGCAGAGTTGTCCAAGATGCCAAATGTGGTACTCTTGTATGTTCTTTCCTCACCATTTAACTACATATTTTGTTTAATTCATTCTTGGAAGTGAAAATTTTCCTTTCTCATTCTGTGCAGTTCCTGTTAAATGAGCACCATGCTGTGTTTGTTATGGCTACTAGATTTTTAGCTCTTTTTCAAACTTTTCTTTTTTAATTTTATTTTTTAAAGCCCTGTTATTGTTTATTCAATTGGAGGGGATAAGGATATCATATGTGGAAAAATAACCAAAATGAATACTCCATAATTATTATATCATGCTGAAGAGAATCGATCCAAAACACCAGAATGCATAAACAGAAACTTAAGCAATGATAATGAACAAGTTTACAACTCAGCAAAACCAAAGCAAAAGTAGAATGTAGAGATTGTAGCGACGATTAGCCTCAACGAGGACACCAGCCACCAAGGTCAAAACCTAGAGGGCAAAGAGGCTACAAATCTCTCTCAACACAATGTCACTGAGTGTATTTGGATGGAAGGGAGCTCGATCTACGCTCACAAAGGCCGGAAAGGGATGAAACCCTAGAATCGCCTCAGGAGACAAGAACAAAGCTACAGTAAGCAACAACCCTCTCAACTCTCGGATTAGGGTTTTGCAAACCCTTATAAAGAGAGTGCTTAAGCTGAACGACGTCGTTGCCAGAGCTCAGCAAGAGAAGCTGGAGACATCCGTATGGGCTTCAAGCCCAATGGATAGCTGAGATCAGTTTTGGGCCGGTTTGGCCCAAAACCAATACAATCAGCCTTACAAGTTAAACATCCAATGTACACTTAGAATTACACATAGGTTAAAAGAGATGAGCTTAACAATTTACCCTCCTAATTCTGAGTTTACGCATATCGTAAATCTTCCTTGTTGAGGTGTGGACTGGATTTACACCTTTGTCTATCATCGGCTATTTCATACCCCTCTCAGCATCAGTTGGACTTGATCACGTGCAGGAACTCCCTACAAAAGAGAAACTTATCAGTGGTCACAATCTTAGTGCCAAAGTCTGCAGGATTAAGTTTTCCATCAATCTTCTTAACAATAAGAAGATTTTTGGATACCAACACACGTATGAAGTGGTAACGAACATCAATGTGCTTAGTCCTTTCATGATAGACAGAATCTTTGCACAGATAAAGGGCACTCTGGCTATCTGTATGCAATACGGATTTATAGTTCTTTCTATCCACCTCTTTCATAATATTTTGGAGCCAGATTGCTTCCTTGGAGGCTTCAGTAGCAGCTATGTACTCTGCTTCGATTGAAGACAGAGCAACAATGGGCTGCAGCTGAGCCTTCCAAGAAATACAATTCCCACACCAAGTATAGAAGAAAGAGGTGGTAGATTTCCTGTTATCCTTATTGCCAGCATAGTCAGAGTCCAGAAAGCCAAACAACTCAGAGGGTGAAGTATGCAAACCGTATACCAAACCAATGTCAAGGGTACCATCAATGTATCTCAGGAGATATTTCATGGCAACCCAATGTTTCTCTGCAGGGTTAGACATATACCTGCTCAACACACTTACTGCAAAAGCAAGGTCAGGCCTAGTACAAATCATAGCATACATAATTGACCCAACAGCTGCATCATAAGGAACAGATTTCATATAGTCTTCCTCCTCCTTCCCAAGAGGCATCCTGGTCTTTGTAAGATCCAGGTGCCCTCCTAAAGGCATAGGAGCAGGCTTGACATTAGAAACCTTGAACCTGTTAAGGACTTTCACAAGGTAGTCCTTTTGAGACAAAAATATCTGACGTTTGGATCTATCTCTAGAAATCTTTATGCCAAGAATTTTCTGAGCAGGGCCCAAATCTTTCATGTCAAAAGATTTCTTGAGAGATTCCTTGACATCAAGTACCTTTGCTCTAGACTTACATATAATGAGAATATCATCAACATACAGCAAGACATATAAGGGAGATTCAGTTTTCACATGCATGAAATATAAACATGGATCATAACTACTCATTCTAAAGCCAAGTTTAAACATGCAATTATCAAATTTCTTATTCCACTGCCTAGGAGATTGCTTCAAGCCATACAAAGATTTTTTCAATAAGCAAACATGATTAGGTTTAGAGTGATCTTCAAAACCCTTGGGTTGTCTCATATAAATAATCTCATCAAGCTCACCATGCAAAAAGGCAGTCTTAACATCCATTTGATCAATTTCATAGTCATAAACAGCAGCAATAGCAAGTAGAAGTCTCAGAGTTTTATATTTCACAACAGGAGCAAAAACATCATTGTAATCAATCCCTTCTTTTTGTGTGAATCCTTTGGCTACCAACCTAGCCTTGTAGGTAGGTTGGCCACCAGGTTCCACACAATTTTTGAGTTTATAAACCCATTTACAGCCAACCAACCTAGCATTTTTAGGCTTTGGAACCAGTTTCCAGGTTTTATTGGATGTCATGGAATTTATTTCCTCTTTCATAGCAAGCAACCACTTATCAGAATGTTTACATTTAACAGCATGTTCAAATAATTCAGGGGTATAAGCATCAACAACCTCTGCAATCACAAAAGCAAACTCAATCTCATTAGTGAAATATTTCTTATTTGGAATTTTCACTCTAGGAGATCTATCTCTAGTAAGCTGATAATTAGACAAATCAGGCACCTCATCAAATTCAGAAACATGCTCAGAATCAGAAGCATCATGCTCAGAAGAATCAGAAGAAGAATCAGAAACATCATGCTCAATATCATGCTCAGATTCAGATTCAGACAAGGCATTTTCATAATTAGAGGCATTTTCATAATTATCAGAGTCAGAACTAGAGGAGTCAGAAGGGGTAGAAGTAGAGCTGGAGTTTGAGTTGCTTACCTCCCCACCTGATTGTTGAGGGCTGTCATCAGTACTTGAAGGAGCAATATGTTGCTCAACATTACCATGATAAGTAGAGCTGCTGCCAATGGGGATATTGATATCAAATTCATCATCCAAACTTGCTTCTTGAGCATTTGAATCATAAAACTGAACACCTGCATTCTCAGAATCAATGTTAGAAACCTTTCTGAAATGAAATTCAGTTTCAATGAAAATGACATCTCTGCTAAGAATTACTTTTTACCCTCCTGGTTGGAGAACAAGTAACTTATAGCCTTTGACCCCCTCTGGATAGCCAATCATAACACATTTAAGAGACCTTGGTTGCAACTTACCAGTGTTATGATGAACAAAGGCAGTGCATCCAAAAGGTCTCAAATATGCTATGTTAGGCTTGGTTCCACTCCACAATTCCTGTGGAGTTTTGAAACCAATAGCAGAAGAAGGGGATCTGTTAATTAGGTAGGCTGCAGTGGTAACTGCCTCCCCCCACAATGAAGGTTTCAGACCAGAGCTAATGAGAAGGCACCTTGCCTTTTCAAGCAAGGTCCTATTCATTCTCTCTGCTGTACCATTCTGCTGTGGATTACCTGGAACTGTGAGATGCCTTTTAATACCATGTGAATGACAGAAACCATCAAAATCTTTATTGCAAAACTCAAGACCATTATCAGTTCTTAGACATTTAAGTTTAAAGGTGGTGTGACCCTCAACTTTTGTTTTCCAAAGTTTAAAAGCATCAAAAGTGTCACTCTTAGCCCTAAGAATGTGCACCCAAACCTTCCTGGAATGATGGTCAATAAGTGAAAGGAAATACTTCTTTCCACCTATTGTATCCACCTGGGCAGGTCCCCATAGGTCTACGTGTACATAGTCTAAGGGCTTGAGAGCAACAAATTTTGAGCTACCAAACACAGATTTAGCATGCTTACCAAACATACAGTTCTCACATTGTTTGAGTTCAGAGGGTTTACCTTCAAACATACCTTGTCTGAACAAATGATTGAGCCCTTTGTTGCCAATATGACCAAGTCTAGAGTGCCACAACATAATTTTATGCAAATTCATAGAAGCAGAGCACTCAGCAGACAAAGATGAAGCACAAAGAACAGGGTTTCCAATAACATGATATAAGCCACCTTTCTTAATACCTTTAATGAGAATTTTACCATTCATTGAAACAGTTTTAATTCCATTTTTAGTATTAACATCACAGTTCAAGTCATCAAACACAGAAACAGATAACAGATTCCTCTTCAAGTCAGGTACCCACCTGACCTGTTGAAGGGTTCTAACAACACCATCATGCATTTTAAAGGGAACATTGCCTATGCCTTTAATTTTAAGAACAGATAAATCACCAAGTCTAACCTCACCTTTAGCAGACTCATCAAGATAATCAAAAACATGCTTATCAGGTAACATGCATAGTACAACCAGAGTCCAGAAGCCAGGTATCAAAGGGACTATCACAAGCAACCATAAGCAATTCAGAAGAATAAAACACAGAGGAATCAAGCACAGCAGTTGTACCATTTTTAGATTTCTTTTCCTCATCATCTCTTTTCTTATAGCAATCAGAAATGACATGGTTGTTCTTTTTGCAATAAGTACAATGCTTCTTACCAGGTTCAGGAGCCTTATCCTTATCCTTTTTCTTATTCCTCTTTCTATTCTTAGAGTTTCCCTTAGTAAAAAGCACATCAGTTTTAGAACCAGATTTATCAGATTTATCACCTTTCACTTTGAACACTTTGATGACCTCATTTTTTTGAGCAATAGCCTCAACAATTCTTTTCTTAGTCAAAGACTCATTGCTAAACTGCATAACATCCTTAAAAGTATCAAACTGAGATGGCAAAGCATTAAGTAGAATAACAGCTTGGTGAGTATCATCAATTTTATCATCACAACGTTCAAGCTCTTGTGTCATTCTAAGAAATCTATCCAGATTATCATCCAAAGACACAGAAGCATCCATTTTAAAATTGAAAATACGACACAGCAAAGATATTCTACTAGACAGAGTTTTAACCTGATAAAGATCTTTCAAAGCTTTCCACAAAGAAACAGAAGTATCACAAGTTACTACCTGTCTGGCTACCTCATCTGAAATACGAATCATGATCTCACTGTGTGCAATGAGATCAAGTTCTTTCTTAGCCTCATTGGACATTTCAGCAGGAAGCTCATTAGCAACTGCTTTCCGACACTTCTCCTTTATCAGGATAGCTTTCATCTTCACTTGCCACATGGCAAAGTCAGTAGTGCCATCAAATGGTTTAATGCGATAGGAGTTATCAGACATAATGAATCAAAGTTCCTGCAATAAGTGAAAGAAGGGACAAAATCAGTAAAAGTTGGAGAGAGTTGAGCACTCAAACCCTACAGCTATCAAGCTAAGAGTTTGAATCTCGTAAAGTGCTAGCGGAAGCAAAAGTAAGAGCTTTCAAGGAGAGTTCTGAAGAGTATAATCTTCTAAACTCAAATATTTCCGAAGGTTTTTGTTCAAATCTGAAATGGCTTATCAGATTGAGATTTCCGACGGAATAAGTCCTCAAAACCCTAGATCTGGAGTTCCTTTCAGAAGAGCTTGCTAGATCTTTGAGATCCAGAGCCTTAAGGAGAGCTAGCTCCAGGAACTTCAACAGAATCAGAGACGAGCGACAAGGGTATGTCCACTAAAAAACTCAGATCTGGAGTTTCTATCAGAAGAGCTCAAAGATCTTGAAAGATCTCGAGCCTCAAGGAGTGCAAGCTCCAGAAACTTCAACAGATATAGAGATTTGGGACAAGTGACGCTTTATCTTCGTAGATCTGGAGCTTAGAAGGATGAAGAACCCTCTAAGCTTCAACAGAAAATCGAAGAAAATATCAGATCTGGAGCCTAAGAGACACAAGAACTCAAAAGCTTCAACAAATCCGATTTTTAAAAACGAGAAAACCCCTTAAAACCTGAAAGCTCTGATACCAATTTGAAGAGAATCGATCCAAAACACCAGAATGCATAAACAGAAACTTAAGCAATGATAATGAACAAGTTTACAACTCAGCAAAACCAAAGCAAAAGTAGAACGTAGAGATTGTAGCGACGATTAGCCTCAACGAGGACACCAGCCACCAAGGTCAAAACCTAGAGGGCAAAGAGGCTACAAATCTCTCTCAACACAATGTCACTGAGTGTATTTGGATGGAAGGGAGCTCGATCTACGCTCACAAAGGCCGGAAAGGGATGAAACCCTAGAATCGCCTCAGGAGACAAGAACAAAGCTACAGTAAGCAACAACCCTCTCAACTCTCGGATTAGGGTTTTGCAAACCCTTATAAAGAGAGCGCTTAAGCTGAACGACGTCGTTGCCAGAGCTCAGCAAGAGAAGCTGGAGACATCCGTATGGGCTTCAAGCCCAATGGATAGCTGAGATCAGTTTTGGGCCGGTTTGGCCCAAAACCAATACAATCAGCCTTACAAGTTAAACATCCAATGTACACTTAGAATTACACATAGGTTAAAAGAGATGAGCCTAACACATGCAATGATATTATCCATAGAAAATGACCATGAAACGTTAAGTTATTTTGAATACGAAAGCTTTTATGTGTGGCAAGCTATGTAATATTATATTATATCCTATTGTAATTTCTAATAACTTGGATATATCATATACGTGGTAATGTATCGTATTGTAATTTCTAATATCTTGGATAATCTTTTCCTTCCCATTATAATATTTCAATTTTTTCTTCATTTACTAATTTCAGTGGGAGTGAGATTCCTACGAGTTATGGGACCATGACTACTTTGGTCAAGCTGTACGTGTTCATTTCTTAGTCTATTTCCAGTAGAATCCATGGTGCCATATAGAGGGTTGTACAAGTTGATGATTGCAAAGCATCCTCTATTGCCGCATCAATCTTTGCTCCTTTCCCTTTTCCTGAAATTTGAATGCGTATTTAGAACATTAAAGCAATAGTGCGATAGTCAAGCTTTGCTTCTCATCAAGAAATTACATGCACCTCTATTTGTGAAGTTGATTATGTTTTCGGAATGTTGTAGCGTTTTCCCACCTAATGTTTCATCTTTATCAGGAGTCTTAGGAACTGTAGCTTGCAAGGATCAGTTCCTGATTTCAGTGGTTTAACCAACCTTTCTTATATGTAAGTCCATGGTTGTTAGTGCTTTGGCTGCTTACAACTTATATTGTTTCTATTTTTCATTTTTCGGTTCTCTCTTGCAGTCATTATTTTTACTGTGTTTGAGATTTCTGATAGTAACGATTTCTTCTTTACACTCGCATTACCAGAGACCTTAGTCTAAACCAGCTCAATGGACCTATACCTTCAGAGAAACTAGCTGATAGTATGACTACAATGTAAGACTTTTGCCCCCAACCTTATAATATTTTATACCTTAAACTAAATTTCACTGTGGTCTTCTATGGGCTTTTTCTATTTGCAGAATTTTATCACGCAATTATCTTAATGGGACTATTCCTGCGAGCTTTTCAAGTCTTCCTCGTCTTCAGAAACTGTAAGCATGTGTAGTTTATGTCTATCCAGCTGTTGGTTATCTTCATTGGTATAATTTAGTTGTCACATTGAATATCCTTCTTTATGCTCTAGGGCACTTGATGGTAACTTATTGAGTGGTTCTGTTCCGTCTTCTCTTTGGCAAAGCAGAAGATTAAATGCTCGTGAAAAGCTTACTCTGTAAGACAAGCACAGCTTACTCCAATTAGCATATATATTCTTAAACATGCACGTTAGTTACCAAACCCCTAGTGTTCAGATTTGAGCAGGACATTAGGTCAGAGGTTATTGTGAGGAATTTCTCTTCCTAAACAATGTGCCTATTTACAATGGTTGCAGGGATTTGCGGAACAATAAGCTCATAAAAATTGTTGATAGTTCTAGTGTACCGGCAAATGTTACTCTACTGTATAGCTCTAAACTTTATTATATTTCCATTGATATCAATTCAATTTGTACTGTTATACAATGTTGTTTGTTCATGAATACATATTTTTTCCCATAACCAGGCTTGAAGGGAATCTACTATGCTCAACCGAAAGCAATGCTGAACTATACTGTGGATCTCTGACTCCAGATGATAACAATACACATACGATTCAGAGAAATGATACATATGTTTTCTCGTCTTCAATCTGTCCTCCCTCATATGAATGTCCTACAACTTTAGTCAGTTCAGCATCGTCTTGCTACTGTGCTGCACCGTTAATCTTCGATTTCCGGCTAGAAAGTCCTGGGTTTTATGATTTCATACCATACCAGAATGATTTTGAGAAGTTCGTGGCCCTTGGTCTTAGTTTGAATGTAAACCAACTGAATGTTAGCTCCATAGTTTGGCAAGAAGGTCCTCGGTTGAAAATGGTCTTGAAGCTCTTTCCTGCTTATGAGAAATTTACCTTCAATATGAGTGAGGTTCAACGACTTTGGGCAGTGTTTACTGAATGGAAGTTTGGGCGTAATGATTTATTTGGACCTTATGAGCTACTTGAATTCATTATTTCGGATCCTTACAAGGCAGGCATGTAAACAATTCTACTTCTCTGTTCTCATTGCAACTATGTGAATCAAGCCTCATTTTTATATAGCACCTCTTCCCCAAATTGGATAAGGGCTATATTTTCCTACAAAAGGTTGCATAAAAGTCTACATACTTTATATTGCGGCTATCAATCTCAATACTTTACTAGACTGTACAATGCATCTAATTCCTAACACTTTACCCTGCACTAATTCTTCATGTTTTCTTTTTCTTTTGCAGATTTTCCCCAATCCACATCACTGTATGGGTTGAGCAAGGGTGCATTCGTTGGCATAATAGTGGGAGCCATATCTGTTGCAGTTATATTATCAGCAAGTGTCACATATCTTGTTATAAAAATGTATTCGAATAAAAAAACTGGTACCTCAAAAAGATATAAATGTGAGCCACCATACACTTTGGAATTGCTTGTCTAGGATTTTACGATTTTCAAACTCTGTGTTGCTCTTTTGTTATGAAAACTTATAGTAAATGCCCACACCCCACTGCAAGATTCATCAAACTTAGAATTAGGCTTATGTTTACTGGTGGGATGTTTAAGAGTGCAACTCCTCATCAAGGACTAGTTTTTCCAGTTTATCGCTATATGATTTATGTCTTTCCCGTGTTGCTAGAGAGTTTTTAAGTGTCAGATGACCACATTAATGAATTTTTCTCTCTCTCATAGTGTGCATATATTGATCTGCAGCATTCAGGATCCCTATTGAAGTTGAGGGCTTGAGAAGGTTCACCTACGAGGAGATGGCGCGTGCTACTAGCCAATTTTGCAGCTCTGTTGAAATTGGACAAGGAGGATATGGAAAGGTCTATAAAGGTGTTCTTTCTGATGGTGCAGTAGTGGCCATAAAACGCGCTCAAGAGGGATCAGTACAGGGTGATAAGGAGTTCCTCACAGAAATAAAAATACTGTCTAGGTTGCATCACAGGCACCTTGTCTCTCTTGTTGGATTCTGTGATGACAAAGACGAGCAGGTATTCTGACTCATGAAACTCATATATGAAATAAAGAATAGCTGTTTAACATAGATTTTCTCATCTTCTGAAAGACACAGAAAAGCTCGTGTGCATATTCCAGCTACACTTCCCCAGTACCATTATATTGAGATATGCATCAAATGCTGAATGGTTAGAAGGCATCAGCATATTCTGCTAGTAGTTACACTTTAGACATATTTGATTGTTGATATTTGGCTTCCATACGACCTTGCCAGGTCTACCTTTCTTGATGGATGAGGAAGTCACGAAACGGTTAATAATTGATAGTAATTAAGCTTTATTTCACAAATCAATATTTTTCCCACAATTTGGTCGTCTTTGGCTATTGCAGATGCTGGTCTATGAGTTCATGCCAAATGGAACATTAAGGGATCACCTTTCTGGTACGCATAATGTTAATAATTATGGATATTGTTTGCTTTTGAATTTGACTTGATTGATGACTTCTTTCTTCCTTTGTTTTCTTTATATCTTCTCTCCTAAATACAGGTAAAAATATTGAGATGATAATTTTTTTTTAATAAAAGAGGTTGTCAATCTTTAGTCATACAAACACAGTAACACAAAAAGAGAAAATGTGATACACACGTATGGTTGAGAAACATCAGGAGTAAATTCGCTACTTGAGAATTAAAGTACGGAGTCTTCATAATATCCTCTTTTAAGTATGGCTACATAAATTATGTATGATCCTGGCTTTGCTGTTATCATTTGCCTGCAGCACATCTTTCACTAGTTCTGTGAACTTGTTCTATCTCAGCTAAGTGTAAACAACCTCTAAGCTTTGCTACAAGATTGAGAATAGCCCTTGGATCTGCACGCGGCATTCTCTACCTACATTCTGAAGCTGACCCTCCAATATTCCACCGAGATGTTAAAGCTACCAACATCTTGTTAGACTCTAAATTTAGTGCAAAGGTTGCAGATTTTGGTTTGTCACGGCTGGCACCAGAGCCTGGTATTGATGGGATTGTGCCTACTCACGTGTCTACTGTCGTTAAAGGAACTATGGTATGTTTTCATGTTTCAACTTGGTGCTCTCATCGGTCTAGACATAACAAATCCTCTTCTGCATAGATTCAACATTTTTTTACTTGTTCTTTCAAGATGATTGCATTGTGTAGTTGTTGATCTAGAGATTGCAAGAAATATGATCAAACTAATGTACTTGTTGCAGGGTTATCTTGATCCGCAGTATTTTTTGACTCGTCAGTTCACTGACAAGAGCGATGTTTATAGCCTTGGTGTAGTGTTTCTTGAACTCCTTACAAGCATGCAACCAATTTCATATCGCGGGAACATTGTTGGGGAGGTACACTACACTACACCTCACCTTCTTTTGAATTGGACGCTATATAGATCACTTCCCTGTATTCACTCTCAACTCAACTCGTTTCCAATGCATTTTCCTGCATCAGGTCTACACTGCATACAAATCTGGAAACATCCTCTCGATTGTTGATGACCGGATAGGAACTTACCCTCACAAGCAGGCGGAAAGGTTTGCAACCTTGGCTCTAAGATGTTGTCAGGAGGAGTCCACTGCAAGGCCTTCGATGGCAGAGGTCGTTCGAGAAATTGAGGCCATAATGTTCTTGACACCGGGACGCCAGACCAGTTCAACTATAGACTATTCGTATAGCTATTCGAGCAAGGGCGACTCAACTCCTTCATCATCCTCCGCGATGAAGAATCCTTTCGTGTCTTACGATCTCTCAAGCAGTGACCTGGTTAGTGGAAAATTCTCCGAAATCGGTCCTAGATGAATGAGGTATGGATATTGTGGTCTATCAATCTCCAAGAGTCTGCAGTTTGTTTGTATGATAGATTTGTAAGTTGCTCAGATTTTTGACATGGAATATGCATCTTTTCTTGGTAGTTCTCTCACATGGAATGTATAAAGCAAACGCCTTGTTTTGAGCTCTTTTGATTGACTGCAATGTATAAAGAATCATACAGTTTCCATTTTATTTCTTTCTTATATCAATTGCCTTCATCTTAATTTTGAAATGTTGATAAACGTATTAATTTTTTGAGCTCATAAACATCTTATAAGGTGATTTAAATGAATGGTATCTGCAGAATAAATAATAGCAGATCGTGCATATACATGTTACAATTATTTTCTCAAGAACATGTATTGAGAAATCAAGGGAAAACTAATTAAAATACCCCCACCTTTGGGGGTATGGTAAAAATATATCCTCAACTTTCAAATGTAATTAAAATATCCCGACCTTTGAGGGTAGTGGTAACATATTACCACGAGTTTTCTCATGGGTAAAAAAATGCTGACAAAGCACCCTACGTCGATTTTGTTTTTGATAAGGCATCCTGCGTGAAAGCCTTTTTACAAATTAGTACTAAAATCGGGTTTACTTAAACGATTTCTTTAGAGAAAAAATGCACCGACAACAAAATTAAACCCGGAAAAACGAAATTGATTCAACCAAGCAACTAATCCGGTCAAAATTGTCTCAAATTAACACAACACGACTATTCCTAACACCAAACCGGCAACAAAAAACTAAACCGAAAACAACAGCAACAACAGAGAGGGAAAAAAAACTTATTCAGCTAAGTTCGTGAACGAATCAAAGAGGAAGATGCGAGAGAGACAACTCAAGATAGCCGACCACAAGGGAGGAAGATTGTCATTGAAGAGGAACTATAAGTTGCTTGGAAGATCGGAAGACAGCTCAAGAGGTGATCACGAAAGAAGATAGGAGGGAAGAAAAGGCGTGGTGTATGAAGCCGGTCTAACTCTTTATTTTTTTCCTAAGGAAACCGTTCAAAAAAACCCTTGTAAAAAATCAACGTAGGATGTCTTATCAGAATTTTTGACCAGTGAGAAAACCGGTGGTAATATATTACCACTACTATTAAAGGTCGGGATATTTTTATTACTTTTGAAAGTTGAGGATATATTTTTACCATACCCCCAAAGGTGGGGGTATTTTAATTAGTTTTCCCAGAAATCAATTATCAATTAATTATATTAAATGGCATATAATATAATATTATAAGCAACATATTGTTGGTTGCTTTAGGATCCAAAACTTATCTTTTAACCAGCATAACATGGTGTAGGATCCAATTTAAGATAGGGAATTATTAAATAAATATATAATCATATGTATATTTCATTTGTATAATCAATTAGAAATGAGAAAATTTGCGCCGAAGGCGCAAATTTTCGGTCAAATTAGCCAAATATACACGTTTTTGTAAAATTTACAAAAGTATACACTGGGTTTGAAACACAAACACACACCCCCCCGCCCCCCTCCCGATACCCCCTCAACTGCTCACTCCCTCTCTATCTCTCTCCCGTTTCTCACTCCCTCCATCACGGTTTTCCTCTCTCTAACTGTTCTTCGACGGTTTCCTCCGAGAAGCGACGTTTTCCGGCCGTTTCGTGCTCGTTTTCGTCTGGTATTGAAGGTTATTCAGTATGGCTAGCAGCGCAGGTAAGCGTTTTGTTGATTTTGTATCGTTTCTGTGTGTTAGGGTTTTGTTTATGTCAGATTATGCGTTGTTGAGTTTGTGCGATGGTGCGATTGTTGTCGTTAGGGTTTTTTTGGATGAATGTGTGTTGTTCGTTCTCAATCGTACTAGTATGTGCGTTATTGAGCAGTTACGACCTCTTTCTGTAATGCTGACCTCGATTTTGGCATCTCATTCTATTCTTTTGGAATCCATCTCCATCCTTTTGCATGTCCACTATTTGTCGTCTTTGATTTTTGGCGTGTCCTGGCTGTGGTGTGTGTGTATGTTTGTGTTTGGGTTCATATTTCTGTGGGGCTGACATCTATTTGTCTCTTTGGTTATCTTGTTTTTGTTATGTTGACAGGGACCTCAACTGATCTTGATACTTACAAATGCAAGTTTGATGTGAGTCTATGAAATTTATATAGCAGTTGTTGTCATTGTGTCTGCCTCAAATGCTGACATGTGCTTTTGTATTCAATCTGTATACATTTTTGCAGAAATTGAAGTTTTGTATTCCATACAAAGAACGTTTCCATGCCAGATCTAATCTATACTGTCGTCCTGGAGTTTGTGACATTATTAAACAAGAGTTGCTGCCTTTGCACTATAAGATGTTGAAGGAGAGTTTTCTGGGATGGGTGCTCTCCCAGGGTAACAATATGACTGTTAACTTCCAGTTAATCCACCAAATGATGTTGCGGCAGGTTAAGACGAAGAAGAAGAAGGAACTCTGGTTCAAAGTTGATGGACTTATAGCTCGTTTTTCGTTGGCTGAGTTTCATGTAATGACTGGTCTTCCATGCGAAGACCGTGTCTGCAATCCTCCGAAAGCAGTGACTTTTTCTGATTTTCTTGGGATGGATAGATGCTCCCATGATGATTTGATCAGTTGTTTCCTACAGATGAAGAAGACGTCGAAGAAGAAGCTAATTATAGCGAGGCTGTTGCTCATTGAGATGGTTGTGTGTTATAGGCGGATAGACTATATCACTGAGGAAAATCTATCACTTGCTTGTGATGAGGAGAAGTTTGGACAATATCCATGGGGCAGACAGTCCTATGAATCTCTATTGAAGGCCTTGAAGAAGTCAGCTACGATGGATCGCAAGAAAGCTAGGCCTTCGTATGAGTTGTATGGATATTGGATTGCTTTCCAGGTATTCTGTTTACTTGTTTGATATATCCTTGTAATCAATCCTCACTATGTGTCAGCATTGAAGGTATTCCTTACTACGTGTCAGCATTGCGTGTATTCATTACTTGTGTCAGCATTCACCACTTGTGTAATCATTCCTCACCATGTGTCAGCTTCTTATGCATTGTTATTGTGTTTGCATGACCACTTGTTTTGTTTTTACAGGCCTGGATATTTGAAGCTTTTTCGGCGTTGTCTGATAAGTTTGACTGTAATTTGAGGATGAATGATAGAGATCCTCATTCTTTGCACTGGGTTTGCAAGGTTAGGCATACTTATGATGAAGCTGACGAGCTATTCGATGGTGACTTGGTAAGAGAAACATATCAGTGCTGACACCAACTCTGTCTTCTTATATACATGTGTTTTCTTATTTATATTTTTTTTTATGTGCATGATAGACACCGCTGTTCCCAAACTATGGAGAGTTTGGAAGAACCCCAGGTATGGGTTATATTGATGAAGAGGCTGACCATGTATGTGATGCCATTGGTGAGCCTATGTTTTCTCAACCACCTACTGATCTTCTGTATGATTGTCGGTATATGCGCAAGTATGCATATGAAAACAAGTTTTTACGTAACGATGGTTCAGAGATTGAATCATTTATGTCTTTTGAGTATGGTTTTGTTGGAGGAGAGGAAGAGGAGAGATCTGCTGAGATAGAGAAGCGAACGAACAGGAAACGTGAGGTTGATGAAGGAAATGTTGAGGCCAAATTTGTTGATGTAGAGAAGGGGAAAAAGAGGAAAAATACTGACACAGGAAAGCCTTCTAAGAAGAAGCAGAAAGGTCCATCCACTGAGACCCAGGGGAAGAGAGTTGCTGTGAGGAGAGGGTGTTCTAGTGGACCTCCACGAACTAACCCTCAAGCTGGGAGGAAGGCTGACATAGAAGTTATAAAATCAATCAGGAGGAAGGCTGGGAGGATTAGGAAGAAGGTTGTTGACTTTAACAGTGGTGAGGAATCTAAGAGAGATGTGATTCCTTATGCTGACACAGAGACAACCACAGTGGATGCAGACAGGGTTTCCAAGAAGGGTGGTGCTGACAGGGAGGAGGCTGTTGTACAGGCAGAAAAACAAGACCAAGTTGGATATGCTTGTGATACATCTGACGAGGATAAACCTATTCAGTATATTTTGAAGAAGAGGAAGAAAGCTATGGGAAGTACAGGGAAACGTAGAATGTTGTACAAAAGTAGCAGTTCAAACAAGTCTTCCTCTATTCCCCAAGCCCCTATTGATGCGTGTTTATCTCCCGTTGAAGTTGTGAATGATGCCTGTAGAGTGATTGTACCGTTTGGTGAGGTGCAAGGTGAAGCTCAGGCTGACACAGTAAAGGCTGACCCCAATGATGATCAACTAGATGGCAGCCAAGGTGTTGATGCTGACACTGAGAATGCTGATCCCAATGATGGCAGTCAAGGGTTTGATGACACCAAGGTTGATGCTGACATTGAGAATGCTCTGTTACTTCTGAACAAAGGAATGGATGCTGACACTGAAGATGTTTTTGGTGATGGTCAAGACGTTGACACTAGTGGTGATGAGAAGCTGGAGGTAGGTGCCAACAGAGACACTAGTGATGATGCCAAGGGTGATTGTGGTGACAACCGGAAGGGAGTGTCTGACGAGCATTCAAAAGAGCCAGAGTTGGATGGTGGTGATAAAGATGAAAATGCAAAAGGGCATGGTGTTGCTGGTGAGGCTGACACTAAATCCAACCCAGTTTGGGTACATGATTTAATTAAAAGGATTGAAAAACTTGAAGAGCTGCCGGCACGTGTAGATGATTTAGTAAGAAGGATTGAAAAGCTCGAAGAGCTGCATGCACGTCTAAATGAGTTGGGCTCTCGTGTTGATAGGGCTGTTGAACTTGTCGCAATGGTTACAGACCTGATGGAAAAGTATAATTCACTTGAGAATAGGTTCACATTGCATGAATCTATTGTTACAAGGTCACAGTCATCTATCAACATTGATCAACCAAGTACCAAGATGGTGAGTGATGTTATTGCTGACATGAAGATGGGTGTTATCCTTGAGGATGCTATTGCTGAGCAGGAAGCTGAGTTGGATTCACCCAAAGATTGTAAACAAATGAAGACATCTTCCTGTGGTGATGAGAGAGATGAAGCCCAAAAAATTACAGTTGATGTTGTGGTTCCGGAGTCTATCATTCCTGTCACATTGGTTGAAGGACAGAGGACACTAGAGTCAGATTCAGTTCATTTTGCTGTTGATCTAGGCCGTGATTCTGATTTGATGTCCATGGAGCCGAGAGGCGAAGAGTTTAAGGACAGCTACGATGGAGCTCATGAAGATGCTGACAGGGGACTGCAGAGCACCGGTGAGGATGTAGAAGCTGACATGCTAGTGAAGTCAAGTAGTGAAGAGTGTAAGGATGTTGTACCCCATTAGGTGGCAAGGGTGATGGGGATGAGAAGGCTGATGTTGCAGCAACTCCACCTCCTACCATTGCACCACCAGGGACTATCAACCTGGATACTCCCGAAGGTGATGAAAATGCTGACACGGTTGGATTGCCTGTAGTGAGTGACTGGGTTGCCTACAGCAAGCACCCTAAAGTAGTCGAAGAGATTGAAGCACTCAGGCGATCCAAGCGTATCCCAAAAGCGAGTACTTTTCTGACGAGTCCATATGAGCAGCAAGAAAAGAAAGGGAGGTGGCCCAAGCACAATGCGAAGAAGTCACTTTTAAGTGAAGACGATCATGAGTTTTTGTACAAAACTATGAGGAATAATCGGTATTTTTTTTATCTTTTTACTCGTTATATAATCATTAACTGTCTTGTGCTGACACCTCTACCTCTTATGATTCTGTGTTTAATTCATAATTTTTGCTTGTTTTCAGGGATTTTTCTGTCGTTGTTGCTTCTGGAAGAGTTGATAAATCCTTTTTTAAACCAATTCTTAACAAGGACATGTGGCTGGATTGTTCGGTAAATGATCTGGCAGCAATTATATTTCATATTGTTTGTCTTCTGGTTTTTGTTTATTGATATTTGTTGAGGTATATCTAGTGCTGACAGTAGCTTGTTACTGTGTGTTGTAGCATATTGAAGCAGGGTTGTATTATTTGAGGAAGAGGATCCACGAGGAAGCCGATAAGTATGCAGAGTTCGTTGTCCTTGATTGGGTTTTCTATCAGAACTACCTGCCAGCTAATGCCAAAGCGTACAAAGCAGATTTGCCTGTGTCAGACATAACTGGGAGCTATTTCCTGGGTCTTTTCCCTGACCAGTATGGCAAATCATGGGCGTCTGCAAACAAGATTTACACACCCTTTAACGTCATCAACAAACATTGGGTTGCTTTAGAGATCATAATTGATCAGAAGGTGATCAATGTCTATGACTGCAATGTCTACGCTGATGGCAAGGGTGTACTAGATGCAGAACTCCAGCCTATTGCTTACTGGCTTCCTATACACTTGGAGAAGTGTGGAATATATGAAAACTTTAGCTCCACACCATTTGAGATAAGGAAGGTTCCTGACATGGTCCATGATAAATCTGGATTTGTCCTCTTACCTAACTTTTATATTAATTGCTGACATACATTTACTTTCTATTTATCTGTTATTGACACACCCCTATTTGTCTGTGTTTGTGAGTGTGTGCAGAAGTGCTTGTGGGGTGTTTACAGTGAAAGCAATCGAGGCTGTTGTATTTGGCGGAGATGTCACCACAATCACAAATGAGAAGCTATTCCGCTACAGAGAGCTTATTTGCTCAGACTTGATCAAGGAGTCTTGGAGCTTCATAATTTGAGCAATGCTGACACTATCATTCTGAGTACTTAGTTTAAGTGACATTGTAGTTGGATATGGAGTTGGATATTAACTGTATGTATTTTGTTGACACCATCATTCTGGGTTTGGATATTAACTGTTTCCATTGAACATCGTTCGCGTATATTGAATGTATGTATTTTGTTGTGTTTAACGTACTTATTCGGAATTAAGCATCTGGCTTTTTACATTAGATCGAATTTGATATAGTCCCCAATCACATACAATGTACAAAATCCAATATGACATAAGTAATGCTGAAACAAAGTGCATTGAATCTTTTTGAAAACATATGGGAATGTATCAGTGTCAGCATTGCCCATAATGCTGACATGGGGTTATGTAAACTATGAAAAAAGTAATTTCCAAACAGAACAGGTTTATTGTATGCAATATATATCACTGGGGTGTTTCTAAGTGATTGTATCTTAGAAGTATATGATATAAAGCGAGCCGGTCTTGAGCAATGCTGACACCATCATTTTCTAGAGTACTTCAGTCTTCTCTTTAGCTCACACGCAGGCAACAGTCTCTTAGAGGGAGGTCTTCCTGGTCCCCTCTTAACAACATGAGGGTAACACTTTATAGATCTTATTGCTTCAGGGACGCCTGATTCATCGTCTGTCAGCACTGGGTATATTGTTTCAGCATAAGCTAATTTCCAAGCATCAGTTGTGTAAAATCTGGCAACAAAGTCTGATACATTTGCCTTAATCTTCATGATGGCTGAAAGAGCATGAACACAAGGGATCTTCTCTATATCGAAAAACTTGCAAGTGCATGTTTTTGCTGACAGGTCCACTATTGCATGAGACCCTTGCCCTTTTACTTCAAATTTATATTCATCCAGCCTCTGAACCTTGTATTCTCTAGCTTCATCTTGTAGGTTCCTAATCAAATCAAGTATTGCTGGCATCAACTTGTCCTCATGTTTGGATGCCTTTTCTCTACGCTCTTGGAACCATGCTCCGAGTTTCTCTCTAGCAAAATTCAACAGTGCAACAATAGGATAATTTTTCTTCCCCTTGAAAATGGCATTTATGCTCTCTGCATTATTAGATGTCATCATGTTGTATCTGGTGATTGGTGAATGTGCTCTAGCCCACCTATGTACTCCTGCTGACACTAAATAGGTCGCCATCTTCGGACAACTTTCCTTTATGCGGTCAAAATATTTGTCGAACTCCCCAGTACTATAACTATCTGCTGCTTTCTTGAACCAATTTCCCAAGTATCTTTTCTTGAATGTGCTTCTAATGTTTTGTTCCATGTGCCATCTACAAATGCAGTGATGCGCACTGGGGTAAACCAAGCCAATTGCTCTTGAAATGCTGACATGTCTATCAGACACAAATACTAGATCATTTGACGGAGGAACAACCTTCCTCAGCTGGCGAAGAAACCATTCCCAAGAGCTGTTGTTTTCTGTGTCAGCAATGGCAAATGCAAGCGGGAAAATATTTCTGTTTGCATCTTGCGCTACTGCTCCAAGCAAAGTCCCTTTGTATTTCCCAGTTAAAAATGTTCCATCAATAACAACAACCTGTAAAATAATGATTATAAGTTGTGTGATGATAATGAAATATTCAAAAGTGATCTGTGCTGACACTGATAATTTTATACCTTTTTCAATGCAGGGAAGGCCCGAATGCACTGCCCAAATGATAAAAACAAGTATTTAAACCTGTCATCATTATCTGTTGACATCAATGCAACAGTTCCATCATTTTTCTCCATAATCATGTGACAAAATAATGGCAAGTCAGAAAAATTTGATTCCGGTGTCCCTGTGTCCCTTTCTTGTGCAATTCTTCCTGACCGCCACGCTGTCCAATAACTAATGGGAATTCTTTTTTCGGTCCTCATTTTATCCATTATCTGCTTTGGATTGTAGCCACTGCTGACACTGTAATAATGTATACATTAGAATGAATGATGTGATACTTGAATTGAGTGTTATTTTGATGACATATAGACACTTACATTGGCTGGATTATGCTTGCTACCACTGAGGAAGGTGCTTGCCTGCAATTGCTTATTCTCACATCCCTTGTGCATGTGTGCACACCATTGTATGCTGACATCTCGTAGCAATTATGAGAAACAGTATTTACGTGTAACTTCCATCTGCAGCTAGTATCCACGCAATGCGCCCTAAAATACTTGGGTTTAGATCTCGTTACTCGGTACCCAAATATTTCTGTCACCGATAATATACGTAAAGCATCCTTCATTTCCTTCTTTGATTCAAAGGTTCTCCCAATGTACATTGTGCTGGATGAGGTATTGTTGAAACTACCCATGCTAGAGCTGTCATCCTTGCAATCCTCTATTGTTTTATCTCTACTGCGAATTGAAGAGTGCAGTCTCCTCCAGGTGTCAGCATCACAATCAATGTCATTATCATCCTCCATATCATCATCCATACCATCATACATGTCATCTGACCCCACTGTCTGCATTTGAGTGTCAACAATCATATGATTTTGCTCCCTGTCATACTCAATCAATCCAACTGATTTCCCACTCTCCCTGTCAACTGTGTCAACAATTGCAAGTGTTTGTGCCTGTATGCTGACACACAACTCAACAACATAGTCTACACCATCTAGTGCTGATATATCGAGGAATTCTTTCAAATTAGTGTCACAATCAACTATAAGTGGGGCTTTCAGCTTTTTGCAAAGGTGCAAATGACTAAATTGCAATTCAAGCACACTGTCTACATTGAATCTAGTGCACACCTTTCTCTTCAAGTCTTGTAGTGTGGTTGAATCATATAGCAAAAACACCTTTGATGTTGTATTTCCAACAAATTCCAGGCATGTGTCAGCAAACACCCATGATCCACCAAATACTACTGTAATCACATGAGGTTCCATTTATGATTGACCTATCAATTAATTAGAGACAATATGCAAACAAGCACAATGAGTTAATTCTGATTCCATGTCAGCATGATAGATACTCCCTCCGTTCTTAATTAATTGACGTTATACCGTTTTGCACAAGAATTAATAGAGCATCTGAAATTCAAAGTACCATTGCAATAATTAGGAGAGAGGAGAAGAAATATGGAAGTCTAGGGGTCATAGATGGCTGATCATTAATGCTCTGAGGAGATAATATGCTTTGAAAAGTGTTAATTTAATTGTTACACACTCGGGAGAATAAAAAGTGATGGTGGGAAGAGTGAACATAATTAATTTAAACTTGGGTATTGTCAAAACGACAAATAATTTGAGGAAGGCAAATTTTTGTGAAACGTCAAATATTTAAGAACGGAGGGAGTATAAGTTAGATACAGGCAATATGTATACAAGTACAATGAATTGCATCTGATTCCGTGTCAGCATGATAGAAATAAGTTAGATATATGGCATTTATTTACGAAATCTCAGACAGTGTCAGCATTACACAACGAGGCCAGAAATCAAAACAGATCTATGTAGAACAATTCATACAATTATTTCCTTTCAATTCATTCAAGCACAACATTTTGAATTCATCCAACAGACAAATTTAAGGATCGTGATGTTGACAGATCGAGTATCTATTAACGAAGCAGATCGACGAAGAACTTGAAACTCTATATATTGTTGACGACTTACTCTGATTTGTATCGAAACAGTAACAACCGAAGTCGAAATTACACGATCTACACTATACGAGTTCAGCTATTGGATATAAAACAATATTTACACACGAATTGAAGTTTTTTTCACAGATCTATGAACGACAGATCTACCAACTATACGAATGCTGACATTAAAACCACAATCCAGTAATGCTTTGATATTAGATAGATGTAGTACCGAAAATCAGGAGGAGATCGGCGTTGATCAATACCTACAGCGATCGAAAATCAGATCTCGGTCTATCTCGTGTCAGCGTTGGCGAAAATCAGAAGGAGAGATCGGGGGAGGTCCGCGCGGCTTTGTGTGTAGTATTGTGTATATTTTTGCAAATTTCCCAAAATCTTGTATATTTGACTAATAGCCTTCGTATTTATATATTTGGTAAATCATCCCATTAGAAATTGAGTCTAGGTTTAAGTTATTATGTTGAGGATGACGGGTTAGCTAGGTAGGTATATTAATTACTTTTATGTGTACATATTGACAATTAATATAAGTACTCCGTAGCTAGACTGAATTGCACTTATTGAGTTTAGCATTAATCATAAACTTGCATTATTCCTTATTCTCATCCATGTTTGTTTGTATGGGTTGTCCCTCCGCACACTTGATCAAAAACCGTGTACTTAATTTGATGTGGGGTTTCCCTGGTAATTTGATGAGGACAATTAGTGGGTCACCTTCATTCCTCCATTATATCAAAATCAATAATAATGTAGTAGCAATTATTTTTATTTTTATTTATTATTTGATAGAAAAAGGAATTCAAAGTACCAAAAGGCTAAAAAGATTTGCAACCGTTATATTGATACAATTTGGGATAAATTGTATATAGTTGTCATGTCCTAATAATTTGGGATAAATTTTATAAATTCCACAATATTCAAGTTATTAAAGCTAAAATTTAGTCGAGTCTAAGTTTGAATTGAATTAAAAAAAATATTTATAGTTAACTCGTTTAGAAAAGTAAACAAGTTGGAATCAAGCTTTTTTTTAAAGTTAAATTCAAACTTTTATTTTTTTATAAGGTAATGATTTGGGTGGGGCCAGACTTGCTAGACTACCACTCAAGGGCATCCTTGTGAACGAGGACGCGCAACGCAGGGTAAGCGAGGAGATCCTGCATGGGTGTTGTGTGGATGACTTGCGCGATCCTGTCCGTGGTTGAGTTGACCTCCCGAAAAACATGTCCGAATTGCATCCTTGTGAAATGTTGGAGAATGATTAGGATGTCGGAAATCAGCATCTCGATCTCTCACGGACAACACCACAGACCACGCAGACAATTGATGACAGTCAGATTGTCGCCTTCAATCATAATGTTGTATAGCTGAAGCTCCAGTGTCCTTTTTTTTTGAGTTAAACTCAAACTACTAAACATATATTACCATCCTACGAAGTGCAAATTGAAAATTTTGTTTAGATTTTTTTTTTCCATATTTCCCTCCCTTTTTTTTTGGGGTTAACACAGCATATTTTAGAAAAACATTTCATCTTTTAAATTCCAAAAAAGGGTGTGTACAAATTTTCATCATATGATTAAAATCAAAATTAATTGAAATAAATACATAGAAAAACAGGTTAAAAAAAAACATGAGTACGTGGAAGAAGAAGACACACGGTGGTCAGGAAAAAGGGTGAGCTTATGACAGTGACCGTGAAAATGACGGAAAGTTTAAATGATAAAAATCCCAAATCGCGGCAAAAAAGAGAGAGGAGAGCGTAGTGAATAACGATGCATTTATAAAGGGAAAGAAAAACAAAAAAGGAGAGATTTTAAACAAATCCCACGCGCAAATCGTTAACTCCCAAAGATTCTCGCGTCTCCACTGTCCCAAATTCCTCTCAATCCTCCGCATTTGGAGGGAGTTTTCAATTTATTTCACCGATTTCCCCAATTAGTCTTCCCTAATTCACATTTTGGATTGAGCGCCAATTCCAAATCAAAACCCTAAGCTAGCATACAAGGGGTTACTTGATTCAGAATCAAATCGAATTCATGGCTTGTTTCTACTTTTTTTCACCTTAATTGTGCCAGATCTGCGCATGCTTATTGCGAATTGGCCTAATCCTGCAGTTGGAATTGGGGGTTTTGTGGCTCGATAGGTAGCGATTGAAATTAAATGCAGGAGTTGCTACCGAGGTGAGGAGGGAGATGTCTGGGAGCAGAGTTTATGATCCGAGCAAGCTGCATTTGAAGAAGGAGCTCACTCAAATTCGGAAAGCAGCTAGGGTTTTGCGTGATCCTGGCACTTCTTCTTCATGGATTTCGCCTCTCAGCTCGACTAGATCCGCCGCCGCCGCTTTTTCGGCTCTCAATGCCACCGGCGTGAGGAAGACGCCGCCGCTTTCAAACGCTCATCGTCACTTTGACCTCCAAAATGCTGCAAAATCCACCGCCGACAGTAAGGAGGGTGGGAGGGAGGATAAGAGGGTGTTTCTTTATAATTGGAGGAGCAGGAATAACAAGTCCTCCAGTGAGAAAAGCTTGGTTAGGGTTGATTTAGATGGTATAAATCATAATCATGATTTTGATGGATCCTCCTCCTTTCCTGGCAGTGTCCCTAGTGGCGGTGCTAGTGTTGATGATTGTTTAAGCGATGCCAGAAATGGAGGAGGTCCTGCTGTTGATTCTAAGAGTGACACTTATGTTGATGATATTCTTCATCTTCATGATCATGGTTGTGGTCATGGCCATCGTCCAAATCATGGTCATTCCAATCACAGTGCTGGATTCAGATGCAGGGATACAAGGTTGGCGTCAATGGCATCGCCTACAACTGTCAGAAGGCCAATGGGTAAGATGAAACTTCGTAAACCCTCCTCTTCTTTAATGCAGAAGCAGAGAAGAAGAAGGCTGGAACAATTAGTTCTTGATAGGAGGTCCATAAATTCCCTGGCATTAGAGGGTGTCACCCCGTTGAATTCCCTAGGACTAAGCCAGGATGATTCTGTTAGTTTGGCTGACCAAAATGATGATACTGATGAGTACTATAACTCCGAGGATCTAGGTCACTCTTCAGCTACGTCTCCGTTGCTTTCTAGGCTTATGCAGAAGAACTTTCCCCAATCATCTAGTATGTTTTTGAGAGTTAGACGAAGAGGGGACTCTTCTTATACTTACAGCACACCTGCATTGTCAACAAGTTCGTTTAATAGATATTTCAACAATAGGAATCCTAGTAATGTTGGATCATGGGACGGTACTGCAGTTTCTCTTAATGATGTGGATGATGAGGCAGAGGATCCATTGGATTTGCCTGGTCGACAAGGATGTGGGATTCCTTGTTGGTCTAGGAGAAGTACACCCAAACACAAAGGGGGGTATGGAAGTTGTTCTCCGTCTCTATCTGATACTCTGAGGAAAAAGGGGAGCAAATTGATTTGTGGAAACCAAAAAATTCATCATAAACGCCATCGTTCCTTATCATGCATAGGTAAGCAGAGAATCGTCTCTGGTACTGCCCAAGGACGTATCCCTCTGCTTAAAAGCCGTGATGCTGGAGCATCATCATTTGGAACAGGAAACAGTGATGATGAACTATCTACTAATTTTGGGGAGCTTGATTTAGAGGGTTTGAGTCGGTTGGATGGGAGAAGGTGGTCATCTAGTTGTAGGAGTCAGGAAGGGTTAGAACTCACGCCTCTTGCTGGAGACAGCCAAGATGAAGGTGCATTGGAAAATGGTAGGAGTTTTAGCCAGAGATATAGGCCAATATTCTTTGATGCATTGGTGGGGCAAAATATAGCGGTTCAGTCCCTTATGAATGCCATAACAAGGGAAAGGATTGCCCCAGTTTATATTTTTCAAGGTCCTCGTGGTACTGGGAAAACGTCCACTGCCAAGATCTTTGCAGCTGCTCTGAATTGTTTGGCCGCTGAGGGCACTAAACCTTGTGGGGTCTGCCGGGAATGTACTAATTTTATCTCTTGCAAAAGTAGAAATATCATGGAGGTTGATGGGACAAATAAGAAAGGAATTGACAGTGTTAGATACCTGCTGAAAAGGTTAGCAGTGGCACCCCCGTCAGCTATCTCAAGCTACAAAGTCTTTGTTATTGATGAGTGTCATTTGTTGCCCTCCAAGACCTGGGCATCCCTTCTCAAGTTTCTTGAAGAACCACTCCCACAAGTCGTGTTCATATTCATCACTACGGACCTTGAAAATGTGCCACGTATCGTACTCTCAAGGTGTCAGAAACACCTGTTTAACAAAATCAAAGATGTTGATATTGTGACCAGATTGCAACGAATAGCAGTTGAAGAGAATTTGGAGGTTGAACCTGATGCACTGGAATTGATTGCGTTACATGCTGATGGTTCACTTCGAGATGCAGAAACTATGTTAGAACAATTGAGTTTGTTGGGGAAGAGAATCACTTCTACTCTTGTGAATGAACTTGTGAGTTTTCATCTTCTTTCAAGTTTTCTTCTGTTTTCTACTTCTTGCCTTTTACTCTTGTGAATGAACTTTTGATTGCCTCCAATGAGATGGTTAATGTAACTTGCTCTATTACAGCATCTTTATTTTATAGGATGTGGGTATTCAAGTTTCTCTAGAATCTCTTTGTTTCTGAAAGTCTTTACTTTATGTTGTCATTTCTTTCTTGTGTAAATTTGTTGATCATTCTAGTTTATAATGCACAGGTGGGAATCGTTCCTGATGAAAAGTTGCTTGAACTTCTGGAGTTGGCTATATCATCCAATACTGCAGAGACCGTGAAAAGGGCAAGGGAATTGTTGGATTCTGGGGCTGATCCATTAGTTTTGATGTCCCAGCTTGCCAGCCTTATTATGGACATTATTGCTGGGAATTACGCCTTTGATGGTGCCCAGTGTAGCAACTCTTTTGTTGGACGATGTTGTAAGTGCATCTTTCATCCGTGTTATTTAGTCATGGATGTTAGCATTGCTTGAAATCAATTGACAAACTGACAATTACTGAAATAGGCGCTCAAGTATATAGAACCCGTTGTCAGCTCTTTCTCAGCATATATGGGTTTATCTTTCAAATATCATTTCAGATAATATCAACTCTAAAAGCTGTTTGGTTTCATATCTAAACTTGGTAGTCTAGTTTTCTACAAATCTAATTTGTGTTGGATAACCTGCTGAGACTGTCATAATACTAACTCGGTATACTTTATAGTTTCCTCCAATTTCATTATCCTCGTCTCGCATTCTTAGCGGTTTGGACTAACAAATTCACTTCTTTTCAGTGTCGGAAGAAGAGTTGGAAAAGTTGAAACACGCTTTAAAACTTCTTTCCAAAGCTGAAAAGCAGTTGAGAGTTTCAAGTGAACGTTCAACATGGTTTACTGCCACACTTTTACAGCTTGGATCAGCCACTTCACCAGATTCCACTCTATCTGGAAGCAGTAGGAAGCAAAGCTCTAAAACAACCGATGAAGAACAGTCTACTGCATCCAGGGACGGTCCTGGACATGTACAAAAATCTGATGCCCATTACCCGCCACGGAGACTAGCATCTCCTACTGCATTGCTTGACTGCAGAGGTCATTCTGACCATCAAGAGGCCTCATCCTTGCTGAAAGACAGCATCATCTCCAGTTCGAAGGCCACTCATAGTAAACCTAGAAATAGTGTTGATACCGCATCTTCTCATGATGATATGACGGTTGGAGAAATTCTATGGAGCCAGTTGGACACTGAAAAACTGGATCATCTGTGGTTGCAGTGTACTGGGAGATGTCACTATGAGAAACTAAGGCAACTGCTTCAGAACTATGGAAAGCTTATCTCAATATCTGAAGTAGATGGTATGTATTCAATATTTCAATCCATCTATTCGCTTCCCTTTCTTTATTGGTTCAAATAAGATCTTGAAGGTTAGCTTGAGAAAACTGAAAATGGTTGGCTGAAATGTGAAGATATTTTCAGTTTTATGAAATTTTGGCTTTACCAATGTTGTATATTCTAGTTTCTTGAATTGAACATCCTTTTGCAGGTGTTTTGCTCGCCTATATTGCATTTGGAGATGAAAAGATCAAAGCCAGGGCTGAGCGTTACCTAATAAGTATTACCAACTCATTCGAAACAGTATTGAGACGTAGTGTAGAGGTTAGGATTATTGTGCTGCCGGATGGCTTAATTCCTGTAGATGGTAGAGAAGCTGCTATGTCACCAGGCAGCAAGCAGATGGAACCACTCGACAAGGATGAGAACGCAGCTTCATTAAACAACTCTCCGTTGCTCGATGAGAGGGCACTGGTCCTTAAAGCCGAAGGGCATGACAAAACCGGAAGCACAAGGGAAAGGAGAAAGGAGTTACCCATGCAGAGGATAGAATCTATTATTCGCGAGCAGAGGTTGGAAACGGCCTGGTTGCAAGCCGTTGAGAAGGGGACCCCCAGTTCCATGAGTCGCTTAAGACCAGAACGAAACCAGGTCCTTCCGCAAGATGCTGGAGTCCATCCCCAGAATCAGGTGGAACCCATGAGCTCTATGGACTTGTCTTCCAGTCGCTGGGATGATGAGCTCAACCATGAACTCAAGGCCCTGAAAGTTGATGACAAGAAGGCATTTGAGAAGGATCAAGCTAGTAAGAGGGCCGCCCTTCCTCCCATCTCGCCTAGCTTGCTTCATCAGAGCAATTGCGGAGGCACTCTCAGCATGGAGCATCAGTGAGTGTTCCTTTTTCCTTCCTCTCTAATCTTTAAGAAGATATCGCTCTTCTGTACATGATGGTTCATTTTGTTCACCTTAAAACCATTTTTTTCTGTCTTGTTTTGCTAGGGGCTATGAATCATCAGGACCTGGGGGGAAAGGCTGTAACCTTCTGTTCTGTTGGAATAATACTAGACACCCTAGAAGCGCGAAGGTAAGGCTTCCTTTCAGGGTCCTTTCAACTCTTTTTGTACATTTCAATTCCATTTCCGAAATCCAATTGACAGCGAGCATACATTCACGCATCTTAACAGGCTAAACAGGGAACCCCAGTTCAAGAGTGCAAAGACGGTGGGCGATTCCTCTGCTTCGGCGAATGTAGGAAGTCTAGACGGACATAACAGCTGATTCAATAGCTAATCTTCTTATTGCAGGTTTCCCATCCCCCTTCTTTTTTGGCTATTCTTTGGTGTGTATTTGGGTTTCTTGGTTTCTTGGGTTTCTTGGTTAAGGCTTAAGCCTTAACGGTTCTTTTTTAAGCTGTTTCTTTTGCAATGTAAAAATGAAAACATTTTTTTTAAAAAATATTTACCATGTGGGGTGTCTAAATATTTGGAATAACATGGTAGGTTGATGATTGGCAGCCATGGTTTTGTTACTGAGTATTATTTTGGTAATTTCAATTGATTCACTGGGTAAAGATCCTTTTTTTTTTTGGTAAGAAAGGTAAAGATCCCTTTAGTCTATAATATTTATGGTTTTTTTTAGGTAGTGATGTTTGGGAGAAATCCTTGCAAAGTATCATACCAAATGGAGGAGAATATCCAATGCTTTAGCTTCCTTCTATTCCCTAATACTATCCCTTTCTAAAAAAACATGTTATTTACTATTTAGGTATGTTTTTAATAATGATAAAAATTATTTAAATTATCAATTATTTTATTAACAAGTATGAAATCATGAAAAAATATTAATAAAAAAATTAATATTTTATATAATTTTTAGCACTTTTTTAATATTAATAATAAAATAACAAGATTCCCTAATAAAAAAATAATATAATAAAATAACAAGATTTTGTAGAACCAAAAGGGTATATATGTAGGGTTGGATTCCCTTCATTGCACTTTTCACAAATCGGTTCCTTTACATTGTGATAATAAGTTGTGTAATTCACGAGAAAACAAATTGTTGAGTTGAAGAATCTATTTTGGATGGAGCATTTATCCCAAACCTTTTTTTTTTTTTTGATTTTAGCATTTATCCCAAACTTGATTGTCACTATGTTAGACAATAACTTCAAGATGGTCCCTATGCTAGTTAGCAAACATCATGACCAAGCTTTTAGGTGAGGCTTAACATCAACTTCTCTCCAAGTTGGCCTTGTTACAGCATGATCAATAGTAAGACCCGATCGAAACCTTAACTTATTTTTCATCTGTCACATCAGTTTAAGAGTCTCAAACTATCTTTTTAATTTTTCACCCACTTACAGGTGAGCCCGATCCAGAGCCATTAACTTTTTTTTTTTACTCTATTCCAATTTTTTCCTCTAAATTTAAAATAGTAAATTATTATTATTATTATTATTATTATTATTAATTACGTTCACAACAAATGATCAAGATCATTGCATGTGCCCGAGTCTCGAAAAAAACATGTCAGATCCAAAGGTCGTAGGATGCAACTGCTTCTGGCTAGCACTATGATTGGCTTAAAAAAATATATGCAAAATGGGTGTCTATGTGTAGATAAAAATAAATTACATTCAATTTATTTTTCTTTTTAAAATTACAGGGCGTGCCACGTTCTTGACTCCCTGGTTGGTCTGCATGGCAACGCCGACTAGGGTTTGGGTCTAAGGCAAAATGTCGTGTTTCACTCGATAAAACAACGTCGTTTTGATGGGGGGGGGGGAATGTGGGTTAGTGCCCACAAAAGTCTCAAACGAGAGCCCGATCTTGAAACAGACCTCTTCACCTGACTCATCCTCTCTTTTTTTTCTTTTTTTTTTTTCCTCTTGATGTGGCAGATTTGATAAGCCCAAAGACTCACCAATAAACCCTTTCTTAGCATCCTAGTTCCAAATTAAAGAGGGATAGAGAATATAAAAATGATGTTAAATAGGTTGGTAACCGATGATCAAAATTAAATTGCTTTCTTTTAAAAAAATGTGAAAATTAATAGAAAAATAAACATTAGGAAATGGAAGGAGTATTTTTTTTTTGAGAAAATTTGCCCAACGGGCCTATTTTTTGGGCCTAAATGAGGGAGTGTCTCCCACCCTTGTAAAATTAGGGTTTTGTCCACATAAATTTTTCTGGACAAAATTACCCCCTAATTTCTTACATCCTTCGCCGTTTCAGCACCACAAATCCATGGTAAGTTCTCACCCTCCCCCCCCCCCGCCTTTCTCGCTCTCTCCGTCTCCCTCCCTCGGCCGGAGTCCGGTGCTCACCGGCGATTCCGAGTCTTCCTCGTCCTCCATCTCCTTCCTCAATCAACAGATCGACGATGGCAACCAGATCGACGGTGCTCCATTGAAGGATCTCAGATCTCATGGCTCTCTCCCATGGTTGTTCCTCGATGGCTCGATCGGTTGTTATCTCTCTGATTTTCGTCGACTCACTCCACCTACGCCGACGTCGTCTTCCTCCTCTGACTCTGTCCTCCTCCCATCCACAGATCCAGGATCCGATCGAAGGCGCGGATTTGACCAGCGGTGCGAAACTCCAGATCAAGGATCCTCATCACCAGCGGCAACCGGCGCTGATCTGGTGGGGCTCCGACGAAGCCGACGCCGTTTGCTATCATAATTGGAGCGTTCTCGTTTTGCTGGATCTCCATTGCTGAAGTCGGCGGATGTTCCTTGCAGGAACTTCATTGCTGAAATCGGCGGCTCCGTCGCTCCCTTGTCGGATCTCCCTGTTCTCGGCGCTGTCTTCGATTTCCGAGGACCAGTGATTCGATCTCAGATCTCAGATCGGTGATTTCCGAGACAGAGGCGCTACCTCTCAACCAGATCTGCCGCTGGTGTGGTTTGCTGAAATCCGTTGCCAGATCTGTCGCTTCCTCCCAAC
The DNA here is from genome assembly GCA_963922045.1 of Persicaria maculosa. Classification (NCBI taxonomy): domain Eukaryota; kingdom Viridiplantae; phylum Streptophyta; class Magnoliopsida; order Caryophyllales; family Polygonaceae; genus Persicaria; species Persicaria maculosa. The sequence goes on from OY998253.1 coordinate 17,128,701, forward strand.
TAGATCTGTCACTTCTTCCCCCTGTGTCGCTTCCTCTCCATGGTAAGCAATTTCACGGAGACGCTGCTATGAATCAGGTCGCCATGAACCCCGTCAACACCATCTTTGGTATGCTTTCTCCCTCTGCTGAAATCGAAGAGGAGGAGGATGAATCGAAGAGGAAGAACCGTCCTCTCCACCCTATCTCCCTCTGCTGAAATCGCCGGTTGACTTGTGAAGCTCGTCGGATCGATAACTCCGGGGACACATGGTGCAGGCAATCCTCGATTTTGATTACACTCGTTACTTCGAATCCTAGGTGCAGTAGAAGACCTCTGGTAACTGGTAAGTGATATGCGATCTTAGTCCTTCAATTTTTAGATATCAGTTTTATTTGAACTGGTAATTTGTTTGTGTTTCCAAGTGGTATTCTACTGTCATCCAGGATTTCATGATTGAAGGAGGAGATTTCGATAAATAATGAAATGCTGATAGTACTGAAATGCTGAAATAAATACTGAAATGCTGAAATGAGTACTGAAATGCTTTAAATCTTCTTTAAAAGCCTCTTAGCTCAATGGTAGAGTGATGTGCTATGCACAAATACGTGGGTTCGAATCCTGCATAGGCTAAATTTTATATCCCGTAGCACGGTTTCATTAACAATTTCAGCATCAACAACGTTGCTGAAATCGGGGTTTCAGCATCAACAACATTGCTAGAACCGTGGGTTTAGCATCAATAACGTTGCTGAAATCGGGGTTTCAGCAACTCCGGTTTCGGCAACGTGAAAAAAAAACAGTATTGCAAAAAGAAAAAAACTGCTGAAACAGAGGGGGAACAGGTGTTTCAGCAACCCATGAAACGTGGAAAAAACAAGGTAAGATGGAGGAAAAAAAACCTCAATTTCAGCAATTTCGGTTTCAGTAATTTCGGCATCGTGGAAAAAAAGAACTCAATTTCAGCAACTTCGGTTTCAGCAGTTTCTGCAAGGCGGAAAAAAAAAAAAAAAAAAACTAAATTTCGTGGAATTTTTTTTTTTTGCTGAAAACAAAAATTTCAGCATGATGAAAAATTTGGTGGACAAATCCCAAATATGGAGAGGGGGGATCCTGATTCCTAATATAGGCTAATTTGGTGGCCTGTATGGAAATTGCCCCTTTTTTTTTTCTCAATAAATACTAATTTTTTTTTGGTGAGGAGAATGGAGTAAATATTAACTACAAATCATTATACAATGAACTTCTCATATTACAATAATCTTTTTTTTTTTTTGAGCAACTCATACTACAATAATCAAAATTTGTTTTAGAATTTCAGTTTATAATTCAATGCAATTATTTTTTCAAAAATGAATAAAAAATTCACTTCTCTCATACTTTCTAGAAAGAATACAGTAAAGTGTGGCCCCTCTTTTCCCACCACGTATACATGAAAAATAATAATGTAGGAATCAAATCACATGGCACTGTTCTCTTTATGTGTATATAAAACAAGCTTTGTTTCCCACACCTTTAATTCCACGCCCACACATCATTGAATTCAATTCCCTCCTCCTCCTTCAACCACCAACGCCGCCGCACCTCCACCACCTCCGGCCACCAACGATCTCGCTATTCCGATGGCCTCCGGCTTGTTCTATTGCGGCTCAATCGAAGAATGCCCCGTCAGCCACCACCAAGTTAACGACTTCGAGGATGACTTCCTCGAAGCTTGCTTCTTGTGCCAAAGGTCCCTTGCCTTTAACCGCGACATTTTCATGTACAGGTTAGTTACAGTTTACACCGTAACATGTGTTTATATATATATATAGTTATAAGGATTTCATCATCACTTATATTTTGTCGATAATTAATCTTGATAGGGGGAATAGAGCGTTTTGTAGCGATGATTGTAGACAAGAACAAATTGATCACGACGAGGCTATGGAGAGGAGGAGGAACATCTCGGCGAGAGCAATGAGAAAAACCGGAAATTCCTCGTCGGCAAAACAAGCCTCTCCGAGCTCCTCCACTGCCGCCAGCGCCGCCAGATCCACGGTGGCCGGAGCAGTTAGTGTTGCTTGATTCGATACGTATGGGGGAATAAATAATTGAGTTGATGTGTGGTGACCGAATTTGAGGTGTGATGTATAGATGACGAATCTGAATTTGGTATAAGGAATGATCTGCATATCATGTGGAGATCCAAGATGAGAGATCAATAAATTACAATTTTGTTAATTTGTATATTATTGTTTATTGAGATCGAATTAAATGGAAATGCATAATTAATCGATCAATTTAAAATATATGTATGGTAGTGGATCGCTCGATCGATTTGATTTATTTCTTTATTTAAATCATAACTACTTAAGTCCATTGGGATTCGGGATCGAGGGTCGTGTGCACACGTGCGCCCTTGCGCTAATAACCTAGCACATAAGCCGAGCGGGATTCCATTCTAAAACCAATTGACAATAGAAAGAGTAGCCCACCAACTCATATACCGCTTGACGTTATATTCAACTTTCCGATGTGGAACACTCTTGGTCTTGTTCACGTCTCTTTTGAATAAAATCACAAATTATACCTAAATTTACTTTGGTTACCATGCATATTTTATAATTAGATTGATTGATTTTGATAAATTGATTAACAATTTAATATGTTTTTTATTCGATCTTCAAAGTACATGAGTGATTTTGTAAATATTTTGATTTGTAGGGGATTTTGTAAAAGATGTGCACCTTAATTCAAAGATATATGATTTTGCAAAACTTATACCTAACTTTAATTAGTTATTTATTTGATGTGACTTGACACTAAACACATGCAAGGATCAATGTGAATTATGTATCTATATCTATACGCATATATTAAAACTGATGTATAGCTTTTTTTATTTATGATGACTTAAGATTGATTTTGTTTTTTTTTTCTTCAACCTTTAAAAAAATATTAAAATAATATGTTAACATAATTGAGGAAAAGTCACAAGAAGCCACATTCTATCTGTAATTGCTATCTAACTCAAAAATATTTCTTGGAGAATATAATAGATATAGATTTTATTCAATTAAAATCTTAGCAAGTTAGACAATTAATCAATCTATTATATCTTATGATATTTATAGTCAATTAATGTCATTCATTGATTTATCTATTAAAGTATATATTATAAGTTATAACTATAAACATTGATAAATCTTCCTGAATTGTAGTAAATAACTCCCTATTCGGATTGCTTTGCGTCCATAACCCACTATCCAAAACTATTTGCAAAGGCTAACCTTAATTACACACCAGACGGTAATCTTTACCTGGAGTATTCGGTGACTCTGTCTCTCCTTTCCTTCGCCTCTCTCTTGCCCCCCTCTCTCTCTCTCTCTGTCCACAAAACAGAGAAGGAAGGGGATCAGATGTTTCGAGCATAGTCCTCTCGTGTATGAAGATTTAGGTGAGTGGTTGTTGTTGCTCCTCCCGTCTATGGGCGAAATTGAATTCAGTTTCGATTTCAGCCCGCAGTCGAGGAGGAGGAGGAATCGAAGATGAAAACTGCGAATTTTCAGCTTCAATTTGGCCGAAATTCAAACTGCCTTAAATTTCATTATCGCCAAAATCGAAGGCATCTTATTATTAAGATTGAAGGCATCGTCTGCAAGCGAAATTGAAGGCATCAGCGCCGAGGAGGAGGAGGAATTGAAGATAAAACTAGGGATTTGACGATGGCAAAGAAGGAGGTGGCGGTGGAGGGAGATCCGGCAAAGAAGATGATGGAGTTAAGGAGGGAACTGAGGAGGTTTCTTCTGTAAAATTGGCAAACTAACTGAGGAGGACGTCGATGGAAAACAAGAGGCACGGACAAAAATTAGTTGCCAGTGGCAGTCGAGGAAAATTGGCATATCTAATTCACGTCCTTGCTTCAGTCCTCGACTGCTCTCGTCTAACCGCCCGCTCTCACATCTCTCTCTCTCTCTCTCTCTCTCTCTCTCTCTCTCTCTCCGATCGGGTGGACTGGTGGTGTACTGGTGTGCACTGATGGTGCGCCAACACCGACATCGACTAGTGCAGATTGCAGTTGCAGAACTACAATTGTGAATTGTGAAATGTGATTTGTGATTAGTTGATTACTTATTTACCTGATTAGGCTGCCGATTTGGTGTTTTGTTTAAATTGCTTTGTTTGTGAATTGTGATTTGTGAATCTGTCGAAGTGTTGATTTGTGAATACATGAATTGGATATTTGTGAATTTGTGATCATTAATCAGTACCTTAGTTGCTTTGTTTGTTACTGTATTGTTGAGGTAAGGGTGGCAAAGAGATCTATGTATCAAGGATTCACGAGGATCAAAAGTAAAGTCCTTGGATTGTGAATCACCCGAGTGAGTCATGCTCGTGGGCTTGTGCAATGAACTAGATGATTTGTGCCCGCGAAAATCTGTCTAAAAACTCGTCTAGACTTAAAAATTCCTAGGTGTTCTCCCGCTTTGAATATGGTTGATGCTATTTTTTAAGCAAGATTTGAAATGAAATTAAGGAGGAAAACTCATTTTTGTGAAAGTGAAACATCCATTAATTATTGTATATGGATGGGGGCCAAATGGCACTTGGAAAGTGGACATGGACATAATAAATTGACAATACAATACATAGATGCTTGACTATTAACCACCACTAGTCCTCCTCCATCAAACACAACACACCAAAAGCCCATACATCATTGCGTGGCATGGGTCCCATTCCTCATCACATACACGTCGACTCCATCCACACATGACACATAATTTGTCTATTTTACCATGTTTAGTTCAGCACATTCATTCATTCATGACGATCCACGCCATTTTTTAAATGAACACAATTATACTCTCTCGGGTCACGAAAATATGTCATTTTAGAATTTCATTTTTGTTCATAAAAATATATCATTATAAATATTTTTGCTTCTATTTTACAAAAATACTCTTGACATAAATAATGGGATGTGAGTTGTAGTTTTCGATAAAGTAAACAAGTAGAGTAATAAATGAGGGTAAATTAGTAAAAAAAACGAGTATATTATTGGCTTTCTTAAAAATTGTACAAAGAGTTAAAATGACATATTTTCGCGAACGGTTGAAGTATATGTATATATAGTATCATTTTGAATTACAACAATATAGAAAAACTCTATATGTCAAGCCTTACTAGCTTAGCTAGTAAGGATGACATATAGTGATCTATTAATAGGTCACGAGTTCGAACTCCCATTCTCATATTGTAATGGCCTAAGTGTCTACCTATGGAAAAAAAACTCTATATAAAAATAATCTTATTTTTAAAATAATATATTGACGGTTTATGATATTGTAGAGTGTTGCCGCCTTGCACTCTTGCAGTAAGACTATTGCTTTATTTGTGGACGGAAACCTTATGATGAGCAAAAAAGCTCTTTTTTTTAGAGCTCCTCCGAAAACCAACGCCGACACCATTTTCCATCTCCAACGTGGTTGAATAACCGCTCTGACCAATCGCCGACTAATCTCCGGTCAAATCTCTCTCTTCGGAGAGCCCCAACTCCTCTCCTCAGAGAGTGTTCAGATCGATGAGTTGCCCGCCTCTTCTCGGACTGGTCCGCCTCGATGCCGTCGACTTGGCCAATGTCCTTCAATCCTCTACACTGCCCTTCTCCATCTCGGCATTGGCCCATGGCCTGCTTGGGTGCGTTGGTGGTCGGGTTTGTGTCTAAAACCATCTCCGATTCTCTCTGGTCGGATTATGTTCTAAGCCTTCCATCGCCAATTTCATTCAAATCAAAATCAAATTGGGGTTGTCCGGCGGCCTATGCTCGCCGTCGTCCTCGTGGCCCTTTGTCATACGAAGAATTCACTAATTTTCGTTGTGGTGGGGCTTGATTTGCGGTGTCGGGTACTCTCCGCCTCCATCTATTTCCCCCTTCCATGGCTATTACAATTCATGTCCTCCTGGGCTTCTCGATCGGTGAAGTTGGTGGGCGTGCCTCGGCTTTGCTCTCCCCTGACTCCCCTCTATTGTCATGGTCTCAACTCTCTTTCCGATGGTGGCTGATTTGCCCATCGCCCCCCCCCCCCCACCCCCCCGTCTAGTGTTGGCTATTGTTCGGTCGGAGGTGGGCATCGTTTTCGTCTCGTCGCTGTCCGGCTGGTGTGCCTGTCTTACCTCCCCTGGGCTCCATGGCTCGCTGGTTTGTCGGGGTTCCCCTCCCGATTTCTCTGCCTACCGGTCTGTTGCGTTGTCTCCTCCCCGACGCCGCCTTTGGCTTGTTTGTTCCGGGGGTCTGGGGTTGTGAACTCTTGTTGTTTTGGGCTTTTCTTTGGGCCTAAGGTTAAGCCTTGGGCTCGGGGTTAGCCCGAAATGTATGGAAAAATACACAATTAAATATACTATATAATTTCATTTATATATCTACATATATAAATGGTTTTATTAATCCCCTTTATTCATCCTCTTGGTGGGGGGTTAATATTATTTGGCCGTTTATTTATATATGTATTTATATAAATTGGTTGAATTTTCGTAAGGGTTTCAAATCTTGCTTGTATGGGGTGAAACACCGCTCGAAAGAGCTTTGATTAAATCTCGTTCGGGCTTGATCGGTCCGTAGTGACCGGTCCTTCGCATTTTGCTTTGCTCAGGTGGCGTGCGTCTCTGCTATGGTGCGGTTGGGGGTTCTTCTTCTATGATGGGGTTCTGACAGTCGGATTCGGGTCTGTCTGGGATCGAGGTAGTGTGTACGGGGCGACTCTATGTAAGGGAAGGAGCTTCTTGGAGGTTCGTCTCCACTACCCACAGGGATTCCTGATGTATCGCCAACCAGCGGTGCTATTTTAGGATGGTGCTTGGCTTTCGTCCGTAGTCTACGTCCCCTTCGTGTTAGATTTAATTTTCCTTGACTCGTTTTCTTATAGGGTGCGTTTTCACTTGTTGTATTGCTCCGCTTTTTGCTTTCGTTTTCGTTTGTATGTATTGACGGGTTTCTGTCTGCCGACTTGTCGGCCATCGAGATTCAAATATATCTGATCTCGAATTATATCCTAATAAAAAAAAGTAAGATTATTGCTTTATTAGTGTATTAGTATATGTTTACCTGTTCATATAAATGTTGTATATAAATAAAATATGAAATCTTAATGTTGGATTTAAATAAATGTTAATATATATATATATATATATATATATATATATATATATATATATATATATATAATATAAATATACTCCCATTGTTTCAAAATAAATGTTGTTTGAATTTTGTGTACGTTTTTCAAGGAGGTAATTTTTTTATAAAATATTATTTTTTTAATCAATTTATTTTGAAACGGATGGAGTATATTTTAGATGTTTTTATTCATTTTAATTTTAGTTATATATATGCAGGACTGTTCAGGATTTGCGAGACAAGAACTCTTCGTCCCGTGTTATTTTGCGGGATGGGATTAAATTTTTTTTCCAAGTCCCACCAAGATCGGAACGGGACGAAATTTGTTACCACCCCTAATAATGTATAACAAGATATAAAAATTTGTAACTTGGGTAACTTCTTATCTAATTGTCAAAATGAGTAATATAAACTTTTGTTTCCAAGATCTCGAGATGCATTATAGTATGTGAATGACAATCTAAATAAAATATAAATTAAAGCATTATAGTTTATTGAAATAAAATTAAAATAATTAATATATATATTTTTGACTTTCAAACATTCGTAACTTTTTATATTAAAACAAAGTTATAAATGAGAAGAATACATATATAATTAGTTCATCAAATGATAGGATGACACGTGTTCTCATGCCCACTGGCTCCGCCACCGCTCATGACCCAATACAAACATGTCCTATTCTGAATAAGAGTTGAAGGGTTGGAAAGTAAACACGTTTTTCCAATTATATTGAGAAAATATGAGAGATAAAAAGTTCCTTTCTGGGGAACGAAGAAAGTGTTGGGGGCATTCCCCACGCGCCTCCAATTTCCCACCACCGTGGTGGTTGATCTCTCCCACTCAGTGTCCTGAGTGACTCCATCGTTCTTCTAGCCATCTCCGTTTCACCCAGGCGCCACCGCCACCTCGCTTCCCTTGCCCTAGCCACCGCCAATCTTCATCGAGGTAAATCGAGGGCTATTTCCCCTCTTTCGAAACTCTAGATTGAACCATGAATATGATCTTTCAATTATGCAATTGAAGCACATACTGGTGTTTTAATCTATGATAAATCTCTCCAAACCACCCTCATGGAGGTTCAAAATCTTCCGACGCCGGCCTTTGGTGTTGGGTGCTCACGCGCCTCCCTTTGCTTCACCTCTGTCCGGTTCCCTCCTCTCATGGGCGCTTAATTTTGGTTGTTTACGGCCTCGTCTGGTTGTTGCCACCGATGTCCGATGATCTTTCGTGCTCGGCCTCTTGCCTGTACCGTGCATCCCAAGGTTATTTGGGCATGAATGTCTCGCATAAACTGTACGAGTCTTGGTGTGCAAGGCTTTGTTTTAGTCTTGCACGCCAAGCTTAATTAAAAAAACACAAAGAATTTTTTTTATCTATGTGTGTATATTAATTGAGCATAAAATCTCATAACGGCGTCAAATCCCACTCCAAAGGGCGTGTATTAAATCCCGATACGATTGGTTAAAATCCCAATAGGGTTCTTGGTGCTTTCTGTTCAAGCGCCGGTGTGAGGCTTTGCATTTGGCGTGGCTGGGCTTTCTTTTCTGATTGATGGGGTTCTGGCAGTCGGAGTCAGGACTTGTTGAGGTCGTGGTAGTGTGTATTGACTATTGAGGCATCTCCTTTTCTCGAGAAGACCGTTGACGGAGGGAAAGTCGCTGGTTTCCCTTATCAAAATAATTCTCAAACAAACAAACTAGTGTAGGATGCAAGTAAGGGGTCGATCCCATAGAGAAACAAGTGTTTTCGAGAATTGTATATTTATTGATTGAAAGGAAAAATATGGGAATAAAGTAAATAAAAGAACTAATCTAAACTAATGCAAAGGATAGATAAAAGATATGTTTTCATCCACAAATTCTCGACATTGGTTGGAATCTTTGGTCGTCGAATCCAATTGAAGTTTTCTCTACGAATTCCTCCCATCTTAGTTTGAATAGATTAAAGCACAAAGAGCACAATTAATCTCTTACACCTTTATGCAACCTAAGCACGGACAAAGATTTAACATAAAGATAGCGCAAGTTCCTAAGAATCTAGGCATATGAATAACACCAAGTATGCAAGGTACGTAACCGATGTTTAAGACATATGTCGAAATCCCTACTTAGTCATGATCAAACGAAGGTTCTCACAATCCTAAGCATGCTACTACAGAATTCATTCAATGACGAAGGAACAAAAACCTAGCACGATACTATCATGGTGATCAATCACAATAATATCAACAATAATCGCAAGGGAGATTGAAAGATATTAAAGAGAGAAATACTACTTCATTAGAAACTCACAAACAACCAACCAAGTCTCAAAAGTGTAGATGAAAACAACGGAGAATTAGCCAAGCATGGCTTACCTAAATCCCTTCTCTTGAATGGAAAACAAAACTAAACTAATTGATTGAATAGAGAAAACGGTTGAATGTCAACGTTAGGCTATTAAATGATTCTCCAAACGGCTGAGAAAAACCTATTATAAAGCCTAAAGGTGTCGGCCAAACCCTAGATTTGAGTTTCCAAAAAGATAGTAATTGGGCCGCTCGCGCAGATCCGGATCTGAAGGGACGACGGGCGCCGCCTAAACCACGGCGGGCGCCGCCTTTACAGATTGATAGCTTCGCAGACTGAACTTGTAATGCACTTTCTGGAGTCGTCGTTCGTCCGATTGACACATATGAATATGTGTTGGAAATCTCTTTTCAATGACTACAACTCTCATGAAGAACTCAGAAGCTGAATCCAACTTCTCAGAATCTTAAAGAGACGATTTCTCCATGTGCTCCTTTTCCGCTCATGTTCTTGTGCTCCTTTGCTTCCCAAATCGCCTTCTAATCCTTCCTTACCTTGTTCCTTGTTCTATTGACATCCTCTTTGGTCTCTTCCCATGCTCCTCACCATGTCAGCACTACGAATCTGCATAAAACCAATAAAATAGCGTAGTTTCCGATCTTTACCACTAAAAGAGCATAATACACAATTAACTCTAACACATAACCAAACAACCATAAAAATAAACGAAAACTACTCTATAATGCCTATCAAAATACGTCTTATCAAACTCCCCCACACTTAAGCTTCGCTAGTCCTCGAGCGAATCAATAAAAAGCAACCTATACCTACGAGTTCATCATCCATGCAATAGCCTTAAACAAAAGCAATATCAATATGAAATGGAGCACATGATCAAGCGAATAAACATCATAGCATGTATTTAGCGATCAAAGCATAGAAGTAGAAATCATCCAACCTCACAAGGAATATGTGTTTCACTCATGCTCTCATGTGTTTAGGCTTCAAGTTCAACTCTCAACTCAATCCAAAATGCACTAAGCTCATAGACATTGACAAAAATATAATCAAATCTCCACCGAAATGCCATCACTTGCGGAAAAACAATAAACATAAGCAATTTGGGTCTAGATTATTCAATCTTTTTTTTCTTCATTTTCGGTTTTTCCATTTTTTTTTCTTTTCTTGCTATGCTTTCTTTCGACTTTGGTGTATTCTTTACGCAAGTCGCAAGCATGGGTGTCATGAATGGCCCCAGTCTATCAACACCTCAACTTACTTGAATAAAGTCCACTTGAACATCTTTTGTCGCGAGTTGTAAACATGGGTGACATGAATTAACCAGGTTACTCAATGATCAAGCTTCCTATCTTAGTGGATAGTTTCTACACCGTTTTGCGTGAATTATACTAATGGGTGTCATGCGTAGATCCGGTTACTAAGTGTATCAACCATTACCACTTTGTTTCACTCAAAAAATTCACAAGCAACTAAAGTCAAATATGTAACATGAAAGACCAAACTCCGCGAGCAACAAACATGTGAGTCGTCTTTGACAATATCTAATGAAGTCAATATCAAGAGGTAGAAACGTATGGAGAGTAAATCACACAATTAAGCAAAAGAACAATAGATGATTCCAATAAGGCTAAAACAATCTCACAGGGGTCATGTTTTGTAGGATTTCAATCATACTTTAGCTTAATCATACATGCTTAATTACATCACCAATCTTGCTCCATAGAAAACATTTAAGAACAATAAGGTTACACAATTCAAACTAATCGTAGGATTTACAAGTTCATGCCATAAAAAGATATAGTGTTTCGCTAACTAAGGTGGGTGTTTGATTAACAACATATATATGCATGATATTTTTGGGATTTTTGACATTTTCTATTTTTTTAATGCATAAATAAATAAAAATAAAAACACAACCGAAATTGAAACATGATCTAACTAGACACACTAAATCCCTTCCCTACATTTAAATCTTTCATTGTCCTCAATGAAATATAAAAGACAACAAAAATAACCAAATAGAACTCGAGGTGTTGGAAGAGAAGACTTACTAAAGCTCTTGTGATGGTGGTTGTAATGCCCGGAATTGACGACCATGCGGCCGCGAAATATAGGCTCGCGACGGCGAGACGAGTATAATCGTTAGGTCTCGGGTATAAGAGTTGTCATGGCCGCGAGAGGTAAAGTCGTGCGGCGAGAAGAGGGGGGTCCGCTGTGTGTGGGCAAGGGAACTCGCTGTGGCGAATGTGGGATGTCACGACCACAAAATGAGATCTCACGGAGGCAGGATGAGGGCAGTCGCCAGGGCTTGGTCAGCAACGGCATGGCAGCGGCATAGGATGAGTCGCGGCTGCGATATGGTGTCTCGCGGTGGCGACTTGAGTGAAAAAACTTCCGACTCGGCGCTTTCAAGTACTGAGTCGGTATCTGGCCTCTGCATAACCGGCGCCCGCCGTGGCAAAACACGGTAGACAGAACTGGACAAGCTCGCGGCCGTGACATGTGGGTTTCGCGGCGGCGATTCACCTGGGCGAGCCTTGGTTGCTCCATTTCCGTCCATTCCACTTACCCTAATATTAGATCGTCCCAAAAACTCCAAAAAGACTTACAAAAGCCCATTAACTATCGAATATGAACTCTAAAATTTATTGAAATTGAAATATTGAAAAACTAACTAGGAATTCAAAAGCGTGAAATAGAGACTTACATTGGGTTGCCTCCCAAGAAGCGTCCTTGTTTATCGTCTAAGACTCGACGGTTTATTGTTCTTACCTTCCTTCAAGACTCATTCAAACATCGTCAAGGCCCTCAAAAGCAAATCAAACTCCTGTGCCCACCCAAAATTTGAATGAACACTAAACATGAAAAAATTGAAAGCTAAAGATATGAAGTTAAAGAATGAATTCAACTTATCATGTTCTTGAGCTTGACTTTCCACTGAGGGAATGTAGTACCACCAACACAGTTCCGCTGGTGGTTTGTAGAAATAGTGCTCCCAAGGATCAACATACTCACCGAAATCAACAAGAGTGTAAGAAGCATCGCTACCTTGCTCATGAGCCATAGAGATCGGCTCTAGACTTGCTTCCTCGATGGATGTGGTGGAATTGAGCTCATCAGATGAATCAAAAGTCAAAAGAAATGGATCCTCATGCAGGCCTTCACGAGAATCCACTTCAAGAAATTCCAGCTCTTCTTTTTTATCCCAATCATCGTCAGAGACGCCATTCTTATTGATATCTTCCTCCTCCGTTGGCATAATGTAGTTTGTGAAGTAGGAAGGAGGGAATGAGTTCAACCAAATATGGAGAAGAGGCTCTTCCACGCTTGTATCCTTAGGGCTCCCATCTTTCTTTTCAATTGGGCATGCATTTGTAGGTGGGTTGGGAATGGGTTCTTCGGGTGGGGTAGGGGCTAAAACACATGGTTCCTCATGTCGCGACTCATGAGACTCCACATCGATGGGCATCGGGTTTTCTTCCCCATCTACACTTTCACTTGAGCTTTCTTCATAAGTAACGGTGGGCGCCGCCAGAGAAACATCGATGGGCATCGGTAGAGGAATTCTGCTTCTCAAAATTTCCCTCAATTCTCTTGCACATGTTATAAATTCTATCAACCTTTTGACCTATTTGCTCCCAGAAGCTCTTGCTTTCCTCCTCCGCCGCTAGGTCACCCATATAGCAGAATAGATCCCATAATTCGGACCAACCCAACTAATCAAGGCTTCCATTATTGACGGATTCGGCGAATATTTTGGAGCTAGGAGTCATGTCCTCAAGCACGCAACTAATTTTTTCTTCCCAACTACATGGAATACCCACTGAATGACGGAAGGTCACCTCAGCTTCCACTCTTTTGAGATATTGGTGAAAGTATTCTCCTTCATGCTGCAATAACTTCATCTTGAAAGATTAGTAGTAAGGTGTCGTGAACCGTAAGATAGGTCCACGACGGAGTTAGATATATATACAAATCAATAAACACACAAAATAAAGAAATAAACTTGAATCCCCGGCAACGACGCCAATTTGACGGAGGGAAAGTCGCTGATTTCCCTTATCAAAATAATTCCCAAACAAAAAACTAGTATAGGATGCAAGTAAGGGGTCGATCCCATAGAGAAACAAGTATTTTCGAGAATTGTATATTTATTGATTGAAAGGCAAAATATGGGAATAAAGTAAATAAAAGAACTAATCTAAACTAATGCAAATGATAGATAAAAGAGATGTTTCCATTCACAAATTCTCGACATTGGTTGGAATCTTTGGTCGTCGAATCCAATTGAAGTGTTCTCTACGAATTCCTCCCATCTTAGTTTGAATAGATATAAAGCACAAAGAGCACAATTAATCCCTTACACATTTATGCAACCTAAGCATGAACAAAGATTTAACATAAAGATAGCGCAAGTTCCTAAGAATCTAGGCATATGAATAACACCAAGTATGCAAGGTAACCGATGTTTAAAACATATGTCGAAATCCCTACTTAGTCATGATCAAACGAAGGTTCTCACAGTCCTAAGCATGCTACTACGAAATTCATTCAATGACGAAGGAACAAAAACCTAGCACGATACTATCATGGTGATCAATCACAATAATATCAACAATAATCGCAAGGGAGATCGAAAGATATTAAAGAGAGAAATACTACTTCATTAGAAACTCACAAACAAACAACCAAGTCTCAAAAGTGTAGATGAAAACAACGGAGAATTAGCCAAGCATAGCTTACCTAAATCTCTTCTCTTGAATGGAAAACAAAACAAAACTAATTGATTGAATAGAGAAAACGGTTGAATGTCAACGTTAGGCTATTAGATGATTCTCCAAACGGTTGAGAAAAACCTATTATAAAGTCTAAAGGTATCGGCCAAACCCTAAATTAGAGTTTCCAAAAAGATAGTAATTGGGCCGCTCGCGCAGATCCGGATCTGAAGGGACGGCGGGCGCCGCCTTTACAGATTGATAGCTTCGCAGACTGAACTTGTAATGCACTTTCTGGAGTCGTCGTTCGTCCGATTGACACATATGAATATGTGTTGGAAATCTCTTTTCAATGACTACAACTCTCATGAAGAACTCAGAAGCTGAATCCAACTTCTCATAATCTTAAAGAGACGATTTCTCCATGTGCTCCATTTCCGCTCGATCATGTTCTTTTGCTCCTTTGCTTCTCAAATCGCCTTCTAATCCTTCCTTACCTTGTTCCTTGTTCTTTTGACATCCTCTTTGGTCTCTTCCCAAGCTCCTCACCATGTTGGCACTACGAATCTGCATAAAACCAATAAAATAGCGTAGTTTCCGATCTTTACCACTAAAAGAGCATAATACACAATTAACTCTAAAATTAAACCAAACAACCATAAAACTCAACTAAAACATGTCTATAATGCCTGTCAAAATACGTCTTATCAACTGTTTCCTTGTAGGTTCGTCTTTACTGCCCACAAGTAACTCTTTATGTACCGCTAGTCTACGGTGCTGCTTTAGGGTAGTGGTTGACTTCGTCCGCAGTATATGTCCTCATCCTGTTTGGTTTAGATGTATTTAGTTTCGGTCTTATAGAGTGTCCATGCCTGTATTTTGCATCGTCTATGTATTTTATGTTCGTTTCAACGGTTACTCGTCCGTCGACTTGTCAACCTTTAAGGTTTAAGTATACGTATGCCCGACCTCGAATTTACTAATAAAAAACATTGAGAAAATATTTGGGTACATTGTGTGTTAAAATCTACCCCTCCTCTTATTTTAATGATCCAAAGTACTTGTCAATGAAAAAAAAAAAACAAATTAATTAGCATATATATGTACGTATTGATAATGTACTAGCTAACTATCAAGCGACCGACATTACATTCGCTTGTTACAACTTCTAACGATATCACAAACTGTTTGTTCAGCTTATAATGTAACAAGATTATTTTATTAATCTTTATGATGTACTTATAATGGAATCAAATTACTTGTTACCCACGTACGTACCTACCTACGTAATACTCACTATATCATAATTATCATGGAAATATATTGGGGTATGATATGTACACCGCTAATTTTTACTATTTACACCGCTAATCCACCGCATCCCTATGCGGTGGATTAAGAAAATTTTAGCCCGATATACCGCATGTACATGCGGTATGTTGTTTGACTGTATAAAAACACCGCATGTACGTGCGGTGAGTTAGGTTAAAACGAAGTCCGTTACGATAATCCGGTTGGGTCGAAGCTATCCGAAACCCACCGCATGGGCATGCGGTGGTTTTTAAAATATGGAAAATTTGGGTACGAACATACCGCGTGGGTATGCGGTATGGTTTTGAATTTTGGGTAAAAGAATACCGCATCTCCATGCGGTATTTTTTTTACCGTTGTGGCAACGGTAAAAAACTTACCGCATGGAGAAGCGGTATAATTTTTACCGTTGCCACAACGGTAAAAAAATACCGCATGGAGATGCGGTATGATTTGTTACCGTTGGGGGCCCATTATAAATAGGCGTGGGGGGCCCAGTTTTCCGACACACCGAATCTTCTCCGATCCCTTTCTTTCCGAGCCCGACTTGAATCTTCTCCCATTCCTTTGTTTCCGAGCCCGACTTTTGGATCCGTCCATTCCCCGTCCCCATATCTACCACCACTATGTACCCGGGTTTTAAGATGGTGAAAGACAACCGTGGGAAAGCCGCAGCTGATGATGTCGGTCCTTTTCGGAGACATCCGTTACAGGTAACAATTAATGTTTATAGTAATCAATTTGCTTTATTTTTTAATTTGAAGGAAATAGTGTTAACATTTCATTGTTATATATAATGTAGCCGGAGCCCACTATACAGAGGCGGAGGACGACAGATGTACCGCCACCGCTGGAGACACAGCCTCACCCTACGGTATCTTAAAATTGTTACTAGGTGTAGGGAAATTGATATCGAATAAGTATATATTTCTGTTTTCTTAGGAATTGATAGTATGAGGTTGAAATCATTTATAAACCTTTGGAAAATCTTGCACCATTTAGTCAGTCATACGATATAGTATCGTATTCGAGCCATAGGATTCTGACAAATACTAGGTGTAGGGAAATTGTAATCGAATAAGTATATATTTATGTTTTATTATGAATTGTTAGTATTAAGATGATATCATTAATAAACCTTACGAAAATGTTGTCACATTTAGACAGTCATACGATATAGTATTGTAATTGAGCGATAGGATTCTGACAAATATATTTTAAATTACACAGTCTGTGTTGTCGAGAAATTTGGGAGAGAGGGTAGTATTACAATCTGCTAGGAGAGCTGCCATTAGGGAGAGGCAGACGTTGGAGGGTGTATCAGTTCCGATGGAGACGGATATCGATGCGGTAGATGATGATACCGCGGCTGCCGTCAGGGAGACCCAGACGTTGGAGGATGTAGTGGATCCTCCAGAGAGGGATACTGAGACGGTAGGAGCTGATACTGGGCACACGTCCCAGTCATCCATAGAGACATATCAGAGTCTGGTGCAGATTGAGCTGCACTTGATGTCTGACCACACGGATGACCTAGTGGTGCAGTCGACCGGAGAATCTGGTCAAGGCGACCAGGGTATTGAGATGCTGGAGGAGTACCTACGAGGGGACCGAGCACGTCAGACGGGTGAGCACTTGCAGACTGGAGCTGAGAGAGTGGAAGAGCAGGTGCAGACTTATCCTGACAGTTATCGGGACTACTTTGGGACTCAGTTTGCGAGCGAACAATTGAACTCGTATGACGACACGGCACCTCTGTTCGGAGATGTGGGTGCTGGGACGAGTCATGCTCGAGGTGGCGACCAGGAGCCATGGGCCGTTGCGCAGATAGATTTTGCGTCGTTCACCCCGGTCGGTTCTACGGGTGTAGGGAGGATGCCTGGGAGTCAGCATGCGGCGCCATCGTCGACGCCGAGGACTGCCGAGGCTGAGCCGATCATTGGGAGTCAGCAGGCGGCGCCATCAGCGACACCTAGGAACTTGGAGGGTGTGCCGATTGCCGGGGGGCATGAGAGGCATGTACGTGGACAGAGATGTTCTTCGGCCCCACCTACTGAGTCAGCTGGACTTTCGAGGCATGTGTTGCTGGATATGGGAGGAGGCCAGAGACATGATCCGATGTGGGGGGCATCTGACGATGTTCGTCAGGATATGGGAGGAGACCAGGCGGCACAGCCCCCTGTCCGTGCAGTGCAGAGGAGGCGGAGACAGCGTGGAGAGAGCAGTAGTGCAGGAGGTGATAGGCAGCATGGCGAGCCTAGCAGGACAGGGGTCATTCGGGCTGTTCTGCCCGAATGGCCGGGGGGGCCGCATACTGTTTCTCTTCTGAGAGACTACGAGACCCACATTGCACAGGCCATTTGGAGACGGGAGGACGAAGCCTTGCGTAGGGGTGTGCGTGTGCAGAGACGAGGGCAGTCGCTGGGCCGTGTAGAGGCGTTGTTGGAGGTTGATGGACGGGAGTCCTGGTTTCCCGTAGTGCGGGAGATTGGGTTCTGGGACCTCAGAGATTTCGAGTGGGATCATGTGGATCACACTCTGATCGGGGCATTTGTTGAGCACTGGCACCCCGAGACGAACAGTTTTCACTTCGCATGGGGAGAGATCACCATCACACTGCACGATGTGCTCTTCATACTTGGCCTTGGTTTGGACAGAGAGGAGTGTATTCACTTGGATGATGTTGTCGCCTGGAGGGAAATAGTTGGGGAGTATTACGGCTTGACTCAGAACGAGCGGCAGAGCGCATGGGCCCATGGAGGACCTACTGTTCAGCTCCTCCTTCAGAAGATAGCACCGATGCGACAGCGGGGTCGAGATGGCGCCCCACTTGAGCATGATATGGAGTGCATCTTGGGTGTTGTGCTGGGGATGATTGCGACTGCGACCTTGTTCATCGACAAGTCGGGCGGAAGATTGCGACCGGAGGTGATCCGTAGGTTTATGGATGCAGCGCAGGTGTCGCATCTTTCTCTAGGTGCAGGGGTCTTGTCGTGCTTGTACCGGGGATTGGGCGAGGCGACTCGGGAGTTGGCCAAAGACATGGACGGTTGTACAAAACTATTGGAGGTAAGGCATTCGTTCTGTGATTATTTATTTTAGAAGTTCTGTAACTAGGTTATAATGGCTATGTTGCTGATAGTATTGTTCCTTTGTAGGTGTGGATATGGTTGCATTTTCCGGTGTTCAAGCCCGGCATGACGCTCGATCGGAGGCTAGCTCGGGATCCGCGACGCGGGGTGAGGTACGTCCTGGGGGCGACACCATTTTCCAGTACGGTCACCCGGGATGATAGGCCTCGCATCGAGCGACTGGATGTTCTGCGGTGGAGGCTGGATGAGATGACAGTCGACGAGGTACGAACACAATTTATATCCGCACTTACATTTGTCATACTATATACCAGATTTTAGTCGTAATAACAATTTCTATTCCATTGCAGATCGAGTTCATGCCATTTGGTAGACACTTGGATTTTGATGGAGATCTGCGTCTTTCGAGATATAGGGGCACCATTCGGTGGTTGTTCGAGGAGGAGCCGTATATGCCGGACCGTGTGATGCGACAGTTTGGTCGGGTTCAGCACATTCCCGCTGATCCAATCAGGCCTACCGTAGTGCTCAGACCGAAGTCCGCCAAGTGCAAGAAGGAGGCGTCGTTCCACCCAGCTGACAACCACTGGGCGCACAGGTTCGATCATCTTTTCCCCATGGAGGAGTTGCCACGGACCTCTGAAGAGTACCCATATGGCGTGGCCGATGACTATCTGGAGTGGTTTCACCGCCATAGTCATCCATACCTACTTCCTGACACTCCTCGACACCAGCCCATCATCCCACCGCCGCCACCCCCGCCGTCGCCACCCCCGCCGACCATTATTGAGCAGCGCCATCATGCGGCTGGGTTGGAGATTCAGCGACTCGTGCAACTTGGAGTTGAGTTGACTCCGGCACACCTGGCTCGCATCCATCAGCAATTTTGGGGTCCTCCCCCACCGTGATAGTGCCATCTGGGATGATGTATGTGGTTGTTCTGTTTGCGGGTAGATGACTATTTGTGTAGTAGTTGGTAGTTTGGATTTTTTTTGTGCAGTAGTTTGGATTGTTTTTTGGGGAGTAGTTGATTATTCGATTTCGGATTACGTAGGTTATGTGTTTGTGTGGATTTGATGGTTTGTTACCGTTGCAGATCGTTTTCAAATTTGAATAGTATTTCCGTACCCAACGTTCAATATCATGATTCGAAACGAACTTTATAAAATTACAAGCAACGAAATACATATGACTCTAATAGTCAAGTGTTACGCACAGTAGCTTCATTACAAGAGCTTTTTTTTCCTCTTCCAGAACTGCAACTTGACTTTCCAGGATATCAATCCGCCAACGGGCTTGTTGGTTTTCGACCAGGAGCGACCGATTTTCATCACGTAGTCTCTTTATCATCGCCTCCACCGTCTTTGACCGCGGACTACCAGTGTATAGAACCGCCTCAAACTCTTCCATCGTGCCTTGACGTATTATGTCGTTGCTTGAGCTTTCCCCGCTGTTGTCCGACATGTTGAGGTGTGTGGTTAGTGGCCAGAGACTCCGGGTTATATAGGTTTCAGGCACCGCTTGTCCATGCGGTATAATACCGTATGACCATGCGATATACAATACCGTATGGCCATACGGTATTATACCACATGAACATACGGTATTGTATACAGCATGGCCATGCGGTGAGACCTAGTCTATATAAGGACCAACCCGGCACCGGTTACACACCACCGCCGGAAACACACCCCCACCGACAATGTCGTCCGAACAAAGACCAATTCCCCGTGAAGACATGTTCACCAAACACTACAAGAAGGAGCCGCTTGGAGGCATCGCTTTTACTGCAACGTGCCGTCACTGCGGTCATCGCTACACCGTGACCAACAACCTGTAGCACGGTCATCTTAAGAGGCACATCAACAACAAGCATGCCGACGAGATTTAGGATTCATGTGTTGGATATCCGACTTATGTGTAGTCGTTCGTATGTGTCAGTCTGATGAACTTGTTGTTATTGTTGGTTGTGTAGTCGTTCGTTTGTGGTAGTGTGATGAAGTTGTTGTTATTGTTGGTTGTGAAGTAGTTTGTTTGTCGTCTAGTTGTAACAATGTTGTTTGAATAACAAGTCGGTTCGTACGCTATTTGTGTCATGTGTTTCCTATTTCAACGTACTTTCAATATTTCTTGCAACACTTGAAATAATATATAATGGAAATCACCGAGGCGACTCGAGAGAAAATTTAATTAAACGGTTGAACTGCTTACACATGAAAATACAACGCATACACATCACACTACATACTTGGTAATGCATGTCTAATCACTATCTTCCTCCGATGACCTCTCATTAATGGAAACGAGAATATTCATTTGGTTGAACGCATAATACCTTTCACCTGCGTTGAACGCTCGAAGCTTGCGGATAACATGATCACATAGGCCCTCAGCCCCGATACTGTAAACGTCGTAACGACAATATCTTCTGATGTGATTCGCGATTTGCGCCTCTGCATCCAAGTAATACGATTCGGGAAATCCTCTGTCGTCATAACAATGCGCACAACAGAAGTCCAGCGGATATGCTATGTCAGTGTCCGTCTCGATATGACACTGAAATATAACGCACGAATTTCCTGGAAGGTATGCTGGATGCCTGCAGGTGCATTCCTCCGGCCACCGGGGCTCCGAGCAACGAATTAATGTGACTTTGTACTCCAGATAACCTGCCGTCCGCCGGTATATGTCTAAGGTGGTCACAATTTTGTGATTCGCTAGACACCCGTTGTGGTGGTTCCTGTGGCGGATGTCATGATTTATAGGCCATACACCGCAAGGGGAGGCGGTGTCTTACCACCGCATGGCAATGCGGTACATCGTAACCGGTCCGGGCCGGTCCGGTTCGGTCCCACTTGCCACATTTTGGAACATAGAGCAGAGGCACCGCATGTACATGCGGTGACAACCGCATATACATGCGGTAATAACCACCGTATAAACATGCGTTGGTCCCATTTTGGCTATAAGAAGCGGTGTTTAGTACCGCATATGCACCTCATACGAATCAAAACAATCAAATCATGGTTAGAATAGCTGAGTTTGAAGGTGAGACAGAGATGGGTGTGTCATACAAAATAATACGCGATAAGTTTTCGAGGCCATACGAAGATTATTTGTGCAATTGTCAGCACAAGCGGTGGTGCCAAACGTTCCATTGTTGTCTTGCTCATGTTGTCTGCTACAAAGGCGTTGAAGGCGACAGATACGCTTTCTCGGAGCCGGTTGAACTGGCGTGTCTGAGAGGTCACCAATTACACGTTGAGGACCCCGAGTCATACTACCGCGAGGCGGTTGAGGCAATCAAATGCGCAATCAGCGACCTATTCAGCGATGTCAGGCTACACTGCGCACTTGAGATTGCAAGGTTCACTTTCGACAACGCCGTCCGCCCAGCGAACGACAGAGTGAAGAAGTACGCATTCAACCACATTGAGATCCAGATTAGCCCGCGTATTCTCGAGGAGTCAGTAGGTAGTTGTACACTTGATAGAGCCTCCTGAGGTTCACTCTGTTGTATGGAAAACGAACATTGTGCAGATTTTCATCTCTGTGCATTCTGTGGTGAGACCCTTTGCAAGAATATCCATCAGTAGAGTAGGAACCAAGTTTGTGTAAAATCATTATGTAGAATCCGTTTAATAGCCAATGTATCACCGCATGTGTAATGCAAATGATTTATCAGCGAAATATAATTACTGGTTTAACTCGTGACCGGATAAATTCACTATAAATGATACACAATAATTTAGGACACGACAACATTTTACCTATGGTACATAACAACTACCAACCGACTCCTCTACATTGCTCGGCAAAATGTGAATATGTATTCGGTGAAATGCGTACTTTCGAAGCTTTGTGTTTGCACGCCGCACGACTTTTTCCACGGTGAATCTTGCCACCTGCGTTGCATTGGCCAATCCGAAGTTGGAGAAAAAGTCGCTAACAAGCTCCGTAATTGCCTCCGTCGCGTGAATATAATATGCTGCAGGGTTATCCCTATACGAGTACGGCCTTGTCATGCGGACATCCTCGTAAGTCACTCCTTCAACGCACTCGAGGTCAACCGAATCGGAAACTCTTGCTGTATCGCGTTCTTCGCATACAACTTGGCAAAGGCAGCACGGCCATCCTGTCGAGCTTCTGTGCTGACAGTTGCACAATATATCGCCAGGTGGCGTACGAAAAGTTTCGACTGTAAGTCTAAACCTGCTGCCGGATCTTGTCTCCGCTTCATACACTTTGGTAGTTGCCATAGTGGTTATGGTGTACTGAAAGTCTCAAACAACCGCTTTTATAGTTGTCTTTTGACACCACCGCATCCACCGCATGACGTCATCTTCCCAGCACGTGGATTTGAGTCTAAACGAAGACATGAAGCAACGTACCAGCACGGCGACACCATTGCATGGTATGAATTTTGATAATTTCAGGGAATAACACATTACATGAAAACGGATAAAGTGCCTCATTTTTCATATTAATTAAAGAGATAACATTGCAGCAAAAGTAACTCAGTTACTTTGTTTTGCCGCATCGTCGTCATGTCACACATCAAAGAAAATCATTATTGTTCTATTCCTCTGATGGTGAAACATTCTCCGGCCAGCCCGTATTCTTCTTCGAAGTTGGAAGGCAGAGGCTGCAATTTTTAAGATGTACTTAGTGAGTTCGGAACATTGTGAATTATATGTCAGACGACAGAATGGGGCTTACCAATATTTGTGTCAGCGAGACATCTTCTACCCACCAGAAAAAATCCCTCGGTCCGCTCCCTGAGACTGAGTAGAAAGGTCTTGGTGTATTACCAACCGCCATGTTGTAATAATCACGACATCGCACGGGGGTCATTTATAGCGGGAAAACATATCGCGTTGTATGCGAGAATTATACCGCATATACATGCGGTATACATTACCGCATGTGTAAGCGGTGTGTCACCGCATATCTATACGGTATGCATCACCGCATTGATATGCGGTATTCAAAAAAGTGCAGAAGCATACCGGCACGGGTACATCGTGATCTTCTTCCGCCATCGGAGTTGGTCGTCCAAATTCCATCGGTCGAAGGAGAGCGAGCCTCTTATAAAAGTGCGAAGCTGAGAGATTCCGTCGTGAGTTCCGACGAAAGTTCCCAGCTTCGTCCTCTTGTAAGAGGTTCATTCTCCCTTGACAGATGTAATTTAGACGCCCACTCCGATGACGGACGAAGATGACGGTGTACCCGTACCGGTACGTTTCCGAAGCATTTACAGTTTTGTTTGGATAATCAATAGTCATCCGCAGGATAACGTAAAAGATGTTATGGACGTACATGTGTACTATCACAACTTCTTTCACGTTATCCTGCCGATAACTATTGCATTTTATTAGATCGAAGCTACATAACCCCACATCGAAGCGATATAACCCGAGCAACATGCCAGCGGCCTGCGATTTCAATCAAAAGACACAAATCGCCGGCCGTGGCATGTTGCCTAGGCTATCATCGCTATTGAGCCATGAAAAAAGCATGCATACGGATTTTATTTAATTTATGAGACGAAGCGATATAACCCGTGCAAACTAGTCAATGGACAAAAATTTCGATCTGAAGACACAAATCTTTGGCCATGACTAGTTCGCACAGATTATCATCGCTTTTCCGCCACGGCAAATGTCACGAACCGGCCATGGGGGTATATATAGATACATACCGCATGGGCATGCGGTACACGGTGCTTCACCGTTTACATATGCGGTGAGATACCGCAGACCTATACGGTGTCCATTGCACCGTGCACCTATGCGGTGGGCCCACAAATTCAAATAATTCAACACCAACGGTCATCTGGAAACACCGCATAGGCATGCGGTGTTACTGTATAAGAAGTCACCCGCTCTCCGTTGGAATGCATCCAATCCCCTCACACCCCATCAACGGTCATTTTCTAATATGGTTAACGACGACACCAGTCGACGACCTTCAAGCCCGGGGGAGGAAGCACCTATCGCGACGCCAATGGCCGATAACTCACCACCACCTCGTCTTCCGGTATGTGATTAATGTTTATCATTTGGAATGTCGTTGTAGGTAGAATATAGGTAGTGGAATAACCAGAATATAGGTACTGGAATCATATGGAATGGAAACCAAGATATAGGTACCGGTTATGTAGGGGAATAAATTAGGTTCTGAAGTAGAGCAGATAGAAACCATGAATGGTTCACGTAATATATATGCACTGTTTGCATGCTGGCAGCTACCACTGGAGGAGCAGGCTGATCCGATGCCGGAAGACGGTCAGGACGATCAGGCCCGTAACCAGGAGTACCGTGATTACACTCCCGAATTTGCTACATCCCAGACGTGGACCAATCGCGACGATCTCCTACAACACTGTCGTGGCACAGCATTAAAGCTTAATATGGTTTTGACAATCAAGCGTTCTTGGGGGAGCACTCCTACAAGGCGTGGGAGTCTATTGCTCGCATGTGAGAAGTACGGCCAGTACACTCCCCGTAAGAGACAGCGAGTAGCCGGAGATGATGCAAGCGGGAACACGCGCAGAGCTGTTTCGAAGATAGAGGGGTGTTCGTTTGCATTGTCTGGCGTGGAGTTCAAACGGGGCGAATGGGGCCTGGACGTTATTCATGGCAAGCACAACCATCTACTCCCCGGTGCATTGGACGGTCACCCGTACGTCGGACGGATGGATGCAGATGAAAGAGACACTACGTTGGCCCTTACCGTCGCTGGTACCCCACCAAAACCGATTTTAGCTACATTGAAGATGACAGCTGACGCACAACAGAAGCTGAGCTTCACATCGCGGCGCCAAGTGTACAATGCGAGAGCAAAGTTTAAAGCTGAAGCGAGAGGAGATCGAACAGTCTCCCAGGAAGCACTCCGCATTTTGCGGGATAAGGGTTACTACTATTGTACGAGGAGATCCCCTGACGATCCCAACAGGCTTCAAGATCTATTCATCGCCCATACAGACGCTCGCCATCTTCTAGCCATGTTTCCATACGTCGTCCTCGTCGATAGTACATACCGGACGAATGCGTAAGTTTCTATATACACTTATTCTTTTACCCATTCCCACCACGGCATGCGAACTCAAATATTTCATTGTGCAGGTACGAGATCCCTTTGTGTGAGTTCGTTGGATTTACTTGCACAAATAAGAACTTCGTCATCGGGTTCTGCTTCATGTCGCACGAGAACACAGATACGTACATTTGGGCGTTGGGGCAGCTCGTTTACCTCATGCGAGGTAATCTTCCTAACGTTATTGTCACTGATCGAGAGTTGGGGTTGATTGCGGCGCTACGAGAAGTTCTTCCCAACGTCAGGCATATGTTGTGCACAGT
This sequence comes from Persicaria maculosa, assembly GCA_963922045.1. Classification (NCBI taxonomy): domain Eukaryota; kingdom Viridiplantae; phylum Streptophyta; class Magnoliopsida; order Caryophyllales; family Polygonaceae; genus Persicaria; species Persicaria maculosa. Next base: position 17,154,629 of record OY998253.1, read on the forward strand.
GCACGTCCTCCGACGATGCGAAGAAGCTGCTTTCCAGAAGTCAAAGAATCTTGATGTTGCTAGGCGTTTCAAGAACGCATGTGTTGGCCTGTTCCAATCCAGATCGGTTGAAACTTTCGCCGCTAGAAGGAGGGGTATGCATGCAGAGTGGGGGCATATCGAAGGGCTTATGCCGTATTTGGAGGCGACGTGGTTACGAGATTGCTCGGAGCAGATAGTTCGTGCATGGACAGACGCAATCCAGCATTTTGGTACGACCATAACGAACAGGTGCGCCTACGTTTTCATTATAAAATTCATTATACACGTAATTTGTTTACATATAACGATATTCACCTACGAGTCTCACTTATCTTTTAGGGTTGAGGCGGCTCATTCTGTGTTGAAAAAGACCTTAAACTCTGCAGTCGGTGATTTCACTCACGTGATAAACACAATCGATCTGATGATGGCGGATCAAATATGGGAGGTGAAAAATACACTGGGGAGAGCGAACAACACCTGGCCTACAGACTCCCACGACCTATGGATTTTCGATCGAATTCGGAATATTGTGTCGAAGGAATGTTTCAACCTGTTGTTCGAAATCTACACAAAGATGGAAGCGGAGCCACCTTCGCAACCATGCAGAGATGCATACTGGAGGGACGTCTACGGTCTTCCATGCACACATGACATGCAAGCTTGTCGAGACACGCAGATACCCATCAGACCATCCCAGATACACAATTTTTGGAAGCAATTGGATTTCAAGAGGCCTCATGTTGACAACGTCCAGGATAACACTCCCCTCAGCAGAGCTGATGTGGACATGTCGCGCATGATCAGTTTGTTCCAGAGCGGAGCTATGGACGAGGATACTCGTTGGAGAATCGCGTCAGCATTCAACGACGGGGATCGTCCCTCCCATACACCGTTGACCACCCCTGACCCGGAGGACCGTAGACCGCCCGGGAGACCGAGGACTCGCCACCCCTGTCAGACGAACCCTCTACCTTGGGAACGTGAGCGTGCTCGGGCTGAACTTCGGGCAGATAGACAGGCGACCACTGGATCCGCACGAGGGCGAGGCCGAGGTCGGGGTCAACCGGCATCAAACGAAACAGATGACGTGGAAGGTACTGAGGAGGCCACTGGGTCCAACGACATTGCCATCGACGACTTTTCTAGAGGCCGAGGAGTAGGCAGAGGACGAGGACGGGGTCGTGGAAGGGGACGTGGACGAGGTCGATCAGCGTCGGAGCCAGCTCCGGAGATTGTAGGTGACATTCCAACACCAGCACCTACGGCGCTTCCACCACAGAATCTACCTCGAGTAGAATTCAATTGGGGCACTGGCAACATCGACGAATTCATGATTACTTTCGTACGAGCCGTCACAAATGTTGTAGGTGATGGTCACTGTGGGTATAGGTCTTTAGCTTGTCTTCTGAACTTGGGACAAGACGCATGGCTTCGAGTTCGACGAGAGCTGGCCGTTGAGTTGCAGGTGCATTCAGATCGATACCATTACTATCCGGCCTTAGATGAGCTCATCATGAGGGTCAACTATTTCGGCACGTGTCATGATGCTACGTATTGGATGGAGATTCCGATCATGGGCGAGGTGTTTGCCACGCTTCACCAGCGTCCTTTGGTGATTTTGTCACGGATGATGCCTATGTTGTGTCTACCTCTGTACGCCACCGGTGGCCCGTCAGTACCGGCCTATGAGGAGCTAGATGGAATAGCTTTAGTCGGCAACAGCAACCATTTCGTTCCGGTACGTTTCGTATTTCATATTCATTAATTTGTTACTGTTTTGTTTCTCTTTTCTGACATCAATATTAACCTTGTATTCACAGATTTGGTTGTTGCCTGGTTCACCTCTTCCTCCAGTCTACGTCACATGGACACGGCATCACGATCGCACTGTCGATGGTTGGGACGAGCAGTTTGCAGCGAGGATTGCACGATATAGAGCTTACCGCCGTCGTGATGGTGGTCGTCCCCTACCGTATTAGCATTTCCCACTTTCTGATGTCATTTTTCGAACTTCATATGTTCAATTGGGTTGTATCTTTCTCTATTCCATTTCACATCCGAACATCCGAACTCCATATTTTCGTCATCGCTTATATTTATCGCACTTTCGTTTTAATCATCTTTGTTTTCAATTCAACATATGATTTTTTTCAGATCACGGCGTTTATTAAAAGTTAATTCCACTGTAGTAGGATATACCATTGCAGATGTCCATGGATTATGCGATAAATTCGTAGTGTGGACGAATACCGCAAACCCAAGCGGTGTGTATCGGTTCGTATCGGTCCCCTCAGCTCTTCCAAATAGTTAAGCGCAAATCGGGTTATCCGATACCCACCGCATACCCATGCGGTGGGGTTGGAACGGAACGGGGGTGCTCACCGCATGAAGATGCGGTATGTCTCTATACGGTGACTATCACCGCATATACATGCGGTGGTTTACCGCATGTATATGCGGTAGGTCGTTGACCGTCATTAACTCGGTCATTAACTCACCGCATAGTTATGCGGTGATTAGCGGTGGAAATAGTAAAAATTAGCGGTGTAGATATCGTTTCCGAAACATATTCAAGGCTTTTTGGACGACTGGACTAAAATATTATATGAGTTCGCTTGTTATATGTCAGACAACAATTACTTATTAAACGTATAATCAATTTATCAATTTTTCATATCAACAAAATATCTACCGCTGACTTACGGTGCTGCTTTAAAGTTGTGTTTGACTTCGTCCTTCCTCTATGTCCTCGTCATATTTCAGTTTACTTGTATTTAGCTTCGCTGTTGTGGAGTTCTTGTCTGTATTTTGCACCAACTTTATATCTTGACGGTTATCCGTCTGTCGACTTATCGGCCATCGAGGTTCAGGTTTTTCTGACCTCGAATTTTTACCTAATAAAAAAATATCTACCGGTAATTACTAATCCGAAAAATCCATATCGATAAGATATTTTTAGTTAAAAATACTTATTAACATTGAAAATGGGTAAATTAATCAAATGTTTGATGAGAAATTAATCGTATATTTAGCCCCTTTGTGATTAATCAATAATCATTCCTATAGGTTAATACACCGATCTAAAGAATACGTGGATAGATGCAGAGAGTACATACTCATGACGTTGCGATTGCGATGTAGAGAATACATATAATTGGATTGATGGCTCAGGATGGGATTGGAGAGTCCTCTCCACGGTCCTGTCGGCTGAGACACTCATGGCATTGGCCTCCATGGCAGTGGTGGAAAATGGATCCAACACGCCAGGGGCGGAGGGGGCGTGCGGCGGTGGAGATCCTCTAGTCCTCAATTGTGGTCCAATATTATGGTATGTATCGCTTGATTGGATATGCCGAGTTATTTTATTATTTTTCCTAATAAATGGGTAGTTGTATAATTATTTTCAACCAATAATCAAGAGGAGATGGACTATAAAAGGGACCGCGATTACGGACTAGAGGATCCTCATCGCAGTGGTGGCTCAAGCCCCCTTGAAAAGTTTTTAAAAAAAATTATATATATAGCAAATGAGGTGCATGTGAAACAAAAGAACAATCTAGCACAGTGGTTGAAGGCTGCAGTAAGGCTGAATGAATCACATGCTACTGTGAGACCTAAGAGAGACAAACAGCAAGGCTCACTTCGTGACTCCAGGTTCGATGGTCGGCTCGCTCCTCCAGTCCAGGTTTGACTCCCGCCTCGAAACAGCGAGCCCCCCCTGAAAATATTCATGCCTCCACCCCTGCATTCCGCACAACATGTACGTGTTGGACACCCTTTTTTTAACTTTATTTCCCCTTCATCACATGCTACTGCGAGACCTGAGAGAGACAGACAGCAAGGCTCGCTTCGTGACTCTAGGTTTGGTGGTCGGCTCGCTCCTACAGTCCAGGTTCGACCCCCGCCTCGAAACAGCGAGCCCCCCTGAAAATATTCATTCCTCCGCCCCTGCATTCCGCACAACATGTACGTGTTGGACAAGGACGACTGATGGTCAATTTTCGATCACCTCGACCTATGACCAAATTATCAGCATCTCTAATCTTTGTTGCTTGGATTCACAGGTTTACAAAAAGATTTGAAAGATCGAGTTCTGGAAAGAGTGAAATGCTTTGTGTGGATGCTCGTTAAGGGGTGCTAATCAACGTCGAGAGGAAAAGGAATGCAAGAGGGGAAAAGGTATGTGGGAAGTTGTTATTAGACCATGGACTTACTTCTTTTGAGTTGATTTTGTATAATGGATTAGAGACAATATCATGAGGAATGATACGATAGAGGATGGACCTACTTGGTGCAGCTGGTTCGCCATGGCTCTTTGGTGGACTATAGCTTGGAGATGGAGAAATGACAAAGTCTTCAATAATAAGGATGCACGTTTGGAAAGAGCTCAGTTCATGACGGAGCATGCCAAAGCTAATGGTGAGATGGGAGCTAGAACCAACATCAACAACAACCGGTCAATGGTGTTGGTGAGCTGGTAAAAACCACCGGACGGGTGGGTAAAACTTAATACCGATGGAGCCGTTAACAATGAAGGTGTGACGATGGCAGGGGGAGTCATCCGTGGGGAGATTGGGGAATGGATTACGGGCTTCGCCCATAACATTGGCTTGTGCACTATAAGAGAAAGGTTGCCGCAAAGTCCTGGTTGAGACGGACTTGCTGTCAGCCTGGTTACTCAATGTCAAGGCTTTCTCTTTCGAAATTGGGAAATCCAACTTCGACACGTCTTTAGGGAAGCGAATTCTATCGCATACTCCCTCGCCGCTTTTGCTTTTTCTCTCCCTTGTGGTTTGCATGTTTTGCCTAGCCCGCCTGAAGGCCTTGTTGTTACTATTGAGGAAGACGCTAGGGGAAGAGCTACTCCTCGCCTCACTCGCATGTAGCTTGCTCTCGACCTTGCCGTTTTGAGGGCTTCGCACTCACTTTTTACTACAAAAAAGAAAAAAGAAAAACAATTTCATGATGTTAAAGTTAATTGGGGAAAAAAAGTCCACGACATATTTCATTATAGAAATTAGAAGAATGTATTTTTTTTGAACCGGAAAGGATTCGACGTATCGGACATGTCTGGTGGGTCGAGAGGCCGAAAAGATCGGCAACAGACAAAAACCTTTATGAAAATAACTGAAAAATACAGAACAAATCAACAAAGACAAATACACTACGGAAAGTTAGAGAACAAAGGTCGATACAAGCAAAGGCGAACAATGTTGGAACCGGGGTCTTCTGATAGTTGGTAGAGGCAATGTATGGTATCCTTGAGGAACAAAAGTGGAGACCTCAGATTTAAACTTGGTCATCACCGAACCATTAGATTTCAATCACGTCAACAACCTCTTGCACGATGGCAAAAGAGAAAGACATGTATCTTAATAATGTTATTATATAGTTTCATGATTTTTTTAAATAAAGGTAGTTAGTTATAACACGACAAAATAGGGGACCAATAATAGTCGTAGTAAACTCATGATGTCATTTCCACTAGCATTTATTTAAAAAAAAAATTACTCCCTTAGTTAAAAAAATTATGTCTTTTTTTTTAAGAGTGGGCACAAATTCCGATCCCGTCTCGATCCCGTCCCGATCCCGGTGGGATTTAGGACAAAATAGCGAATCCCGTCCTAATTCCGTCCCGTAAAAATTATGCGGGACGAAACGCGGGACGATCCCGATGGGATCCCGCAAATTCCGTCCCGTCCCGCATATTATAGTAATAATAATAATTTTTATAATAATAATAATAATAATGTTATATTATAGAATAATAATATATTATTAGTATCATTATTTTGAGCAAATATTATAATTATAATTATAATCATAATCTTCCATTTATAATAATAATAATAGTAATATTTGTATATAATAATATTATTATTATTATTTGAGCAAATATTATTTATATTTATAATAATAATTGATTATAATAATATTATTATTATATAATTTAATAATAATATTACTTTATAATAAAATTATTATTATTATATTATATTATATTTTTTTCTTGTAAAGTATAATTATTTTATAATAATAACAATAAAAATAAGTAACATTATTATTATTATTATTATTATTAATTATAACGTGACATTATTATTATTTTTTTTTTTTATTTTTTTTTTTTTTTATTATAATAATTTCATTATCAACAAATCATTTTTACAAGAAATTAGTGGGTAGCCGAGATACTATCTGGGCACCCACTCCCTTAGCGATAACGAAGCTAAGTCTAGTAAAAATATAAGCTGCAGCACGAGCTCCGGCATCCTGAGATACGGAGAATTTCTGAATCCGCTTTAGCAAGGCAACAGCATCCGTATCCAGCTCCCCCAACGAAGAGAAAGAGAAGGGTAGGAAACCATAACCCGCTGTCGTGCACAAATCACGATACTTGACACGCTTACGTTGGGCAGCATCAACAACAACACGACAAGGGACAAAGTCAGACATCCCCGACTGAGTCAAGGGGGAGGATCCCGTCAGATCAACACAAACATCACGCCCTCTGTCCCATGAATAAAGAAGCAAATCTGCCGGACGAAGAGGTCTACCATGCACATCCACCAAACCGATATCAACCTCCTTACCGGCAGAAATCCCAGCCCTGTAACAGATATCCAATAAGACGTCGCGCACAAGGTTATGTCGATGTTTAATGCCCACTGTACCAGCACAAGACACAGCATGATCTCCATAGATATCACCATCAAAGACCCGAGAACAAGCCGGACAGGGCCTAGACACCGTGAACAACGGAACACCAAGTCGATAACTAAGCACACTGCGATAGGTCCTTCCATTCATAGTCTGCCCCAGCCCAGAAATAGGAACGGCACGCAACCAATCGGAGGAGTGAGCACCCTGCTGAGACTTCCACAATGCCACCTGTCGCGGAGTCAAAGAGAAAACAGAGTCCGATGTAGCAGCAACCTTCGCGAAATATATATCTGCCAATTTCTTCATAAGTTTGGGGGCAGCGATTTCACTAGGATCGCGTAGAAGATCAGAACCCGTGGCCTCATCAAAAGCACGACAAGCATCATCAAATGTAGGACCAGTAGCAGTAATACCAGAAGGGCGTAGGAGCTTAGCCTGCAACTCAGCAGACTGCAAACGAGATGCCAGAAAAGCATAATGTAGGACATCTCCAGCAGCATACACTCCGAGCCCACCAAAATGAAAAGGGAATGTGGCAAGCCGCCACTGCCAATCTCCAAACCCAGGCCCTGACGCAGTGACAATACGTTCCAAGCTAGAACGGAGTGCCGCATCGAATGAGAGCTGGGCCGGCCCAAAGACACGCGGTGAACAAGTACGCAAAGCAAAGTAAAGTTTAGAGATACCCGTACAAGCCCTAAGTAGAAGTAACTCGCACTGTGGATCCTCAATTCTCGCGACAGAATCCATAAGCTCTATGGTCCTAGTCACTCTCTTCGCCACAAGGTCACTGCCGAAAATGGGGCACGCGCTGACAGGCCCACCCAAAACTTTGACACCACGTGAAGGCCGAGCAATAGAGGGGGGAAAAACACCAGGAAGTCGACTCCTGGGGTCTTCTGTAGGCCAAAAAACCTCGGTCTTATCCACATTAAGATGAAGGCCAAAGCGGGGACCCTCCGCCATAATCAGATCCAAGACCTTCCCCACCACCAAAGTGTCCCCAACAATAGTGCCATCATCTAAGTACCAAGCCTGCAAACTCAGGGCAAAAGAGTCTCTGATCTTGCATACCAAAGGATGCAATACCAAAGCAAAGAGCAAAGGCCCTAAAGGATCTCCCTGCTGAACCCCCCGACAAGACCATAAGCTATGCTCCCCATAATACAGTCGGGCAGGACTAGAGTAACAAAACTCCACCCATCGAGATAGAGTCGGGCAGTGACGGCGAACTTCCTGTAACATAGCCACACGATCAACTAAGTTGAAAGCGTTCTGAAAATCGACCAACAACATAGAAAGACCCTCCTCACCGCCACGGGCCTCAACAAAACGATTCAAGGCATGCAGAATAGCCTCTCCTCCACCGGATACCCCGACCCCAAACTGAAGCCCGGCAAAATAACCAGACAAAGAGGGACCGACCAAACAAGCACCAACCTTAGAGACAAGGCGTCTCCAAATAGTTCCAACAGCAATAGGACGAATGCCTCCACCTGGTTTAACAAGTGGTGTGAGCGGAGCACTAGCAATATACTCACCCAGAGCCTGTGGACAGCGGCCTTCAAGGAAAAGATTAACCACCCGAGTAATAGAGGAGATCAAATCATCCGAAATAGCAACAGCAGCTCCACCCAAACAATCAAAAAGATGCTGAGCACGGAACCCATCTCTCCCACAGGACGTGCCACGCGGGAAGCTCCGAATCATATCCAAAACAACGGCCGAAGAGGCAACGAGAGGATGATGATCAACAGGCAACGACGGCAAGTTAGGAAATGACGCAGTAGGGTGCTTATCTCGCAGAGCCTCAAGAGTGGCATCAGAATAGGGGGCAATACCTGATGATGAGAGCACCCGCACAGCAGCAGTGTAATGACCATCACAAATCTTCCTCCGACATTGCTGGAGGTTACGCTCACTCAAATCAAAGTCCTCCTCCACACCAAAAGAAGGGGGAACCTCAGCTAAGGTCTCCTGTACAAGCTGCAAACTGCCACCAGGCACACCCCAAGCACGGATAGCACTAGCAATACTCTCCTCCTGGCGCTGACGCTTGACAACAGTCCTACACTCAAGATTACTTCGTGGGGAAAAGGTCTTAAGTATACAAAGAGGCATCACAAGCAAGCGAATCCAGCCGGAAAGGTCGCTCGGAGAGTCAGCCACATCATCCAAAGCCCCTTTTAGAACCCGAGCCAAACCTAGGCGACACTTAGGAGGGATGGATTTCACGGTGCGTAAGCCCATAGAAAACAAACGGTCAAGTGAAGATATAGTCAAACCAGCAGGCACATCCCCAACATCAGCCAAGGGAAATGACGGAGATGGAGCTGAAGGCCTGGGAATATCATAAATAATAAAACGAACAAGGCCATCACCACAGTCGGGAGGCGTCACGGAATCATCCTGACTATGCCGACACCGAGCCCGAAAGGTATGAGTTTTAAGACAAACTCCACATAACCAAACCCCCATGCGCCTGAAAGTCATCTCAGCATCCGAATAAATAGCCAAACTATTAGAAAGAGTTTGACGGGTAAGGACCTGAGCATCACCACTGCAATGTCGATCACGGAGGTGCCTGAGCATGGAGGTTTTAACAAGGCCTCTACCACCACCATCAAGGCACCCACAGAGACCCACAAAAGGACAATGATACCGAACAAGGTCGGGCATCCCATAAACCGAACTAAATAATAAAAATTATAAACTAAGCACTCAACAAAATAATAATAAAATACTCAAATCTTCGATCAACAATGTCATGGGAGGCTAATTAAATTGATCAATTAACCCACACTAGCCGAACCGATGACACAATTCGGCGAAGACCAAACTCACAGCACCAACCCGATCGAGACCAACAGCAGAATAAGAAACCGCTCCAAAACCAACACATTCAGCCGATCATCAACCGGAGAAGACGACCGGAGAAGCACCACCACACAACGTTCGCAAAACAAAGCCCGATCGAGATGAAACAGCAGGACAGTAGCAGCGGCACCACAACAACAGCATACACCAGCGATCGAACTGTTACCCGACACCGATCGAACCCAGCAATCGAAAAACCAGACCCGACAAATGTAAAACAAACACCGTAGACGCCGAACGTAGTTGAAGAAATCAAACCTGAAGTGACGCCGGACACCGGGGGGATCCGAACCGGCCTGAGGAAGCTAGTGGCCCTAGGCGCCGGGATGAGTGGGAGAGGGACACATCTAGAGCTACAAGAGGCAAATAGCTAAATACGGTATTCTTCCCAACTATCAATCGATAATGAGACAGTATCTGGTGAATCTCGTCTCAATCCCTTTTCGTCCTGATCTAGTAAGATAATGTAGCCAAATATGTTGAACATTATAATTAATTATACAATCATTGTATGAATTAATAATAGTATTATAATATTAATAATAATAATATTATTATTATTGAATAATATAGTTGAGAAGAATATCGTATTCAACATATTATACAAATTAATTAATTATGAAATCATTTTTCACTTTTCAAATTAATATAATATTTTATTATTTTTATTTGCGGGACAAGGCCCGTCCCGTCCCGATCCCGTCCCGTCCAGACACCATCCCGTCTCGATCCCGTCCCGAAAAAAAAGTGTCAATCCCATCCCGTAAAAATTTCGCGGGACGAGTCCCGTCCCGTCCCATCCCGTGCCCACCCCTACTTTTTTCACATTATTTAATTTTAAATAACAAAAATACCAATTTTGTTTTAGTTATTTAAAATAATTTATAACTTATGAAATTATTTTAAAAAATTAATTAATTTATAAATAAATATTTTACATAATTTTTAACTTATAAAAAAATATGTTAAAAAAAGAATTATAATTTTAAACAGAGAAATATTATTTAAAAAACAATAGGAAATTAGGTCATATCACACACATAGCAGTATAACACCCCTGATTTTGCTGGGTTCAATGAATTTTGTTCACCTACAACATATAGGACTTTTAGCAGTCCCAATATAGAGCCACATTGGTTAGATTTCAGGAAGTCTTGAATAGGCGTGCTAGATCTTGAATATTTTTAATTATATTTTAATATTTCATTTTGCCCCCAAAATTGATATATAGATACTTGTTAAGTCTTTCTAATATAATAGAATACCATAATTTTATAAGTTAATAAGTTAAATCCAAAAAATTTCTCTACCAAATAAAAAAACAAACCTAAAAAAGAAATATTAAACAAAATAAAATAATTTAAATTTAGAAAATATTTCTTGATTGAGTATCTAAACACATGCTCGTAGAACACGTGTTAGAAAAACTATTTTACTTTCAACGATATTTTTATATATTGAGTTCAAGCATAAATTAATTAAAAATCTCATATATTCAATTTTCTTTACAAATTTAAATATAAAAAATGCACACAAGTTATATTTTTATGCGATTTCACTTAATAAAATTTTAAAAAGTGAAATTATCAAAATAATTAAGAATAGTATTTTGAAACATTCTTTAGAAAGTATTGTAGGTGATTTCTGAAAGAAAAATCTTATTTATAACCAATTTTACGTGACTATTGAATTTAGGAATGATTTTAAAAAATCAATTCTTTGATTTAAATAATTAGAAATAGTTTACATAATTTATCTCTAATTCAAATGAAATTATCATTTGCAGTTCAAACAGAAAAATTTATCACAAAGTTTAACATATATTGTGTCTTTTTCTTTCTTTCTTTTTTTTTTTTTTTTTTTTGAGAACATCAGTTGAGTCTTTTCAAACTATCAGAAGTTAGGTTATTGCATGTGACGATAAATCACTTAATTATATCATTACATGCTTTAGCATACCAATTATTATATAGAAAAAAAATTCAAGACCACAAACACAAAATTACATGTTTAAAAAAAAAAGGAAAAAAAAGCTATTGCTATGTAAGACTCATGACTTATGACTCATAACCTAAAGTCAATCTTTGTGTTCTTATTCAAAATTTAACTAACAAAATACTAAAAAAATAATAACATAAAGACACTTGTGTCACGTTATAAATATGAAAAAATGATTTAAGATTTTCAAAAGGCGTCCCATATAAATTAGAAAAATGAAACTATTTTGGCTTTAAATATGTGGAGGGATCAGAAAAATCCAAGAAAACCATATAGGTGATATATAATTAGGGTAAATTGCAGAAACCCACCCCTTAAATAGGATATATTGCTCAAAACTATCCCCTAAAATCAATATTGCAAAAAAAAAAAAAACTACCCTTTATATACCTTTTGTTTACCAAAGACCACCCTATCTCTGATTTCGTTAAGTTTTAGAGGAAAAATCGGTAAATTACCAAAATACCACTGTTTTAAAAATCACACCTAGGCGCCGCCTGGGCACAGCCTAGGCGCTAGGCGACCCCCCTCCACCTGGAGCTAATTGGTCGCCTAAGCACGCCTAGGCGTCCGTCTTGACCGCCTAGGCTCTAGGCGGCCCCTCACCGCCTAGGATCAGCCTAGCGCTTTTTAGAACACTACAAAATACCCTTATCATATGGAGAGACGATATTGAAGGGGATCTCGCATAGCAGTTGTGGAGAAATTTAGGCATTGATTGAAGGGGGCCTAGTATACTACCGTAAGAATTGTCGAATAACTTCAGTTAAAAAAGTACGGTGTGTGTGGAGTTGTACATATGTACAGAAAGATAGGCGGAGAGTGAGTGATGATAAGAAAATGATATATATATATATATATATATATATATATATATATATATATATATATATATATATATATATATATAGGGGAGATATCTAATGAGAAGTAACATTTAAATGAGAAGATGAGAAGTAAGCCTTATACCCCTTAGATTAAAATAATTTTTTTTATATGGATATAGGGGACATATCTAATGATAAATATATCAATGTTTTTTTAAAATTATTTTTTATGCTATTTTTTTAGATGATGAATGAAAAAGCTAATTTAAATTAGCATAAAAACCCTAAAATGAACCTTAAATCACCCTCTAGATAAATAGCGTAAAAAATAATTTTTTTAAAAAAACATTGATATATTTCTCATTAGATATGTCCTATATATCCATATAAAAAAAATTATTTTAATCTAAGGGGTATAAGGCTTACTTCTCATCTTCTCATTTAAATGTTACTTCTCATTAGATATCTCCCCTATATATATATATATATATATATATATATATATATATATATATATATATATATATATATATATATATATATATATATATATGGGTAATTTTGTTTTTTTTTTTTAAAGAAAGTTAACGAAACTCTAACGACACATAGAGACAGGGTGGTCTTTGGCAAACAAAAGGTATATAAAGGGTGGTTTTCTGCAATATTAAATTTAAGGGGTGGTTTTGAGCAATATGCCCTATTTAAGGGGTGGTTTTCTGTGGTTTACCCTTATAATTAAAACGATTTTTCTATTCTATACCCATATGATAAGAAACTCAATGTGAAAATATTTCTCATAGATACACCCGGTTTAGCCATTTTTAAATTAGATTATGTAGTTTATCCATTTTCTTTTAGAGTTTTTTTTTTCAATAAAGTATTCTTATTATATTCCCTTATGGTACACAATAGACAAATCGCAATTGAAAACATTGTGCTTTTGAGTTCACCAACCAATACCACTTGGCCTTTGTTGCCAATAGATTTGCCACCAATTAACTTTAACTTACCATTGTGTTTTTTAACTTCAACTTACCGTCGGTTTTGGATTCAAATCCGCCCTCGGTATCCATGGTATTGTATGGATCGAAACCTTTTTTTTTCCCTAAAGACAATAGTATGAGTAGTGATGTCAATGTTATAAAATCAGGCATTAAATTAGGCTTTTTTTTAATAGAGTTAGAATTCGAGGTTATACATGTATGAAACTCCTCGAGAGGCCTATAAGTCGACAAACGGAAGATCATTGACATGCAACAAAATACAGAGAAAGGTGCAATAGACAACACACAACGAAAGATGAATCGGACTTAAAACTAGAAAGTTGGGGACATAAGCTAAGGACAAAGTCAAGCACCATCGTGAAATAGCACATCAGACCGGCAAAAATTAATTAATTTAATATTTCAAATTACTAGTGTCACCATAAAATTTTTAAAAAAAACTATGGTATTGAAAGAGGAGAAAAAAAAGATACTTTTATTAAATATATATAATTCACTTTTAATATCCTCTCTCTATATATAAAGAAGGCTTATTAAACCGAATTAAGATAAAGTTGTCATTAATTTAGTCTCGGAATTTTCTACATTGTCTAACTTGATCGTCGAAAACTTTCTGAAAAATGAGTCCAGCACACTTAGATGTTCAAATTATTGATCATCAATTGATTTATTTATATATAAGACCGGTTACCACATAAGCCCTAGCTACCTTCACCACCAAGGGCTTAAAATCACATACACTTCCCTTATCAACTAAGCAAAGGAAGATGTCATCTTCATCATACTATGACGATGATCACAACACCTGTGACGAACATGTATGCCATTTTCTAGGAGCTTGTTCTATGTGCAATAAGCAACTGGGACTCAACCATGACATCTTCATGTACAGGTCAGCTAGCTATATAGCTAATCTAATCTCATTGTTCTAAACTCCTTGTGACAATTGGGGTTAACTGATTGCAGGGGAAACACGCCGTTTTGCAGTGAGGAGTGCAGGCGAAAGCAGATTCAGATGGACGATGATGATCATTCCAAGAAGAAGAAGAAGAAGAGCTTGATTGCGAGGAAGAGAGTTGCAGAGGCTCCACCTCAAGATTTGCATTTGCACAAGAAGTAGTTTCTTGTTGAATGCTGATTATATGTAAGCATTTTAGCTTAGCTTTAAATGCAGGAATTTTTAGTCGGAGGGCACGAAAGAGATCGAATCGACGAGTTAACATTATGTGCGCCTTCAACTCTCCTGTTTTCTGATCCATCCTTTCACCTTCCCCTTGCGAGCTCTTTCCTCATGGGTAACTCAATCAATTCAATACAGTACGATTTAAACCGAGAAAACACAATGCCCACTCAACCTAATGAAAATTGAACTCCATCACAGCTCATTCATATACTATCAAAGAGCTCACAATAAGCTTCAAGTTGAATAATCCAAATTGAAAAATACAAGTACAATTTACTTTACTACTAAATAAACCTCACCATTTTAGAGTTGGTAGTGAAAAAACTATCTAATTTATAGTTTATACCAAACTAAAAATGCATAATTTTATTAGGGAACTGCCGAAATCATCGTATCTTTCTTTCTTACTGGTCATCCACCCAGCAAAATCATGCATAAAACCATTAAACCAGAGGAAATGAGATCCTAAACTGACTAATTGTTGGGACTAGTCTATAAGGTTGGATTCCCGAATCCGACATCACCCACTCAAAACCCTATTCCATGGCAAGGATAGAACCCTAACAAAAACCAATACTTCCACCCTGAGTGAGTAGTCGACTGTGAAGAAGCCAATGAGCCAAAAGCTTACTTTACGACCAACCGTGCACTCAGATATCTTGGAAGGGAGGCTCCATGGGGAACCGACTCCCAGTCTAGTTTACACATTAACCAGGAGGATTCATTCAACTAGCTAGAATCGAAAATAGGACCAGCACGGCTACCATCAGTGTGCCTACCCTAGGTCATCAAAATTCCAAGGTATGATGCAAAAAATAAAATAGTGAAGGAACAGAAACAGAAATTACTAGCAAGTTCTCAACCAGACAAGATGGAAAAGGGCGGAAAATGTACAGCACAACTTTTTTTTCTTGATATATTCAAGAAAGCTTTTTACCCAGCATTCATAAGTGACCTCGCATAGGTCCATCCTAATGTTAGTTGCTTCATCCCTATGACTGACGAAGAAAGCTAATGACAAATAGTGATCTCATTGAATTCTAAGATCTGCCGATTCCAATCCTCAGGGCTTGTGGATCTTGAATCCGAACACTCTTGGTACATAGTTCTGTGATGGCTTTTGAGGCCTAGCATTTGCATATGTCATCAGAAAGAGATGAGCGAATGTGGTCCCGAAATACGCTCCATCTACACCTTTAGTCAAGTGAAGGAAAACTTCTATAGAACTGATAACAGATAAATGAAGAGTCAACAATAAAAATAAAACAGAAGAAATTGCGGAATTTGATGCAAGAGAATCTGAGCAAAGATCAACTCCTATGGACTTCATGGCAAAAAAACCAGTTGAATAAGATACCTATCAACCCACTTCATGTTTTTTCTTTCACAGTACCGGGAAGTTTTTGCACTCTTATTCTTCTATAATGTAAAGATAAAAAGAGACTCATCTACAATGTAAAATTCTTTGGTTAATGATCATGTAGTTATAACTTTCAATTAATAATGCAAGCGGCATAAATATAATTTACCAAACAGCAGTAAAAAAAAAGTTAGGAATTGGGACACAAAAGGATACTGGCTTGGTATTTTGACAATGGGTAGTAGATGTCTTCACATTTTGGGCAGTAGACCTTGACGTTGCTCGTTCTTGGAATATCTGATTGACCAACAGGCAGGCATGGCTGCCCAGAGCAGTAGACTCTAGGGCATCTTCCAAATTCAAAGTTCTTATACTTTTCAAACTGCACAATAAAATGAAACAGCTATATTGAGTAACTGAACCAAGAGTGCAGCTTTAATGAATAGATCGAAGCTGTTAATTCCGGAAAGGATAAGGATATAGAGACTGAAGAAAATGTCTTACCATTGCTGACATTCCCTTGCTGGTCAAAATGTAGCGAGCATGAATCAGACCATACAGCATCTCAGCTGCACTCTCAATCAATTCATTCTGTTCCTCGGTGAACATGTCACCTACACAATTAGCAGAACACATCATGTACAAAATATCAGAGGAGCTATAAAGGCAAACCCCTGGTTCGGTTCAAGTGTTTAGTGTAATCTCACACTTGACTCTTGGTATGGTGAAGTATTATGTAAATTACTATCCAATCAATACAAAGATACCTTCATCCAAAATGTTACTAAATGTTTTTAAATTTTCTTTTTTTTTTTTCTAATAGAGTCGTGTGGTCTAGACTTCAGATTCTATAGGATTATAGACAAAAACTGATTTCTTAGAAACTAATGCCATCAACAATTGCAAAATTCCTCGCCAGGAAGCAATGCAATTGCTATGACTGTCTTATCCTCCATTCTATGTATATAGTTCTTTTCCTTTGGATTAATTAAATTCCTATAACTGGCTCTTGAGATAAATAAAAAATAAATAAATAAATGGAAGGCCCATAATTTTAGATAAGCGATTCAGTCTTCATGGGAAAAGTAAGATAATGCTTACCATGAGAAGATTCGACATCTAAAATTAGAAATTGACTGCTTAAGCACTGCAATAGCTACGATTTTGTCTTATCCTCAATGCTATGTATATACTTCTTTTCTTTTGGATTAATTACATTCGTATAATTGGCTCTTCGGATAAAAAGAGATTTGGAAAAAACGGAAGGCACACATTTTCAGGTAAGAGATTCAGTCTTCATGGGAAAAGTAAGATAACACTTACCATGAGAAGATTCGACATCTAAAATTAGGTCAAGAGCGTAATCATAGTAAGGAACTTGACTGCTTAAGCCACACAGGTTGAAATCATCCTGAATGTATTCATCATCAACTTCGCAAAAAAACTCATTTCCTCGTAAATTACAAAACCATGAGATCCATGATGTATCATCCCCTTCGGAACCAGAGACATCTGAATCTGCACTATCTGTTTCGGATTCTGCAACAAAAACAGACACTAACATATATCAGGAAATAAGTTCAATTTTTTTTATTGCCATGGGGGAATAATACATCAAGAAACATTAAAAGCCAAATTGGTATTGACTACGCATTGCTTGAAAGAGGAAACGGGCATTTAATCTTGACAATCAAAGCTACAATCTATCACAGACATATACCAGCAATATCCATAACTACAACGCTTGATCAGGCAGTCCCTAAGAACCACCTGCATGCTACAGTTGAAAAACGGTTGTTCATATTTCCATAATCCATATATGTAAGCATTTAAAGCACTACCATTTTTGTTGGACCCTCTCCAATCAAGAATAGGCTCAAAATATTCTTCCAAAATAATAAATATAACAAAAACGGTTGTTCATACTTCATTTTATCCTACTTTAACCCAACCGCAAACCCCGTGACCTGGGTTGACCATTGACCCCACAATCAAGTCTCTCTCCCTATCCCCCTTGCCCCACATAAATCACACCCTCAATTCTCCTAGATGCCATTACTTAAGTTCCACATTCTCTTTCCAATAAAAGGGATATGAATTGATGAAATACTAAATACTCACATGACGGTCTAGAGGACCGTTATTAACGATTGCGTAGGATGCAAGAATAAATGAAGTACCATCATGCAACTAGCTATATCACTAAAAACTTTCACCTCATTCATTGTATACGTCAACAGAACAGTATTAAAAAATGTCCATCACCGTCACATCTAGACTATTCAAGAACTCCCTCTAAATTCAATATTTATAGCCAATTAGGAAGCTAATGCCAAAACAAGAACACACCAGATATCTAGACAAGTGCAGTGCATCCTAGGGAGGTTCAAAGTACAATCTAAACCCTCCCATTGCAATTGCAAGGGGATAATCTCTCAAGAACCCTGATGTTATGGCCAAAATAGGCTAAACTAAACTAGTCCTCTATTTAAAACAAGGTTAAGGATAATGCAATGACCCTTACTATGGAACAAAAAGACATTTCAAGCCTATTGAATATGGAAACCACAGAGCTACCCTATTTCCCAAATCCTTAACCTTTAAACACCAGCTCTACTGTTCTCTGCCATCATGCAACACAATGATGAATGAACCAAACACCCTAGGCAAACACAATAGCTGCAATGAGTTATCTAACGGTGTACTTCCACATGAGAAAAGTACCAGACCACCAAATCAACACAATGGAATGATTAAATCGCAAAACACACAAGAAATTCACATTAAAATATAAAGAAGGAGCAAATTGTCAAGAATTTGTGACCAACCATCGGAACACTCCTTGTTCTTGGCAAGGGCGGAATCACGGCCATGGGAAGGCATCCTAGCGGCAGAAGCGGACGACGCCGCCGGCAACCTCCCATCCTTATCCTTGGAGCTGAAGCCTCTGGACGTCGACGGCAACGTCCGCTCCAGATGCTTGTCTAGAACATCGTTGATCCGCTTCCGATCGAAACCCCCAACCTCCGACCTGGAAGATCCTCCTCCCTTATCCTTATACATATCTCCGCCGTATACGCGACGGCCTGATTCTCGAAAAATCGGGAGAAAACGAATTCAAACCCGTTGGGAGGGGGAGCCTGAGGATGTTGGTGGCGCGGAAACGAATCGAGACATCCGAATCAGATTTGAAAAGAGGAAATAGGAGCCAAATTGGAAGGCGATGTGATGGCTAGGGGTGAATCTGGGAGCATAGGTGAGATCGAAGACGAGAAATGGAGGCGATGGATCGAGAGGATAGATATTTTTTAGGGTTTTTTGGACGGTACGAAGGAGAGTGTGAATAGAAACCGGGCTTTGTCCTCGTTCTGTCGTCCCACCCCTCTCCCTGCTGTCTGTGACGGTGAAATCGTATCCTATTATTACCAACCTTTCCCCATTTTCTGTCATTCACCCTCAACTTTTTAATATAGCATCGGCGCTTCGCTATGGACCTGATTAAACTATGACTAAATAGTAAATACAAATACATGATTTTTTGGGTTCAATTTTGGAATGTTTTAATAAATCATATTATATATAGATATAGATGACGAAGTTATTTTGAGGTGATTGTGTCGTTCCTATAGGGTAGAGACGATGCGATTAATTCAAAATTGAAAAGTATCTTTTTAATTCTCGAAAAATGAGAAGAAAGGGGATTTTTTTTCTCTTAAATCGGTAAATGTATATACTTTGTGTGTAACCACAAAAGTATGAAAAACAACGTGTCCCGTAAGCAAAAGTGTGTCCACTCTAATTGACTCCAATGCCCTCCACCATATTATCCCACAAGTCTCCTAACCCATTGTTTTCCCCTCCTAGTTTTACATTTACATTTGATAATAATTCGATTTTTAAAAGCTTCGAAAATCTCGTTAACATACTCATTTGGGTTGCATTCCTCGTTATTGAATATCTTCTTGTTCTTGGCGCGCACCATGTCATTTCGACGAAAGCACAAAATGTCAGTTACATGCATGCCTTAGAAGATGGTACCTTTTCTCATATTTTTCGGTGTGTTTGCGAACCCCAACAAGTCAACAACCACTCATCACGCATTGTTCCTTTTTCCGTGAAAGATTTATCTGCGTATTAATTATAACTAACGATCTACTCATAATTTCCTCAAAATGATTTGTTGATTTATGAATATGTATTAGTTTATATCCATATATAATACTAAAACTTGTATTTGTATTTTGTAAATCAGTTTCACAATGTTATAATAGTTGTAAAAAAAATCATATAATTAACATGATGTATAATGTGCTACATCCTTAGATGACGCAACAAAATAAATGAAAATGGATTCTCTCATTCAAATGTGTATATGTACATACAAGTACCGTATGCAACGTAACTACCAAGTATAGTTTCAATCCAATAGCTATCATAAACATGTCATTGTTCCCATGACTTTCGACAATGAACATGGGGCGACCACACCAAACCGGCAGTCGCATTACCCGACGATGACGGCGACGGCGGCGGCGACGTCAACGACGAGCTCTGAAACCTCTTCCAGTCGGCCAACACGGCGGCCAAGTCCTTGACCTTGGCGCTAATGTAGCGGCAGCAGTTAGCGTGGACGGTGACGACCTCCGACAAATCCTTGCTGTCCTGGCAAAACCCGCTGAAGCGGCTCGTGTCGAGGAACCGCACGGTGAGGTTTAGCGCCTTCATGGTGCCCCTCCGTATCATGCCCTGCAGCACGTCCTGCTCCTTCATCCCGGCCGACGTGTGTCGCAGGTCGTACCACCGCTCGAACAGCGATATGGTCCGGTTGTTCGACCTCACCCGGTAGAACCCGGTGTTGATCTGGTTCTTGGCTGACCTTTTGTGGCCGTTGAACCAGTCTGTGCTAAACTCGATGTCGTTTGTGTGGTTCGACGCGTCCAGCCTCGTGAAGGGATTCCTTAGCCACATTACGTCTGTATCCTGTACGTACCAACGTAGTATATACGAAAACCCATTATAACCAAAAATCCAATTGTGTAGGTAGAGCATTTGTTACGTTGTCGACCTTTTCAAGTAACCAAGTTACTTGATTATATGGCTAATCTGATCGATCGACATGCTATATATGGATCGAATTTATAGTATTGCAGGTAGTATGACGTAGTCGATTTTAAAACACGGTCCAATTCTTCACAAAACAAAGGAAAACGCCAAAACGGTGTGCTTTGAGTTTTTCAAAAACAAGAAACTTGAAGAAATAACATGGTAGGTTGAAATTTAAGGTTAATATAGATAAATAGGCAAAACTAATTAAAATAATTCAATATTTAGAGATGTTAAAAAACATACTAGTATCATTTTTCAATCGTAAGGAAAATAACTCAATCTTTCGGGGACATAACAATTATATATTATATATATATATATATAATTGACAAAATTAAGATTTTTGTGAATTTTTCATAATATTGAATTTTTGTGAATTGACAAAATGAGTAGGAATACTTTGTTACCACCTACTCCAGAGGTTATCACCAAAAAAAAAAACCTACTCCTACAAAAGTTGGGTTATGAGTAGGTTTTTAAGTGATTATTTCTATAAATATAATATAAATAGGGTAGGTATTTAAGCGATTATTTCAATAATATGAGAAATCTATACTGCTACACTTGTAGAAGAATATGATCAATCTCAAGCATTTGTAAGTTATAGCTAGATATATTTTTTTTTTTGACGTGAGAGTTTTGAAATTAATGATTAATTTCTATAGGTTTGAGCACTTAATTAAACGAATTAAACTAAGTGGCAACTGGCGAGTCACAAGACAATCCCAAATTCCCAACTTAGAATTTGAAATCTTAGAACATCCGTTCCTATAAATTAGATTTGCTTTAGTAAATGGTAGACTCGAAAACAAATTTTGTTTGAGAAAATTAGATTTTTTATACAACCATTACTCAAGCAAATTATGAGCTCAAAACAAAGTTTAATATTTTATAAAGTATTTGTATGGCTCAAAAAAATATAAAAGGAAACAAAAAGGGACAAGATTGCTCAAGCAACCATATATTGAAAAACTTTGCTAAGGATGGAACGAATGCAAACGATTGACGCTCAAAAACCTCAATAACGTATCGCTCTGAAATCATTTTGATTGGGCAAATAAATAAGGTTTTACCAAATGCTCAAGTAAGTGGGGTAGTTTTGCTCCGATGTAGATGCTTAATCACCCCAATATCTCAAACTAATTAAGGAATAATTGATTAGCTGGAAATTAATTGATAGATCAAATTAAGTTGAACTGCATAAGCTGTAGTTAATAATTACTTACTGGCTACGGGTGTTTATTTTGTTGGCTGTTCTTGTTCTTAAAAACAGTAGATCTACCTCATATTCAATGAATTGAAGGAATCAAGGAATTCAGTGTCTCTCCGACTCTCCCCAGTCATTATAACTTGTAAGGTTTGCTTGGCAAAAATGTTTATTTGATGGGTTATATGGAAATTTAGGCTCCATCTGAACAAAAAAAAGAAAAAATCATCGATAGCTTATTAGACCTTTTGATTTGAAATAAATATAAGATATTTTTTTTAATTAGTTTTTGGAATGTGTATTTCAACTACTACTACTCCAAGCTTTACGGAGCTTATGATTTTCTTTTAACATTTTCCACCCGTTACTCCACCCAGTTTAGCAAATATTAGCTTATTAAGCTATATTTAACACAAATACCCATCAGCTTCAGCTACCCATAGATTAGAGTTAGTCTTACTCGACTTATTACAATATTAATATTAGAATTAGAATACGAATATATTATACTATTATCATGGCAAATTTTAGTAGTGAAAGGTTAATTAGGATTTAAAATTATCAAGAATAGGCCGAATGGCAGTTATTATTTTAGTAGATTTAGATAAGAATTTATCACTTAAGATTTCTACCGTATCTAGAAGAAAACTGTATTACTAACGCAAATGATATGAAGAAACTAACCATTACCCTAACAACACGAAACAAAAAGATAATTAATTATATTCAACTTAACCAAAAATCAATAGAGGCTATAGTTATTTTATGCAAAAATTACGGAAAATAAATAAAAATAAAATAAAAAATAAAGAGACGAACGAACGTACCGTGAAGATGAAACTGTAACCCTCCCGGAGAACCGCAAGAAGAAACGAAGTCCGCCTCCACATGAAGTCAATAAAGCCCTTCGACATGTACACCTGCTCTCCCGCCGGCGAACTCGGACCGGTACCGTCCGATTTCGCCTCCAGCAAGTGGCAGTGGAGACCTCTGAAAACGCAACGCTCGTACGCCGTCCGATCGGCGGCGACGACGAGCAGGTGGTTGATCAGCGGCCGAGTCCCCTCGCCGAGCCAGAAGCTCTCGAGGAAGAGGTCGAGCATGTCCGACGGCTGATCGTCGTCGATCCGCTCCACGTAGGCTTTGTTGATGACCGCGATTATCACAGTCTTGTTGTTCCCCTCCGCCGCCTTCTGTAGCGCCGCTGGTAAGCCGTCGCGATCGGTGTCCTTCGCCGGCGGCGCTGAGTCCAACACCTGAAACAGAATCATGGCAATGCGCGTTTTAATTGATCGATCGATCGGTGAAGAAACTAATTGATAGAGGAAAGGAATTGAATTGAATTGAAGTAGTTACGGGAGGAGAAGGACAGGAGGAGAACAGGGAGGAGTAGTCAGCGGGGGAGAAGTTGGAGAGGAGGAAGACTAGGAGGAGGAGGAAGGAGAGGGCGATGAGGTTCGCGACGGAGGGGAAGCTCTTAAGCTTGGAGGCGTTGAAGATCTCCATTGATTTTGATGGTTAATTGGATTGGAGATTTTTGCAGGTGAAATTGGGAAGTGGAATTAGGAGTAGAGAAGTTAGGGTTTGTGATGGACTGGTGATGGAGGAGTTTTCATAGTGGGGATTGCGGTGTGGGAGACCGGAGAGGCGGAGTGGCGTGAGGGCGGTGCACTATTTAAAACCTAGCTTGGGAGAAATTTGAACTCCTTTGTAGAATTTGTATGGCAACATTGAGGGGTTTTTTCTTTCTATTTTTAAATCAAATTTTTTTTTTTATAAGATATTTTTAAATCATTATTTAATGGTTGAAGGGCAATCTTCCAATTAATGTAGGATTGCAAATTTGCAGTGATACATATCCATTGATCGAACAGATTAAGTAGTGAAAAGAACAAGGAAACATATGAAGTATATTTGGAATCAATACATGATCCTACTTCTTGATTATTTGCGTGCGTGTAGAAAGAAACTCGAATCTCCTTCTCTATATGACAAATGCGAAATTTTGTATAAATTATATGTTGATCTGAATGTTATATGTAATCCAAGAAAGGGAGATCTTGAACTCTTTGATCTTTGCTAGCACAAAAATTGGTGGATTGGTTACTTTTTTGACAAAATCTTTCTACAAGGTTTGGGGGGTTTGATTTCGGTGCTGCACCATCAAGTTAGTTTTCTCCTCACAGATTTTATTTTTAGAAAAAGAAAAAATAAATTTGGCCGGGGTGGGCCTCAAAGGAGGAGGCAATCTTTACCACCCACCCATCTTTTGATGGTTAGGATTTGTTTAACTTCACCCTACAATACTTGAGGGGAGCCAAATCCAGGTTTGGGAGTATTTTTTTTTGGGCCTTGTGTCAACCTAGGGATTGGACCTCAAAACAGGTGAGGGAGCTGAGAACTTTTGGGAAGAATACTCTTGATCAAGACCCCATTGATGACCACACCTTGAAAAATTTTGATAAGCGGTGGGCTCTGAAGGTCCGGAAACCGACCCTGATGAAACAATGGAAACTCATAGATGATTTGAACCCAGTGTTACTCAATAGCAAGCATTGTGTTTCTTATTGTGCTTGGATGGTTTTGTCTTTTGAACACACAAATTTATCTGTGATGAACACAACTACTTTGACACATAAATTTTCTGACACCATGTGCACCCACTTTTCTTTCTGTTGGATGCTTGCTTTTTCTGCCTTGTGAACAAATGGAAAAGCAAATTCCACGAACAAATGGTGTACCAGAAAGTCCAGGAACCAGTGTTGAATCCAGTTAGCTTGGAACCAAGTTGTATGAACAACTCTCTTGCAATCACCCTCGGCTCCTCGGTTTAGGTGGCTGCTGGGTTAATGGTTGGTTATGACTCAGCAAAATAAGTACCAAATTAAAAGCGAATGAGCACGTCTTAAAGATGAAAGACTACCATTGGATTGAACACCATACTAACATCGTCAATGAAGAAAGAAATGAAAGAAATTGAAAAACAGAAACCATGATCACACATTATAAATTGTATCCAGGATGAAAATATGCTCATGAAATTATTGTGGAATTGGAAAAAGAAATAGATGGACAGACATTGAAACCCTATGCAAATTTGAAAATATCCAAATTTTAGCTCTTTTGAAAACCAAAACTGATGTCCAACCCCTTTGATGCAATTTGGAAAGAATCCGGTTTTTATTCTATATGTTTTGCCCCGACTATCAATAGGGTTGGGGGATTTGCATGCTATATATGGAAAAACTACGAGATGACTGATGATGCAATTACTGTCATGCACAAAGACGAATGATTTATCACATTAAAATTGAAAACAAAGACAAATTAAGGAATAACTCCCGCGGTTTGTTTTGTTTACACCCCTCCTCATGAGAGAGATAAGGTCTCTTTCTAGCCTTTTTTTACATCCTATATTCAGAACCAGATGATACCAAACATTTTAATGGGAGATTTCAATGAGATTCAGTGCTTCGGTCAAAAGGCGGGCGACATTCCTTCTCACCCTTCCCGCTTTGATAGATTGATTTTCTTCAAGGATCAGTGTAATTTGTTGGATATTCCCTCTTGTGGAAATGAATTCACTTGGAAAAAGAATAGGACGGATGTAAACAATATTTATGAAAAGCTCGACAGAACATTGATACAAGATCAAATACTTCAATGGTACCCAAATATCGCTACAAGGAACCATGCTTTCTCGACCTCATACCATTGCCCAATTTCTGTACAACTCCAAACAAATGATAGAAGAAAGGCTAGACCTTTTAAGTTTGAGAAAATGTGGCTTTGTAGGAAAGATTACAAGAACATAGTCTTCCAAGCATGGAGAACAAACTATGGGGGCTCCTACATGTTTAATGTAATGAAAAAAACTCTGTTGTC
Source organism: Persicaria maculosa (assembly GCA_963922045.1). Taxonomy (NCBI): domain Eukaryota; kingdom Viridiplantae; phylum Streptophyta; class Magnoliopsida; order Caryophyllales; family Polygonaceae; genus Persicaria; species Persicaria maculosa. The sequence goes on from OY998253.1 coordinate 17,180,763, forward strand.
GAAAAGACTCACGAAAGAATGGAATAAGAAAACCTTCGGTGATATCTTTAGACAGCTAAGGGAAACAGAAGAAAAATTACTAGAACTACAAAAGGACAATAGTCAAGGACAACAAAATGATAAAAATAGACATCAACAACAGCTAATAAAGAAACAGGAACAACTATTGAATTATCACAAACAATACTGGATCTAAAGTGAAAAGACAAAGCATTTGAAATTATCGGACTCAAACACTGGATACCACCATAGAGTTGCGTCGGGAAGATGGAATAGAAAAATAATAAGGGAAATTAAAACACAAGAAGGCATAGAAATAACCGGCGAAGAAAATATCACAAAGGAAATCAAAAACGATTTTCAAAAAAGATTCAAATAAAAACAACATCATATTACTCCAATAGTATCTACTCCTAATAAACAAAGAGATCACGACAGAGGACAACAAAAACCTTACAAAAGCGATCACCGGTCTTGAGATAAAATCTGCATTCTTTTCTATCGGAAAAGATAAATCCCCATGCCCAGATGGGATGACATCTAAATTTTATAGAAAATACCGAGACATTGTAGGACCATCAATCATTACATGTCATTAAAGGATTTTTCATATCAGGGAAAATATTACACCAAATAAACTAGACTTTTATCTCTTTAATCCCAAAATGCGATAATCTGTCAACAACGAACAACTATAGACCAATTAGTCTATGCTCCACTATCTACAAAGCGATTGCAAAAATACTTAACGAACAACTATAGACCAATTAGTCTATGCTCCACTATCTACAAAGCGATTGCAAAAATACTTGCGGAAAGAATGAAAACGATTCTTACGAAAATCATTCACCCTCTTCAAGAAGCGTTCATTGTTGATTAAACTATTCAACATAATGTTCTTATAGCTCACAAAATATTTCACTCCTTTAGAACAAGGACAGGAAGACAAGGTTGGATAACAATAAAACTTGACATGGAAAAAGCCTACGACAGAGTGGACTTGAGCTTTCTGCTAGCAGTCATGGAAAATTTTGGGTTTTTTTGGAAAATTCATGGGTTGGAGTAAGGAATGCATCCAAACTGTTTCTTTCTCTGTATTGTCAATGATGAACCCACTGGGACTTTTCGACCACAAAGAGGACTAAGGTAAGGTGACCCAATTTCCCCCTACCTTTTTAATTTTAGGGGCGGAAATCCTAGCAAGAAAACTAGCTATAACAACAATGCAGTGAAACAACAAACTCGATAGGCTTCAAAATGACCCCAAATGGAACACGAATCCCGTTCCTATCTTTTGCAGATGATGTTATGATCTTTGCGAAAGCCACTCAAGAATCATGTGCAAAGGTTAAAAAATCATTTACGAATATTGTCAGATTTCGGGACAAAAGCTAAACTTCCAAAAATCTGCGTTCCAAGTAACAAAAGGGGTTTCTTCCAATTAAAGATAACAAATCCAAAGTACTCTTCTTATAATGAACCAAGTGGTTATGGACAAATACCTAGGTTGTCCTATCATAAATGGTAGGTCAACAAAGAAACCTTCGAAGACGTAATAGGAAAAACGAAAATGCCACTGACAAAATGGAAAGCGAATACGTTGTCCCAGCAAGGAAGAACGATTCTCATAAAAGCGAACCTAGCCAAATCAAACTATGTCATGCAAAACTCTATGCTCCCGACAAATGTCCACAACGAATTAGATAAACTAGATGTTTTTTCTAGAATAAGGACCCCAATTATAAACCATTAGTAGGATGGGACAAAATTTTCATATAAAAAAAACTAGGAGGTTTAGGACTCCATAAAATAAAGGATATGAACAAAGTCCTGCAAATGAAACTTTTATAGAAATTTCTTGCAGAACCTCACAACCAATGGGTTAGGATAGTAAGAGAAAAATATTTGAAAGATGGCCAAATATGGGACTATAAGAAGAAGAAAATTTTGTTGTGGCAATGGACCAAATTATTTTTATTAAAAGATGAATTCTGCTCAAGTCTCATCTGGCAGATTGGAAGCAGAAAAACAATAAAGTTTTGGAAGGACAAATAGTTAAACGACGATATAAAGCATGAGGACCACCGGCTAACTCTTAGCTTAGATGACCAAGAAAAAGTTGAAAACTACTTATTGTCAAACAAAACATGGAATGTGGATAAGCTACGAGAAGTGTTGCCATCAGATATTATAGAAACTAGTAATATATATCCCTCTTCCATCGTAGGATTTTGAGGATAAACTATATTGGAAACCAAACTCAAATGGATGTGATAGATTACAAAGGTATTGGGCCTTAATGGGCTTTTAGCCCACTATACAGGATGGTTCACTACTACACACTCCTGTGGATTGTGCCCTTTGTAACTTCATGGAGGAAGACTCTATTCATCTTCTAATGGAATGTCCGACAACATTAAGAATAATAGGCTCATTGGACAAGAATATATTGAGCGACTAATTAGAAATACCGACAAACACAATAAAAGTATAAAGACTATCACCAACAACCTTTTCCGACAACTTAACTCTAAAAAAAAGGCACTATTTCTTTCTCTTGGTAGAGTATTTGGACTAAGAGAAACAAGATTATTTTTGAAAACCAAAGCATAAGAACAATAGACGAAGTGATAGAAACAATACATCATCACATGAAAAGCTGGAAAAAAAATCTAAACAGGATAACCCAGATAAAGTAGACGTAATCACAAGAACAATCAAACCAAAGACTAACCCTCGCCAAAGAAATGTCATTAGATGGTGTAAACCTGACGAAGACAGTTTCAAGCTTAATTTTGATGGTGCTAAAATCTCTTCTGGTTGTGCTGCTGCAGGTTTCTTGATTAGAGACGACGAAGGAAGAGTGATAGCTTACAATGCCAAAAAAAAATGCGAGAAGGTGTCGACTTTACAGGCCAAGGCGGTCGGATTGTAGCTCGGACTAGTGGAAGATTGGAAGTGGGGGATTCAAAGACTTGCTATGGAAGGCGATTGTCTCGCAATCGTGAATGCGATCAAGAGAGCCTGGTTGACACCCTGAGAGATCTAAATGTTTATTTCGAATGCTCTCCTTTTGCTCGGTTTGTTTTAGACAATCTCCGTTTCCCACATCTTCAGGGAGGCCAACAGGGCGGTCGATCGCCTTGCTCACCTAGGCTTGGATTCAGTTTCTTCCCGTTGGAGTTCCGACTTTGAGTTCCAAACTCTCGTCCACAAGGAATCTCTTGGATGGTGATACAACCATGGTTGATACTCCCCAAAATTTTGCCTTTGTACCAAAAAAATGTAAGGAGTACTTCATAGTCTTATTACCCACGTTTTCGCGGTTTTTTTTAATAAATTATATCTCACCAAAAAACATTGAATTATATAGGGAAAGATTTAAATGATGAATTTTTTGTTAAATGTTTACAAAAGCTTATAAAAATTCATAAACAAATCGTAGGGCAATAGCCTTTGAATTCACCAAGCATATATATGATCGATGGCTCGATGCCATAACAACACAAACAAAGAGAAATCCGGATAAGTAGAAAAACTATTTTTACATTTAAAACGAAAAAATAGTTTTTTGCCTCAAATTATATGTACCACTTCAATTTTGTAAAAATAACAATTCAACCCGGATTAAACCTTTAAAGTTTCCTGCACTAATATTGGATCACATATATACCGAGATCACGGATCATCTCAAAAAGATCGATTTGATCTTATCATCAATTTATTGATTAAACAAATATATTGATTAAGGAGGTTTTTCATATCCAATCATCCAAAAGATTTTTTTAATAGTCTATTGATTATTGATTATAAAATTATAAATAAATATCATTCGACAAATTTAACAAAAAAAAACTAAATATGTACATAAATTAAATATAATAATATAAAATCTTCACATATTTTTATTTTATTAAATAGAATATCATTCCGACTTATGTTAGTTTCACTTTTTAAATATCTGAGTATCATAAAATCCTCAAATATCTTGACCAAAAAAATCAATAAAAAAAATGTTTAAATATTATTAATTCATTAATTCAAAAAAATCTCATTGTTAGGTGTTTTCAAATCATTGGTTAAAAAGTCTTGGATAAATTAATTTAAATGTATTAATAATATTATTTGATTTATTATTTCCTGCTTCAAAAAACACACTACCTTAAAACTAACATATAGGTAAAAGGTAAAAGTAGTTTAAAATTAACATATAGGTAAACACACTACCTTAAAACTTAATGCAAACTATAATGAAAATTTACATGTTAGTACATGATATACACCAAATTTTCCCTGTGAATTAGCCATGTGTCCTCGAGGTACATCATCAAGTTCTCCTACTGAATTCCCCACTCGGCTGTTATTGCACCTAGCCGTCGATGGTATGTTTGTTGCGATCCTGACTTTATCAGACTTGTGGCTTGATTGTAGAACCTCTTCTAAATAACCTTTGTGTACACTATTTTTCTACCTGCCAAGCCCACCTATCGTTCCTCAACACATGTCACTCGCATAACATATGTTTCACATCCAGGAAAACATTCTCTAATGCTTTAAGACCCTATCTCACTGTCGGTGACTATATTATGAGTTTCCCCTTGAGGATCCTTAAATCTCATTACAAAGTAAATCAGAACAAACTTCGAACCAGTCGGTGGAAGATAGGTGATAGAGATAGATTTCGATGGAATATTTTTGGTATTTTTGTGATAATGATAAAATTCAGATTTGGGGGAATACAAACTGAATTTTATAAAGAATAGGTGAACAAAAACATGTGGATATGACTCACCACAAGTTCTTGAACAAAGATCAAGTACAAACGGATATTACGCACCGAGAATACAAGATCAAGCTTCAATATGACTCGCGAAGGAGATGAAGTTTTCAAACTTCAAAATAAAGGATATAAACCTGATTTTTGATGAAAAATGGAGTCCCCCTAATGGATACAAGGGCTGAATAATATAGAGGAAGTTTGTGGACAACTTGTGCATTCTTAGGGAAAAGATGGCTTACATTAAATGCAATCTTGAAAGTTGTTCTTTGCACAAAAGCACCAGCTGCATGGACGATGTATTCATTGATCTTTTCTCTTCTCAATGTGCCTTTAAATGCATGAGAAGTTTGAATTTGGATCTAATTTGCCTCCATAATCATCAGCGGGAAGCCGGGAACCAAGGCATTTCCGGGCTTCTTGGGTTGCGAGTTGTGATCTTCAATTTATTGTAAACTTGTGAATGTTTGACCTTGATCTTCATAGTTTATAGAAATGGTTAAGAGTCCTTGAAGAAGGTCGGCTTGAAGATGTCTTGCCAAGCTCGAGTGATGGAACCGAGAGGCTGCCCATTTGATGTGTCATTTGGAGCTTCGGTAGGTCTTGCTTCTTGATTGATCATAGGTGTGATCACATCATCCTCCCTTCCTTGAAAAGGATTCGACCTCGAATCAGACTCGTCATTTTGTTCATCATCACCTACAAAAAAAGGAGACAAGTCATCTACATTGAACACCATACTCACCGGGAAGCTCAATTTTGTAGGCATTGTTGTTGATCTTTTCAAGCACTTGAAATGGGTCATCTCCTCATGGCTTCAGCTTGGAATTTCTCAATGTAGGAAATCGATCTTTTCTAAGGTGAATCCATACAAGATCACCTGGTTCAAAGATGACTTCCTTTATTTCTTTGTTAGCTTGATGCACATATTGGGCAGTTCTCTTTTCAAGTTGCAAATGAGTGGACTCGTGTAAACTCTTGATGTGCTCAGCTTGGGTTGCTCCTTCAACACTTTCTTGATCTTTCATGGAGTGGGAAACCAAGTCAAGAGAAATGATGGGATTTTTTCCATACACAACTTCAAATGGTGTCTTCTTGGTGGTCGAGTGGAGTGACCTATTGTAGGCAAATTCAGCAAAAACAAGACATTCTTCCCACCTACGAAGGTTAGTTTTCAACAAAGATCGAAGCAAAGCACCAAGAGTTCTATTCACAACTTTAGTTTGTCCATCCATTTGAGGATGACAAGATGTAGAGCAAAGCAAATTAGTTCCTAGTTTAGACCAAAGTGTTTTCCAAAAATAACTAAGAAACTTAGCATCACGATCAGATACCATGGTATTAGGAATTCCATGCAATCTAACAACTTCTTTAAAGAAGGTAATGGGGCGCCCTTCTTGCATCAACACTCCTCCAAGGCCAATGTCGGATGCATCACACTCTATCTCAAAAGTCTTCGAGAAATCTAGTAAGACCAATAGAAGAGCATTGGTTAGTTTCTCCTTAAGAATTTCAAAACCTTGTTCTTGTGGTTTATTCCATCTGAATGGAACATTCTTCTTAGTGAGCTCGGTTAAGGGAGAAGCCAATGTGCTAAAATCCCTTACAAATTTGCGATAGAACCCCGCTAACCCTAGAAAACTCTTCACTTGAGTCATGGTCGTGGGAGTAGGCCATTCTTGGATGGCCTTAACCTTCTCTTCATCAACCTTCAATCCTGCCCTGCACACGATAAAGCCAAGGAAAACAACATGATCCGAGCAAAAATGACATTTCTTGAAGTTAACATATAACTTTTGTTCTCTCAAAACTTCTAAGATCAACCTAAGATGCTCAACATGCTCATTTAATGTGCGACTAAAAATCAGAAACAAAATTACCCAGGGAATCTCTAAGAACATGGTTCATCAAACGCATAAAGGTGCTAGGAGCATTAGTTAAACCAAAAGGCATTACTAACCTCTCGTATAAACCATATTTTGTCTTGAACGTTGTTTTCCATTCGTCTCCTTCCTTCATTCGAATTTGGTGGTAGCCACTCTTCAAATCAATCTTAGAAAACATGTTGGATCCATGAAGTTCATCAAGCATATCATTTAGGCGTGGAATTGGATGCCTATACTTGATGGTGATGTTGTTGATGGCTTGACAATCAACACACATACGCTATGATCCATCTTTCTTAGGCACAAGGATGATGGGGATTGCACATGGACTTAGGCTCTCGCGCACATAGCCTTTCTCCATAAGTTCTTGCACTTGTCTTTGAAGCTCCTTTGTCTCAGCTGGATTAGTGTGGTATGCAACCTTGTTGGGAAGTGTTGCTCCAAAAATGAAGTCAATTTGATGCTCTATTCCGCTTAATGGTGGAAGACCATTGGGAATTTCTTCTTGCAACAAATCTTCAAATTCCTGCAATAAAGTAGAAACAAGTGGAGGTAGATCATTCAAATCTTGAGAAACAAACAAATTATCTTTGAAAAGCACAAGAAAACATGTTTTACTCCCCTGGATTGCATACTCCACTTCTTTTGCCTTAGATAGGAGAATCTGGTGAGAACTAGCCATGTTTGAGCCAATGGCTAGCCTTTTCTTTTGTTTTCTTCTCTCCAATTTAGCTACATGGTCAGCCACAATCTCATGAGGGGTCATAGGATGAAGTGTGATTCGCTTACCTTCCATTTGGAATGTGTGCTCATTGGTGACTCCATTGTGGATGACAACACGATCATATCGCCGTGGTCTCCCTAAAAGAAGGTGACACGCTGTCATAGAAAGAACATCACAAAGGATCTCATCTCTATACTCTCCAATTGCAAATGCAATCATGGCTTGCTTGTCAACTCTTAGAGGTGCCTTGGAATTCAGCCAATTCAAGGTGTATGGTTGTGGATGTGGGTTGCATTTGAGGTTGAACCTATCTACAACTTCTTGATTAATAAGATTGCAACAAGATTCTCTATCAACTATCACACTACATACCTTGTCTTTAATAAGGCATCGAGTATGGAAGAGTGTCTCTCTTTGAGTGGGCAAAGAAGGAGCATCATTGGAGATCAATGCTCTCTTTACCACAAAACATTCTCCAACAGCCACATTAGCATGAATTTCCTCTTCCTCATCTCCTAAGGTTGGCTCTTCTTGGCTCTCCTCCTCAGATTCATACTCTCCTTGATCATTGAGTAGCACTTGCTTTCAAGTAGGGCATTCTCTAGAGAAATGACCCCTACCAAATCACTTGAAGCACTTGAGGTCTCGAGTACGAAATTCAGATTTACCCCTTGGAATCGGAACATTAGGTTTGTTGCTTCTTGGGTCTTGGGCTAGTGGTTGGGTTTCTCGCCATGTGGATGGCCTAGAAGGCTCACTTCTTGGCTTATTTGGATATGGAGTTGATGTAGTTCTTGGACTAGGATTTGAGCTCCAAGGTTTCGAGCCATGTGTTCCCTTTCTCCGTTGAAGGTTTTGCTACACTTGGTTAGTGTAATGTAGCACCTCCTCAACTTGACTTCCTGTGCCAAAACGCTGCATTTCAACACGTGAAAGTTGAAACAATATCTAAATTCAGTCTACCAATAAATTTTGAAATATAGCTTTCGGGAAATCGGATTCCCGATCTAAAAACAAGATGCTTGAGTTCCTTGTAGATCTCATCGAGAGTGCGGGAGCCTTGCTTGATGCTTTCCAATTTGACTTGGACACGATCCACATAATCTTCGGGCATAGATCGATCTTTCTCTTAGGGTTGTTTTGAGATCCTCCCAAGTGGTGATAGGAGGGTATCCCATATATGCTCTCTCTTGCTTTTCTTCTTGTCACCATGAGTATGCAAAATCTGAAAAATGAATGGTAGCAACAACCACCCTTTGAGCATCATGGTAACCATAGTAATAAAAAATGGACTCAACTTTGGACTCCCAATCCATGTATGCCTCAACATCGAAAGTTCAGGCAAATTGAGGGATGGTAAGCTTGACGCCATGGTGTTGATCTCGCCCCATATCTTAACGATACTCACACTCCTCATTTCGGTACCTCCTATTAAACATGTCATCACATCTAGCACGTTGAGCTTGTTGTGGATTGTATCGGGGCATCCTAAGTGGTTGAGGTTGCTGCGGGTGCGGTGGATCTTGAGCATAATGAGGTCGTGGATGCTCCTTGCGATCATTAACACTTATGTTATCATCAAAATCAGTTTGGTAATTAAGTGGTCGTCGGGACCTTTGGGGCCATGTCTCATTGTGAGGGCCTCTTGTTTGACCACGCCCTTGTGGAGTCCCATTGGGCTCGCTCTTATGCCCGGGGTCATGTGGCTCATCATTTCTGTCATTCGTTCTAGTACCACTAAGTCTTTGCTCAATCCTTTCATCTAGGGCTCTCAATAGGTCAGTCCTAGACTCCTAGTCCTCTCATACTCTTCTCATCTCGCAGCCCCACAACTACATCTTCTTCCCTAGATTGTCGAAGAGCGGCTTGCAAATCAGCTAGGGTGATAGCTCTTCCTTCATTTCCTGCATTAGGCATGTTTTCCTACACACAAAATGCACAAACAAAAGGAAAAACAAAGAAGAACCGAGAAAATTCACAAAAAGATGTAAACACGTTAGGGTTAGAAATCAAAAGATCTCTCTCTCACCTCCCTCATATTCTTTTCACTCATGAATTTTTCTTTTGGGGGTGAAACTCTCTCTCTCATTTTAAATGTGATCTCACTTCACTCAAAACTTAGATTTTAAGCACACAAGTATGCAAACGACACTTCTTCAAGTAAGCAATGTGAGGGTGCTTCTTCCTTGCTAGAACAAGGTCTATCTCCGTTGAGGCAATGTAATTTATGTTGTCCAAGAAACTCAGACAAAGTATCAAAAGCACAAGCCCAGTCAAGCTCAAAAGCGAGTATTTACCAAATTCCAAAATCAAGTAAGTAATGCTCGAGTGGAAAAGGATAAATAAGATTTATATTGCCCTAGTCGAGGTGGCCCAATGGTAAGGAGTAAGGGGAGGGGTAAGGAGGTCTCATGTTTGATCCATGCCTCCGTCTCTTTCCTTGGGTACCTTGCTCCCTACCAGTAGGTCGAGTCGGTCGACGCAAGTCGGTTTACCTGGTATGTGAATCTTGCAGGTTCCTCGTCATAAAAAAATAATAATTTATATCGCTTCAGTCTTGAAATGTTTATAAATTTTTTCTCATGTATCGGATTTGAGCTTATAATATATCAAATCGAAGCTATCGACGAGAGGAATATGTATATTGAATTTTATTTTTGATTGGGGGGCGACTACCACCTATGACCCTATAGACGATCCGCCCCTGTGTGGAGACCATATTTATTAGTTTGGCTCCACCTATTTTATACCTCGTTTTTCTTTACAGGAAGACTCATACATTCAAGACGTGTGTGACCTTAAATGGAAAGCTAACACACTATCACAAGAAGGAAGGAGTATCCTAATCAAAACCAATCTAAGTGCAAAACCAATCTACACAATGCAAAGTTTCCTGCTACCCACCCATATATATCCATGAGGAACTAGATAAGGTTAACAACAAATTCTTTTGGAATAAGAATGATAAACATAGACCCTTAATACATTGGGTTGAAATTTGCAAATCCAAACAAAACGGAGGCCTCGGTATCATAAAAGCTAAATACATAAATATAGCACTACAACTAAAACTACTATGGAAAATTATAGCTGAACCAAACAACATATGGGTACGGGTTGTTAATGAAAAATATCTTAAAAGCCCCAGTCGGGGTGGCTCACTGGTGGGGAGTAAGGGGGGATGTCAGGAGGTCTCGGGTTCGATCCCTACCTCCGCCCCTTTCCTTGGATTAAAATCCAAGGTTTGCTTTGCTCCTTTCCAGTGGGTCGAGCCGGTCGGCGCAAGCCGGTTTACCTGATGCGTGGCTCTTGTCGCCCCTTTCTCCCCACCAGTGAGCCACCTTGACCGGGGTTTGCCACCAAAGGTGGGTTCCTCGTCATAAAAAAAGAATCTTAAAAACAAATCCATGTTTGAGTACCAAAGGAAAGAGAATACCTCATGGTAGTGGACGCAACTCACGTCTCTAAGAGATACCTTCAAACAAGGGCTACATTGGAAAGTGGGGGATGGAAGAACCATAAGGTTCTGGGAAGATAATTGGATTCTACAGAAGCCATTATCTTCACTTATCCAACAACAAAGCAACATCAACAAAGACATAACAGTGCAAAATTATATCACACAGACAAAGCAATGGGATGTAGATAAGCTAACTCGTGGATGTCGGCAACTATTAGGTTCAACTCTAATAAAGAATATTTGTGATATATATACCTATCCCTACAAATGAAATTACAGATCGCCTCTACCGGAGACCTAGTAAAAATGGATGGTTAGAAGTTCAACAGTTAATCTAATACACACGAATAAAGGACACCGAAAAACCCATTGTGAATGGCTATGGGACCTTGACACCCAATCAAAATTTTAAAACTTCCTTTGGAAGATAAAAAAAATGGGCTCCTTACCAAAGCTAAACTTGAACAATGACGAATTGCAGTGCCTATGCAATGTAAATTCTGGAACCACCCACGAGAAGATTTATACCGTACCATAGCCTCCTGGAATGCCCATACACAAGATACGTTACCAATAATATTGAGCCAAACATATGTCGGGAGATCAGTAATTATAGGTACCTTGACAAAAATCCAAGCGGGATACTAAATGATCTGAAACTAACATTAGGTAGAGAGTCCTTTACCAAACTAGCAATCATCTGGTGGAGTTTGTGGTACTTTAGAAACCAAATAATTTTTAGAAATGACACCGAGAATATCAATTCCATGGTAACTTTTATCAAAAAAAAAACGATATTGTATTGGAACTCCTCTAAGAAGGACCTCGAAGAGGATGACAGGGAGAATCAAAGTCATAAGAAACCAATGACAACTCGAAAAAAGAAAAATATCAAATTGGAAAAACCCCAACATAACTATTATAAACTAAACTTTGATGGATCAAGTTATAAGAGACCACAATGCACACACCATATCTCTAAAAGCCGAGAAAGGGAACCGTAACACTGTAATAAGGGTTGAAGCTCTGGCAGTATACAAAGGTATCAAAGAGAATATTTTTTTCAAAATATTCAAAGAAAAAAATTCGCACATTGAAAATATTTACAAAAATATTCAAAATTTGCAGGGAAGTCAAAGAAACGCGGTCTCAGACCGCGTTTCATTCATATCACGTTTTAAAAAAATATGTTTTAAAAAAAATAGAAATTGAATGAAACGCGACTCTAGGCCGCGTTTCATGTGTAAGCGCCTCGCACCCGTAGTTCTCCTTCTCTAGTACGGCACTCCGGGCCTCTGGCCATCCTCGCCGACCTCCTCCCCCATTCGCTCCGCCAGATCCCCATTCGTCACCGGTGGAGGCTTCCTCGTCACCGCCAGATCCCCAATCGTCACCGGTGGAGGCTTCGAGGTGGGCAATCCCCACACCTGCTCTCCAGTCCAGCACACCGGGTTCGGGCCTCCGGCCATCCCCGACCTCCTCCCTTGCTCGCTCCGCCAGATCCCCAATCGTCACCGGCCGACCTCCTCTCTCTTGATGAAGCTCCTCTTCGATCCGGGTTGCTTCGAAGCTTCCTCTTCGATATGAGATTGGTGGATGCCGATCTCGAAGATTTCGCCGCTGACCAGAGCTCCGACCACCATGGCAAAGCTCCGACGATTTGAGATTGGGGATTTCCCACCTCGAAGCCTCCACCGGTGACGATTGGGGATCTGGCGGAGCGGGCGAGGGAGGAGGTCGGCGAGGATGGTCGGAGGCCCGGAGTGCCGGACTGGAGAAGGAGAACTACAGGTGCGAGGCACTTACACATGAAACGCGGCCTAGAGTCGCGTTTCATTCAATTTCTATATTCTTTAAAGGCGTAATCCGATATATTCCCATAGAAAGTTATCTAATTATTTATATACCCATTAAAAATTGATAATGGGTTATTGGTTATATATCCATTGAGAATTAAAAATCTTGTAAAATTGCCCAGCAACATAATTAGCAACATTAATAATTGCAAATAAATTACTAAGCAATCAATTGAGAATAAGATCTGCATAAATTTACCTTGATGTGCCCATTACTGGCGGTTGTCTTTCTCCTCGCCTTCAATTTTTGACCAGGTAAGGTGTCCTATTACTCCTAAGATTTTCATTTTCGATCGGAGGTATATCGTCGATAATTAAAGAGGAAAATCGATCTTGATTTGTAAAATTTCTGCATAGTGATGACACATCTCAACATGATAAAACCTATCAAATAAGGAAAATTATAAGTTGGTTCATTTGTATACAAAATCAAAATTAAGAAAAAAAAATCTAAAACTAAAAAGGAGTAAAAAATTGAAAGGCTCTGGATGAGGTACCTTCTTCTAAAGGTTGAAATTAGGACGAAGATCAACACTGCTTAATAAGATGTTTTAGGGTTTGAAAGTTGAAAGATGGAAAAGATAAAAATAACAAGAAATGAATAATTGTAATTCTTTTTTGGAAAGATTGAATATAACTTCAATTTTAGAGAAGGAGAGCAGTGCAAAAACCGGCTACTGAAAAAAGCTCTCTCCTCTCTCTAGAAAACTAGAGAGAGGAAGGTCGGAAAAATCTCTTCGGGGCTCAAAGAGACCGGCCGTTTCTGTGCAGTCGTGCAGGCTTGGGTGGTGGCTCCGCCGTTGCCTCGTGCTTGCGCCGCTCTACTCCGATCGTCGGCGTATAATCCTCCATCAAGGAGTTGGATTAATTTTTCCGCAACTCTCTAATCTGATCAAATTGCTCAATGAATCTCAAATATTCGCAAAAAAAGCTTAAGCATAGCGTGAAAACGCTCTGAGAAAAACTCCCCTTCGGGGGCCCGACCCTCCTTCGGGAGCCACCATCGCCTCCTCCGGGAGCCTCCACCCCACCGGTTCTCTCTGCCGGTGCAAATTTACACACCCTGCCTGTGTTTTTGGGCTTCCAATGTTTCGATCTTTCGATTCCGGTCCCAATTTGGGGTTTCGATCCTCCTTGGTTTGTAGCAGACCATCTCCTACCCCCGGTCTAGTTTTCGCTGGCCCGCTTCCTTGCATATTTCGGTCTGGGTGCGCTGGATCGGGCTCAATCTGTCTCTTTCCGGCGTCCCCTTTCTGATCCGCTCGTGCTTCCCGGCCAGGTCGGCCTGGTTTTGGTGGCTTTGGGTTCCCCGTCCTCCGAATTCCGTGTCTCGGCCGGCGATTGAAGGGTTCCGGCGCCGCCATGGCGGTCTCTGCGTTCCTTTCCCTTCGTGGCCGCTCACCACCACGCTTTGCGTTGGTTTTCGACGGATCTCTGTCGAAAACCAACGCAAAGCGTGGTGCCATGTGGCGCCTCCTCCCTGGCTTGGTGGCTCCCCGGTTGTCGCTGGCTCGGCGGTATGTGCCGGGCGGTGCTCCCTTGCGTCCCGCTTCTGCACTCTTCATTCCCTCCTCCCTTCCGATCGTCGCTTCTCTCCTTGGCTCGGCTTGGAGTTGAGAATACTGATGGGATTTTTCGGGCTGTGGTTTTGGGCCCAAGGCAAAGCCTTGGGCCCGGGGCAGCCCGAAATTTTGGAAAAATTATAATAAAAAAATTAAAAGAATAAATTTAAAATCAAAATATTATATATATATATATATATATATGTTTTTATATATATTATAATAATTCCCGGATTGGGCTAGTTTATCTCCCGCTTGGGTTTATGGTGCATTTTCGACTCAGGCGGTGTTGCTCTGCGGTTTGGGGAGACGGGCTTTTCTTCTTCGGTTGATGGGGTTCTGGCTGTCCGGAGTCGGGTTAGGCTGGGGTCGTGGCAGTGTGTATCGAGGCGTCTCCTTTTCCCGGAAGACTGTTTCCTTGGAGGTTCGTCTTCACTGCCCACAGGTGTCTCTTGATGTACCGCTGGCCTGCAGTGTTGCTGTTGGCAGCGCTTGGCTTCGTTCGTTCGTCTACGTCCGCATCTCGTCCGGTTTAGTTAGGCCTGTTTCTCTTTGTAGAGCTTCTGTACTTGTTTCTTGCACCTTCGTTGTATTTTGTTTCCTTTTGACGGTTTCCGTCTGCCGACTTGTCGGCCTTCGAGGTCCAGGTTTGTCTGGCCTCGAATTATTTCCTAATCAAAAAAAAAAAAGAATATAACTTCAATTTTTTAATAAAAGATTTTATCTTGGACAATTTTACAATATCTTTATATTTTAATGGATATATAGTCAATTATCAATTTTCAATGGGTATATAAACAAATAGATAATTTTCTATGGGTATATACCAGATTACGCCTTTTTTAAAACATATTTTTTTTAAACGTGATCCGAATGAAACGCGGTCTGAGACCGCGTTTCTCTGACTTCCCTACAAATTTTGAATATTTTTGTAAATATTTTCAATGTGCGAATTTTTTTGTAATGTTTTATTTTTCTTTGAATATTTTGAAAAAAAATTCTATTAAAGAAGCACTCAATAAAAATATTGAAAACATTGAAATTGAAGGAGACGATTAATGCATTATTAACGCACTCTTGGGCTCTTGGAATTACCCATGGGAGATCGAAATGCTCATCTCGGACTCCCGACTGGACCTGCTGAAATTTTCTTCAGTCCGTATTCGTCATGTGGTCAGAGAAATTAATAGTGTTGCGGATAGAATGACCCACCAAGACATTTAACCACTAACGCCAACCTTAACTCCGATATAGAATTGCAAATTCTCCTGTATGCTCTAGACTGGACTACATGTAGCCAGATCTAATCACTTTCTATTATAAAAAAAAAAAAAAAAGCGTGACCTTGATGCGGTGCCTGTGGCTGTGGATGCGTTTTAGGCGTGCAATTCACCGCCCTTGATCTTCCTTTTTCCGGGTCCGGCTAAAGAAAGGAGCGAAAATGCGGGATCGATAGAGTTGAGAATCGAGATCGCCTGCATACGTTTAGTTGCTCACTCCGACACTCCAACTCTCCAACTAAAAACCCTGCTCTAAAGTGTAGCTCATAGTTCAACCAGATTTCCCACCCTCGCAAGCTTCTGCGCATCTTCTTCTCCATCTTCCTCTCTGCAATGGAATATCGCAAAATCAAAGACCCGGTTCTCTCTCTCTCTGGTTGCTATTTCCATTTTCCTCATTTTATTTCTAATCTGGATGTTTTGATCCATTTCTTCAATGCGGAGCTTTTAGCTGCGAATTCTTTGTTATTGGTGGATCAATTTTATGTTCTCATTCCTTTTAGGGTTGTATTGTATGTATCTTGGGCGTCGGGAACTCTGGTCGATTTCATTCGAGATAAATCTATCACCGGGCAAATTATTTGGAGTTTCGATTCCCATTGTTAGAGATTCAATTTGTTTGTGGTTTAGGGATTGGGTTATTAGGGCGTTTCAATTGTTCTTGAAGAATATTTATGATATGTGGTTGCAAATCGATAAAAGCATAACCACGCACCATACACAAGGACATGATTGTGTTGAAGCTCCAGGTGTAATTGGCACGGTTATGTATCAAATAGATGGCTTTTTGATCTGCTGTTATTGTGAAGGTTTTCTGTTATGCATATCTTTGTCTGTGACGAGTCATGATTATGTTTAAATCTTTGCTTTAGGACAAGGATGAAGGTAGTTCAGGTGATGATGTTGAGAGAGGGAAAGCTCAGTCAGGTTCATTCCTTCTCTAAATTGTTGAGTTTTCCAAGGATTAAAATTTCTTAACCATCTAGGTCTCTACTGTTTATTGAAGTCTTATGTATCTATGGTTCAATAATGCAGGTTTGGTCAACAATCTGCCCATATTGAGCAGTGTCACGAGTAACAAATCTCAGTGGAAGCGCAAGTAAGAGCAGTCCGATGCATTGAACATGTTACTTGATAGATGATTGCCCATTCAGATTCCTTGTTTTTTCTTTGTAGGTCAATTGTTACCCTTGCATTGACTATCCTTACAAGTTCGCAAGCTATTCTGATTGTCTGGTCAAAGAGAGCAGGAAAGTATGAGTATAGTGTTACAACTGCAAATTTTCTGGTAAGAAAGCGCCAGTCACTGATCGTAATGTAACAAGGAGGAATTAATATAGAGTATTATCTTTTCATAATTTCGTAGGTAGAATCCAAAGCTTGCTTCAAAATGTTGAAAATGTTAGATTTCTAAACTGAAATCATAGCAGCGGAAACAACTAATCTTGGGAGGATCTTGAGGAAGAACAAAGAGAAGTTTAACATCTTTTCCATATTGTCTTATCAGATTATTCAAGGAGAAAACAACTATTTAAAGACAAGAGATGACCTTAAAGCTTACAAGAGAAGCTATAAAGTCTTGGAAAATAAAGCTACAAAAGACATAATAACTACTAGAAAAACACCCTAGTAAATATAAACCTAGGATAGAAAATTTAAATTAAAGCAACACATTAAATGCAACCACCAACAAACTTGTGACATAAAAGTAAAACCAATTTATCCAACAAAAACCCTTCTAATCTGACCATTTAACTAATGTTGGTTGGTGATTGGTTCTAAAGTGTGGAACTAAAGTTTAGCCCTTTTTACATATAGGTGGAGGCTTTGAAATGTGCTCTTTCATTTTTGGCTTTGACAAGGATTTGGAGAAGTGAAGGTGTTACAGAAGATAACAGGTTTGTGACTTTTGTATATCTTGCTATACCTACAGAATTGCTTACTGATGCCCACGAAAGCGTGCCTCTTGTGAGATTTATTCTAGTTCAGAAGAATGGAGAGGTTTAAACTCTAAAATCATCCCCCAACAAACTGTCTTTTTTATGCTGCCTTTCGCTTTTTTAGGACATGCTGCTGAATAAGTGTTCTGTCTTCTCATTTCTGCCAGCGTATGAATAAAAATATCAATATCGAATCTATAATACCCTTATTATGTGAAATATTGTTCTTTTGCCATGTTTCTGCTTTGACATTTTCCCATTTATTCTTGTCTATTCTACCTTGGTTGGCTTGGTTTGATTAGGTTAAGCACTACACTGGCTGAAGTTAGTGTTTACCCAATTCCAGCTGCTCTTTATCTTATCAAGAACTTACTGCAGGTATCTTTACTCTAATTTATTTCATTAAAATAAGGAAACAGGACTGCAACTTTATTTACTAACTTTTGCTTTGTTTTCCTCTCGTTTTGGAAGTACTACATCTTTGCATATGTGGATGCTCCAGGATATCAGATATTGAAGAATCTAAATATCATTAGCACAGGTGTTTTGTACAGGATCATTCTTAAGAGACGGTAATGCCCCACTCTGCTTGCTCTTGACTATTTTATTTTGATGACGTATTCTGAACCTTTGTACAAATTGTTTAAAAAATGAAATACTCTGTTCCTTTACAGTTTTGCTTTAGGACAGATTAATAGACCTTCCTTCAATATGGTTAAATGCTTTTACTTTGGAAGACCAATTCTTCTCAGTCTCCTTAATTGTTATTTTCCTCCCCCTGTATGATGGCAAGCAAAAGATATCTTAATAAAAATATCCAACTTAGGCTAAATCATCTATGTTGGATTTTCAGAAAGTTATTGCTACTTTTGGTAATTGCTTTGTAGAAGGCATTGTTATCTAAAGGAAGGAATTATCCTTTCAGGTGCTTTCTTGGCATTCTATAATTTCACATTACTTGTGTCTCAGGCTAAGTGAGATCCAGTGGGCTGCGTTCATTCTATTATGTGCTGGATGCACCACTGCACAGTTGAATTCCAAGTAAGTGTGACCATGCTTTGATTATCTACCTTTATTTTCGATCCATGTGAAGAGGCAATCAGTTTTAAGTATAGGATTCACAACTAAACTCCAATGAACATTATGTCCACATCATACATGCAGTTTTCAATGATTCATGGTCGTCTCATTATCATAAAAAACATTAATTGTGAAGGACACTAGTCAACTATAATGCCAAGACATGCCTAGAGGTGTCGTTTATTTTAAAGTTCTACATCCTATCTAATCTCCCAATATAGAGATCGTGCACTTGTATCTGAAAATGATGCTTCCTTAATTCCTTGCAGCTGTATTATGTCCACTTCCATGCAGCTTAGACAGTTGATATTGTTATGTTCTATGTTGCTTATGATGGATTCATTAACTTTCTATTTTTATTTTGTGCATTCAGTTCTGATCATGTTCTCCAAACTCCATTACAAGGTTTGGTGATGGCTGTGGTGAGTGTTTGTTTTGAAGCTGTCTTTGTAGTTTACTAACAAAACAATTTGGGTATAGTTTGACGATTCTTAGTGGTTCAGTGTTGATCTTTGCCATATCAATACTTTAGCCTCTTGTATTTTTACAGGTCATGGCTCTTCTTAGTGGGTTTGCTGGTGTTTATACAGAGGTGTGTTTGCATGTCAATCGTTATTGAATCGATTGATGGATTGATTATATGTAATCGTTGTGATTTGGTTGCTGTTCTAAATTTGGTTCCTTTTTAACGTTCTCCTGAATCTGGTTTTTAACTTCTGTCCTTTCAGGCAATTATGAAAAAACGCCCTCAAAGGAACATAAATGTCCAGAACTTCTGGTTGTATGTTTTTGGGATGGCCTTCAATGCCATTGCAATATTTGTTCAGGATTTTGATGCAGTCATGAACAAGTAATCAACCCTCTTTCTAAAGCATTACTTTATCATGTCAATCTCTTTGACTGTTGACAGAAAATCTCAAAGTTGAAAGCTCCATATACAAGTTTTATTTTTGGATACTCACAGTGACAGAAAATCTCAAACTTGAAAGGTCCATATACAATGGGAGTGAGTTATATATGTGATCGCTTCTTTATAACTCCCCTACCTCTTCATTTTTTCCCCTTCCTTTTGTTTAAAGGGATAATTATGATAGAGATACAGGACACTATAGCGTCAAGTATATATCAGTTACGGAGTATTCAAAATTATCATGCTTGATGATCGATAACAAGCAACCTTAATTAACTTACTATACTGTATTATACTGGGTTTTATTTGTTGATACTCACTTTGGGCCAAAATAAGTTAATTTAAGAATTGTGAAAAAAAAGGGTTAAATACTCAACTGGTAATTTTGATTACATGTTTGTTTAGTTTTGAGTTTTGACCTTTCGATTGCTTTGGTTTATTTTCTCTCTTCTGGTCTACAGGGGTTTCTTCCACGGATATTCATTCATAACAGTTGTCATGATAGTCAACCATGCACTCAGGTATACATGTGATTATTTTGACTATTTATCTTTCTCTCTACGAGCTGAATGGCGCTAGTTTGGTGGGTCCCACAGGTTGGGGTTATCATGAATTTTGATCCTGTGTTTATTACTACTAGCTAATTTCAATTTACACTATATTTCAAACTAACCATGCTTGCCACTTGACATGTTGAAGGACTTTATTCACCGGTGGTTCGACAAAATGTTGCAGAAGTATAGGATTTGTTGAACTGAATGATTAAACATTTTTTGTGATATGTAGTGAATTATGTCTTTCTTATACAGAGTACAGCTTATTCATTGGATGCTTGAAATTTCCGTAAATCATATCCAAACAAACTGATTGCCTACAGATTTTGTCCATCAAAATAAATAATATCCCAGAGTTGTCAAATGTAAAAGTCTACTTTTTTATGAAGAAAATTGGAAACATATAGCCATCTATGACTTGCCAGCATCGCATATTCATTTCATTTTTTCTGGGGGTGAGGAAAGGTTGGGTACATGAGGGCAGGATAAATAATCTTTCTTTTCGATGAAGATGGTGCTTTTAATATGTTTCTGACAAAGTGTTTTTTTTCTGGATCTTTCCTATATAGTGGACTTGCTGTGTCTATGGTGATGAAGTACGCTGACAATATTGTCAAGGTATGACAAACTGCACTTTTTTTGTTTTCATTTCTTGGACTGTCTTTTTGTTCATTATATTTATGATAAATGTTGGATCCAGTAGTGAAGAAAATAAAGGTAAACGGTAACATTTCAAACTGTACTATCTTGCTTGCTTGTCATACGTGTGTGTGCATTTTCTTCTCAAAGAGGGATTTATATCATTTGTCCGAGTCATTGAAGGTCATTTCCTCGTTGGTTGTTCGCTCTTCTCAGATGCTGCTGTCCATTCATAATGCCCACTAATACAGATAAAGAAATGAGTTCTCTGACAGTCCAATATGAATGGTTGTTATGGAACATGATTATGTGAACACTGAACTTTGTTGTCCAAGTTCCAATGTTATGTACTTGTAGAGCACTAGAGATTGATTCCAGAAGAAGTTGCAAATCTTACTCAGCTATGCCTAGTATGTCTTGTTCCATTTGGATCATCATATGCATTATCCGGCTGACGGTGAAACTAGTTCACTACAAGCCATAGGGAAACTACCATTGCCAAAAACAATGTTGCTGTGATAACATTACCATCCTCCATCTGTTACAAGTAGAAGTTGATAAGTGCTCATTTAGCTGCATTACATTTGCGCAGGTTTATGCCACATCAGTCGCAATGTTGCTCACAGCAGTGGTCTCCGTTTTCTTGTTTGGATTTCATTTGTCCCTTGCTTTCTTCCTCGGTTCAACGTAAGTCAACAGATTCTTCTCCCTTGATTTGATTACACATCGGCTTGATTTCATCAACCAACACCAATAACTTCGTGTTTTCTTTTTACCCGCAGTGTCGTTTCTGTCTCAGTATATTTGCACTCAGCCGGAAAGGCACAACGATAAACGCATCCCCCTTGCTATCATATCATCTCTGACCTCCAGGAAACTACCTATCTTATAAACCGTCTTGTATCAATTGGAAGCTGGCTCTTTTCAGCTACTTTGCCAGCACACAGGAGTTGTTAATTACGTTGAAACTCATGTAAATCATAGTACAATCGATTGGTTTATTGTAATAGTAAATTTTTTTGTGCCCATTTAGGCTGTATTTTATAATGAGGAACTGCTGTTTTGATTCATAATTCAATATTGGGGTTTAATTCAGTTTTGTGGTGGTTTGCTTTATTTATGGTGCAGCGAATATTTGAGGGACCATGTGGCCTCTGCTTATTCGGACTATTATATTTATCATCGGAAATACAACTGAGTAAAATACACATTTATCCAGTGCGGATCCTCTACCTCCCACGGTGCACCACAAAATTAGTTAGTGTATAATTTAACTTAAAAAAAATTAAAAAAATATATTTGTATTTCAGATACTTATATTTATATGTTTATAAATTTTTATCAATAAAAATTATGTTTTAGAAAAATATAAAAATTATAAACTAATAAAATCAATCTTTTAACTATATATATTTTAAAATATTTTTTTTATAGATATGTAGATATAAGAGTATAAAACCTATTTTTTTAAATTTTTTTTAGAAATAAAATTATACCATAAATAATTTTGTAATGCACCAAGTGTTGTAGGTGATCTGCACTAACATTTATCGGTTTAATTTCAAGAACCATGCCTCGTAAAGTCAACCAGGGGTCGTGGGGCATAATATTTGCTGAACTAATGGTGTGTTGAGATGTAAAAGGATAAAAAATTATTCCACATCGAAGGTTTGAACAAACTAAAATTAATATATAAATCAGTTAACTATTTCTCCTATTGCCAATTGGTTTTATGATGAAATTTTACTAGTTATATTATATTATATATAAGCTAGTGAGTGAAAGGAACACTTCTTTAATAGGTCACAAAATACCTAATTCAGGTATAGAGTGATTAAGTCAATCGAATTGAATTAAAATAAAAAAAAAATAGGTTTTTCGACAACTTTTCTTATGATAGAAAATCTTGAACTAGTAACCTAGAAAAATTAAACTTATAACATAACAAAATTAAACGAAGAAGCTTTTTTAATAGAGGGATTTTGTTCAAATGGGCCTTTAAGCATATTTGGTTAGCTAGATAGACCCATTAATTATTTTTTTAGCATGCTAAGCCTTCTTAATTGTTTTTTTAGCTAGATATGGTCAACCGTTGACCGGTCAACCCATTTTGATGCCAATTTTTTTTTTTTATGCCAATTTTTTTTTTTTTTTTTTTTTTTAGTAATGCCATATTTTACCGTTTTGATGTCAAAATTTTATGGTGACAATTTTATATAATTGATGGCATAAGAGCTTAAAACGTGGAATCAAAATATTGTCACCTTATTGTCACTTTTCTAATGAAATGATTGGATGACTCTTTTTTAATGCCACTTTTTTAAAACATTGATGACATTTTTTGTGATGTCATATTTTACCGTTTTGATGCCAATATTTTATTACATTTTATTTTCACTCTGATGCCACTTTTCTAATTAAATTATTGGATGACACTTTTTTTAAAACTTTGATGACATTTTTTGTTTACTCTAATGTCACGTTGACCATTGATGCCATTTTGAAAAATTTGTATCACATTAAAAAAAAAATGTCATCAAAAATACTACTTTTGAAAAAATATCATAAAAAATATGGCATCACGGTAAAAAAATATTATCAAAAAATTGACATAAAAAAAAATGGCATCAGTCGTTAACAGTAAAAAAAATGGCATCAATGATCAACGTGACATTACTGTTAACAAAAAATGTCATCAAGGTTTAAAAAAAGTGACATTAAAAAAGTGACATCCAATCATTTCATTAGAAAAGTGGCATCAAAGTGAAAATAAAATATAGTAAAATTTTGGCATCAAAACGGTAAAATATGGCATCACAAAAAAAAAAAAAAAGTTGGCATCAAAATGGGTTGGTCAACGGTCAACGTTGACCGGTCAATGGTCAAACGGTTGACCATTGACCAACCCATCCTATTGGGAAGGGGTCTAGGACAAAACTAATTAAATTGATTTAGGGACTAAGTGACTAATTGAATATTAAAAAAAGGTCCTCTACCAAAATCACCCTTTTTAATATTTGTGAATTAGTTACCTCATAGGAATAAAATGTGTTGACAACTTGAGATTGTAATATTTTAAAACCGATTGAAAAAAAGTTATCAAACCGAAGTGAATACAGTATTTATCTAATCATTCTAGAAACATTTTATAAATTTTTTCAATGTTTATTTATACGGAAGGGACTATCAAAGTGAACCAGAGAATCCACCGGGTTCTGCATCTCCCCTGCAATCCCACTTTGCCACACATCATCCCACCCTAAGGGGCAAATCAGTAATTCAGGTCCCACACTAAAGGGCAAATCAGTAATTCAATCCTGTAACCAACCGCTTCAAATCCCACTCTGTAGTCTGTCCCCTCCTTAAACCTCCCCACCATCCCTCTCTATTCAAACTTGCCCACTCCTGAAACCCCAAATCCCCGATTTCTCAAATCAGTCAATCCCACCACCAACCCCAAATCCCCATTTTTCAATCAGTCAATCCCGTCACCAAAAGAAAGAAATCAAATTCAGAGATGGATGATTCAGGGATGAAAAAGCTGGCGTTATGGCACACCCGAACTTTCAGGCCGATTATGACCCACGACGAGCTCGAACCCATCATGTCTACTCTAGGATTCGTAGGCCAGCCACCGCGGCAGGCCCCCAACGGCGTCGTTTGGAGGGATTACATCTACGCCGCCGGCGAGTTCCGTGGTAGAGAAAGATGGCTGACGTCATCGCCGGCGGCCGCCGAGAACGGTGGCGTCCCACCCAGGCCGAGGCTCCCATACCAGAGAATTGACGGGCTTCACGTTTACACCTATCGCGCCTTCCTCGATGCCGTCGGATTTTACCTCGAGATGGATGATGTCTCCGACCTCTTCCATATCCGGTAACTTGTTCCATTCAATTTATTTTTTTATTTTCCTTTTTTGTTTGATTTCTGGATTTTTAAATGCAGGTTTCTATTTGAAATTAGGAAAGTGTAGATTTTTGGTATTCTGCAGCCATTATTTTTGAAAAATAGTAATTGCAAGTCTAAATCCCTAGATTAGTGGTGGCTGCAACCTTGATTTGTGGGCCAATTTTTGTTTTTTTGTTTTGGTTTTGACTAGTAAAATAATGTGAATGTTGTGACTTGGGTAGCCAATGAACTTCATATCCATATGATTCACTTCCAACTTTAGATGATTCCTTCCAAATCATGCTGAATCAACATATCTATCTATATGATCTCAATTTGTTTTTAGTATGGTACTCAATTTTTCATATAAAGTTATAATCTTTAAGTTACTGGCACAGTGTACATTACAAGGTAAAAATGGAAGTGGGTGTTCAATTGCTTATCAGTAGATGCAAATATGTTCTGTGGTGAAATGGGTCAACAATTAGGGCATTCATTTTGTGACATATGCTAAGGCCTAAGCCCCGGAAGGGGCCTGGTAAAATGTCGAGGATTGTCCATTGTATGACATTCACAAAATGCAGAATCGTGTTTTTAAAGCTTGATGCGAAACAAATATGTCAGTTTTGAATCCAAGGATACTGTTTTTTTGTGGGAAAATTTGAGCAGTGTCCAATTGTCCATAGCTGATGTTCCAGTTTAGTTTAACTCAGTTGATTGGATATCATTCGTGGCATACTGGCATCTGGTTCAGATGACACTCTCATGTACTGATTATTTGCCAGTTTTGAGTGATCATGTATAGATTAAAAGTTTAACTCAGTTTTGAGTGAGCACTTGGACTGTTATATTATTTAACCGACCATGCCGTTAATTATAATGAACTTTTTATGTTTAGTGGATTACCACTTCATAGAATATATGACCGGAAGAAGAAATTCAGACGAATGGGAGCAGAAGAGAACGTCTTTGTGTATGTCGAAGGATCACTGGACCCATCTGCATACGCACTCTATCATGTTGATACGAGCAACACCACCACCACCAACGCCGATGACAATAAGGCTAGCGGTTATGGCTCCGTTGTCATTCGAAGCAAGGACAATACTTCTTTTGGTACTTTTGCCCCCTTGAAAGACATCATTGTTTGAGATGCTCCTTCAACACATTTATACATAGGCACCAACGGCACCAGAAAATGTTCAATAGCCAAATTTGAAACTTTACTTCCTCAGACGTTTCAGCTTTTAGTAGTTTCTCATGCTTCTAGGTGACTGAGCGAGATCAAGATTGTTACTTGGGGCAATTTTTTTGGATATGTAATGAGCAAACTCATGTACAGATTCAAAGTGGTATTCTTGTTGCCCCCATCTTGTAATCATCAGACATTTTCCGTTACTTGGCTGCATGTTCTTTGCTAGGGTTTGTTGTTGATTCAAGCAGCATTGAGACTCATTTTCATCTTTTCAACCAACATTTATCATATTTTTCGACATATACCCAGAATATGACTTCGGAATGCCCCACCTTGTTATCTTATCACAAGAGTTTGACAGTCTATGATGAAGTTTGAAGGCACAACCAGTAATTAAGTTAATAAACATACAATCTCTTCAGATTGATGATTATATGTTACAACTGTCGTTTGCCACTTCATTGTTACATAAATTTACTTTCTTTTCTCCAAGAAATAGCATCACCAGCGAATCCTGGGTTCATATGCAGATGCAGAGGTGAAAAACAGACCATCATCTCCTTTTTAATAGAGCCTATCAATGGTGAAGGCCAACAAAACTTTCAATCACTTTGGTGTGCTGTAACCATTGCTATGGATTTCACCGAGTGGACAATCTTGCTACTGAATTGACAAAATTCAAGCCAGAACTTCTTCCTCCTCTAGAAAGTCCAAAGACCAGAAGATTTTGAGCGCTTCCTCTCTAACAATAAATGCAAGTTCCATTTCACTCTGTGATTCCAAATATTTTATCAACATCTTGAAGGTTGGCTTATCCGGACCACTTTCTAATGCTCTCATCACGCACAAACACTCCAGTGCAAGACGAGTCAAGTTAAAGTTCAGTAAAGTTCTCAGCAAAGTGTTAAAGCCCTCTTCATCAGGTTCCAAATCACTTTCGTTCTTCAAAGTAGTGAAAACAAATTCAGCCTCTTCCAGCATTTGAGCACTCGCCAGAGCAGTAATCATAGCATTATACAGTAATACCCGAGGCTTATACCAGTGCTCCCTTCGAATATCCTCAAATGCCTAAATCAGAGGTCAATCAGCACAAAAATGAGAAAAATAGTTACTTCTACGATGACACACGAAAATCATGCTGTCAATTTTGTGGCAATGAATTCCATCACAGATAAAACAAACACTCCAATTGCACAACTGAGCAAGATAAAACCTTTCATACTATGTGAGCAAAAATATGATTAAGGAAGCCTCCCAAATACACAGTGAATCTCAGATTGGGAAACCTGGACAAACATTTTGTGTTACATCAACTTCATATGATAATTGATAAGCACACAAATCTAGAAACCCCAACCAGCTACCTTGCTCCCAATTGAGATTATCCCTAACAGTTGAATCGTATCATTAAGTCAAGCAAATTGTAGAATTCAGCTAGCGAAAAATATCCAGATTATAGTTTATAGGATCAATCCTTCAAATCATTATCAAGATACACTTGGGTTGAACCACTTCCAGTGAAATTGCAACAAGAAATTAAGTATCCACCGGTCATTCTGCTTACCTGGAGACCTAATTGGCACTCTCCCTGCCTGATGAGCTCGCGGAGAACGGCCACCATGTCGAACTTCAACAGGCGCCTGAACTTGGAATCGAACACTCTCTCCAATGAATCAGCATTGGTTTTCGCCCTTTTCAGCGCCTGGACGGTCTGGATGGCTTCGATACTGAGGTTCCTGCCTTTCTGTAACGGCTTCCTGTTGTTGCTTCGGTCTCTCATGGTGATTCTGCTGTGCATGGGGTTTGAGCCCCGTCCAATTTCCCTCCATTTTCGACAATGTAATGAGCTTGGAAGAGGAAACTGAAGGTAATTCAAGGGATTTGGGGGAAGTTGGTGGCTCGGTAAGTGGCTTTGGAGAGGAGATGAAGAAATCATTTGCGCTACTTGTAAAACTTCGGTGTTCACTTCAATCATCACAAAATTCGAAAACCTGTATTCATCCCAATTAAATTTCCAATACCAAATTGAAACCAGTTTCAACAACAGCAACATTATCAAAACAGATTTATTGAGAATAACTAGTTAAAGGAAAGCTTCAAGTTTCTAACAAATTTAAAAATCAGATTCAAATTGCATATGAATTTGGGGGAAATACCTGTTATGGGATATGGTGTAGTGAAGTGCGTAGGCGTGGGCTGCCAAAGAAGCAGGCAAAGATGTAGAGAAGAGGTGGCGCCGTCGAGCGCCGGAGAACCAGAGAGACACGGCGCCGGAGGTGGCGCTGTCGGCGAGACGGTGGTCGGAGAAGATTGAACGGCGGAGAGCGGCAGGCGAGGGAAGCGAGGTCTCTGGTTGGTTGCTGTTTGCTGGTTGCTGGTCGGAGATCGTTCGCAAGCGAACTGAAGAAAGCAAAGGTGACCTAACCCCGACTCGGCACTCTGTTCAAACAGTTCAAAGAATGAAAACCCATCAATTTTTTTTAATATTTATAAAACGACGTCGTTTTTTCCTGTCGACGATGTATCGGCGTTGAACGATATATAGTGTTGACCGATATTTTTCACCCAATATTGTAGCGACTTATAAATATATCCGATATATCCGATATTTATAACACTAGCCTATGCATGCCCAACGTGTGTTTCTTTGAGGATGTACTTTTTTTTTTTACAGTAGGCAAAAATTTGGTGTACCTTACAGAAGTAAGATGTCACCATGATCATCCAAACGGATGATGTTACAAAGATTCTTACAGGTAGGGAGATTCAAAAGCGTACAAGTATTCTTATACTTAGCTATAAAATCAGATGCCTTGTTTGCTTCCCTGCAGCAGTGTCTGAATTCGATGTTGTCAAAACTTTGAGGATGTACTTGACTTCTTCTTTTGACAAGCATCTTAACAACATTCCATTGAATGTTCTTTGAAACAAAGTATCGATCTTATGTAAGAATCTTGACACTCGCCTTTTAACTTTTACCCTTCTTATAACATCATCTTGAAGGACTCCATGACGAAGATATTCAATGAGTGGTTATCGCCAATCTAATTCGTCATCAATTTCGTACACGAAAATGATATCCACCTCCTCAGTGGGCTTAAATCGCTCCAAAGCTAACCTAAGTAAATATCGCTCCCCTATTGTAACTTGGATTTCCCTTTCACTTGGAAATGCATTTGCTTGTTCATTTTGGATCTTGATATATGCACAACTCTCGCCTAAGATGTTTGGCTCTTTGGTGTCAAAGAAGCAAGTTTATGTTCTTTACTTCATAACGACCATTCAGATTCTTGATTACTAATTGAGAGGCACCAAACACCTTTAACAAGTCAACATTCGTTTCAAGAGCTATCTCGGCCAATAATGAGGGCATCATATTCTGTCATGTTGTTTGTGCAATTGTCTAAAAGAGAAAATGAATAAGGCACTATTCCATTCGCCGGGGTAATGAACACTATGCTCACTCCGACCTCTCTTCTCTTTACAACACCATCAATGTATATTTGCCAAGATTTTCCTTCTGCCATGAAGAATTCTTCATTTGGCAAATCATCCAATCCTTTTTGATATTCAAGAATCCTAATCAAATCTCCTCATTGTCGGGAGTAGGATGCACGACTAAGAAATGAGTTATGACTTGCCCCTTAACCTCTTTTTAAGGCACAAACTTGATGTCAAGGGACTAAAAGCATAGCTCATTTGGCTAGTCTCCCTGACAACACCGTCTTGGACAAAATGTATCGCAAGATATCAGCTTTAGAGATTAACGTGATTTGATGAGACAAGAGGTAATGTCGTAGCTTTTGAAGATTGAAGTTGAAGGACATTGTCTGACAATCATTAGTGCACTATCTGAGGTTTCGAAGAGCCCATGAGAGATTGAGATGCTACTTTTGGACTCGTTGTTGATGATTCGGTCCTTTAAGGTGGTGTCATGTTCCCACGTATTCAAAGCAGCCAACATGGTGGCAGATTGTGCGTCACCAAGTTCATGCTTAATTCGGATGCATTCATACGAACTTCAAATTCAGATCATATTCAGAGTTTGACTCTCTCGTTCGAAAGGACGCATCTCGTTTGGTTAAACTAAGTAATTTCATTTCCTAGGAAATAAACTTCCCATGAATTTACTTTTTGGGAAGTATAAAAATATGTTTAGTTGAAATTAAATTCACATGAACTCATTTCCTATAATTTGTTTGGTTGAACATGAAAATCTCATAGCAATTTATTTAAAATTACTCTTATAGACTTTATTTATTAACAATTTAACACACCCTTCTCAATATAGGGATAAATTAAAAATTTTCTTAGTCAAAATAAAAATAAAAATGAGATTAGGAAGCAAATCTTACCCACCCTCGCATGGTAAGTTGAATTCCATAGTTTTGTAGGAATTTCAATTCCAGGGAATTCCAATTCCTGAGTTTTTTAGTTTTAATATTTTTGTACCAAACACATATATTGCCAATTACTTCATGTGTTTTTTTTACTTCCCGAAAAATAAATATCTAACAAAACGAGGCCTTAGTTTAAGTGACCTTGACCAATTCAAATCTTTATATAAGGGTTTTCACATAAGCACCCCTTAAATAATTTTTTTTTACAGAAAATCACCCTTTAAATGAACTTTACTTACAATTCACCACCTCTTCATCTATTTTCGTTAATTTATCATTAAATATGTTATATTTTAATATTTTTAAACACAAATTTGATTATAAATATATTCAAAATTTGAATTTAAAAGCTTGATTATGCTTTAGGGATCATTTTAATTATTTTAAAAAATTAATAATAAATATAGCCTAGAATTATTAACTTAACTTACGTTTGATAATTTATGAGTTTTTTAAATATTATATAAATACATTTAAGTTTGAGGTATATTTATTAATCTAGGCTATATTTATAAACATAAATTAAGATAATAATTGTAGGCTATAGTATTTATTATTATTTTTTAAAATTAATAAAATAATCCCTGAAATATAATCAAGTCCTTAAATTCAAATTTTGAATATATTTATAATGAAATTGGAGTTTAAAAATATTAAAATACAACATATTTAAAGATAAATTAATGAAAACAAATGAAGGGGTGGTGAGTTGTAACTTAGTAAATACCATTTAAAGGGCGGTTCTCCGTAATTTTCAATTTAAGGGGTGGTTAAGTGAAAATCTTTGTATTTAAGGGGTGATTTTCCGTAAATTTCCCAAAAAGTAGACGAGTGAGTTTATCCTGGGAGAAAGGAAGGGGGAGCGCACAACAGACGAAGTCGAAAATGGTCAGCGTTGTGGTCGGAACACCATGGGCGAGGATCAAGGTCTTACCGGTGCTTGGATCGCCCATATTCCGTCTATCTCCTCTCTACCACACCCCCTGCTACCGCCATTTCCGACGGGGCTTCTCCTTATCCGCTTCCCTTAACAACGCCTTGCCTCCGGGAGGCTCCGACGGCCAAGTTCGCGTTCGCTTCGCCCCTTCGCCAACCGGGAACCTCCACGTCGGCGGCGCTCGTACTGCTCTTTTCAATTACCTCTTCGCCAGGTGAGAGTGCAATTTCACCTCTTTGTTCTTGTTTCTACTTCAACGCTATCGAGAATTTCATTCTTTGGTCATGTTAGGTCGAAAGGTGGGAAATTCGTCTTGAGGATTGAAGACACTGACTTGGAGAGATCTACTAAGGAGTCTGAGGACGCTGTGCTTCGAGATCTCACTTGGCTTGGCCTTGATTGGGATGAAGGTACTTGCTTTCACTTGTTGATTTTGAAACTTATCGAAATTAGTGATGATTATTGTACTTTAGTAAAGCAAGATACCAATGACCTACCAAAGCTGGGGAATTTAGTTTGCTTCAATTGCTGTGTGATTTGTGTTTTACTATCTCTTTTCAAATATTGAACTGGATGGAAAAATGATGCTCGCCATGACATTATGGATGACTATTAAGTCTATTAGTAATGCCTTTAATACAATGGATGGAATAATTAAAACAAAAAGGGTTGGTCATATATGATTCCCTTCATCTTCCTCTCGGAGTGAGGATCATTCCTTGACCAATTGGGTAGATCAAGAAAACGGCAGTAGCAGCCGCTAGTCTTTAAGATTTTGATTTTAATTGCAAGGTCAGAAGATAACTGTTTTCCATATATTTTGTTCTAACTATGATAATGCCTTACATTAGGCCCTGGCATTGGTGGGGACTTTGGTCCATATAGACAGTCTGAAAGGAATGCACTTTACAAGCAATATGCCGAGAAGCTTGTGGAATCTGGTTATGTTTATAAATGCTTCTGTTCTAGTGAGGTATATAAGTTTGTTCCTTTATGTGAAATGTTGTTCCTTTCTATAGTTTGAAGTAAACTGGTTTGACTCAAAAAAGAAGCTAGCTTTATACCCATTTGGTTATAAACTATTGCTCGTGTAAGGGAAGGATGATAGATTGATAGTATACTTGACAGCAAACTTCTCTGTCCTCTTCTCCACATATTTCCTTCAAGTGTTGTTATCCAAATTATGATTAGTGGAGCATGAAAATGGAGATGCCAAATTCAGGGGGTGTTTCTATTGGCCAAGCCATATTAATCTAGGAGTGAGGAAAATTGTGGATCCCATTTACTGGATAATGGAGTTTTGGAGTACTACAATGGATCTTTTATTGGGTTTTCAAGATGATGTAGGCTTACAGAAGTCTCAACTTTATTCTTTTTCCGTTTTATAATCTACTTTTAAGCATAAAATATGGCCATAGGGGAATTAGTTGAATGTCAGACTAGCAGTTGTTATTGATAGAATGAGATGTCTTTTGTATTATCTATGTTAACATATGTTGTCTAATTTTCATCTTTGAAGCAAGTTTTTCTATTTGTTTATGGTGCTGTTAACTGAATTTTTCATGAGGTCGCTAGAGTGATAGTTCTTAGTAAAGAAATGAGAATGCTTGCAATATTCACCTAGGGCTTTTATATCCTGAATGATTATTGCTTATCGTTGGATATTCATTGCTTTAGGAACTTGAAAGGATGAAGGAGGTTGCAAAGTTGAAGGACCTGCCTCCTGTATACTCAGGAAAGTGGGCTACAGCAACAGAGGAAGAAGTACAACAAGAATTGGAAAAGGGGACTCCTTTTACATACCGATTCCGAGTGCCAAAGGAAGGGAGTCTAAAGATCAATGATCTCATTCGAGGAGAAGTGAGTTGTTGTCAAACACATTGGATTTATTTGGCACTACATCATTCTACATTATAAGTTTTCCTTTTCATGACTTTATCAGCACACATTATACATTATAAGCTCCTTAGCCGCACAAACGAGTTCCTTATCATCTTCTTGTGAGCAATAAGCATAACATGACAAACAAACCCTTAACTATGTTTATTAGATTCAGCTTGACAACTTTTAGATGATAGCATCACTTTTTTCAGTTGAGCAAGGGAAAAGAAGGGTGACAAAGCTGGTTTTGAATTAACATGATCCTTGACATATTTAGTCATCATATCAATTTAACTTTAAGAAACAAGATATCTATTGTGATTTTGTATCTTGTTATCTCTATTTGTCGGTTTATCCTTAACCTTAGGAATTATGCACAAGGTACAATTCTACTCTTCTTACCCTTGACAAGCTTCTGATTTTGTATGGTTTTGATAATTGAAGGTTAGTTGGGGCTTGGATACTCTTGGTGATTTTGTTATCATGAGGAGCAATGGACAACCTGTATATAACTTTTGTGTCACAGTCGATGATGCTACCATGGCTATCTCACATGTCATAAGGTGGTCTCCCCTTCTGACTTTTCTGTTTGTAAAGATTGATTTTTTTTTTTCCACACTGGATTCTATTCTCGTAAGATTTCATTACTCCTTTGTTGTACATAATACATCTATTTCAATTTTCTTGTGCATATTATGTTTTTGTTAGGCCGTATCATGTACTGCAATGTGGTTAGTATTTGATTTCTATTTTGCTCAATATTGCATTTCAGAGCAGAAGAGCATTTGCCTAATACTCTGAGGCAAGCATTAATTTATAAGGTGATTTAATCC
The DNA here is from genome assembly GCA_963922045.1 of Persicaria maculosa. Taxonomy (NCBI): domain Eukaryota; kingdom Viridiplantae; phylum Streptophyta; class Magnoliopsida; order Caryophyllales; family Polygonaceae; genus Persicaria; species Persicaria maculosa. The sequence continues at coordinate 17,214,565 of OY998253.1, forward strand.
CAAGAAAATATGTTCTCCTTTTTTCACTTTCTACACAAGATGTTGAACCTTTGTTATTGCTGCAGGCTCTTGGTTTTTCCATGCCTTATTTTGCACACGTATCATTAATCCTTGCACCTGATAGAAGCAAACTGTCCAAACGACATGGTGCTACTTCAGTGGGGCAGGTTGTCTAGTATATTTGTTTCCCGTTAAGTTTTTCGGTTTCCTTTACATATGATTCTTAACAGGTTTGAACATGTATATATTGCACTTTGCAGTTTAGAGAGATGGGATACCTGCCTCAAGCAATGGTAAACTATCTTGCATTGTTAGGCTGGGGTGATGGCACTGAAAATGAGTTTTTCACTCTCCAGCAACTTGGTTAGTCCTTTTCTCCAAAGGCTTCTGTTCTGTAGTTTACTGATATGTGATTCAGCCGGCTTTAAACTGCCATCGATTGTTTCAATATTTCTGTGTGGTTGGCAGTTGAAGCATTCACTATTGAGCGTGTGAACAAGAGTGGAGCAGTATTTGATTCAACTAAGTTGAGGTAATTCTCGCTTTTTGCCTACATTATGATTGAGTTTTTTCATGTTAATTTTCTTGCGTGTTTTTTTTTTTGTAGGGATGAGTTTCTTGATTCTCTATTTAACAGTGCTTGTGCATGCTTTAAATTTCTTGATCAGTATCTGTTCTTGTGTTAAGCTAAATTTTGACGCAAGTTGAAGATTGTATTTCAACTGCTTGCTGACCCTTTTTTCACATATTTGTTCATTAATTAAGGTGGATGAATGGCCAATATTTACGATCTCTTCCATCTGATGAGTTAACAAAACTTATTGGTGAGCATTGGAAAAGCACCAACTTCCTCAACGATTCAGAAGGGCACTTTGTCGAAGTATGTTTTCATTTTCATGATCTTTGATTTTCATAATTGAAGCATAGACATGAATGAGTGGATATTACCAGCTTTCATAAAAAATTGAATATACACAGACACACAGTTATATAATGGAAGGATAATGCAGGATGAGAGGTTGCTCTCTGTTTCTTCTTAGTTAGAAAAACAATACCGCAGAAGAGACAAGCAAATTTGATTCGTGTGCTGGGATAACATTTTCAGGGAGAAGGGAACAGGGATTGAGAGGGAGGAGTGATGGGGAGGAAGGTCAAATCTAACTAAAACTGTAATCTTTGCCCTTCTAGATATTCACACATCACGAGCAAAGAATTACGATTTTAGTTTTAAATTATCTGGAGACCCGCATCATTCTTTAATGAGTCCTGAAAACCCGTATGCACTTTTTTTCTACAATTTAATGACGGACATATGTTTAGGCTAGGTGTGAAATTAGTTTAACCTTTAAGCCTTGAAGGCGCTTCACATGGTAACTGCCTTAATTCGAGCATGTTGTTATTACCAGATCTGTGTGGCATAGGTATAGAATATGATACAGTAACATTGATGTGATTCTCAAGTTTTTTGCAGCTGTTAAATCACCATACTTGTATCCACAATTTGGTGAAACTCAATGTATCCGCTAATACCGAACATTGCAAGTTGATGACTTGTTGAGATTTCTTGTTGCCTTTTGCTGACTTTCATATTCTTTTCTCTGTAAAGAGGCTCCACATAATAATGATGCTTATGAAGTAAATATTCCTTTGAATTTAGTTTACAAAATTTGCAATTTAGATAGACTTCATTGATTCAGTTGATTATTATCGTTGATGTTAACCATGTCATTATAGCTGAGAAAATGAATGTCCAACAGGAAGCTATGGCATTGCTTAAGGATGGGGTTGAAGTGATACCTGATGCAGAGAAAGCTCTTTCGAACTTGTTTTCTTATCCTTTATATGACACTTTGGCTAGGTAAAACTCTTGTGTCTACACAGTTGCTTTTCCTGTTATTCTGTGTGGCATGAATAGTTCGTTAACTGAAAAGCAAAGAAAACTTCTGTACTTCACAGTGCTGAAGCAAAACCCGTCTTAGAAGATAAGCTTAACGAAGTAGCAGCCAGCTTATTGGCTGCTTATGATGGTGGTGAGATAATCGCGGCCCTTGAAGAAGGCCATACTGGCTGGCAGAAGTGGGTAAAGAGTTTCTCCAAATCAATCAAGCGCAAGGTTTGTAAATTTTTTACCAATGAGAAGACTGCATAATCCTTAAATTGCATCGACTATATTGCTAACGAAATCTGGTTCTGCTTTAGGGAAAAGGCCTCTTCATGCCTCTGCGGGTTTTGTTAACTGGGAAGTTTCATGGCCCAGAGATGGGCTCCAGCATGGTTCTGCTGTACAAAGCCGGGACCTCGAACATTGTACATCCCCAGGCTGGATTCGTTTCCCTCGATGAAAGGTTCAAAATGATGAGAGAGGTTGACTGGGAGTCATTTACCACTGATCACTCCAAATCAGCTGCTCCCGAGACCACTGCTGCTGCTCACTAAGACGGCTGACCGATTTTGGCGATGGTAACCAAGCGAAGGTAATTTTGTTTCATGTCAACATAGTTCATTAGGTTAGGAAAATGCAATGGCCTGATAAATAGACGAGAGTGTCTATCTATTTGTACCGTGATGAATTGCCGGTTCTGGATTCATAATCTTTTGAGGTTGCTTCAAACAGATCTATCTACCCTTCAAATTATTCAATTCAATTGCCTACCATTTCGGAAATTGCTTACAATTTTAAAAAAATTGTTACAATTTGAGCGACGAATTTATGAAGTCGAATGAACTTGCATCTGATTGATGTTCTGAAAATCGAGCAAGTGGGAGTTTTATTTTTGCCAAGTTTGTAGATGTGAGTTAAAACCCTTCAGAAATAATTTCTTCCAAAATACCAAATTGATTCTGTGTTGGAGAACAGGGTTGTCACACGACTCACACCAAGGTGGGTGGCCAAGAGAGAGGGATTTGTGAGACATCCAGACTGGTGAAGTTGAGATACTTTTTCTTGTAAAGAGTGGGATTGGAGACCGAGTTGCAGCCTTGCAGTTGCAGGTGATAGATGCATCATAATCAGCTGCCATGGGTGTCTCAATTGGTTTGGAGGAACTCATGCGATGTACAAAGTCCCTAATATGTATAGTTTGGAAGAGTTGAAAGCCACTCTTATCCGATCCCGGCTGATTTCGTCAAGAAAATAATGTGCAGGCCCTAAATCCTTCACAGGAAATTAATTGACAATGAACATACAAAATTAGAGGATAAGGATGAGTCCGGAGAGATGCTCTAAAATAGATGATCAACATACACTAACACATTCACCGACTGGTTAGCACAGTGATTGGTAAGAGCATTTACATCGGGTGATTGTAAAGGGCTTTAAGGGGACAAAATCTGAAAAAGTAGGAGAAATGTGGCAGGTATAAAAACTAGACCTGTCAAAACACAACCCGACCCGACCGACCGAAATTTTTTGGGTCAAGACCCGGAAATTTTGACCCGGAAATTTTTTTCGATCCGAACCCGAAAACCCGGAAATTTTCCGGGTAATCTGGGTTTCGACCCGGTGACCCGATTGACCCGGTAATTTTGATCCGATTTACCCGATTGACCCGGTGACCCGGTTGATTTATAATTAAATATAATTAAATTTTTTTATATTTAATTAAAATTTATCGCAAAATTATCAAATTATGATTTTTTTAATTTAAAAAAGAAAAAATTGACAAACCCGAAATCGACCCGAACCCGCCCAAAATCCGGTCAAACCCGGGTTCTAGTCAACCCGAAAAACCCGGAACCCGTTTTACCCGGGACCCGTTTTACCCGAAACCCAGAGTGATCCGACCCGAACCCGACCGGAATGACCCGTTTGACAGGTCTAATAAAAACCCTTGGGAGAGTTTTCATCTTCTAAACTCTCTTAACACTCCAATAAATGGGCATCATCATCACATATGGCTTTGCATGTTTGGTAGTGGGATTCCAGTTTTTTTTTTTATGCGTTAAATATAAAAAACAAAGAGAGAGTTCACCAAAAAAAACAAAAAAACAAAGAGAGGCATATGCAGGGGTGATATACGAGCTCACGAGCTCGAGTACCTTGTGTTCAAGCTCGGCTCGTTTATAAACGAGCCGAGCTCGAGCTCGAGCTCCATATGAAAACGAGCCTAAACAGGTGCTCGTACTCGGCTCGCGAGCTGGGAAGAGTACTCGAGCTCGAGCTCGTGAGCTCGTTTATACTCGAGCCGAGCTCGAGCTCGCTTATACTCGAGCTCGTGAGCTCGTTTAATTGACTACAATTTTTGAGTTATTTTAGCCTGATTTAAGCTTGTTTTGATTCAATCTTAGCCAATAATACCCAATTTCACCATCAATAACACACAATATATACACAACACAACCAATAATGCCCGATTTAAGCAAGTTTGTTCGGTTACAATATCTGAATATCACAAGCTCGGTTTTGAAATCAAATAACCTGAAATCAGATAACCTAAAATCAAATAACCTAAAGAAATCGAACAACTTAAAATCAAATAACCTGAACTGGATTGAAAATGTAAAGAGGGAGTTAGATCTGAGGACGAGAAGGCGGAAATCAGCCGGCGAGACCTAGAACGGAGAGAGGAAGCGGGCGACGGAGGTGAGGGTGAGTCAGCGAGAGGAGGCGAGCTCAGATCTGAGGACGAGAAGGCGGAAATCAGTCGGCGAGACCTAGATCCGAGAGAGGATGGGGGCGAGGGTGAGCCAGCGAGAGGAGGCGAGCCCAGATTTGAGGACGAGAAGGCGGAAATCAGCCGGCGAGGGACTAGATCCGAGAGAGGAAGCGGGCGAGGGTGAGCCGGCGAGAGGAGGCGAGCCCAGATCTGAGGACGAGAAGACGGCAATCAGCCGGCAAGACCTAGATCCAAGAGAGGAAGCGGGCGACGGAGGCGAGGGTGAGCCGGCGAGCCTAGATCTGAGGACTAGAGAGGAAGCGGGCGACGGAGGCCGGGCGACTGGATCTGGATCTGCAGAAGTGAGTGGGAGCGGGATGAGACTTGAGAGAGTAAGAGAGTGGGAGCGGCTGGGTTAGGTTTAGGGGAATTAGGTTTTATATATACCTAGGATTGAGGGGTCTTCGAGCTCACGAGCTACTCGGGCTCGAGCTCGAGCTCGGCTCGAGCTCGAATCGAGCTCGGGATTAGGCTCGAACTCGGCTCATATATACATTCGAGCGATCCCGAGTCGAGCTTTTACCGAGCCGAGCCCGAGTCGATCCCGAGCTACTCGGTTCATGTATCAGGCTTAGGCATATGGTAGGTTGTGCCACTTGTGGTACATGTAAGGATGTGATGATACAATTAAATTCTTGTATACTTTTATATTTATTTTAGCTAGTTTTCAGTCATTAAATGTAACAAATAAAAAATAATCTTTTTATTCAAATTCATAATTTATTTTAAGCTATTAATAGACACCAATATTGTATATATTGAACAAAATATAATACATACATAAATAATGTACAACATAATATTTTTATGCATATTGTATTATATAAAAGATGGTAGCCATCATTGGAGAAGAATTAAGTGGCCCCTCATAGATTTTGTGAAAATTATGGTATTTAATTTACACTTGTAACTATTTTCGGCTGTTTTTTTTTATCTTTATAAAGAAATTTAAATTTATTTTAGATATTATTAAAAACAATATTTAAATATAATACATATATAGATAATGTACAACATGTTATAGATAATATACAACATGATATTATTATTATTATGTATATTTAAATATATAATAGATAATAGTTGGTGAAAAGCAAATTAAGAAACTCTAGAAACTTATATGGATGTGGATGAAAAAATAAGTTTGGATTTTTAAGGAGAGAGGAAATGATAAAGTGGTATTAAGACACTCTAGAAACCTGCATTTATGTGGATGGTCTAAAGACTACTAAAGAGAGATGAATTGGACTAAAAGGGGAGAAAGCACATTATAATCATATCAAGGAATCACTTGATTCTGAAAATCAGCCCCACGGCGTTGTTTTTTGTTGGTGTAGAAGTAAGATAATAATTCAGTTATCTAGACAAACTGGTAGATGGAATAACCATTATGTACAACCGGTAGATGTATAGATGGGCTAATCATCATGTACAACCAAATTCAAATAACATAAGCAAATGACAGAAAAGAAATAACACGAAACAAATAATAGAAAGAAAAATGCAAAAATAAATAAAAAGCAAGCTATCCTACACTGTAAAAGAAAGTCAACACGACAATTGAATCAATAATCAAACGGAGGACGCACACATATAACTCTGGGTATCAAAGTCCGACTCGGACCGATGATCGGGGGTCATGTGCACAAACGCACATGCGTTAGTAACCTAGCACACAAGTCGAGTGATGTTCCATTCTAAAACCAATTGGCAATAGAAGGAGTAGCTCACCGACTTATATAATAGGGCTTGATATGTTCAACTTTCTGATGTGGGACACTTTTGGTCTTATTCACATCTCAACACGCCCCCGCAAGTCCAACTAGGAATGATCATCTAGTTGAGACTTGAACAACTGGGTAACCCAGACCAGGATCGAAAGACGAGCCGTTAGGCTAACCGCTCCGATACCATATAAAAGTCCGACTCGGACCAATGACTGGGGGTCGTGTGCACAGACGCACATGCGCTAGTAGCCTAGCACACAAGCCGAGTGAGGTTCCATTCTAAAACCAATTGGCAATAGAAGGAGTAGTCCACCGACTCATGTAATAGGGTTTGATATGTTCAACTTTCCGATGTGGGACACTTTTGGTCTCATTCACATCTCAACGCTGGGAAATAGTAACGGACATCCTAGATTATGGACTCCGCAGATCCATCAGATGTCGTTCGCAAATCCACGACGTCTTCGGATATAGCAAATCAACCACCGTTCAGATGAGGCCTGCATCACAACAAGAACAGCACAACACACCAGGCCGCAAATCCAACTCCAAGCCAAACCATTGTCCAATAAAACCCCCAATCCGTCTCAATTCCTCGAGGACGATAACAAGATCGTGAGGCTACTAGGTAGCTAAAATAGAGACGACTGAGGCGAGAAAAAAAAAAGAAATTGAAACAACAATAACAAGACATGGAGGCAGAAAACAAAATGGTGACCTAAAAAGTTTTGTAGGTAAGCACGGGGACGGGGGCCAAACAAATTCCCGTGCGGGGACGGGGATAATAGTCCCCACCCCGATCCCCTCCCCCGTTGGGTATCCCCGCGGGGATCCCCGTTAAAGAGTACGAAATCCCAATTTTTTTAAAAAATTGTTTACCTAAGTTTACATAACTTTTATTTCACTTTTAAATTTTTACCTTATAATCTACATTTATGAAATATTATATGTAATATTTATATAATTTTTTTAACATAACTTTAATAATATCCTATATTTTTCTATTAAATGGGGGGAAATCATGAGTTTTTAACGGGGAAACCCGCGGGGAATGCAAACGGGAAAAATTATACTGGGACGGGGACCCGCCGAGGAAGGGGGCTGGGGGAAATTATTGTCCCTGAGCAAGGACGGGGAAGGGGATAATTTTCATAAACGGGGATGGGGAGGGTATCCCTCACCCCAAACCCGCCCCGTTGTCATCCCTAATTGGGAGGGCGATAGAAAGTGGCGGTGAAATTGGTGGCGACGGGAGCGGAAAAATCGAGAGCACTTTGTTCTCTAGGTCAAGCGCTTTTGTATGAACTTGAGAGGAATTCAAGTTCAGACAAAACTGAAACTCGAAGGCCGATCAAGCCGGCAGACGGGAGAGTCGTATACAAAGCATAACATACAACAAAATAAAATAGTGCAAACTCAGGCAAACACACTCTACAAAAAAATGAAACCAAGCAAACCTAATCCAAACAGGATATGGACGAAGACGACGGACGAAGTCAAGCCCTACACTGAAGCAGAACCGTAGGCTAGCGATACATTAGGATCCGATCATCCTGTGGGCAGTGAGGACGAAACTCCAGGGAAGTAGTCAACCCGAGTATTGGAGACGCCACGATACAAACTACCACGACCCCAACCTATCCCGACTCCAACAACCCGAACCAAATCCATGGAGAAGAATGCCCGACCAAGCCATCGCAGAGCAGCACACCGCCTGAGTAAAGAGCACCCAGAAACCCTTTCGGGATTTAGTCAACCATAACGGAATTTAGTCCATGCCCAAACAAGTGGGGTTTGATACCTTGCGAGATAAATTTATAAAGTTTGTATACATAATTATTCAGAGTATATAATTAAGCTTTTTTTTTCTTAATATATATATTTCAGGCAGCATCGGGCCCAAGGCAAAAATCTTGGGCCCAAAGCACCAATTTTTGTGCCTCATTGGGACCAAGGAAAGTCCAAAGGGCCCAAGAGGCAAGTTCTCTCTCGCTCGTAGGAAACGCATCCAACGAGAAGGCCATCACCAAACCCATCGGCGGCAGGAGGCGAAGAAGGTGGTGTCGGCAACCCAGGATGGAGCCGGTGAGAGGCTGACCAGACCGAGCCAAGCAGGCCGAGGAGGAGGGACAACAGACGGGATCGAACAAGGGTGAATAAAGATGGTAGATTTCTGAGCACGACAAAGCACCCGATGACGGAGCCCGACTACTGTTCGACCGAGGCTGAGGTGACGAACAGAGGGGAAGGGGAGCGACCAAAGGCGGGTGGGAAACCTCCATAGAAGGATTGGAGATGAGGATGGCCTGTAGCTCGAAATAAACACGAGCAAACGAAACCAAAGTTTGAAATCTGGGATATTGATGCACAAAATTGCAAGAGAATCAGGTGGCTGAGATGATGATGCTCAGGTGGATGTGTGGGTTGTCCTTGCACGACATAATCAGAAACGAGACTATCCGAGAAAGGATGGGAGTGACTAGTATTCAGGCTAAGCTACGGGAATCGAGACTACGATGGTATGGACATGTGCAGAGGAGAGATCCAAGTGCGCCGGTGCGAAGATGTGACAACTTGGCTATCGAAGACATCCGTCGAGGCAGAGGGCGTCCAAAGAAGAGTTGGGGTGAAATGATTAGACATGACCTGATCGCGCTGGGACTTACTGAGGAGATGACACGCGATAGGATGCAGTGAAAGTGCTTTCCGGGTTGACGAACACTAGTCGGGTGCAGCGTTTATCGCATCATGTCTCCCTTCCCTTCTAGCACAACTTTAATTTCTTATGCGCATTCTTCTCATCTTCTCATCGTTTTCTTTCTTTTATTTTTTGATTTACCGTTTGTTGGAGGCGTGTTACCATATTTCCTTGTTGTCTGGTTATTTGAGTCACTAGGAAACACCCTTTCGACCTCGTCGGGGGAAGGGTGTGTACAATTCGACCCCCCAGACCCTGCTCTAAGCGGGACATACTGGACTTGTTGTTGTTGTTGTTGTTGTTGTAAAATTGCAAGAGAGATTGAAGAAATGGAGAAAGGGAACAAGTAGCCCCAAAAACCTCATCTCAATTTCAATCAAAATTGAAATCCAAAGGAGAATTTCGGATTAGGGTTGACGGGAGAAGCTCTATGCGAGGAGGTGGAATGGTGGCCAAGGCGGGTTTAAGCGGCCATAGCCGATATGATGAGGTCGAAGCCCAGTGCTAGGCGACCGGAGGCGGGGGTGGCTCAGAGGAGGTGATGCCAAGCGGAGGTGGAGACTCTTAGCATGGGTTAGACGGTTGGGATTCTACACTGATTGTGGAGTAAAAATAAAGATAAAAATACAAGAGAGCGAAACCTTACACAATACTTTAACATTTTATATTAGAAGGATAGATCCTGACTTTATAATAAAAAATAAAATAAACCTGACACAATTCTTATTTTGCACTGACAGATAAACATCTCAACAAGATGGGAAGTATTAGTGAGTGTCAAGTATTTACTACAAATGGCAATGGTAATGGATCCCCATTAACCCAGCTAGTAGAAAAATAAATATCGTTTCCGCTATATACACCCCAAATTTAATTTTTTAAAAGTGCTAATTAATCAGAAAGTCTTGCACGTTGAAATGGACGTGCATTTTTAATAGTGGATTTGCGGTGTATCTAAAAACACCCATAAATGTGAAGGGGGAAATGCCAACCCCAATACTAAATACTGACGAGTCTCTCCGGTCCCTAAAAAGCTAGCTACATCATTTGATTTCGTTACAAAGGTGGTTAGCTTGAAGACTGGAAGATGCTTGTACATTTCTGTAATCTTTGCAGAGACTTGTGCTCTTTGAGATAGTCTTAAGAAAGCTTACCATATTCAATACGTATTCAGAATTTATAGATTGAAAGTGATAATGTTAATATTCTGAGGGAGCATTTTGGCTCAGACCATTTTGAGTTGTTCTTGTGAGGTGGAAATAATTATCTCACTTTCGTCTGAATGTCTTGAACTTTTTAGATATTTAAATTTCGCATAGTTTCATAAAATGAATTATGCGCGTAGCTAACCGTCTGATTCTCATTTGTCTTTTTCAATGACACTTCCTCTCATTTTAAATTTCAAGTTTCCATCCACAATGATTTAGATAGACTACATCTAGAATTGAATCTTTCTTAATCACTTTCCTTGATGGCAAAAGACACCACCAACGGAAAACCCTTACTATATATATAATATCGTTTAGGGGTTTAATTTATATAGCAGGAAACCCCTATTTGATTATCTGTACAATCTTCTTTGGGTCGAATCACCGTGTTGAATAGTTAGCCCTAAATTTAGACCATCTCTATTTTATTTTTTTGATACAAGGTGAAGTTTTGGGGTGGTCAACCGCGGTTGAGCCACCACCCAAGAGCGTCCTTTCGGACGAGTTCGTCGACCACAACATCAGATTCCCAATCGAAAGGAGCCGGCAACAAACCAAGATAAGCGAGACGATCCGCAACGCGGTTGCCCTATCTGAGGGTATGGGAGAATGACACACTAGCAAAGAATCGACCGATGGCGAGCGTGTCCGAAATCGTCATCTCAATCTCTCAAGGGCAGTTCCAAACACCCTTGACGACGTTAATAGCCGTCAGACAATCCCCTTCCAGATAAGGGTAAAAATATACACATTTGTATCGTGTGTGTTAAAATGCACGTCAATTTTTGCATCGGGTACAAATGTACACATTTGCATCGGGTGTGTTAAAATACACGTCACTTTTTTATATTTTATTACAAAAAATGTATATTTTGTACTCTCCTCAGCTACGTTGCACTCCCCCCTCCCTTGTCCTCCTCCTCCTCAAAATCGACACCCCAGCCTTCACGAGTGCACGGTACCGCTAATCATATCGTATATCAATCCATTTCTCAAAAACAATATGCCCAAATTAACTGGTAACTGATTCGATCATGTATTAGATGAATTGATCAGCCTATACACTACCGGCGGGATTAGTTGATTTTAACTTGTGGTAAGGAATTACAGATAGATACTATAACCGCCATTTATTTTGACGTTTAGTAAGAATCGAGTAGTATCAAGTACAGTAATTAATATAGACCCACTAGGGTTAATTGATCAACCACTCATCAACATTATACAATTGGAGGAAGAAGGGAGAATATGGGGTTTGGGATAAGTGTTAATAAATTGATTTAATTATATTAATTACTTATTACGGTTTCAATCTCACCTAGAAACGGACGAGGAAGTAAAGCATGGGCTTCAAATGGGGGATTCAAATGCTTGTTATGATGATACTGGGATCAACGCTTTGTGGGCTTTGTATTTAAATCGCTACCTCCCACACAAGCTCTCAGATTGGGAGTCATTCTAGAGCTTTTTTTTTAGAGTAACCAAAATGGGGGATTCAAATGATTGTTATGATACTGGGATCACAGATTCAGGTCAGTTGCTTCTTATTTTGGCATCAAAGAATCAACCTTTCTTTGATTTTTTCTTTTTGCTTCTGGAGAAAACATTGAAATTGTTGCAATTGTTGTGAAGAGCGTGATGAACAGCTGTATATGGAGCTGTGGAAGGCGTGTGCTGGGCCGCTGGTTGAGATCCCTCAAAAAGGGGAGAGAGTCTACTATTTCCCACAAGGCCACATGGAGCAAGTAAAATTTGGGTTTTTTTTCTACTTTTCCGTTTAATCTGTTTCCAATTTTGGGTTTGTCGCATTCCCCAAAAATTATAACATTTTTTGTTGTAGTTGGAAGCATCAACGAATCAAGAGTTGAACCAGACGATTCCACTGTTCAATCTTCCTCCTAAGATCCTCTGTCGTGTTGCCCACATTGAACTCAAGGTGAAATAGCAATTTCCCGGGTTTTTAATGTTCATCTTCTCCAGTGTTGCTGAATGTTGAAATCATGGTCTAATTTTGGGTGGAAATTTGTGGTTTTATTGTAGACTGAGAAAGAAACAGATGAAGTATATGCTCAAATTACTCTCTTTCCGGAACAAGATGTAAGAAATTGAAAGTCATGTTTCCATTTCCTAGTTTGACATAAACCAGTGTTTCATAATTGCTTTGCTTTCTTCCTCTTTTTGGTAACCATGTTGGAATTTTGTCCAGCAATCGGAGCCTACTAAGCCTGATCCGCCCCCGCCTGAGCCTCCCAGACTGGTTTTGCACTCGTTCTGTAAAGTCCTAACTGCCTCGGATACGAGCACCCATGGAGGTTTCTCTGTGCTCCGGAAACACGCCACTGAGTGTCTTCCTGCTCTGGTATCTATCTGATCTAAGTGTTGTTGCATTGTGTTTTGTAGTTTGAATGAGATATTACTTTTATTTGGTTGCTAATTGGAAGATCTTAATGGCCTAACTCTTTTTCTTTTAGGATATGAGCCAGCAAACCCCAACTCAGGAGCTGGCCGCGAAGGATCTTCATGGTTATACATGGCGATTTAAGCATATCTATAGGGGTATTGATCTCTTGCTCTTTACTGCATATATTGCACTTCTTTGGTTTGATTTAGGCCTATTTGTTTCTTGTGAATCATGGTGAAATTCTGATTTTGTTTTTCTATGTTGAACAGGCCAGCCGAGGAGGCATTTACTAACCACCGGATGGAGCCCCTTTGTCACATCTAAGAGATTGGTTGCTGGAGATTCATTTGTATTCCTCAGGCGTGTTTATCTTACTCTAATATTATCATCTTTCTTTTCAGTTTGAAGCTAATTAGTAGTAGTGTTTGTGCAGAGAGGACGAGGGAGAGCTTAGAGTTGGCATTAGACGAGTGGCTCACCATCAGAGCTGTATGCCTCCGTCTGTGATCTCTAGCCAGAGCATGCACTTGGGAGTGCTGGCCACTGCTTCCCATGCCGTCTCAGCTCGTACCCTCTTTGTGGTTCACTACAAGCCTAGGTATTATTGATCAACTTACTGTGTCAGTTGCTGCAATTGCTGATTGATTTTCAGTTCTCTCTCATAACCTGGCAGGACAAGTCAATTCATTATAGGTTTGAACAGATATCTCGAGTCTGTTAAGAACAGTTTTGATGTTGGCATCCGATTTAAGATGAGGTCTGAGGGAGAGGACACACCAAAAAGAAAGTTCACTGGTACAATTGTTGGTGTTAAAGATTTTTCTCCTGAGTGGAAAAATTCGTCATGGCGATCACTAAAGGTGTGAACCTCTTTCAGTGCAATGTACTTATTTTCAGTGAACTCAAGCCTAAGGTTCATGGACTGCTTTTCCTTTGCAGGTGCACTGGGACGAGCCAGCCTCTGTAGTGAGACCGGAGGAAGTTTCTCCTTGGGAGATAGATCCCTTTACGGCTACTTCTAACCCTTCGAATCCACCTGAACCTGTATCCGCAAAGAACAAACGATCTAGGCCATCCACTGGTGTCCATATTCATGGTTTGAGGATCTCTATCTGTGACTACTTTTTATTTTTGTGTGTTTCACTTCCTGATTCGATTTGGCCTATTCTCTGCCAAGGAAGTTGCTGGAGCTTCTGAAAACGGCAAGAAACATGAAGCTGTTTCGAGCTGCCGCTTGTTTGGTGTTGACCTAATGAAACAGGTGAATGAATGTCCTGTGGAAAAGGAAATTGGGGCGTTGAAGGAAGAACAGGGTGATAGTCCACAGTCACTGATAGACACAACAGAAGTCTGACATGCCAAAGGTTTCCGAAGAGAAGCAGCAAGGATAACAACACGCAGGGTTAAGGCTCCTCTTCTGGAAGTCGGATCAAGGTACCGAGACAACCTTGGTTTCTATAGACTCACCCTGAGCCATTAGCTTCGAGTAGAGTAGATTAGCTAATTCTAGGACCGGTTCACACTCATACAGATCTTGAGGCCTGCGTATCTCATTTTGCTAATGATCTGCCGATTGATTGAGTCTTACACTCTATCCCATGGGTCCCTTTTGTAAATATTTTTGAATTTTCCAAAAAAATCAAAAGTTATTACGGGATTAGCCAAAATATGAAACTATTGTGCGAAATAGTCAAACCAGGGCTAAGTCGTTGTTCATAACCACGACTTATCTATTTTGTTTGTGACAACACGTCCGCCTCGTGAGCGCATCTTGGATGGTCTGTTACAACTTGTTCATGTCTCTACTAAGGAGCAATTGGTCGATATCTTGACTAAAATCTTACCCTCTCCCAGAGACGGAACTAGGGGTGGGTTGGGCTTTGCTGCAGCCCACCCCAAAAAAATAGAATTTAGATAATAGGAGGACTAAATTAATAGATAAACCAATGTGGCCTAGTGGGTTTTTACTTTGTTGTTTGTCTTTAAGACCCAATACTCTCAAGTTCGATTCCTCCTACCCCCTTTCCTCTATTTTTTTTCTTTCTTTTCTTTATTTTGGGTTAAAAAATCTGCACTTCCCACAATTATATTTCTCTTTCTATTTTTTTTAGCTTGAGTTATTTAATTCCATTATGTTCTTTTTTAATAAATAATGCATCTTAAAGTGTTTGTATGTGTAGATACATATTATTTGGAAAATGTTAATAACTTTTGAAATTATTTTTCATTGTATAAGGTAATTTTAGCCTACCCGAACTTTTCATTCTGGCTCCGTCCCTGCCCTCTCCACACAACATGCTTATATTTTGTCCAAACTAAGCATGTAATTCCAAGCTTGCGGGGGGTGGGGTGTTGGACCCGGTTTATGAGTATTAGCCTTAGATGGACTTAGCTTTGTATTTTGGCTATAAATAAGACATCTAGTTGTAAGTTGTAACTACTTTCATTAGTTCAGTTGGAATAATAACAAACTGATAGTCTCCTTCATTCTCTCTGTATTTTGAGAACTCCATCAAATCTCAATGGAGGTTTGGCACGTTTATTCCAGCTGATAACAGGGTCCACTCGATCGAGAATTTTTTATATATCGCAATGGACTGAAGAAAAAGACAAATTGGGATATCTTCGGCTAAACAGGTCCTCTCGAACGAAGAAGGAGACAATTACGGACATGGGCGGAGCTGAGGGGGGGCCTAGGGGGTCACGTGCCTCCTCTCTCATTTGACGAACTACCTAGGTGTATTTTCCTCGTCGATAGCTTCGTTTTGATATATAATACGCCTTAATCCGACATCTGAGTAAAAAGTTATAAATGTTTAAAAATTGAAGGTATATTAATCACTTTAATTTTGTTTTAATAGACTACAATGTTTTTATATTTTATTTAAATTAACATTCACATACTATAATTCATCTGAAAAGCTTCGAAATCAGAGTTTATACTAATCATTTCGACATTTAGATAAGAAGTTACGCAAGTTTAAAATTCTTATATCTGTTTATACATTGTTATAAGTGCAACAATTTATCTATGCATTAACTAGGGTTGTTTTTCGAGCCAAACAAGTCTGGTATTGTTTGATTATATTTAGCTCATAGAAACAAGTCAAGCTAGAGTCGAACCTATATTTGAACTTAAGCTCATACTCGACTTGTTTAGTAAATGAACGAGCTTGAGCTGATTTTTTTTTCTTGCAAGTATTATGCAAACTTTACTTGCTCATGATATAGTAGCTTAAAAGAAAATTTATAAATTTCACAAAATTCGTGCTATTTGAGTTTTAATCGAGTTGAGGCGAGCTTTGAATCGAGCATAAACATGTGCTCATAATTAACTCATTTTGTAAATGATGGCTGAGAAACTCTTATTGAGCAAAACTCGAGCAAAGCTCTAGCTGCTTAGCTCATATAACAATGATAATCTTAACTTAATGTTTATTATATGACGTTTCCTATACTTATTAGTTCATTTTTTTTCCAGATATTTCATTCATATATTTATATTTTATTTTTTTAAGTGCGAAAAAAATGATAGTGTTTTATTATAAATCGATGACATTTTATCTTAAAATAACATTATTTATTATAGTATTATATATATAATTCTTTATGTCAATTTAATTCCAAACTATGTCATACATTTATAATTGTGCCCCCTTCCAAAATTTTTCTGGCTCTGCCACTGATTACGGATGTAGGGTTTTTTTCCACAATACAACATGCGCTCACGCACACCAGTGCGACTGTGCGAGTTCTAGATTAGTTTTCATTTTAAAAAAAAAACTCGCGGCACACGTGGCAACATCTTATCCCTCCATTTTATTTTTATCATTGGCTCATATTTGCGTACAAGATACGTCCTAATAGGTGAGTACAAATTATATATACTATATATAATTTAAATAAATTATGATAATATATTCAAAAAATATATTATATTTTAGAAATCACATGCGTTACGCACAAGTACTGTGCTAGTATATCTAATATCTAATATCTAATATAATACTAAAACGCGTGTTAATTAAAGATGTCACTTGACAAACTCTACTTAATTATAGGTCTAAAAATCTCATGTGGCAAATTTTTATTACTCTTGGGCCCACCTCAAATAATTAATTAACTTAATTATTAATTACTCCAACTTTTTTTAAATAACCATTTTTTGTTCAAATATATGGGATTTTATATAGATTTTCACTACCTGATTTTAAAAATGTCAATATTTGATATTCAAACGAGAATTATTAGCAATGTTTATCCAAATCAATTGAAGATGTTTTTCCAATGGTTATGGATATTTTTCAAAATTTAGTTACCAATGCTAATACAATTTTTGGATCTTATATATATATTTTGAGCAGCGATCATATATTTTAATGAATTTAATTTTTGGATTGTATGTTTTAATGCACATTTAATTTAGAGGATTTAATTTGTTTTTTTTTACTTTACTTACTTAAGTATCATACTTAAATATATACTAATTTTATTTTAAAATTTCGATCATTTCATTCAACATAGTTATTTATTTCATTTGATACTTTATTTAACAAATCAGGACCTAATGAGTGTTGATGAGGATACTACACATTTTAAGCTGGATGATACGTTTTACCCATCAGCATAATTAAATTATGGCATAATTGATTCTAAAAAACTTAGAAGGCTAAGGAAAAAAACTCATTCTCAAGCAGTGGTGATTCTAAAATTGTACTACCTTTGTCTCAAAATATTGGTCGTTTTACTTTTTAATACTTTTTTTAAGGAACTAAAAACTTTATAAAATATTAACTTTTTTTTATTAGTTTTTAAAACTCACGGAGTATATTGTACTCATTAATAATAAGTATAATATTATTTTTAAAAACCAATATAAATATAATATTTTATAGAGTTTTTAGCTTCTTAAAAAACATGTCAAAAAAATAAAATAGCCTATATTTTGAGACCGATGAAGCATTTTTTCACTTTTAAGTTTATTACAAGAATATTTCTTCTTCGACATTTTTATGCGCTCTCCATCCAAAAGTTCGTAAAACTCCATTCACCTAGCGTTTATGTAATATGTAGTCAAACTGCTAAATTATTTGGTCTTACCTTCCAACCCATTACCACAACAAATATTTGTTTAATGCTCAAAGTAACCAATCAATTTATTAAAAACACTTATTTAGAATGCTTATTAAAAAAAAAAACTCAAACTAACCAATCCAGGAGTTGGGAGGTTCACGTTCGACATGTCTTTAGGGAAGCGAACTTCATCGCGGACTCCCTAACTTCTTTTGGCCACTCGGTCTTTTTCTCTTGGTTTTCATGCACTCTTTGACCCGCCTGAGGCTATTTTATTGTTGCCTCAGAATGACGTTAGGGGAAGGGATATATTCCCTTTTTGGTTCCTATGTAACCTAATGTGACTTTTACACGAGCGTGGTCACTTTTTCCTTACCAACAAATAAACTTAAAATGCTATAAAAAAAAATAAAACACTCTATAATTATGTTTACAATTGTTTCCATCTAGGAAGCAGGGCCCGCCCTGAGGGGAAGCAAAATAGGCCTCTACCTCGGGTCCAAATTTACAGGGGGCCCAATTTTGTTTTAGGTAAATAGATTTTTTTATTAGTAAGTTTAATTAATTTCATTACAGTGTGTTGGTTAAAAGCAGCATTCCTTTTCATTAGTCCAAGGTTCAATTCTCTTTATCACCCATTAATTTTGTTGCATTTCCCTCATAAAATTTCATTTAATAATCACTTAAAACCACCAATAAAATATAAATTATCCATTATATATAGTTATGAAAAATAAACAAAACTTTCTTAATATTTTATTCTCCTTTTATCTTCTGCACCTTCACATTTTAGACATTAAGTTTAGATTTTTACAAACCTTTTCTAAAAGAATAATTATCCAAAATATCAAACAAAAAAATTATTTAAAATCATCCATATTGAGCTTTTTTGTACAAAAAATAGCTAAATAAAATAAAATAATGGAACGAAATGGTAAAGAAAATTTTTCAAAAAATAATAGTAGAGGGCCACATTTTTATATACCCCCTCCGCCATTTCAAATCTCATATCCGACCCTGCTAGGAAGGGGAGACATTGACGTTTTGCTACATATATTATATATTGATATAATATAAGCATTATTTTTTTATCCAAATTTATATTATTTGCTATATCATTTTCATATTATTATTATTATATTATAATATATCTAATATATAATGTAAATAAATTATGATAATATCTTCTAAAAATGTAATATATTTTTCAAATCCCGTGCGTAATGCACGGGTATTATGCTAGTATAATACTAAAACAGAGACATGAAAATCCTATGTGGCGGGCTTTAGTTGAATTTGCCTACGTGTCGATCTCTTAAGCAATCTGGTCTGATTTTTTTTTAATACGTCGATTAATGAGTATCCAATAAATTTAAGCCACGTCAATTAATGATTTTCTTTTAACCACATATCATCTTATGAGTCCATCTTAATTGATAATTACAATTAAACAATTTTAATAAAAAAAAATTAAAATATAGCCATATCTTGATTAATATTTACCTTAAAGATTTATATCAAATTTTTTAGCCTATAACGTTATTAATATATCAAATTGATAAAATTTCATATCTAATTTCAAACTTATTATTTTTATTTTTATTATTTTCAAAGTTATTAATATGATGAAGTTTGACTATATTATACTAAATCATATCTAATAAAAATATAAATAATACACGCGAGAAATTTGTTATCTTATTCATGTTATCAGTTCTAAAATTTCAAAGTGTATGCTTTAAAAACAATATCAAAAAAAAATTACAATCTCATATTTAGTAGTGATAACTACAATAAAAAAAAAAATATATATATATATAATTTATTAAATAAGAACGCAAAACACGCAGGTAATAAAACTAAGAAAAAATTTGCAAAACAGGCACTTTATTTGGACGTATTTGCAAAATAGCCACGGGTTTGGACAATTTAACAAAATAGCCGCTATTTATACCTATTCTCGCTTGTACGGACATTATTTTCTGTTTTTCCAAAATCCGAACTCTCTCTCTGCTACCAAACTCTCTCTTTGCGCTCTCCAACTGACCGCCTTCGCCGGCGCCTTCGCCGCCTCGGTCTGACCGCCTTCGCCGATATTCATCGTCTCACCACGTTCGCCCTGTCTATCCGCCTTCGCGCACCTTCCTCCTCTGGTAAGTGGCTCTCGATCTCAAGCTCTAATCTCACCGACTCTCTCCTCCGGCCACCGCTCTAATCTCTCATCTCTCAATTGCAGATGCTCGAGTAACTGTCGTTGAGTCGCAGCTCTCGCCGAGTCTCTCCTCCTTCGCTATGTCACGCTCCTCACCTCACCTTCTTCGATCCCTTCCAGTACTTGTTTCTTCGATCTGTTTTCTTCCAGATTTCCTTGTTGATGCATGGAGTTCTTGTTCCCTTCCAGATTAGAGTAGAAAATATTAGGTGTTTCTCGTTTGTTTCCCCAATTTCTATCTTTCTATGCCTCAATTGAGTTTTTGATTTACTGTTTTTTCGTTGGTTTGTTGATTTTATGTCGTTTGTATTCCAGAATGCCATTTTTTGCTGTTTATAATTTCATCTCTCATCCCGCCCCTTAATCTCTTTATTTGCCTATTTTGATCAATTCGTTTGACTCCCCTTGGTGCATTGTGCAATCTGTAGGTGGTGTATTCTACCTGAAATCTGCAAATCTAGACGTAAGTATTCATGAAATTTCTTGTAGGGAATGAATTTATGTTGCATTTTTGGATTTTCTTGGAGTTGAATATCTTGCTGATTGCCGCTAAGTTCATGCTAGAGTCTTGTCTGCCTATCCTATCCGGAGAGTCATATAGTTTAAAGCTCTGCCAAACCCCTGCTTCACTGTGAGAAGCCAAACCCCTGCCTCATTGGATGTGAAGCAAAATAAAAGCTCAAGTTTAACCATATATCTAGCCACGAGGTTGGTGAATCTAGGACTGAACATAACAGCCATCAAATTCGGCTCCCATCGCCCTTTGATTCAGCATTTCATAACTTCATGGAGCCCATTGCTTGTCCCAGTGGAAGCCATGGTTTAGCATCACCTTCCTGGCCATATGTTGATAGCCAGAAGACAACTCATTATGATGTAACATCTCAATATCTTGCGGAGGGTGGATGTGCTTCTGTGGCTGGGATGCAAGCTGTTACTGGAGCTTCTAATTTCCCAGGAATTTTACTTGTTGATACTTGAAGGACATATGAGGGTGGATTTTTGGCTGCTTCTTTTCAAACTGATCTTTTGGATGCCAACATGCTTGATGGCTGCCAATATCAAGATTTATTAAGAAGAGCATTATGATTTGTCTTGGCTAGTTTTTAAATAAAAAATCTTGTTTGTTTTTTATTCTTGCAAGTTTAGTGCTTCAGATGAATTAGTTATTGCAAGTTTGTTTATCAAGCAACTGCATGTTGATTACAATTCCCTATCAAGCCAGATTCTGACTTTTATCTATTCCATGACTTCCCTGGAGCAGCTAACAATATGTGGAAACAACTTCACCAGCAATTTTAGCGAGGACATCAGTAAGTTTTCTAGTCTTAAAGTCTTGATTGTTGCTAGCAATAAACTTTCTGGTCATCTTCCAAATGTATTTGATAGCCTCACACTCCTGGAGCATTTATCTGCACATTCAAACTTTCTGGCCTTAAAGTCTTGATTGTTGGAGTCAATCACCTTTCTATTTTAGGTACTTATGGCATTGAAGATGCTACAAGATCATTCCTATAGCATTTTTCAATTAATTTAAATTCAGTTGTTCTTCCAAATTGAAGATAATACCTGGGTTCATTTGCATTTTTGGTATAAAAGGTGAATAGCTTACCGTTTTATGGCAGCAAATTGCACTAAGGACTATAGGAATGATCTTGTTCATAAATGAGATGACAAAAGAGGTCAGCGAAATCAAACAAAATCTCTTTGAAAACCAGTAGCAGCAGCTTGAGGCTAATGTTGAGAAGCTGTCAATGTGCTTGGAGGAGCCATTTAACACCTACGATGAGGATAAGCTCGTGGAAATAAGGATGCGGATAATTACTATGTCTGATATCGTTGACAACCTGTGCAAAATAATGTATGTTCTTGTTTACATTTTCTCGCACTTCATGCTCTATAAAAGCCTATGCAAAGGGACTTTGTTGATCAAGCTTTTGCATTTTCTCATTTGAAACTTTGGTTCTACACAGGTACGAGTGCATAGAGAATGACCTATTGGGTTCTCTCCAGAATACCATTCACAACATAGCTCCTTACCAGTCAAAGGGCGTCGAGAAAGCAACAGAACTTTGTTCACAAAATGCCAACAGATATTCCAGCTCAACTGGTACCTATCAAACAACTCTTACTGCTTTACACCATGACAAACCTTTGGATTTCACTAATAGTACTAAAAGAGAGTTACTGACTCATAAGCATATATAGGAATAGGGGTAACAGGATCTCATGAACCTTCATCTAGCATGGAGAACCAAAATGACACTGGCGACTCTACTCGGAAACGCGCTAGGTCTGAAGAATCCCTTGGGGAAAGATTCTTTTATTTGAATTTACCCACAGATGCAATCAACAACAATTTATGTCTCTGTGATCTCGGCTGCATCACCTACTAACTCTGGCTGGCTGTATAAGGATGAGAATCACCCTTCAGAATGTTGGCCACTTTGGATACTTCATTGTTAATTTTGCAATTTTTCCCGAATGATGGTATTTAATTCCTGTTACTCTGTCTTCTAGTCTACACAACGCCTAGGGAAAACAGAAGAAGCTTTACATGATTCATTGGCTAAGCTCCAGGAGGCTGAAAATCTGCTTGGATTACTACACAATGAGTTGATTGCAACCCAAGGCAAGTTGGAGAGCGGTGAGAATGATCTCAAAGCTGCTGGATTCGCTGAAATTGAGATCAGGGAGAAACTAGAATCTGCTGAATTTCAACTACAACAGCAAGGAAGAGTCTTGGAAGAAGCTACTGGGAAAACAGCTGAGTTGGAATCCATCAATGCTATCCTCATGAAAGATGCTGAACTGAAATTCCAAGAACTGATGGAGAAGTTTGCGAACAAACACTCCGAGGCGAGATCTTTGTATGAGAAGCTGCAGATTCTCGAGGATCAAATAAAGGATTATGAAGACCAGGCAGCCGAAGCAGGTTTTAAAGTTGCAGCTATGACAGAAGAGTTGAATCATAGCTCTAAGGCTGAGTGTTTCCGTAGACATATATATGTGGTCTGTCAGTTTGTAATATTATGAAATATTGAATCTAGAAATAACCTTGAAACAGTAAATCCATCAGAATGTCATATGGTTGTTCCCTGAATTTTCATCTGCTGGAAAATGGTCTTTCAGTTTGTAATATTATGAAATATTGACTCTAGAAATAACCTTGTGTCTGCAAAGCTTCATTGCAAGTTGGTTTAGTGATCATTTTGACTGATTGGAGTACTAATTGGGTGGGGTTTGAGTTCATTATCTTTTGGATGACATGTTTTGGGTAGTGTGAGAGGTAAATTGTGGAAACTACAACCTGAAAGCGACTCAAGTTGTGCTTAATCTGATTTGTGTTATGACCCAAAACTGAGCTATTTGAATACGGGCTAGATGGCTAAAAGAAAGCCATGAAAAATATAGTGAACAAATGGACAAATGGCTGTCATAGAGCGCAAAACTTATTTAATAAACTAACAAAGTTGTTGTCACTCCTAATAATGGTATCAGCACTAACGGTATCACCCCTGATAGCGGTGTCAGCACTAACGGTGTCAACACTAATATATCTTATTTTTTCACTTTTTTTTTAATGTTATAGGATATGTTACAAGTATTAGATTTCTATCTCTCGTCTAGTACTTATTTAGCTTTTAAAAAAGCCTCTTAGCTCAATGGTATATGTGCACAACATTATGTTATATTTGCACAATATAGTGTTATATGTGCACAACATCAAGTTATATTTGCACAACAAAAAGCGCTGACACAAAAAGTGGAATTTTAGTTTGAATGTGCAATTTTAGTTGAGATTGGTTTAGATGAGAAAATTAGGCAAGAAAGTTGCACAACTCTGTGTTAAGAGTTGCACGACTCTGTGTTAAGAGTTGCACGACTCTGTTTTAAGAGTTGAACGACTCTGTTTTAAGAGTTGCACGACTCTGTTGTAAGAGTTGCACGACTCTGTTGTAAGAGTTGCACGACTCTGTTTTAAGAGTTGCACGACTCTGTTTTAAGAGTTGACTGAGTTATTGGATAAGCTTAAGATGATGCAGGCTGGCGTTTCTGTCGATTTCAGTGGGGTTAATATCGACAAATCCGCTGTTAGATACTTGGCAGGTTATTTTTGCACAACAATCGAGACTTTGTGAAATTGTTCTCAACGTGATCTTATTTTCTCTCAATATAATTTCATACTTTCTCAATAAATTATTGCACAACATGTTCTTATTTTTGCTCAACAATTCTTTATTTGTGCACAACAATCGAGACTTGTGAAATTGTGTCTCCTCATAATCTTATTTTTTGTAAATATAATTTTATACCTTTTTAATAGATTATTGCACAACACGGTCTTATTTTTGCTCATCAATAGAGTAAAATTGCACAACATGGGGGATTGGTGGAAATGTGCTCAACATTATCTTTAAGAGTTGCATGACTCTGTTGTAAGAGTTGCACGACTCTGTTTTAAGAGTTGCACGACTCTTGTTTTAAGAGTTGCACGTCTCTCTTGTAAGAGTTGCACAACTCTGTTGTAAGAGTTGCACGACTCTGTTTTAAGAGTTGCACGAATCTGTTGTAAGAGTTACACGACTCTGTTGTAAGAGTTGCACGACTCTCTGTAAGAGTTGCACGACTCTATTTTAAGAGGTGCATGACTCTGTTGTAAGAGTTGCACGAATCTGTTTTAAAAGTTGCACGACTCTTATTTTTGCTTACTGGGCATCTTCATTGTGTTCTTTGTTTGCAGCTTCCATCATGCTACACAAAAGGTTGAACTCGTACGCTATAGCACCAGTCCATTCACTCGGCCTGAAGTGGCATCAACAAAAGGATGATCTTATGTTGCTGTCTGGAGGAGATTCTGCTTCTGTCTCCCTTCTACTGGATTGCCTTGTTGAGTCTAAACTGTGCTCATGACTGGATATTAGTCCACAGAAGTCATGCTTCATACAAGGAGTTGATCATCATATTAGAGAGGAGATCCTTCATCTTACTGGTTTTCAGCTGGAGTTGTTTGTCTTTCACTTACGTTGGAGTGCCCATCTCCTCACAAATGCTTAAAGTTTAGATTGAGAACTTGTGGCTTTCAGTTTTCACAGCTCCAACTGCAGTTGTGAAGGCCAATATCAAATCTTATTGAAGCTTTCCTTGGTCAGCTTCGAAGATGACCCAGAAAGATGTGTGAATGCCCGAGGAAGGTGGTTTGGGTTTGAACTGACCCCAATGCATAAAAATAGCCTATGATTTCTTCAGATCTCCAGGGCAGTTCAAGCACTAATCCCTTGTTGTGTGGGATATCTATCCCTAGTTTAAGCTTTGATGGATAGTCACCTGTGGTGACATTTAAGCTTCATCAGCTTGTCAGTAAACCTCCAAGTCCACTCTCTTATGAAGTTCATGATTATCATTTAATGAATAAATAGCAACATTGATGAACAATTGAACATTTTACAATGTACAGAGCCAAGTTCTGAATGCTCAAGCTCAGGACCACAAATGCTACATGTTATAACAATTGGACAAGGTATCTCATCTAAAATACATGAAACCTGCCAAGTAATGCAGTTCCTAGCATGAATTAGCATAATGATTCCCCTAACTTGTCAATTCCTGAACTATACTAGCTTCATCCGCCTTTGCCCTGCAACGTTTTCCATAGGCAGCAATAAGTACAACCTCTACACGACCTGCGAGAATCCGCACACAAGCAGGTTGGAAAGCAAAGATGTTAGGGTGAAACACCCCATTTAAAATATGATTTAGTTTCTATAACTGCCAACATTCAACAGAAGATTAATCCCAAGTCTGGGTAAAAAAGTAGTGCCATGATCTTTCTTCCTCTTAAGCATGGAACTCAAAGATGGAAATAATTCAGATGCCAGATTTCTGCTACTAACCTGCCAAAAAGATAAAAAAAAATATTCAATTATTTGTTATCAACTGTCATGTACTCATGTGAATTATTTGGAAAGGAATGAAAGAACCTTATTTGCACGGCTTCCACAAAGTTCAAATTCATTCTTCCAGACAGAAGAAGGAACGGGAACGATGGAGAATCCAGAAGCAACCAAGATCCCAATCCATAGGCCATAACCGAATCCCCCACTCCACCAACCCTGAAACAATAAATTTAGTTCGAAAATTTCAGAGGCAACAAGCAGGCAATTCAATAACCTAAGAACAAGCCATTTCTTAGAATTCAGAAGAGCAATCAATTATCATGTATTCATGTCACAGCTTCCTAAACAAAAAATGACAGGCACTATAAAAGACCCGTTCTATGGATTCACAGCTGAATACAGAAATAAGACCTACTTAATGGATTCAAATAGACCACCATGAGAAGCCAAAATAACGAGTAATTAAAAAAAATATATATGTTGATGGATTTGTCAACAATAGTTATTTAGTATTTCACATCAAATAAAAAATCATTGTTCAAATGTCCCTAGGATATCTCTTCATAGTGAAACTTGACAGGGCCTTAAAATACTTTGGAAAGTTGTGCACAATAGCAAAAAAACCATTTATTCAGCATAGCCAACAACAGAACAACAATGTTGCAGACTTGTTTCTGATGAACACATGAAAGCATCTTATGATGATTGAACACTGAGCTCACCTGTTTCCCATCCTTCGGGAAATGTGTTGACTGCTCTAAGTATGCTACAGTACCTGTGAGCAAGAGTGTTAATTTAGAATAGAATTTCCAGGATTCAAGCTAAGCTAAAACAGGTCTCCCTAAAAAATCAAGAATAATTTAGAATAGAATTTCCAGGATTCCTAGCATGAATTTGCATAATGATTCCCCTAACTTATCAATTCCTGCACTATACTAGCTTCATCCGCCTTTGCTCGGCAGCGTTTTCCATAGGCAGCAATAAGTACAGCCTCTGCACGACCTGTGAGAATCCGCACACAAGCAGGTTGGAAAGCAAAGATGTTAGGGTGAAAGGGAAAAAGGGAAAAAGGTCATTGTATGGAGCGCTAAAAGTCGACATACCTAACATCACCTGATACTACACAGTCACCAGGGATTTGATTAATTCCACCTCCGGGTTCTGAAGATTTAGAAATCCAAAACATGAAATCATTTTAAGTATAGATACTTAGCAAAGAATAGAAATTGTCTGAGAAAGGGAAATGCTATTTTAAATGTCAGGAGATTCATGGCCAGCTCCAGAGCATTTATGGCCTAAGAGATAAAGAGAATAAAGGTTGTCAAATCAAACCAAATATTCCCTAGTAACAATCTGACAAATCTAAATAATTCTCAAAACACAGACAAAAATCCAACAGGAGCCTAAAATTAAAATAACATGCCCAAAATGTGCACTCACTTACAATTAATATGACAGCAAAATTCCAAAAGGCAAAGACATGTATTTGCTTGAATGAAAAAATAACTTAACTCATACTCTATTTCCAGGACTTGATTCAATCATTACAGAATGCAAAGATCCACATTAAGCACATAATTCACTCACTATTGCTCTTCATTTTGAAATTAGTGCCAAAAATGTAAAGGATCAAATTCCTGGAAGTAGACTAGATTCATCATTGATCATCCAGCAATCCACCACACACAATTCCACATTAATCACGCCTTAGTGTAGAGAACGAGCATATCAACTAACATCGTATAAAAGTGAATTTATGTGATCAATTTCCAAATCAACTTCAAATTATGGAATCAACACTAACCTGCTTGTTTGCAAAGATGAGAATAACATAACCTTTGAACTCTTCCTCCTGAAAAACAATCAAATCTGAACTAGCTATTCCAAATGATAAAAAAGAAAAGTCACAAGAAAAGTCACAAATTGAAGAGCTGAGATCCATATCAAATTACAAGTATCCTCACTCAGAGACAATCGTTCAGCAATTGCAATCCATCACAAACAAAATCGAGTTCCTTATCAATCGATCGAAGATCGATTGATAAGGAAAACAGTCGGAAGCAAAGATCGATTAGTCAGAAGCAAAATCTGTCAAATGTATGCTCAATTTCAAAGCCTTCACAGTGCAATTTGACAACGAAACATAAACACAAACACCTTGAGACTTCAAAATCGACTCCAACACTTAAAAAATCGAAGAAAATTTGCGCCTTCGACGCAAATTTTCTATGATTCCATTGCACTGATTACTATATTCGATTGTATACTTCAGAATCTACTCAGAAACGTTATCAAATTTTCTGTGATTTCAATCCAGTTTCGAACATGCTATACTTACTTGATTCGATTTGAGGAACGTCAAAATCGGTGCTTTTGATTGGATCGGAGAGACCGGCGGTATCGACGAGCAGTTGAGCAGCAGAGAGAGCGTAGGAGGAGAGAGCGTCACGAAGGAGGCGAAGGAGAGAGCGTCGGAGAGAGAGCGTCGGAGAGAGAGCAGGGCGAAGGAGAGAGAGCGCGTCGGGGAGAGAAAGCAGTATATATTTAGGACATTTTACAAAATTGTCCCAAAACGTGGACATTTCGCAAATTCGACCCTATTTCGTGGCTATTTCGCAAACTGCCCCTAAAACTAATTACTCCCTCCGTTCGGCAAAACTTATCATTTACTATTCATGCACGCTTTTTTATAACGATAAAAACTATATAAAATATTCATTTTTTTATAAATTTTTTTTAACAAGTTTGTACTTATTAATAATAACTACGAAATTGTTTAAAAAATTATTAAAAAAAACTAGATATTTTATATAGTTTTTATCTCCTAAAAAAGCGTACATGAATAGTAAACTGTCAAGTTTTTCCGAAAGGCGGTAGTATAATGTAATTGAATAAATAATTTTTTTTTAATAAAAAAAAATCATCCTAAATTTCAATAAAGTGCCTGAAATTTGCAGATGGGAACAAAAAAAGAAACAGTGAGTGAAGGGCCCAATGGGTCAGAGGACGAGAAAGCCCAGAGTTTCCCCCACACACAAGAAGAAGAGATCACCCCCATCCTTTATCTTGGTGGCGTCTCAGGCTCGTTAATGGCGCCGCTGTCGTTGCCTCAAAGCAACCAGCTCTTCCTCCCAATCTCACATCTTCCATTTGCGCACACCACATTCCAACCCCCCTTCCGAATTCAACTCCAATTGAAGCCTAACCAGCACCTTGACATAAGCAAGAAGATCGAAATCCCTTGCAATCTCTCAACCTCTGCAAAGCCCATCATCAAGAAGAACCCCAGCAAGTCATTCAGATCCACCCAGAAAGCCCCAGAAGAAGAGGAGCTCGTAAGAGGGGAACAGTCTCACTCCGGCATTTCATCAAACATGTGGTGGGCAGACCTTAAATCGGCGGTTGGCCAGAGATTCAATCCCGAAGGGATTATCTCCTCCGTCAAAGTCGTCACCCAACAACCCCAATTAGCTCTCCCCCACGCCAGCGTCCCTGATATCCGGTGGATCGACTGGTCGGAGCTCCGGAAGAGAGGGTTTCGAGGGGTTGTGTTCGACAAAGACAATACCATCACCGTGCCCTATGTTTTAGCCCTTTGGGCGCCGCTTAGCCCCTCTATTGAGCGGTGTAAGGCCGTGTTTGGTGATGATAATGTCGCCGTGTTCAGCAATTCAGCTGGGCTATCGGAATTCGATCCGGATGAGTCCAAGGCCAGGGTTTTGGAGGGCCAGGTTGGGATTAAAGTCATCAGACACAGGTAATTTATATCCCTGAAAACATAATTCCTCACTTGGAATTGCTTCCAAAAAGTACTGATTTTGTTTGATACATTATGCTGAAATTGGGATGAAATTAAGTAAATGGCAGCCCTTTATTTACCTATTCAAGGGATGAAATTAAGTAGTGTAAACCAGTTTTTGAGGTGTTAATTAACAGATTCAGTGTTGATTTTTAGGTTTAGATTTTTATGGGTTGGCAACTTTGATGAATTTGAGCAGTGTTAGCTAGTTTTTGAGATTTTCATGTTTAGGTTTTACTGAGTTCGGATCTTTGATGCATTGTGATGTATATAGGGTGAAGAAGCCAGCAGGTAATGCAGAGGAGATTGAGAAGCACTTTGGTTGCTCGTCTTCAATGCTGGTGATGGTGGGTGATCGACACTTCACTGATATCGTGTATGGGAACCGCAATGGTTTCTTGACAATATTAACGAAGCCTTTGAGCGTGACTGGGGAACCGTTCATTGTGAGACAAGTGAGGAGGATTGAGGAGTGCCTGTTAAGTAGGTGGCACAAGCAAGGGCTGAAGCCATTGGATCATGCTAGCGGATTGCAAGAACCCCAAGAAGTCGTCTGTATGAAGGCTCCATTTACACAGTCACCCTCGTAAGACACGGTATGTTGGTGCCTATGGAAGTTTTTATTCTTGTTTGCGAGGATATATTGATTGGGAATGCTAGTATATTTTTTGAACCTTGATGGCCGATAAGATTATACTAGGTTGATTGCTATAGATATTGATTCAAAATTCAGATATTTATCTCTAGTATTCGTCTTAAGACGCCTGATGTTCAGGATTGGTACTTGGTAGTATCATAGGAAACATTTATTTGGCTATGAAGTCTGAACTCTGAAGCCTCTGCAAGCACTTCTAGGGTAGCAAGCACTGAAGACGAATCCGCAAGGGACTGTGTTAAGACTCAAAATTGGAATATTATGAACATTAGGAGAGTTTAGAATGCAAATGCATTTTGTAGATAGACGATAAAAATCAGCTGTTAGCCATTGAAATGAAGACAGCAGTCTTTCACATTCTGCTATCACTCGCTTCTCGTTGAGCACAGACGTGTGAAAGGCCGCTGTCAAGCCTTGCAGCTGATCATTCAACGACTTCAGCTGGAGTTTTACATGGGCAAAGTAAAATCTTTAGCAAGATCAGGTAAAATGTAACGAAACAAAAGAAGCATATCAACCTTTCTTCTCCATCACCGCAGCAATTGTGGGATATCGCTTGAATGTTCAGGACTTGTGGGCTTCAAAAGGAATGAAGGCACCTCCATATGATTACCTTACCTCCCCCATTGTTATGGTGATTTTGATTTCTTTTGCTTAATCTTTTAACTTTTTCTACTGTTGATACCTCACATCAGAAAAAAATTAACAGGTCAAGTAAGTGCTGCAATGAAGTGTTAGTGTGAACTTGTTGTTTAGCTTTGAATTCATCTTCTTCAGTTCTACCACTTAATCTGCAACTGAAAAACATATAGCCTATTTATTTCTCTTGTTAAATTGATCAGGTGTACAAAATGAACCACAGTTTGTATTATAGAACAGATAAATAGATGCTTTAGACAACAATGGCATTATCTGTAATCAACCTAGCAGCAACGAGATCGTTGCAAATGATAAACCACCACGGGTGTGACAAATAGAATCGTTAACCCAAAAGAATGAGGTTGTAAAGAATCTCGTTCCACGTATCTGGAATTCCTGCAAGACACCAATGGCTGCAATCCATGTCGAACTGTCCATAGACCGAAGGGTGACCGTCTTTCCTTAGCAACGACAACAATGTGATGTCTAATAACACGACTGGCTTTCTTATTCTGCTCAGCGCTCTCTTCACCGCGGCCAATGCAGGTGGTTCCCCTCCTGGGTAAGCTGAGCCTAGTATCGGCTGTGTTTGTCCCAAGCAACTTCCCTTATGCGAGTCGTGCCAGTCACTAGCACTGAACCAGGAAACCGAAAACAAACTATCACACGCGAACAAGTAAATACACGCAAATAACAGGCAATGACGAGAAACGATACATACTTGTAGTGCGACGGAGAAATGCCTTGGAAGAACACCTTGGTTCTTGAAGGATCAATGTTTTGGTCTACCCAATCGCCCCATGTGTCTAAGGCCTTCTCGAAAGCTAAGACCCTGTCCATGTCTTTTCTTATGGCTTTACCATCTTCGATAAAATCCCATCTGTTACAAAGCCGTATAAAATCAATCAACAATTGTTAGCTCAATTGACATTGAGAAGTAGGGCTATTATATGAGCCGAGTAGCTCGGACTTGACTCGATAAAAGCGCAGCTCTAGTTCGCTCACTTTCTAAACAAGTCGAGTATGAGCACATTTTTAAGCCCGGTTCAAAGCTCGGATCAGATCAAATTTTGCGAAATTTCTAATCCTTTCAAGTTATGATGTTAAGAGCAAATAGGGTTGCTCAATGCTCGGGAAAAAAAAGCTCTGCTTGAGTTCGTTCATTTCCTGAACGAGCTGAGTATGAGCACATTTTTAAGCTCGAATCCAAATTTAGGCTGGGCTTGAGCTCGACTCATTTCTAAACGAGTTGAATATGAACAAAGAATATACTCATCTCGTTTGACTTGAATAACAACCCTATTCAAAAGGTAACAATCTAGATAAAACTGTTTATCTAGCTAGGTTGTGGACTTACGGTTGAGTAGGGCCTCGACGACTCCACCAATGCCATGTGTTGAAGATGAGCATGTCCATGTCCTTCCATAGCTTGCCTCCCTCAATGGAGTCAAGCTTCAAGACTCTCCCAATGCTTTCCTCTACAACATCTACAAGAAAAACGGTGCGATCCAGCATTATTTGCAATCCGTAATCCTGAAATAGAAGCCGAAAACAAGCAAACTATCAAATCAAGTTACATATACATGAACAAATGTAAGAAACAGGTGAATGGATTCAAGTGGAATCAGATACCGGGAATGAAAACGAAGAGACGAAATCTTGACGAGTAATGTTGTATCTAGCATTAGGAACTGAAGAATGAAGTAAACATGTGAGTGACTGCCATTGATTTAGGCTCAAGGAGTCACCCACAAACATTATATTTTTGTCGCGATATCTCTCGAGAAAATCTTGGCCATCGAACCTACATATTCGTGTATCATAAGAGGATGAAAACAAATAAAATAGAGTTTCCCCAATTTTGTAATATTCTCTAAAATGAAATGATTATCAAATATTCGAAATAGGTAAACATAAACAATTTAAAAAAATATATTTTATTTTCTCATTTTGAAGAAATTGTTTAAGATGATTTAACTCTAAAAAGAAGGTTCCCCCTCTTAATATATGCACATGTTTGAATGTGCCTTTTGGGCCACGCGCCGACAGAGATCTGGGCCTCCTTATTTCGTGCCTATTTATCTTAATTTAGTTGGAAACTAGTTTAATAACCCGCACCTTGTACGGATCATAAGATCTCTTTTTACTAAGTATTTTATATTTGTTAACGATTGTTAGATAATACAATTATTCAAAGTAGTAATAAATAAAATTTACTATAAGTATGAATAATATTATGATAATTTAATAATCTAAATTCAAATTAAAAAAAATCATAAGTAGGTAAACAATCTTAGGATAGTTGGTAGAGTTGACCGGGGAAATAAATCATAGGTTAATATAAATTTAATTAAAAGAAAATAAAAAAACTCATAAAATGACACGTAAGCATGGTGAAATGAGATAATGTCACATAAGATCGAAAATTATAGAGAAGGTGACACACCTATACAGTGCACTCCTTCTTTAGTGTTATTATATATATAAGATACATCCACATTTGTAAGACATATATCACCGGAATTTTTTTTAAAAAAAAAATTTTGGCCAAAAACATTGAATGAGAATATGAAGTTATATATTATACTAATATGATTATTTCCATATACAAAAAATCATAGTAAACCTATATCTATTATATTCAATGTATATAGACACACCTATATAGTGCACTCCCCAAAAATCATAGGAAACATATATTGAAACCATCCCAAAATACTATCGATCAATAAGAAAAGGTATTTTTGATTTAAAAAACCAACTTTAATTGAGAGAATGACACGTCAGCCAAATGTTAACATAATTAGTAATATATATATATATATAATATATTATATATTATATATACTAATATGATTATTTCCATATACAAAAAATCATAGTAAACCTATATCTATTATATTCATGTAGACACACATATATAGTGCACTCCCAAAAAATCATAGGAAACATATATGAAATTAAACCTTCCTAAAATACTATCGACCAATAAGAAAAGGTATTTGTGATTAAAAAAACCAACTTTAATTAAGAGAGTGACACATCAGCCAAATGCTAACAGAATTAGTAATATTAATAGAAGATTACTACTACCCTTA
The DNA here is from genome assembly GCA_963922045.1 of Persicaria maculosa. NCBI lineage: Eukaryota > Viridiplantae > Streptophyta > Magnoliopsida > Caryophyllales > Polygonaceae > Persicaria > Persicaria maculosa. The sequence goes on from OY998253.1 coordinate 17,248,627, forward strand.
AATTAGGAGGCTAATACAAAATACATTTAAATTAAAAAATATCTAAATATAATTATTCTTAAAAAAACACTCATAAGTCTTTTATACTTTTAACATGTCACATTTATAACGCTATTTACAATGACATTTATGGCTATTTATTTTAGGGCAAAATGCATAAAATAGCACGAACTTTAGGGGTGGTTGCACTCAGTGGCACAAACTTAAAAAAATACAAAAATAATCACCAACTTTGGGGTTTAGTTGTGGTCAGTGACATATATCCCATATCTCGCTAATGTGGACTAGTGGGGGTGCTTACATGGAATTTTTTTAATTAAAAAGGCATATAGCGAGATATGAATTAGTGGGAATGCTTACATGTATTTATTTTGTTTAAAATTATAAGACATAAAAGATGTGCCCAAATTATGAAACTAGCTAGGTTCCATTTTTATTTTTTATTTCATGTAATTTCAAATCAAAGATAACTGTGACAAATATAGCATTTGCAAATTAAAATTTGTACTACAAATTTTAATTTGCAAATGCTATATTTGTCACAATTATCTTTGATTCGGAATAATATGAAATAAAAAAATAAAATTGGAACCTAGCTAGTTTCATAATTTGGACACATCTTTTATCTCACTAATGTTGGAATGTTTACAAACATTTTATTTGGCTCATGTGTCTAGGTTTAATTGAGTATTTAGTCCATATATATTATGGTGTCCGATTTAATGTAAAAGTTGAAACCGTGATAGATCGGTCTCAGTCAAAGAATTAAATCCAGGGGTAATTATGTATTCCCTCATCCCTTGCCTATATATAATACACTAATGGATGACTATCTCATAAAGGAATTTTAATAGGGAAATAAATGGGTGAACGATTACGGAAAATAAATAAGAGAGCGGTTACGGAATGTGAAAGGTCGCTCTCTTCTTTATATGCACGTTCACAAGTTTTCCCAAGCGTGTCTGAAATTGACGAGAGAAGTCAGAAAGGAGTCTCATCCATCAGAGACAAAGAAAAGTGAAGGCTAAGGGGCGAGAAATCGATCGACGGTTTGCTTATTCCACTGCATAGACGCTCATGGATCAAGATTAGTCTTCGGTATAGAATTAGGGTTTGAATTGTATGAAATCTAGATCCCGGTTTGATTGATTTCATGATCGAAATCGAATGAAAATCTAACAACTAATCCATATCTCGATATATGCCTTTTTAATTAAAAAAATTTCATATAAGCACCCCCACTAGTCCACATTAGCGAGAGAAGGGGTATGTGCCACCGACCGTAACTAAACCCCAAAGTTGGTGATTATTTTTGTATTTTTTTAAGTTCGTGCCACTGAGTGTAACTATGCCTAAAGTTCATGATATTTTATGCAATTTGCCCTTTATTTTATACTAAGGTTGATTTTGGTGAATAGAGCTCTCATCTACTTCATCCATTCAGAACAATATACTAGTATATTGTTGCACATTATATTAAGAGACTAACAAATATACATACCCTCATTTAATATTTTTTTTAGAAAATTACGCCGAAGAATTTATTATAATTACAAATGAAAGGTATATATAATAAATATAAAAATATATAAAATGATATTTTTGTTGATCAGGAAAAACACCAAAAATTAAGTTCTTTTACTAGTGGATGGAGTATTGTTATTTAACTATTTTTAATATTAAAAGTTTTATGGGTGATTTTTGAATGCAAACCTATAATTTATAGATGTTTTTAGATCATTTTCAAACAAATGATTTTTTAAAATGAAAATACTCTAATTTAAAGTTAATATTGTACTATCCTTGATCATTGTGAGGTTGACATTTGACAAACATTTCATTATGCCATTATGGGTTCGTCTGAAGTGCGCACTAGTGATCACATATTATAAGGCTACTTATTATTAACATTTAATTTATAAAGAACATTATATTATATATATATATATATATTATTAATATAAATACGCAATAAAATTTACAAGGTTTGTTTGCAAACAAATCAAACTTCACCATAAAACTTTTAAATAAGTCTACTAAATAACTAGACTTGTCCTTTAGAAAATTTTTAATTTATGCAACACGTATAACAAAAGGGTAAATTGTTGATCTTCCCCAATTTTTTTTTTGACGTTTTCCCTTATTATTTCACTCACATGAAGTTACCATTTAACCCTTTAATTAAATGGAGTTGGTAGGCTTTTTAATTAAGCCAATTTCACCAAGGACAATTCTCACTATTTAAAAAACATGATTTGTTTTGACTTAAAAGTTGAAAAAAAAAATACCACGGATATGTTTGGTAAAAGGGCATTTGATGTGGTAGTTGAAAATAATTAGATAACTGAAGCTGATTAATTATTTATGTTAAATATAGGTTGATAAGTTAGTATCATGTTTGAGAAAGCGATCTACCAATTAGATAGCTAATGGAAACTTGCTTGCGGATAAAAGTCAAGCTCCGAATTCATTTTGATTTTGATTTTCTTATTTTTGATGTATTTATTTCCTTATTTTTTGCTTTTTTTTTTTGAAAAGATAAAAATTCGGGTGGAGGTTAGCCAACCCGAAAGCATCCTGAAGAATGAGATTATGAAGATCTGAAAGAAATACAATCACTGAATACATCAAAAGAACCAAATAAAGCAAACTCAGAAAAATCTCAAACCCTAAGCAAACAAGCGGTCACAACATCGAGCAGAAGAAAGTCCGGCGTGAAGAAGTGGATGGAGAGCATATAGGATATCACCAACTGACGCGATGTCTCTATTTTTTCCACTGTTTTCACTTCTAGATTACCAAAACTTTAGAATTATGAGAAATTCGATCAAAAGGAGAGTCATTTGGAACTATTTTATTTTTTATTTAAAATCAAGATTCGTTTAAAGTAGTATTGTATAATACTAATTCATCACCATTGTGAGATACTCCAACTAAAACACATACAATACTAATTTCGGTTCCTTAATTTGTCTTTTATTTCAAATCGTTCTCTCTTTCAACAATAAAATAAAATAAAAAATAAACAAAGATGGGTGTTAATGTATATACGTGCCTTGACGTTCTTCGGTAGTGGTGGATGTCAGCCTACCATTGGGGAACTATTTTCTTTTGCTAAATGACACACATTCACCCCTCCTTCATGTCTTGTTGTGGTACTCCGTATTTAACTACTTTTTTTTAAAATATATGTTGTATATATAGATAATGTATAAGCAGTCCTTACTGTGTAATTTGTGAGCAAATATGGAACGTCAGATTAAGAAGATCAAACGAGATTAAAAGTAATTTGTGAACAATGACATTATCCATAGTACCAAGTGATTATTCATATGTATTAATCCTAATAATTACACTTGTTTATATATATACGAATAATTACATTATTATGTGAGAATAATTGTTTGATACCTACGAATAATTTCATCGCTTACAAATTACTGTACACTCTAAGAGTTGCTTACACATGATCCAACCCCTCTTTCTATATAAAATTGAACATTCTCGTACAATTTTTTTTAATAAAACATTAAAACACACTCCTTATTAATGTATATTTAATATTTTTTTAGAAGAGTAAAGAATGGAAAAGACATTAAACAAATTTTGTATATAAGAAATGAATGATAATCTATGGTTTTTGTGAGTGTAGAGAGAATTAAGATATAAATTGTTAAAGTTTGATGATCAAGAAATGAAAAAATGGAAATGAAACAAATTTTATTTTAATAAATTATATGGAAGGAGAGCAATGTTTATAACTTTAATGAACCATAACTTAAACATGGACTATACATTATATTCACTCTTACCTCTCAAGTATGAACCATTAACTTTCTCTCCTTGATTGTAAAAAATATACATTATATTCATATATGATTAACAAAACATGGATTTTTCCTATAAAAAAAAAGAAATGGATTGGTTTTTACCCAAAAAAAAAGAAATGGATTGGCTATGAGTGACTATATTCATTTTTTTTTTTTGAAAAAGGCTGATTTTATGCCAAATTACTAAACTTAGACTTAGAGATGACTTTGTGTAGTTTAATTAAGGGTGAATTACATTTTTGGTCCCTAACCTTTACCACTTGTTTCACTTTAGTCCCCAACCTTTGAAACGTTTCAAAATAGTCCTTAACCTTTCTATTTCGTTTCATTTTAGTCCCTAACCTTTCAAAGGTTGTAAAATAGTCCCCAAGCTTATATTAGTTATTCGTTTTAGCCCCTGATATTAAAATATTATTTGAAATAATTATAAAAAATCACCCTAAGTTATCATAATGTATATAAATGAGTAAATTACCCATATAAAGAATAATTATAAAACAAATATCCAACTTTATGATTTTTTTTTAAAAACGATCTCTTTTATTATTCAAATTCATTATTTTAATGGATTAATAAACATATATTGGATCTATGTATTGGTAAATAAAAAAAATATCCCACAATCTCTCATAGTTAATCACAAGATCTATAAATTTTATGAGAGCTTTTGTGAAAAAAAATATGGATAATTTTATATAATATGCTTTTATGATAAATAGTAAAATAGTTCGAATATTTTTCAAAATTAAAATTATAGAGTTAGATGATTTTATATAATTTTCTTTGTATGAATAATTTTATTTAAATTATGAAAACTTTAGGGTGGTTTTTTTATAATTATTTCAAATAATATTTTAATATTAGGGACTAAAACGAATAAAAAATGTAAGGTTAGAGACTATTTTACAACATTTGAAAGGTTAGGGACTAAAATGAAACGGAATAGAAAGATCAAGGACTATTGTGAAACGTTTCAAAGGTTAAGGACTAAAGTGAAACAAGTGGTAAAGGTTAGGGACCAAAAATGTAATTCACCCTTTAATTAATTACCCATTTTCTTAATTGAATAATGGTATAGGCTAGCCTATATATAATAGAGCATATAATATGAGACTATGCATTGAAAAATCATTTTATTCATTAAGAAAAAATATTAAAGATGGGCTGACTTATAAATTACCAAGTGTTGTCAAACAGAGTCACAGAGATGCATCAATGGAGTTTGATGAATGCAGATTAAAGCATAGAAAATGAGGAAGAAGAGGAGGGCACCTGGATAGGTTGCAGGCAGAAGGTTGCCATCTGTAATGGAGGTAGAGCTCATCGGCACGGCCATTTCTCTGGCAATTGAACAGCTTCTGAATGAAACTGCAGCTGCTGGAATTGTACAGTGGGTATGTACTGTTATCTCTTACCCACCTCCCTTTGAACAAATCACACCCTCCAACTCCATGCCTGCTTCCACTTGCAGCAGTACTCCCCCTCTCCGATACCACCACCGTCACTAGCACCGCCACTGTGACCACGACACCAAGCGCCCGCCTCCGCCCTCCCAACGAACCCATCAGCTCGATCTCTTGTTTTAATAATGGAACTCTCCTCTCTTCTTACTTGTATATATAAAGGATGGAGAGAGGTGGAGGAAAGAGTTTATAAAAGAAAGGCAAATTGTGAGAAATAGTCAAGTTTGTGGGAATGAGCCAAAACTTTCAAAATTGTGAAAAAATGGCACAATATCAACTATGATGACAAATGTCGAAGATGTGAAAGAAAAATGAAACCGACGGCAGAAATATGATGAATCTCGAGTCTAATATATAAGATTAATGGACTATTTCTTATATTTTCAATTGATTTTAAGATGAACCCTTTGAACTTATGTGCTATAACTTCCGTTTGGCAATGCAAGTAGTTTTTCGGAGCTTTTGGTTTTAATAATTTATAGTTTTAAATAAGTTAAATATAAGATTTTAATTTAATTATAGCTTTTGAAATTGGATTTTCAACAGCTACTAACCGCAAACTTTTCATAATTCTATTCATTTTCTCCTATCTGATCAGCTAGTTTGTATCAGCTACTCTATCAGCTGCGTTACTAAACACCTTACTAGCTTATAAAAACTCTAATTTAACATATATTTAACACACTTAATCCATCAACTTCAGCTACTCTATCAGCTCCGTGTTACCAAACTGACCCCGACCCATTAGAATTTATCATGTATAAGAGCAATTCGGTCCCCTAGTCTATGACTAGGTTAGCCATCCTTAAATCAGATTCTTGAGAGGCCGATTAGTCAGCAGACGAAAACAGTCTAAATATACAATAAAACCAGAGAATATGCGCATTGAAATAAGAAAAACAAAATCTGTCTAATCCAAAATCTTGAATAATTAGGACATTTTTAGTGGCCATCCTCAATGTTGGGTTATTTTCTGTAATTTTTTCTTTAAAAAAAAAAATGAAGTTGGATTGACAGGATGATTCCTCGTGAAATATTTAAGTGCCACCCCTACACCATAAGATCCCCATGTTGTGGGGCCTACTTGCAAGTGAGATCTGTTTGTATCCTTTTAAAGTGCATTGTATTTATCATGGCGGTGGTGGGTTAGGCTAAATCAGCTTGTGATTGTCTTTGATCAGATCCTTGCCAGTTGTAATTTTATGACCATCTCAAAGGGGCATTTGTTCCCAGCCCAAATCACTCGATTGACAGGTCTTGCAACCAATGCACACCCGGTTCATACAAAGTTGACATAATGCTGGAACATCGCGCACTTAGGTAATACGCAGACGCCAGTCCTTTGTTAACAACCTAAATATTCACATTGTGGTAAAAACTACGAACTGTTGTGAGAGTATGGAGGGGCTATATACAGTTTATGAAAGTTACAGAGGTGCCGGAGAGATCAAAACTCAATGCCACTGTTTAACTGAACGGAGAATGAAGGCCTCCCGGAATTGCCCAGCGGTGTTTCAGCTCTCAACACTATTCCGGAGCTGCCAACGTTCCCGTTCCACTTTGATCTGCCAAGCTGCAGCAATTACACCCAAAAAAAACCATTAATCTCCCAAGCTTGTCTGTGAAGAGCGAATCTATGTGTAAGATGAACTAATCAGAGATTATAATGTTGGGAATTTGTGAAAATATGCTACTTTGGTAACATCAAAACCACATGGAAGATGGAACCTATACCTATATATATCATGTGAGATCAGACAAGACGAAACTCAAAGCTCCGAAGGGGGGAATACTTACTGATACAGATGCAAATGCAGAAGGAAGAGCTGTGAGTGAACAGCCACAAATCAGATTAACTTGCTCCTTGACAGAGCGAATGACTTCTGCCTGTAATCCAGGATTGCAACCACCAAAAGTGGGACATATACTGCCGAAATAAGAACTGCGACATTAGCATCGCAAATAGAAGAACATTGACAATAATGAGAGACTTTGACACATATTAGGCAAAAGTTACCTTCAAATTGTCAATGGGGAAATTAGGAAACAAGAAAGAGGAGTTATATTCATAAACCTAAATTACTTTGTAGTTCATATTGTTTCATTGCTCATAAGTTTGATGATTGGAAGACACCTCCCCATTCCCACACTAGCGCAAGGGATGAAAACACCATGGGAATCATTAGCATAGCATCTAAAAGTGTCAAAAGGATGGAGTCAAAGGAGTCTATAGTTAAACCGCTACAAATTGGCAAAGCAACCGACAGACTGTATAGACGCCTCTTTGCCTCATCCCACAAAGAACATAGCAGATTGGAAAATAGGAAAGCATAAACTGAATGTAGTCAATGAGGGTTTCTTTTACCTTAATTGGAGATTTGGTCTCATCATGAGGCCAGATCGCTGCCATGCCAGGGCTTGTGTGAGCCCAAGTGAGAATGATCTGTCAGGCCATTGCAATGTAGGGGTAATTCGTGTTCCCCATTGATTCTGGACCATACGAAAAGGGTATATTAGTTATGAAAAAAATATAATATGAAGTCCATAAATAATGAAACTAAGACTTCTCAAAAAAGGAACCTCTCAGCTTACTTTACATGAGAAGCTGAACTTCATTTCTCCAGGATATTGACCCTGAGCTTGAAGCAAACCTCCGCTAATAGGAAGAAACGCGCTAGTGGTAAGCCCTTCCCCTGCTACATAAGTTAGCTGCCCATTCGGAAACTGCAAATCCAGAAATGACTGCAGCAGACAAACGTTGACAGTCTTAGCCAATCCATCACTACAAGTTCAGATCTGACATTCTGGATATTAATAATAAGTTAATCTTATTGTGAAAGGAGAACAACAACCACTTGGTATGATGCAGAAAGAATAAACACTCAACCCAAAACATTCATTTTCAATCCCAGTTTTTAATTTAATGAATTTAAACACATTGCTTATGCGCGAATTTAGTATTCCGAACTTACACAGGCCAAGGGGGTGAGACATATCATAGACATCATCAGCCATCTTCTGTTCTTCGTCCATACAGCTGGACAAAGGGAGTGCAATCCATGCTATGAACAATTTCAGCAGAAAATTCAGACAAAAACAAGAAAAAAAAAACAGAATCATATCTAGCCAAAAATAAAGGAAACAAACATGGAAAGACAAGACTCTATTCTGCCATCATTTCATTGTTCATTTTTCATCTATTTTGTATCAAACATTATTGTCACTGTACGGTATGCATTTCCTTGAATTGGTAAATAAAGAGCGGTCATCCGGGCAGGGTTCGAACGGGACCCTTTGGGTACTACCCGCAAGTCCTTTCCACTTGAATTACGGTATCCATTTCCCAATCCCCCAAAGCGCTAGTTTTACTTTTATCCCATTCTTCAATATATTGATGCTTATCATATTTTTAGCTACAAAGAAATGTGTCTCACATTAGCGAATCATGCGTGTTCACCTTGCAATAAAGCTCCAAATCAGCCTTCATTATTGAAGTTATTTAGTAGTGTTTTGAAATAATACAACTTCACTAGTAAGCCCAGGTAAGTTATCAAAAGCATACACATTTTTATCATGGCTTACTATCACACACAAATCATGTAATTTCTAGTCCAGAAGTCGAAATGTCGCCTACCTTTCTATCATAACCATACCACAGCAAGTGCTTCTTAGACAGGTGCACAGGCAAAAGAAGTGTTGTATCGCGAACAAAGAGAACCGGTCCAAGCTGGACAAGGAAGAGAGATGAACTCTCACTCCCTGGATTAGAGCTTCCATTAGATGCCTCTATCCTCCATAAATCTCCCCTTGCCACCATGGAACTTTCTATGTCTCGGGTTCTGCTATCGTAAGTTGCTGACATATTCACACTCCCCTTGATGAATCACAAACATAGCCATTCAGTATACAGATATACACAGAAGCACATAAGAAAGGAATCAACTTTTATGTATCAATCAAGATTAGCTTCAACCTTCAACTGCTCAATGGTCATACCTGAGATCTACCAAAAAGCCCAGCTATCTTCATGTTAAACCCCGAAATTTCATCATCATTCATTCCATCCACATCGACATAGTCATCTTCAAATCCCAAATCGCTTAGCTGTTCTGTCAATGAATCGGAATCCTCTTGTCTGGGCAAACACACTTCGGCTGCATCCCCACCATTATTACCAGCACGAAGCTTCACAAAGGAATTATCTTTCTTCTGATCATGGAAAAACGGCAATCGGAGCGTCCGAAAGAACTGTTGGGCCAAGCCATTGACGCAGCCCCCAAAATCCGACCCTGCTTGGCCAATCTTATGGCCTATATCAAAGATGGCAGAGACTCCATTGATGCCTGAAGCGTCGATTGCAAGATTGAAATCCTTTGGGACGAGGTTTTGTGTGGGAATGGGGAACTCAAAATCGACATCGAAGAGATGAGGTTTTTTAGGGCTTGGCCATGGGAAGCTTGTAGGAGACATATGAGATTGGATCAAGCCGGTGAATCCCTGCGCTAATCGATCTGCCAAGTCCTGGCCGTGTCTCTGCACCTCTTCCCATGCTTCGAACGATCTCTCCGCCGACATCCGTCGTAGGATTCAATCGCACCTCTCCTCCGCCAAGTCAAGAAGAAGACAAACGAACTAGCAACCCTCGGCAATCGTGGAAATGAAAGCTCGATACTTTCGATCTTCGAACCTCCGAAAACGGTTTAATTGAATACTTCGGGCACCGAAAGTTCTCAATTAGAGCACACCGAGGCAATTACCGGATCGCAAAGCAGCAACCGAAATCCAGAAAGCTGTTGCATGTGAAAGCGAAGAGGGCGGAAATTTAGGGTTGATCAGAGTTCAACCAGAGGTTGAAATTGGAGGGTTGAAGATGAGCAAACCATAAATTACTAAATTGGGTTTCTGCGAGCTGACAAAGGTGATGACTGAAGTCTGAAGAGGGAAGAAGAGAAGATAGATTTGACACGTTTGAGATCTTTTTTTATTTTCATTTTTTTTTTTGTTTGGGTTAAATTTGCGATAAATCATTTGTGGAGGATAAGGATGTGTTTTATTCATGGCAGTCAAAATTCATATTCGATATCCACAATGAATTTGTTGGTGCAGCTACCAAATGGTGTGCAGCTCAAAAACTACGGCGGTTGGATCGAGTTTTTATTTGTATTTTGTTTTGTCAGATCATTTTTTTTAGTCCAGTTTGATTGAATTTAATGATTTTATATCTAGATTGAGATTATGTAATTTATGTTTACCGAAAAAAAATGTATTGTGTAATTTATTCAAGTAACTAGTATTATTACCCGCGTGTTACGCGATATTTTAATAAATATTATTTTATTATATATATTATCTTTGATTTTTTTAATTAAATTATGAAGATTAAAAATAACTTGATTGAGAACTTTCTAGGAAATCAATATACAATCCATTAAAATATCTTAATTAAATAAATAATATTGTTAATAAATTTAAAGATAAAAATAAACAAAATTATGTTGCAACTAATAAAAATGTATAAAGCTTAATAAAATAAATAATCTATCCTATTATATTATTATTTAATAATTCAAGTTTCGTCTATGACCCACTAATAAATTTATATTAAAAATGAATATTTTTTAGATATGGATGAATATTTATATTACTGTAAAATCTTATTTGAAAATGCCAAAAATCATAAATTTTAGAGTTGATCATTGTTTGATTTAGTAGTAAAATATAGTCAAACTTTATCATATACGATCATATATCAATATAACTATGAAAATAGATGTGCATAAGACGTATGATAGAAAAAGTTTAATTAAACTTTATTTATTTTGTATTAATTAAGGAATGTCTTAAACCAGTAATTGATAGATGATAAATCTTTCTTATATTTAATAAATACCCCGTTGATAGGAAGTTCCATTTATTTTAATAGATTAGATTAAATCATTAATAGAGAGATTAAAAATCTCATTTATATTAAATAAATACATACTTGTTAGGATATTATATAAAAAAATTAATTTAATATACATATAATAGAATAGATATTGTTTGTTTCGATTTTTTGTTAATTTAATGGACCTTGTTAAATGAGGTACGTGACTTTAAAATATAAAATCATTTATCTTATAGTCACACACCAATCATTGTTGATTTGTTAAGAAGAATTGAAGAATTGATACCCATACCCATAAATTATCATGATTCTAATTTAATATATTCAGATGAAATCAAATCAACTATATCTAAGTTAATTTCAAATTAGCCAAATTCACATAAATTTATTTTTATTATAAACTAACGTGTCTAACTTGAATATTATAGGTTAATTTAAAATGCATAATTAAAAAATAATATCTTCTAAAACTATATCTATATATATCCCAATTGGGTAAAATCTCATCTTAACCATGCTAGATTGAATAGAAAATACTTAGATATTTATTTAGTTTTGGATTTAAATTGGAATAATATAAAATAAAATAGAAATTGGAGGATTTTATATTGTGAAATTGGATTAATAATTAAGGATAAAATAATTTAAGGTATAATATTTTAAAAACAATTCATTATAAAATGATAGATATTCGAGTGTGATTAAATTATGTACGTTTACTTGCTCCGACATTTAGATAAATGTGGAAGATGATGGCCAAGGGTTTTTTATATTTTTTTTAGATAAATTATTTATAAAATAACTTACGGTAAAATAATAAGATTTATGAGATATGAGGTTGAATATTTATGATAAAAATTAATTATTCATTAATTAAAATGGACACATAGGATGACACATGTATAAATAGATGGAGTTATCGTCTAACGTGACTAAAATTTATTGGATCATCATTAATTGACGTGGCAGAAACCCGGTCCAGATTGCACCACAGAACGACACGTAAGCGAATTCAACCAGAGTCCGCCACATAGGATTTTCACGCCTCTGTTTTAGTATTATATATTGATATTGATATTGATATTGAAGTTTGAATTGAATTATATATATATATAGTTTGTGTGTGTGTGTGTGTGTGTGTGTGTGTGTGTGTGTGTGTGTGTGTGTGTGTGTGTGTGTGTGTGTGTGTGTATAATTCAATTCAAACTTCAAACCTTTTAACCGCTCAATTTAAAAGGTAAATCTTTTTAGATTTTACTAATCTTAAATTCGAGTCGAATTTCGTCATGTTCGATAAGACCTTATCTTAAATAAATAAATACCATAAGTAAACTATGAATAAATAATTACTATTGTTATACCCGAATCAAATCATATCGTTAAAAGTATTCGTTAAGAATTGAGCATAAAATTAAATCTCAATGGTCTTATTAGTTGAGATTAGGATGGGTTGTTTTGAATATAAGAATTTTGAAACGGAATATTATGGATTGAGTAGTTTTGGATATAAACTTGAAAAGGGGTTCCTACCAAAAAAAAAAAAAACTTGAAAAGGAGTTCATACCAAACATGGAACTATAGAGTGGAACATCGGTACAATTTGGGAGTGGATATAATGTACTTCAAAAAAAAAAAAAGTTATTTAATAGTATTATTCATATATGTCTTTTAGTATAAAATATTAGCTTTTTTTTATTAGTGTTAAATTATTAAAAAAAAATTGATTTTTTTTCAAAATATTCACAAAAAATAATTATTTAACAAAATATTCAAACTTTTAAAATATTTATAAAAATATTCGTTTTTTGCAAGACCGCGTTTTATTCATAAGGTAAAAAATTTGAAACCAAAGAAAAAGGGACAAAAAATTAACAAAAGAAATATAGTCTTTGACCGCGTTTCTTTTGTTAATTTTTATTTTGGAATAAATTTGGAAATGGGTAATTATTTTACCCTAGAGCCGCGGTCTCAGACTGTGTCTCTCATTTTTTTTTTTTTAAGTTTAATGGGGAACGGGGAGGCAGAGGTCGGAGGAGGAATGGAAGGAGGAGAGAGGAGGCCACCGCAGGCCGGAGGAAGGAGGAGATAGGAGGCCACCGCATCCCGGAGGGAGGAGGAGAAAGGAGGCCGGAGGAACAGCGGCCAGTGGGCGGCCGAAATTAGGGATCCGTTGAAGAGGGGAAGGATTTACCGGCGATGAGCGGCGAAACGGACAGGGAGGAAGAGGAGCAGCGAAACGAGCAACAATCTCATACTCTGCTCTCCGACATCTGTATTGAGGTTCAAGTTGCCGGAGAATCAGGAGACATGGAAACCGGTGGAGTGGGGTGAGATCGGGTGCCGGAGAGCCGTTGGGGAGGGGTGTTTTCTCGGGGGAGAAGAAGAAGACGAGGGGCTGATCTTCGACCCTTGGATTATAGGTGGCCTCTTTCGCCTCTTATCTCCTCCTTCCTCCGAGCTGCGCGGTGGTCTCCTCTCTCCTCCGACCTCTGCTTTCCCCGTTCCCCATTAAACTTAAAAAAAAAAAGAAAAAAAGAGACGCAGTCTCTAGGGTAAAATAATTACCCATTTCCAAATTTATCCCAAAATAAAAATTAACCATAGAAACGCGATCTGAAACCGCGTTTCTTTTGTTAATTTTTTGTCATTTTTTCTTTGGTTTCAAAATTTTTACCTCATGAATAAAACTTTTGCTAGAACTGCAAAAAAATGAATATTTTAGTAAATATTTTAAAAGTCTGAATATTTTGTTAAATAATTATTTTTTTTGTGAATATTTTGAAAAAAAAAATCAAAAAAAATAGTTAATTTATATATATATATATATATATATATATATATATATATATATATATTGAATATAAGGAAAGAAATTCGATTATCTAGACACACCTAGAGAAAACCGAGAGCCTAGACAAACTGGGAGATGGACTAACCATCATGTACAACCTGAAGCAAATAACATAAACAAATGACTGAAATGAAATTACAAGAAGCAAATGATGGAATTGAAAGAGCAAAAATAAAGTACAAGCCATTAACACTGTAAACAAGCTAGTAGAACCAACGACCGACCAACAAAATGGAAGACGCACACAGAGAACTCTAGGGATCACTAGCTGACACCTCAACATGGATTCTAAACAGAATCAACAGGCATCATCGCATTTCCACGACGTCTACAAGCTCGACAAACCAGTCACCGTTCACATGAAACCTGTACCACAGCAAGAAAAGCAAAGTACACCAATCCGCAGACCAAAACCCAAGCCAAACCATTGTCGAAACAAATCCCAAAAACACATCTCACACCCTCAAGGACGATAACAAAGATCGTAGATACTACCACAAGGGAAACCAAAATAGAGGAAACATATAAGACGAAATCGAAATAAATAAAGACAACAATAAACAGACTAAGATGTCAGTAAGCGGATAGAAAATGAACTAAGGCTCACATGCCTTCTAATTTTTAATTGGGGGAACCAAACTGGATGTTTGGTATACCACACGGGGAGGAGTGATCGAACTTCTCTCACTCGGACACTCGGAGGCTACGGGAGCCATGAGGAAGGCGGAGCTGAGGGCGGGCGTAGGAGAACCGGCAACAAACCAGCACAATCCGGGAAGGAAAGAGGTGCCGGAACCTCGAAACTTGTAGAGGAGGGAGGCCGGAGTTTAAGACGGCAACAGAGGTCGGTGAGAAGCGGTGGTGAGCAGAGGATGCTTGGCGGAACCGAGGGTGACGACGGCGCAAACAGGCGGGCAGCCTGGTCGACCAATGAAGCTGGGGAGACGGTGGTCGAAAAGGTGGTGGCGGAAGGAGGCAACGAAACCGATGGAGAAGATACCTGATGAGGGTGAGCATGGAGGTGTCCTCAGTGGCGGCGGAAGCAGCAGACTTCCACAACGCCACCGGAGAAGCAACAGGTCATGAGCGGCGATAGAAATCCGAGAGAAATAGGAGGATAGAAGGACGGGGTGAAAAGATGGATGGGGAGATGTAGCCTGTAGAAGGAACTTGAAGAGGAGAAGCAATGGAAGGCAAAAGGGGCGGGGGCGGCGGCGGTAGGCCGAGGCTAAAATTGATTTCTTATTTTATATATATGGCTATCTTGACCCGATTAACTGTGAAATATCTAGTGATTTATGAAACAATCTAAAATATCTAGTATTGTCGTCATGAAGATTAATCAAACATAAGTCAGGATATTTTTTTATATTTTTTAGTCGAATAATTTTTTTTAAATATTTTTTCGTTCTTCGGCGGCTTCCTCAACTTTTTTAGTGTTTGGTCTTCTTGGGACGTTTTGTTGTAGTGTTTATTTTTGCTTGTTTCATCTCGCTTGTTATCTGTATTCCTGTTTTTAGTTTGTACGTTTGACGGTTCGCCGTCTACCGACTTTGTCGGCCTATCGATGAATCTTTACTTAATCCAAAAAAAAATAAAAAAAATGAGCATCTATACTATGTGCATTAGTATCACGATCAATGCGTCAAATAGTTCAAGTGTGGAGGGACTAAAATAGATTCATGACCCTCGTTTTTTCCCCTTCCGAACCTAGATTGGTACATTTTCTACATGACGTAATTACTTATAATATAAGTTTGGAATTCAATAATGGCGTGTTTTTATATCATTTTTTTAATACTAGATATTTAGATATCACTCATATCAGATATTTAGTTTTTAGTTTTTGGTATACCTCAAGTTGAGTCGAGTTTACTTGGTGAATATCATTAGAGGTATGTTTTGTAAGAACTCAGGATTTCGGGATATTTAACTATGTTACAGATTTTTTTTTTTAAGGATAACACATTCTGAGTTTGATTGTTAGAGGTCATTGCCAAACAAACTTTTCGCTTTCACTCTTTCATTTTCTGTGTATGATTATTGATTAGTACTAATGGCGGACACTAAGTACAGTAGCATTTAAAGGATAAAACGAGTATCCAGGTGACACTGCACCTCAAACTCAAATAAAAATCAATCCAATAATTCAAATAATTATTATTCCTATTTTTTTTTTTTGAAATAATTATCCCACCACAAATCTCTTTGTATGTAACCTTCATATTATCACCAACGAAATAAATAAATAAAGAAATTCTACCTTTACCCAAAAAAATGTTCTGGAGAGGTATCAGATGAGATGAGGTATCAACTGATCATCTTTCCTGTGCTAGCATCTGCAACAGCAACATGGATCAGATGTTATTTTCAGGGAAAAAACGAATTTAAGCATCAATAAGTTGGAACCCAAAAAAAAAAAAACAAGTGACAAACCAGCTTTGCCTTGAAGACCAGATTGAGCAACCACTTCAAGTGGTGTTGAAATGCTGGTGGTTTCACTTCAATCAGAGGATGCCATTCATGACTGATCATCCCAGACAGTTCCCTTGTCGGGATGATACGAGAATATGACGATAAAAGGCAACCATCATCGCAAGAGGGAATTCAAGTCTATCTATGCCATCCTGCACCAAGCGGTAGCACCTTGTTTCCACACCCAACTCCAGCTGTCCAAAACCCCTGTTGCATAAATGACATCCCTGATTGGGTGACAGGGAGAAGCGCTGAACATACCGTGTAGATGAAAAGATGGGTGAGCTTAGAATTATGCAGGTTTAAGGATACTTTAGCCATTGGCTATTGGGTTAACAAGAGCTCCACAAACATGTTCAATCAGCACATCATCTTAGTATCTTCATCGCTTTCTCCAATTCACTGCAAATGATGGGGGAAAAACAAGTATTAACACTCCTGGTACAGATTCCTTGTTTCTCAATCATCTCAAAATAGAAAGCAATACGGACATGATTGACTAAAGACTGAACACAAAAAAATTTAATGGGATACTATGGCAACACAAATTACACAATGTTTCCTCATTTTATGCACTGTCCTGAAAAGTTGAAACTTCGCAAGTCAAGTTCCCTTGTGCTCGTTTAGACAAGGTCAAATCTCAAAAATATTTGGATCTGATCAAATCCTAAAATCAATTGTGCAGCAAGCCACCATGAACAAATGGGAAGCTATAATCAATGTAAGTATGCATATATGCAACACTTAAACAGTTAAATGATCAGAAATTAACACAGAACCTAAGGGGAGAAGAAATTAAAACCTGTGGGGAAATGAAGGGATGAGTTCTCGAACTGCCTGAATAAGGATTGAACCTTCCACGTCATCAGTGGGCGTAGCCTGATTTCCATTTGATTCTGTGCCTGATAATGGACAAAAGCAATAAATACGACTAAAAAATCAGGAGAAAGAATGTCCTAGGTGCAAGAAGGCAAGGAAAAAATTTTAAAGCCAGTGCATTAATTACTTCCATAATTAAAGGTATTGGAGGGAACTAACACCTTGGTGATCTGCTGCAAACAAATGACCGTCATTCAGGTATGAAAGCTGGCTTTGATCCAAATCTAATTCTTCGCTGCGTGCATACCCTTCCAAGACATGCCCAATAAGACGATAGGCAATCAAACTTGTTTCATCAGACGCTTGCTGGATGGCAAGATATTTATTCCTATACACGCATGGATTTTCAGAATAAGTTGCCATCTTCCCACCAGGGAAGTTGGACTCACAATCTTCTGCAAGGTTAGCAGACCCGACTCTGCAACTGCTTTGAGAATGCTTATTCCCTTGTATGTGGTCATTTGGGGTTGAGGAAAGTGAAAAACGAGTAACTGTAGACTTTGTCTCAGCCATATTCTTGGATAGTTCTGCCTGATATAGTTTACTGTCCATGCTAGCTGTGTGGTGAAAAGATTTTGAGACTCCAAATGACGGTGTAAACAGCAATTCATCAGGCTCCACCTTGATTTCAGTCTTACACCCAGATTCAGATTTTGCAACTGACCTGCTATTCGCATTCCAAGTAGGAGTACAATACAAACGACTGCTATCTACACCATGTGAATCTGCTGTACTTCCAACTTCACTAGTATCATCCAAGGTATTTTTTACCAACCCTTCCTCTTCATTGTAATCATCCAGAAGTCCCCCATCATCACTTTCTTCTAGATCCTCCATGTACGCATTAGAAAACTCTAAATCAAGACCATCATCAGCCAGAAAATCCCAAAAGATCTGCTTTACTTGAGCACTCACATTCAGTATGCCCTCCACCTCTTCAGTTACCTCTTTTTGTCGCATAGCACGTCCATTTATAGCAGAGAGGGTATCTGACAATTCAACCGGGATTTCATCCATGTCACTGCATTCAAAGAGAAACTCAGTCAACATTCTCTTAATGGCCTTTCTCAAACCATCATTGAGTACCTCATATTCAGATCCAGGGGCCAACAATTCCTGCAAGCACTTTAGTTCCCGCACCTCAACCTTGCAGTTGAGTAGGTTGATAGCCTTCACTATCTCATTCTGCAAGTATTCTGTTTCTGGATTATGATTACAGAAGTTAGTTATGGAAGCATTCTGCTTACCACTTAGCTTGAATGATAAGCAAGCAATTTCCATAGCTTTGATTACAGGTTCTGGTAGCTCATCCAATTGGTCAAGATTAGATAGCATTTTGAGTGACAAAGTCTTCACACGTTTAACTAAACGATCTTTAGTCCAGCCAGTTCTAGAGTAGTTCAAAGTGGGGAGACTACCCTTAAAACCTTCAAGTCTTCGGTACATAGCACCCAGCGTTTGTAGAGACATGTCCTTGAGACCATCAAGAACAATCTCAATTGCATCATAGTGAGATTGCACAGTGGGGCAGATGGTTGGGTTAGCAGTAAGAGCTGATATACAGTGATTCTTTCGAAAATTATGTGGATCTTTGAGGATTTGCGATAACTTGCTGTAGACCACAACATCATTATCATTGCATTGTTTCCCAAGCACTTTCAACATATTTTCTTTAATAAATTTCTTCATTTCCCTCCTTGTTTTCTCAAAAACAACTGAACTTCCAGCAATTACCTTGGCCAAAAGGTATAGCCCATTGCTCGTGAATTCATCTAGTAAAGCCAAAATAGTCTTCAGCATCTTATGTTGCACAAAGGGTTCAACTTCATTAGTGGCGGGCAGCTCAGTTGTTTCATGGCACACTCCAAAGCCTTTCTCAACATGTTTCTTGAGACTCTCGTAAAATAGCTGGAATGAAATGGTATCAGTTAGCAAATATTTTCAATATAACAAAAAGCTGTATGCATAAATGGCCATACGGGAAAAGGTCATTACTCCACAAATCCTATGGTATGTGAAATGAAGTAAGTTATACCTGTCTATACGACAAAAGAGGCACCACAAATTACTATGATAGAAGTAAGTGAGAACCTATCACAAAATCATTAAACACATGCATTTTTCCTTAACCATTGTCAACAGCTATAGCCTATAGGTATGCACAATTAGAGATCAATAGAACTTCCCAACTTGGGTTTTTTCTTCCCTTCTACACTGCAAATTTTCAAATGTAAAATTTACAACCACTACTCCAAGATGCTCACAAAATTGACGTTTTAGCGCTTCTAGAGGAATGCTAGTTGAAATGCATTACTATATGCATCATATTAACAAGTGATGCCTTGAAATCAGCATAAAAATAATCTATGGGGGCATACTATATTAAATTAGATAGATCAAGAAAGGTTGTTCAAGCTCTACATCTTCAATGCCAACCATCATAAAAATTTGGCAATTCTTTTGATCTAAAAGGGAAAGTGGATTAAACGTGCATAATAATGAGGAATTGGAAACATGTTTATCTTACATCATCTTCCCTTAAGATTGTCTCAGGCAATACTGACCTGCAAAATGATACAACAAAAATCAGCATAAATCGGCAATTCTACTCGGTCCTCAGCCACATCAACACGAAAGGATAGAGGTAAGATAACAGGTAGATGACAACAATCAAAGAAAAGGGGTAAAATAGTTGGTTTGACAAAAGTTATAATAATGCAGGCAAATTAACATGACTAACCCCTCCTAAGCCAATTTCATTATCATTAGATCAATATAGATCATCTTTGATATCCTTTTAAAGGTCAACAACTATAAACAAACTTAAATATTACAAACCAGAAACCACAAATAATGTCCTAAAATATCAAAGTGACCCCATTGCTATCCCATGGACAAGCTCAGAACTCAGATTACGCCACAAAACATAGCAAACATGAAGAAACTATTATCCTAGAGACTCTAAGCTCTGAGAACTCAGTCAAGCACACAAGCACAGCCCTCAAAATAGGTTACTGAAGCATAAAGTTGCAAGAGATAAGATTGAAAAATAAGCAGTTAAATTCTTATTCTTACTCCTCATTTGATTTCAATCTCTTTCTACTAGGGCCCGCACAGCCCATCAACCACCTGCATGATAGGAAAGAAAACAAAATTAAGAGGAAGAAGGAAGAAGGTCGGAAAGCAGCAGCTCAAATAACAGTGAAGATCAGGTGCCGATCAGGATACAATTACTAATCAAACACGATTCAACATAATCACCGTTCAGGAATAGTGTCAATCTCTACTGCTATCAAGCAACCCCACTTTTCAATTCGAAGGAACAAAAAAACATCAAAAAAGAAGGAACTGACTGTCTCTTGCGGCGTACATCTTTCTGTTGATTCTTCATGTCATACCAGAGATCTCTGACATCAGGAGGGAGACCGTCCATCGTTGCTAGGGTTTGGCCGGCAAAGAGTAAGTGGCGAAGTCGTCGGCCGGCTGAGAGGAAGCGCCGGAGTGAGATTCGGCGGCAATTCGAGGGATTAGGGATTCGAGGCGGGGAATTGTTATCTGGAAACGAAAACCAAAAACAGAAACAAATAAAAGGCCTTTGAATTTTATCTTACCAAAAAAAAAGGCCTTTGAATTGGGCCTCCGAAGGCCCAACTGCTCAAGTAAAAGCAAATCAACTGATCTCTCTCTCCCTTACAACTCAGCTGCCGCCCATTCCCACCTCCCTCCCTCTCTCTCTCTACTGGTTGCGGAGCGACGGCGAACGCAGATTCTCTCTCTGCTGAGCGAGTCCCTCGTGCTGAGCCGATGGCCACCGGAAAATCCGAAGGTTATCACTTATCTCCTCTCTTTCTCCCTCGATTCGAATTGGTGTTTTTGGTTAGTGGAGCTCGAACATCTGTTACTGATTTTTCTGAATTGTGAACTGTAAGTTTATTGGTGAATTGCTATGCTGCCTAGTTGTGGGGTTTTTGAAAATCTCTGCTGATGGAATAAGGTCTGGAGTGAGTTTCTTATTGATGGAAGGGGTTTTGTTTCTCCGCAGAATATGCAGCTGCTTTCTGCAGATTTGTACCTTCATCCATCATATGATTTTGCACAAATTGAACCTGCAAGGAGAATCTAGCTGCACCTTCAATTAGTAGCCAATTTTGTGAGGTGCCAATTTAGCTTTGTCCTCAGTTTATTGTGAAATTGTTCATTCCTGCTCCTTATGTAATGTGGTAATGCAGTTTGGGAGGATCTTGAAGCTGCATTAATCAGGAAAGGGGTGTTCTCATCATGAATATATTCAAGCAACTGGCACTAAGCAAGAGCAAGCCCCTTTCTAAAGAAATCTCGAGATGCTCAAGAGGTGATTCATTCATCATACATTGCAAACCTTCAATGAATTAAAAAGGCAACACAATGATTCCATTAAGATTTGTAGGCAGCATGTGTAAATATCTATTATTCACCTATCATTGATTTCGTTCACCTAGATATGATGTGTATCTTTCCGACATCGCTTGTATTAACTTGCTATCTTCTTTGCAGCACTATCTTTATCCTTCCTGCATTCTTCATCAGATACTTCAGTAGAAGTTTGTTCCCAGGAGCACGAGGTTGTAATCGCCCTAGGAAGCAATGTTGGAGATAGAGTTAATAACTTCAATGAGGCTCTGACTTTGATGAAGAAATCAGGACTAAACATCACAAGACATGCCTGTTTGTATGAGACTGCGCCGGCTTACGTGACAGATCAACCCTTCTTTCTTAACTCTGCTGTTAGAGGGATTACGAAACTTGGACCCAATGAACTGTTAAGGGCTCTGAAGAAGATTGAGAAGGATATGGGTCGGACTGATGGGATAAGGTATGGACCCAGACCGTTAGACTTAGATATATTGTTCTATGGAAAGTTTAGGGTGGCATCTGAGAATCTCGTTGTTCCCCACGAAAGAATATGGGAGAGACCATTTGTGATGGCACCAGTGGTTGATTTGCTTGGTTCAGCTGTAGACAGTGACACTGTTATGTCATGGCACGGGATGGCAAACAAATCAGAAGATCTATTTCAAGCATGGGAGAAACTGGGTGGTGAATCCCTCATTGGAAAGGACGGGATGAGGAGGGTTTTAGCTGTTGGGGATCGCCTCTGGGACTGGTCCGAGAGAACATCCATAATGGGAGTCCTAAATCTGACCCCAGACAGCTTCAGTGATGGTGGAGAGTACCAGTCCGTGGAGAATGCAGTTACACAGGTCCGTCGAATGATATTAGAAGGTGCAGATATAATTGATCTCGGTGCTCAGTCCACGCGGCCCATGGCAACAAGATTATCGCCCGAAGAGGAACTAGACAGGCTGATCCCTGTCCTTGAAGCAGTCATTGAAATGCCTGAGGCCGAAGGGAAGCTGTTATCAGTGGATACATTCTACGCAGAAGTGGCCTCTGAAGCGGTCAGTAAAGGGGCACACATTGTGAATGATGTGTCTGCTGGGAAACTGGATTCGAACATGTTCAGTGTTGTGTCGGGACTCAAGGTGCCATACATAGCGATGCATATGAGAGGAGACCCGAACACAATGCAAAGCAGTGATAATCTGCAGTATGACAACGTATGTAAAGACATAGCCTCCGAGCTAAGCACAAGAGTTAACGAAGCAGAATTATCAGGCATCCCTGCCTGGCGGATAATACTTGATCCGGGCATTGGTTTCTCAAAGAACACAGAACAAAACCTGGACATCCTCATGGGTCTGGCTACCATTAGAGAGGAGATTGCGAAGAAGAGCATAGGTGTTTCTCTTGGGCCTCTGTTGGTTGGCCCCTCGAGGAAGAGATTTTTGGGCGAGATTTGTGACATCCCCAGAGCGGTTGATAGGGATCCCGCGACTGTAGCTGCTCTCACAGCTGGGATCCTGGGCGGGGCAAACGTAGTTAGAGTGCACAATGTAAGAGACTGCTTAGCTGCTACCAAGCTATGCGACGCCATGATTAAGCGAGTTACATCGACAACACGGTGAACCTTGTGGAGGCAAGACCTCATCCATGCATATCAACTGCTTGCTGCCTTCAAATTTTCATTGTCATTGCCATTCATCAGTAAGTTAGACTGCATCAAATATAACTGTTTTGAATGCCGGAGATGAGAATTTTTCACATTGGATCAGGAAAAATCGATTAACAAGCCTACATTTAACCAAAAAAAATATTTTCAAGAGTTCATGTTCAAGAAAGCAAAAAAAATAATCATAGAGATGGAAATTAGAAAGACTAGTTTCATTAATCCATTAAAGAACACCAATGTAACCCTCGTCCGAATTTTGTAGCCTTGGGGCTTCCTAGCAAGTAGCACCCCTCTTCACTTCCTACCATTGATGCGTGGATCTGAAGTCTCTTCGAGGTTAACGAGACCGGAGTATCCACGCCATAATTTGGATACGAGGAAGCTGAACCAAGGAATCACATTGAAGCGGAGTGGTTCTAAAACCACTATGCTCCGACGACGTCTCTTGGTCCATCTTCCCCGTCTCCATAATATGTCGATGGTACTCCGACCTCGTCCTCCTCGGAGAAATTTGATGGCTCTACGCATCGGTGAGAGGAAGCAAGAAGGGTGCTCCTCCATGACAAGGCAATCGAATTACGAATTGCATTATGAGAGTAATCTATCTAAAATTTGTAACCTTGAATGGGCTTCCCTAAATTTAGAAATAGATCATTTATAAAAATTTGGAAGTATTTAATCTATCTAAAATTTATCAAATCAGAGCGGTTGCAACAAAATCTCCTTATATAAATTATATTATTTTTTATGTTACTAATTTCTAATCTTAATATGATATATTGATTTGATTTTTTTTTAAAATAAATGAAATAAAATGTAGAAAACTTTAACATAATTAAGCCGAGTTTTAACAAATTTCATTAAGATTTCCTTTCCTTAATATCTTATTGCCAAAAATAAATCATTAAAAGTTTAGATTATGTCAAGTGGGAATTTGGCGTTTTATTTTCTTGTTGAATGAAATAAATATCATTATGGTTTGTTTTTTTAACTTACGCTATTAGATTATACTATTATTAATTTTGAGCAAGTCCAACAACTTTGCTAAAATAGAGAAAATGAGAGATTTTTGAGAAAAAAAACTATTTTTCCTCCCCAACAGCTTTGCTAAATTTGTAAGAAGAGAAGTTGATCTCTATAATTTAATGTTCATTTGTCCCTATATAGAATTTAATGATACAACCCCACATTTTCACCCATAATATAGAAAAAAAACAATAATTTCATACTTACTATAAATAAAAATATAATTATTTTTAGGACATTTTGCTAAAATGACCCTCATATCCGGAAGGTTTGCATGAATAACCCAATCCGGAAAAAAATTGCACAAAAGCGGATATCCGCTTGACAAGGGGAGCCGGTAGCAGGTCACCGTGTGGGGTACAGCTGGACTCCATTCTCGGTTTCATGTACAGTGAGAGAAAGAGAGAGGGAGGCATCTCTACTCCTGAAAAGCAAAGACCAGTGAGAGAGGAGGGAAAAAGTAGCTGCTGCAGTGGCAGAGGACAGAAGAGAGAGACAGAGAGACGGAGAGAGAGGGAGAGAGAGAGGTTAAATAGAAAAGTGCAGGCTGAGAGGACAGAAAGATCAGTGAGAGTGTCAGTGAAGGGGAAAAAGATTCTTTCAACTAAATTATAAGTTTAAGAGAAAACCAATTGAAGAAGGAAGGGTCCGGGGGGTTTATTTTAAGGATCACGTGTAAGCAATAAGTTGTAACTGGACATCCATATTAGATAGACATGTCACATATTGTATTTCACTAGACACGATTATAACTATGAAAAACACAGGTCATTAACTACCATTATCGAATGGAGAAGATTTATGGGAGAAGCAGATTCTCTATAATAACATATTGTTTTATGTGTGCCCAATTATAATATTTACCCATATTTGGATGCTATGATTTCGTTATCTCCGGCCGTCACTATCATGCTTTACCCATATTGGAATCGAATGGATAAGAGTGACAGTGAGAGGGACATAAACATACTTATAATGACATGGTAAGTTGAAGAGAAAAACCATAAAATAACAATAAAGTGGGTGGAGGTGAATTCGTGGGCCGACCAGTAATCGCGTAGTTGTCACTGGACACAACATGAATACGACATGACATACATTGAAATATACTGGACACAATATGTCGGAGACAGATTCACTTGCATTAATCAAATACGACACAGGAGCAAACATTTAAAAGATAGTAGGAGAGAGTAGCAACATAGAAGACAGTGAAAACGAAATTTACGGTAACAAGAAGCGAAATTGTGGCTGCTTGGTGAATCTGTATCCATCCCAATCGAAGTGTGGGCGCATATTGCGGGCACGATGATCAGACGTCTCGTCGCTCAGTGGGAAGTAGACCGTGAAAGTTCGGTCACTCCCATAACCGGACACACCAAGGACCCTCCCGGCCCAAAACCCATCGTTGTCGCGGCAGTCGACACGGTCTTCGGGCATGTAGGCGTCGTAAGAAATACGAGGCGGTCGTGGACGAATTCGTTGCACCGGGATGACCTCCCTCAGCAGCTCTCTTCTGTTGTTGTGTAGGAGGGTCACATATTCGACCTCCCAGTGGTTAGGGTCCAGTTTGCGTACAAGGGTCGCCTCGTAGAACGACCCGAGCATCCCAGACTCACCGCCGACAATCTCTACTCTTTGATGTCGTCGGTACGACAGCGGCGACATTGGTCCTGCATAAAATTAAAAAAATAAGGTAGTATAATGATACAAGTAGCACAACTGAAATCTACACGAATGAAGTGATCGACAAACCTTCATCGTCCGATTCGTCGGATGATATAACGATGGGGACAGGTTGGGGAGGGAGGCCAGACGAAGAGCTGCGGTGGTGTGAAGAGGATGTCATTTCGTTGAAGGGTTGTTGGAGAGGTTGTTAAATGGCAATGGGGAGTTCACTTCACCAATTTGTGGGGAGTATGGATGGTGAATGGCTATCATATAAGTGGGGTGTTTGGGAAATAGCAACATTGTTCAGCATGTGACCGTTGAGGAAAAAAAAGAACCAAAAAGCAAAGGGGATTGAATTGCAGTGTTTTGTTGTTGTCTACAATTAACATGGCAGTGGTCTTCTATATACATGACACGTGTCATTTCTGACATGACATTAATGAAGTGGGTTTACTTCTTGTCGTTAGACGGTACATGACACCCCTTTAAACCAACTAGCCGGTTAATTAATACCGACTGGCTAACAACAGTTTTCCACTGGACACCTTTTGCAGGGGTTTTAGTAAAATTTTGACCTTTGTATAAAACTGGGTTTCCCACTCATGATTAATACTAAAAAAATGCAAAACCATGGAGAGAGGAGTATACCCATATTAATTTCAAACTACGAAATACATTTTCAAACAATATATTATGTTCAAAGCAATGAATAAAATTTGACCCAACAATAACTTCAGAGAGACCAAAGGGGGGGGGGGGGAATCTTGCAGAGGGTAGAGAAAGACATTTGATAAGACAAGGGAGAGAGAGAGAGAGAGAGAGAGAGAGAGAGAGAGCGGGAGAGAATGAGAGAGAGAGGGCGGGAGAGAGAGAGAGGGCGGGAGTGAGATTAAATCTCCCGCCCTGTTATTTGCGCCTTAAGAGAATAAGAGGGAGAGGAGGGAGGAGGGGGAGTCCATAAACCCATTCACGCACTTGACGCCTACTGGGGTTAACTGGACAGACACCGACTTCTTGGCGGAAATGAGTAAGTCATCCTTCCATTTAGGTTATGCGATACGTCTCTCCGTACAATATGTTCTTCTCCCTGTAAAACTTAATGTCCCCCCCCCCTCTAACTAATGGAACAGGGGATAAATCGTCCGTGTGTATCACTGTATTGTTTGGCGAATGGTGGGATTGTGAAGAGGGCACTTGGGTCGTGAAGTCGTCGATGAGTCAAAAGGCCGTACTGGTAGACAAAAGTATTGACTACGTCTCGCTGAAGAAACAACTGATGGCCAAGTTTAATGTCGATGGGAGGAGGCATGACGTCGAGCTCACATATGTAAAGCCAAAGAAGGAAGGGTGCAGACCTTTTTCCATTGGGGATGACGAAGACTTGCAGGCCTACAAGTTCGTAAACGGTCTTTCCGATGAACGATTCTGGCATATCGACCTCCATGTCTCCCTGGTACGCAAGGTTGGCGGCGATTTGACCACTACGGAAGGATCCACAACGGCCCATCCACTCGGGGGTGGCCCACCCTTGACCCAAGAAGATCATCCACAGTTTAAAACGAAACCCCGCTTGGCAGGGGATGAAGAATTGGAAGTTTTGGTAGCACAAGGTGTCGATCGAGAAGGAAGAGGTGTCCAGTTCAAAACTAAGAGTGTCCAGTTAGAAAGCTCAATCGTCCAATTAGATAATCCACGTGTCCGGTTTGAACCAAGTGATGCGTTGGACAACGTAGTCGCTTATGGCCGTGGGAAGCAGGTAATTTCTGTGAGCAGTGACGTCGAGGATGTAGTCAGCCCGTGGGATCACGAGGCGGAGCGAGCGGTAAGGGAAGTAGAGGAAGCATACCAAGGCGGAAAAGGAAAGACCGGAGTGTTTCCGATGACTGTGAAACTTGAACCAATAAAGTGGACGGGTGCCGCTTATGGGAAATTGCAGAAGCGCCGCCGCACGTAGCGGGGGCATAGGAACTTCTAGTTGCGGGGCCTTTCGCAATGAAGTAGATAGTCAGCCCATTTTGGTTAGACGCCTTTCGCAAAGAATTATGTTGCCTTTCTGCAACTTCGTATGGGAGGTTTTGTTCTAGTTTGTTCTAATTCTAGTTTATTCTATTATGTTAACGGAATGCCATATGACATTACCCCCTTTTGACATGACACTATCGGATTTCGGCATGACATTAGCATCATATTGACATGACATTTATCGCGATTGACATGTCATAATTAAAAACCAACGAATACAACAATCCAGCAATAAGTGCATATCCAAATGTCTAAAACCAACAAACATCAGGTTCAAATGAAGCAACAACCTCCGGCATACCAGCCAATATGCGGTCTAAACCAACCAACAAGTTTGCACAAACCAACAATGTATATAAAAGCAATGGGGGAGTTTTTTTTAGGATCGGATGGGGTTGTAAGACGTCCGTGAAAGATGGCAACACAAAGGGATTGGCGGTACGCCGCAATGAATAAATCGTCCAGGCCACGAAACTTGGTGTCGCCGGTCACGAGGAGCTGCAGGTAACGGATGGCATATGGACCACAGTCGCCCCTACATCACAATAACGAAATATGCTCACACAACCTGTGACAATGTTTTCTAAATGAAGAGGCAATAATGACTTACGATTGTTTGTTTTGGGGAATCCCCTTCACCATTTTGTACGCCAAAGGTTTCGGGACTTTGCCGACCCATTTGACTCGATGTTCGGGGTGGCCGTTCATCAAAATGGGGAGGAGGTGGGTCACCGGCTTCAGGAGGCCCGACACATGGCGCTCAGCGACGTGGCTTATGTCGGGATCGTAGACGTCCAATGTCCACTCCGCGAAGTTGATGTCAAGGGCCACCCAGTGCTTGTTCTTCAGATTCCAAGGTGCCAACAACCGGTCGACATCGGCCCAACCCGTCGGAAACATCTGCGGCAACTTGCCGTCGAAGTATTGGGTCACCGTGTCGTCCCCCTTCACCACCTCAAGGTTCCCCTTCGCGTCCGCCAGTTGCTTCTGCAGAAGATACCCCCAGATGAAATCCAGAACGGCGACGCCTTCGTACTTGTCACTTGCGTTGATGTCCTTCCGCAGGAGGGCGCAAGCTTGCTCAATAAGCTGGATGCAAGGAAAAATCATTTATATGGAAGACCATATCAGGAAAAAGGTGATGCATCGAACCACAATGTGGGAACGTAATTAACCTCGGATGACACCCAGTTGGTCGGTGATTGAAGTGTCCTAAAGAACTGCTTCTCCAGTAGGGTGCCTTCGACCGACCGGACGGGGTCACTTCCGTCCTTCATCCACGCAGCGAACGCATCAACAGCTGCCCTGGTTGCCATGCCTAGCTCGGCGGCATCCATTGGCTTTTTGCCCACATGCGGCTTCTTCCCTGGCTGAGTTTCGTCCGCCTGGGACAACGTATCAGGATGTTGACGGGTGCTTCTTCTCGGCCGTGAGGGGCACCTCAGCCTCAGCCTCAATATCGGAGGAACCGGGTGCCACCAACTCCTCCTGCAACTTGCAGCCCATTGCGTTTAACATGACAGTAAAAACAATTAACATGACAGCAGATATATATTAACATGACAGTCTCATGCGCAAACCTTGTCCGTGTCCTCCAACTTGTCCTCCTTCAACTTGGCCTTGCCCTTCAACTTGTCCTCCTTCGTGGGCTCTCTCTCCTCCTTGCTCTTTTCCTTGCCCTCGTCCTTGTCCTTGTCCTCGTCCTCCTTGCCCTTATCCTTGTCCTTCACTGATCCCTAAACCTAAGCACATGACCTCTCAGTAAATTGACATATACTAGAATTGGCATGACATTTAGTGATATAAACAAGACATCCATTATGAAAAACATGACAGTCGCATGAAATGACATGACAATTCTGATCTGATACCAGGAGAAACTTACCTCCTTTCCCAGAACTTCCTTGTCCTTGTCCTCCTCCTCTTTGCCCTTATCCTTGTCTTTCACTGATCCCTGAACCTAAGCACATGACCTCTCAGTAAATTGACATATACTGGAATTGGCATGACATTTAGTGATATTAACAGGACATCCATTATGAAAAACATGACAGTCACATGAAATGACATGATGATTCTGATCTGATACCAGGAGAATCTTACCTCCTTTCCCAGAACTTCCTCTTGCTCCTCCGACTCCCTAGTCCCCTTCCACCTCATTTCCCTCTTCATGTTTTCAATCGCCTCCTCAAGCGTGGCCATCTTCGAGGCTACCTCCGTGGATATACTCCTCAGCATGTCGCCCATCTTTGCCACTAATCGTGACTCTATCTCTAATAGGGTAGCTTGTGTCTGCGTGCCCTCCCCTGATTCTTGCGTTGACCCACGTGCTCCCTTTGGTTGTTTCTTTGGTGGGGGTTTGACATTTGCTGATACGAACTCTCGGACTATGTCGTCGAAGAAGTTGTCCCGCTTGTCGTGAGTGTTTCGGGCATCGCGGTAGAAACGGGTAGCTCCCTCCACTTCATCGGGGAGTAGAAGAGGCCTCACGGCTGCATGGTCATTGAAGTGCCCGCGCTCCTTCGCCTCCTCTAGTCGAGTTTTGATTGAGGCATACTCGAGGTTCGGGTCTCTAAACTCGTATCGCAAACACCTGAGGTACAGCTTCTCATCTATGGCATTCACGAATTGGTCGGCCATTGGAGTGAGGGCTTCGTACACCCATAGCTGTAAATAAATGTTGTCCAGTAAATATTCACTCCTTGTCCAGTCAATAAATATTGGACGCCTAGTAAACGTGTATACGGCATCCAGTGAGATCTGCGTACGAACCTGGAAGACGAGAGGGAAACCCAGCAGGCAATAGGCCGGGCGTGCATTGGAGCTGCCCTCATCCCGTTGGAGCTTCCTCTTGATTGCACGGTTCAGGAACTCGTTCGTTCGCTCGTAGTAAAGCCGATCCCACGGAAACGCCAGGAACCTGTCAATGTCGCCGACAAGGTCGACCACCCACCCGTGAATGTAGTTTTTGAGTTCCTTCCCGAACAATACTCCCTCGACCAGCATCAGCAGGACAAATTTTAACTTTCTGGTTGACGATTTCTCAGATGCCATTGCCACACGGAACTGCACCTCGAACTCGGACATCTTCATCTTTGAAACTCCAAATGAATCAAACACTGCCTTCTCGAACGCCGCATCGTCGTCCTCGGGCTCTTCGCCATAGCCACAGTTGAGACCGATGACAAGGGCGAACTCAGCTATTGAGAACCTCACGACCGCATCATGGATCTTGTACCACGTTTCATTCTCCTTCTTCGTCTTCAATTTTCGTTGGAGAACGTAGTGTACAAGCTGTCCCGAGAACTGGACCCTTGTGCCCAGTCTTGCAACGCCCCCCAACAGGCTGTCCGTCAGGCGCTTCCAATGGGACTCGCTCAACCGGTTGTCAATGTTTACCAGGAGCGGCATCCGGGAGTGTTGGTTAATTTTTGCTTTGAAGTGTCTGTCTTCCTCGACGGCGTACACAACCAGCACAGACTTCAACATGTCAGCCACACTGCAACACAACAATCACAACTTACATTACTCGAATGAATTGAAAGCCATATTACCGCGCCGGAGGTTTAAGCTCTACCGTCTACAATCTTCTTTACACTTCACTGCGACATTTTTAATATTCACCAGATATCCTGCATAATGGGAGATCCAAATTCAGTATTCTACACATCAATTCTTCTCCCCCAACCCAAGGTTCCCTTCATATCAATATCAAATGTAACATGACACAAACACAAGCACACATGACACACACACACAGGTACACATGACACATACTTGTGAATTCATGACAACATACTTATTCAATCTGTCCATCTCCATTTGCACACAAGTCACCCTATTCCAGATAATGTCGATTCCACATAAACGTTTCACCCTTTCTAACATTTTCCCTAACCCTAATGTGCCGCATTTCATCCAATTTCCCCCAAACCTAAACGTATCTACAGTCATACGCCCCATTTCGCCCAATTCCCCCCTAAACTGAACGTATCTACACTCACCCTGCTCCTGATAAGTTGGATTCGACAAGACAGTTGCCCAATTTCCCCATTTCCAAAAATTCCCTTCTCTCCCAGACGCGCAAACCCCAGTTCCCAAACTTTCCACCCTTTGTTTTTCACTTGACGCCGGTTACTTCCTACATGACAGGGCGATATTGCCTACTGTCAACCCATTCGACCCCTTCTTCGCATTTTCACACAATCAAAACCAGTTTAAGTTCTTCAAATCGTTTCCTCCCCTACGAATCCAAGCAAAACATATTTAATCGACATTGTGAGGGTTTACTTACTTCAAAATCGGCCTCTTCGTCTCCTCTCCTGCTCTGTCATCGTCTTCCTCGAGTTGGCTTCTTCTTTTCCTCCCTCGCTCTGTCGTCTTCTTCCTCTTCTTCTTTCTTCTCTTCTTGTTTTCCTCAGGTTTGCATGTGCAACTGTTTCCCTCTCTCTCTCTCTCTTCCTCTTTTGTAAGTCGTGAGAGGCAGTTGGAGTCGACAATTTTGAAATTAAACTGCTTCCTCTCTCACTCTTCCTCTCTCTCTATCCACATTAACTTCCCCCGCTTCCCCTCTCTCTCTCTCCACAATAACTTCCCCTTGCCTCTCTCTCTCCACCCCGCTTCCTCTCTCTCTCCTCCTTTACCTTCTCTCTCCTCTGTCCCGGTTATTTCCAACCGGCAAACTTGTAATTTTTTTTTTTTTTGGGGGGGGGGGGGGGGGGAAGGGGGGGTTTAACCTTTGCAATTGTTGTGGATATTGGGTTAGGCTAGCAAACATTTCCGGGGCAAGGGTCATTTGTTATTATTCCCTCTTATTTTTAAAAAATAATAATAAAATTGATATGATTTGATATAATGTATAAATTAATTATGTTAAATCAATACAGATAGATAAACAAAACATCATAATTCTATGTTAACTTTTATAAATAAAATAGCATAGCTAATTTCATCCAATTTAATGCTATAAAATTCACATTAAAAAATTAGTCTATAAAATTTTCACTTCAAAAAATATACTAATTCATCAACAAATGTGATGCTAAATGTTAGAATTAAGTTTAAATGAAGTTTTTAGAATGTAGAATTACATATCTTTAATAAATGTGCACATTTATTTATTACAATCTTTAATAAATGTAAAAGTCTGTAAAATAGAGAAGTTGTTGGAGTTGGACTGAATTTTTTTTAGAGATTTTGATCTTTTCATCTCTATTTTAGAGATTTTTTTACCAAAGTTGTTGGGCTTGCTCTTAGAAAGAAAATCTTATATTTAAATATATGATTTTTCTCACTTATATCTTAAGGTCAAAGAATAAACAAAGAAACCAACCCTGGGAAGACTAGAAAACACACAACCAAATGGATTAAGCCAAGAAACAATTGGCATATATTAAAGGCAAATTTGCTAAAATAACTCATTTGGGTGAAACCCTTGCACACATAACCCCATTCGGAAAAAATTTGCTAAAATCCGGATATCCGGATTTTTGGCTCAACCGGTAGCAGGTAAGTGGGGGGGGGGGGGGACTGGACAGTGTGAGTATGACAGCTGGACAATTGAGAGAGGGAGAGAGAGAGAGAGACGGAAAAGCGAGGAAAAGACAGAGAGAGAGAGAGAGTCTGTGTGTGTGAGAGAGAGGGTGAAAATCCTAATCAATATTGAAAAGACAAGTAGTGAGAGGGAGAGAGAAGGAGCAGCTGGGTACAGTAAAAAGGAGGGAGCCAATTGTTCCCGCCCAGGGATGACGCCAAAAAAAAAAGGGAAAAGGGAGGGAGGAGGGGGAGGGTATATAAGCTTTGAAGAATGTCTGAGGGAAATCATTAGTTCACATTAATGAATTGCAGGGGAAATGGAACTTGAAGAAGGGGAATGGCCGGCGTTGGATGTGAAGAAAGAGGGTAGGTGTCAAATGATGTGTGGTCTATATAAAGAGATCAGAGAAATTCTGGGCTTCACTTTTATTCACAAAATCTGAAGAAAGAGAGAGAATCCATTGAAGAAGAAGCAAGTGGGCCTGGGTTCAGTAAACGGTTTACTTGTACGAAGCCACTTTTCACTGGACGGTTAAATCGTACCCACTGGACAGGTGTTGGAATTTACTGGACAGTCCTCTGGTCGGACATAAAATGGGTAAGTGTTCTCTCTATGTTTGGTAAGTGTTGTTTATATGTAAATACCGTCGATACAAATTAATTTCTGTCTCCCTATGAAATGCAACAGGGGAAAAATCATCAGTTTGTATCACGGTATTGTTTGGAGGATGGTGGGCGTGTGAAGACGGCACTTGGGTCTTCACAGGAACAAAGAGCCAGAAAGCCATGGTGGTGGACGAAAGGATTGACTATGTAAAGCTGAAGAAACAGGTGATGGACAAGTTTAATGTCGATGAGAGGAGGAATGATGTGGAGCTCACATATGTAAAGCCAAAGAAGGAAGGGTCCAGGCCGTTTGCTATCGGGGATGACGAAGACTTGGAGGCCTACAAGTTTGTAAACGGGCTGTCTGGAGAACGAAATTGGCCTATCGACCTCAATGTCTCCCTGCGACGCAAGGTTGGTGGAGACGTGCCCGAAGCACAAGGATCGACAACGGATGACTCAGACGGTGGTGGTTTGTCTCTTGCAGGCTTGGAGGATGTTGTAGTGCCGTTAACTGGTCCGCCCGTGACCCAAGAAGATTACCCAAATACAGATCTCCCCGTGGGGCTTGACGGAGAAGAGGAAGATTTGTGAGAAAAAATTGTCGAGGTAAACCAAAAGGATGTCCAGTTGGAATCATCGGATGTCCAGTTAACACAAACAGTCGTCCAGTTAAAAGAGACTTCTAACCAGTTAGGGAAAAGTGAGGAGTTGGAGTTGGAGTTTGCGAAGAGGGAAAAGAATGCCGACGCAGTGAATAAAGGGAAGCAGGTCATATATGTCAGCAGTGACATGAAAGATGGAGCCATTGACCTTGGTAGCTCCTCCGACGAGGATGATGCAATCCCAAAAGTGGTTAAACCTGAACACGGTAGTTCTGGTCCGACGAAGTCTTGGTCATGGGATTATGAGGCGGAGCGAGCGGTGAGGGAAGTCGAGGAAGCATACGAAAGACGAAAATGGAAGTCGACCACTTCTCCGAAGCCTGCTGAAAGTGAACCAATGGTGGCGGGGAACCCATTGGATACCAGCCAGTGTGGTATTAAGCTCCGGGAGGGACAAACGTTTCGGAGGAAGGAGGATGTGCAGGAACTCGTAGCGTGGGCGGGTCTGACTCGCTGCTTCACGACGAAGGTGAAGAAGTCAACGACGACCTTGTATGTTATAGGGTGCGCTGCTCCCAAGTGCAAGTGGTCATGTCAGGCTTCGACTTACAAGGGAACGGGGTTATGGAAGATCTGAAAGCTTGTGGACGAGCACACGTGCTCGCTGAACGAGGCGGTCAGCCAAAAACGCAGTGCATCATACATGCAGCTGGGGCGGCGCATTGTCGAAAGGTATGTGACCCAATACGTAAAACTTAACTGGACTCTTGCCTAAATTCCACTGGACATATAGATATATACACTGGACACACAACACTAGTAACTGGACACACAACTATATTAACTGGACACACAACTACAGTCACTGGACACACAACTATCTTAACTGGACACACAACTATCTTAACTGGACACACAACTAACTTAACTAGACATATGTGTGTGTGAATGGGGATCTTCAGTTTCGGACGGTCGAAGAAGCCCCTCGATCCGGATCAAGTGCAGAGGATGATGAAGTCGCAGCTGGGGGTCACATGCAGCTACTGGAAGGCGCGCCGAGCCCGGTTGAGTGCGAGGGACAACGTGTACGGAACGGACGAGGAAAGCTATCGGAGCATGTACTCGTACATGTACATGTTGGAGCAGGCCAACCCTAGGACGTACACGAGGACAGAACGCGACACGGAGGGGCGATTCAAGTATGCGTTTGTGAGTCTTGGAGCGTGGCGGAGGGCTATCCCCCACCTACGGAAGCTCAGTCCTTCCTTAAATAGAACATGACGCTCAATTACTATAAACATGACGCCCATACGAATAACACATGACGTATGTTTGACTAGACATGACACCTCTAAGTCCTCAAGTTGTTTATTCTCCAGGTTATATCGGTGGACGGGAGCTCCTTGAAGGGGAAATTTCGAGGGTGCTTGCTATTTGCTACTGCACAAGACGTTGACCACCACATTTACCCCGTAGGCTTCGCCATGGTTGACGACGAGAATGATGGGTCTTGGGGGTTCTTCTTCAGGCAGATGTTGCGTGTCGTTGAAGACACGACTGATCTGGTGTGGGTATCTGACCGCCACATGAGCATCCTGAAGGGCATACGAGATAGCTACATATTCGCGAAGCATGGCATATGCACATATCACTTATTTCAAAACGTCCGTTTTCGGTTCAAGTGCGGGGGCTTGCAAGAAGAGTTCATGACGATGTGTAAAGCTTACACGTACGATGAGTTCCAGGTGTTGTACGTGGAGTTCTGTGCACGGGTTCCTGGAGCGGGCCAATATCTGAAGGAGGCCGGGTTCAGCAACTGGGCAAGGGCTTTCTACACTAGGAATAGGTACAACATCACAACCACTAATAACTCCGAGTGCTTGAACTCGGTGTTCAAATATCCTAGAGATTTGTCGCTAACAGCCCTTGTAGATGCCATCCTTGAGACCGTCGGCACGTGGTTCGTCAAACATAGGAAGACAAGCGGCGAGCAGGGGAAAGTCGTAAGCGACTGGGTTGGTAACGCCATCAGAGCAAACTTCGTGCAGTCCCTTTCCATGGTCGTCAGATAGCTGAGTGCACATGAGTTCGAGGTACGCAAGGGAACCTCCACCTGGCTTGTAAACCTTATAGGACATTTATGCAGCTGCAGACGCTTCAACGTCGACCAGTACCCATGCGCGCACGCAATGGCAGCATCCCAATTGCACGGGATGGATGTGTACTCGCTCGTCAACGACTTGTACAAGGTAGACGCGTGGCGTGCGTGCTACAAGGACGTGATCTACCCATTCCCGTCGCGAGAGAATTGGAGGGTACCCGAGGCAATCGCCAAGGAGACTTGCCTCCCCCCAATTATCAAGGTACGCCCTGGCAGGCCGAAGACATCTAGGTACCCGTCTCAGTGGGAAAGGAAGTTCCCGAAAAGTCGCCGCACATAGTAACTTGCCATGTGGTATTTTGGCATGACATCTAATGGGTTGGACATGACAGATAGCTATTTTGACATGACATATTATGGGTAAGACATGCCAGTATTTCACGCGTTTTGTAACCAGGGCTCACTTATTCGGAAACGTTATCGCTCCCCCTTTTACATTGAAGTATGAACGTCGCCCGTGTTTTGTTATTAAGGCTTGTTGGGCCTGGGTGCAACCATTTCATTTTGTACATGGCATGCAGTTATATAAACTTGGCAGGTGATATTTTGGACATGACATGTTTTAATTGTGCATTTTCAATGGAAATGTGGACGACGTAAATATATAAGTGTCAACCATCGTACGACCTACATAGTTTCAAAAACAAGACATCATAGTTTCAAAGCATGAGCCCTAGGTTTCCCAAAACGACATACCGTCGATACCAAAGTCAACCAAATTAAATCCTACGAAAGCACAACTGTTCAAGACACCAACAACATGTCCAGACAACAGTACAAACAACAATGTTCTTGTAAAAAAAGGACGGAGCCAATGACTACTGAGGATCGGGGCTGGGTCGGAACGCACCATGGTAGATGGCGACACATAGGACTAGGCGGTAAGCATCGATAAAGGCGTCGTCCACCCCTTTGAATACGCGGTCGCCTGATGCGAGCATCTGCATGAAACGGAGAGCGTAGGGGCCGGAGTCTCCTCTGCGTCGCAAAAAGTATGTGTCAAACCTAATGCGCACCAATTATACTATAAATCAGAAGATGGACTACGACGACTTACGATTGCTTGTTCCGAGGGATCCCCTTCACACGGTTATACTTGAACGGCTGGGGCAGTTTCCCTGCATGCTTGGCATGCAGCTCTTGGTGGCCATCCATCAGCCGGGGAAGGGTGTGCGTGATAGGCTTCAAAAGGCCGGGCAAATGTCGCTCAGGAGTCAGACGAGTGTCCGGATCATACACACGGACAGTCCACTCGGCCAGGTCGATCTCAACTACTACCCAATGGTTGTCCTTCAGATTCCATGGGGCCAACACACGGTCGACGCTGGCCCAAGGCTTCGGACACCTCTCCGGCAACATACCGCTGAAGTACTACTCCAACTCCTCGTCGACGGGCATGCCGGTTTGTCTCTGCAGCAGTACCCCGAAGTAGGGGTCGACGACTGCGACGCCTGCGTACTTCGACTCGCTGGCTACCTCCTTTCGGAGGATGCCGCATGCTTCATCGATATGCTGCAAACAAGAAACATGTGTCCAGTCAACCACAAAATTGTCAAGTTATCGGAGCACGGGTGGGCGGACTTTACCTCTGAGCCCACCACTTTCATTGGCGTTTTTAGGTCCCCGAAGAAATCCCTCTCGAGGCGGGTGCCCATCATTGTACGTGTGGGTTCAGTCCCTTGGGCGTCGTCGGTGGTCAACCACTCGGTGAATGCGTCCACGTCAGCCCTCGTCATCAGGCCCAAAGCCACGGCATCAGCCCCCACAATCACCTTCTTCCCTTTGGCGGCCCGCGGCTTCTTCTGCCCCTTCGTCACGTCCTCAACCACCTCCTTTTCCTTGTTCCCCTTGTCGACACGCGGCTTCTTCACCGGCTGAGTAGCTTCGTGGCCCTCTAACATCGCAGGCGCTCGCCTCACCCTTCCGCCCTTACGCTGAAGGGGAAGTACGACCTCCTCTTGTGCCTCCTATGGTTGATTACATGACACAAAGTTAAAATAACATGACACATACGTGTTTTTGACATGACCGTATCATTAACACGGCCTACCTCAGGGGTTGTCTTTGTCGTGGGTGCTTCTGGCTCGGAGATGGTTGACTTGGCTCCAGGCCCTTTGGCCACAGTCTTAGACCCCTCAGCTAACACCTCATTACCCCGGTCCTCCTACATGACAACAAAAGATTTTTGACATGACGACTAACAATCTTCACATGACACTGGGCGGCAGATGGCTTACCTCAGCGGTTGTGACTTTGGTAGTGGCTGCTACTGCCTCAAGCCCGGTAGCCCCTACCATTTCAGTTGGCCATGTGCTATCAGTTTCACCCTTGTCCTTCAACACTTTATTACCCTGCGCAAATATGCGAAGGAACTTAGACTCGACACCATTATCAACAGTCACATCGCAGTACGACAGGGATGACTTACCTGTGTGGTGGG
Source organism: Persicaria maculosa (assembly GCA_963922045.1). Taxonomy (NCBI): domain Eukaryota; kingdom Viridiplantae; phylum Streptophyta; class Magnoliopsida; order Caryophyllales; family Polygonaceae; genus Persicaria; species Persicaria maculosa. Next base: position 17,288,127 of record OY998253.1, read on the forward strand.
TGTTTCTTTAGGGGGTTCTTGTGGATCAGCATCCTTCTCCATTTCGGTCTCCCCATGGACTGGTCCCTTACTCTTTCCTATCTTCTACAGATTATGAGTTGGTGTCACCGTCATTCACAAAACTTACATCACGGTTTCAGTTAGGTTACTTATCTCAGAGGTTGTCTTAGTGGTTTCATCTTCACCTGCATCAGTACCCGATTTCTGGCCCATTTCCTTAACAGTTTCCTCAGCCTACGCAATTATGGGAAAGGTATGTTACCATGACGCCTATATTGTTATACATGATGCCTATATTGTTATACATGACGGTTGGAGATACTGACATGACAAATTGAACATCTTACCTCCTTCGACTGCAACTCAACATCTTCGGTTTCGTCACCGTAAGTTCCATGCCTGTCCTGCGAGTGTGTCACCTCGTCCTCACCTCGCTTCTTCCCCCTCACCTCCCTTGCCTCCCTTCTCAGCTCCTGCATCGCCACCTCAACCATTTCCATCCTCTCGTTAAACGTTGCCAATAAGCTCGTCCCCAGCTCATCCATCTTAGACAAAATCCTTGACACATCCACTTGGGTAGCCGTCGTACTTCCCTCACCCTGCGTGCCTGACCTGGATGCTTCCGTCATGCTCGGCGCATGTTTCGCTTTATACTCCACCACGAGGTCGTCGAAGAACTTATCCGGCTTCTCTGTCGCGAACATGGCGCCAAGGATAACCCCCTTCCTGACCTCCTCGGCATCCGGGAGAAGGACTGTCCGAACAGTGTCCACCTCGTCGAACATGCCCAACTCGTCCTTCGACTGCTGGATGAGGGAGGCAAGAGAATCGTACATGATATTGTGCTCTTTCGACTTATATCTCAGGCACCGAGGGTAGGTTGTCCTTGTGCTTGTGCTGGTGTCAGCAAATTGTCTTGCAACTGGCCGCAGAGCCTCGTACACCCACAACTACAAACAAACAAAACAAACCAGGTGATGACATGTCGACACTTTGCATTTAATCGTGTTCAGTTTGCATTTTTCAATGCACAGTGCCTATGTCTAGTTACCAGGAGGCATTGTCCAGTTTAAATCACTATTTGTCATGTGAGATTTATGTCCATACCTGGAATGCAAGGGGGAAGCCGCCTAACAAGTACGACGGGCGAGAGCTGCTGACCCCGTGCTGGAGCTTGCGCTCAACACACCGGTAGAGGAACTCGTGGGTTCGTTCGTAGCACAGTCGCCCCCACGGGTAACGCAAGAACGCCTTAGTGTCAGACACCATGTTTACAATCCACCCGTGAATAAAGTTACGGGGTTCCTTCGCAAAGAGCACCGCCTCCACCAGCAATATGAGCGCGAACTTAAAGCGCCTTGCGGCCGAACGCTCTGTCTTCATCACCACTTTGTGCTCCGTCTCGAAGACCTCCATCCTCATATTTTCCGCCCCTAAGAACTCTAAGCAGGCAGCCTTGTCCGCCTCAGTGTCCACGGTCCGCAGCACGTTTGCCGAGCACTTCAGTCCGGTCACTAGCGCGAACTCCGTGATGGAGAACCGGACTATGGACCCCTGGATCATGTACCATGTTTCTTTTTCCTTTTTCGACCGCAGCTGCCGCTGCAGGACGTAGTGGACTAGCTGGGCTGAGAACTCAACTTTGGCACCAAGCCTCGCAATGCCTCCAAACTGGCTTTCACAAAGACGCTTCCAGTCTGACGCGCTCAGGTACTGGTCTAGCTTTGCAAGGACATTGGGCCGGAAGTATTGGTTGCACCTACACTTGAAATGCTGGTCCTCGGGGACAACATATATCGCCTGCACAGTGGGGTGGAATGTTAGACCGACTAATCTATAAAACACTCTACCCTTGATCGACACTAGCCAACCTATACCTCGCCTGTTGTCGGTGTCTGAGTTACCCATCTTTCTCCTGAATCACCCATGTTGTTGTTTGATACCTTGCAGGTTGGGGAGCAATACTTTAGCATTCTTCAAACATTTGCAGATTTTCATCACACAAGTCACAATGCACATGACGTTAAGTTCATATAACATGTCATGTGACAATTTTAACCTGTCAAGTGACCATTTTAACATGACAGACACCATATCTTTCCTGCACTTATCCCAAATGACTGTAAATTTCACGCCTCACCATATCTTACCCTATACTTATCACCTGAGCATTGTAACCATTTTATAGCTTCCACAAAATATAAGCCGCGCAATTTTACAATTAAACATGACAGGAAACCTATTAAACATGGCAACTAAATATTAACAACATGACAGTTTACAATGTAACAGCATTTACATTCAATAACTTGTTCCTGAATTTTTTTTTAACCACATATAGGTTCCCCGATTTCCCTTTATCTATCCTATTTTTCCAATCTCACCAATTTCCCCAATTCCCACATTTTCGCCAATTTCACCAATTTACCAAATATTCTCACAATACATGTATCGATTTCCCCTAATTTGCTTCCTCCTTCAAGGCTTTTACCATTTCATTACCACAATGGTACTTCCATTCCCTCCCCAACTCGAACACCCCCGTTCCCACATTTCCACCCATTGTTTTCATACTAGACGCCTGTTACGTACATTCCACATGACAGGGGCGGATATTCCACCCGTTCTTTCATCCAATTGCAAACCATGGCAAACAAATTAGGTTCTTCAAATGGTCCCTCATCCTTTCAATTTCTGCAATCAGTACAAAATCGGTAGGGTTAGGGTTTACTTACTTCAAATCGGTCGGTCTCTCTCTTCTAAACGGCCACAGGGTCGTCTTCTACACGTCGGGTTTACTGGCTTGAAATCCGGCGCCGTCTTCTCCTCCGCACTCCCAGGTTCGTCTTCTTCCTTTGCCTTCTTCTTCTCCTCTCTCGTTTTCGTTTCAAAAATGGCGGTTTCGTGCCTTCTCCCCTCCCTCCTCTCTCTCTCTCTCTGTTTTACACAGTTGGAAGAAGTGACAGGTTTTTAAAACTGCCCTCTCTCTCCTCCTCCCTCCCACACTCTCTCCCTTGCTTCTTTAATGACTCCCAACAACCGGTTTCCACACCCCTTTCCCAACTGGCTACCTTGCCATTTTTTTAAGGGGGGGGGGGGGGTGTCTAACCCTTGCAATTAGAAACGGTTAGTGGGTTAGGCTAGCAAACCAAATCGGGGCAAGGGTTACTGATGGACGGTTTTTAGTCGCATAAACCGTATCAAAATAAAACTCAAACCTACAAACTAGTATAGCAAGCAAGTAAGAGAGAATCAAGTATTTATTTGCAATGTGTATTTACCAATTAGTGAAAAGGGGGATTTTTGGGTGATTGAAATAAGAAAGAAAACAAAATAAACTATAAACAGATTGATGCAAAACAATTTAGAGAAGATCGCTCTACCTACAACTATCCACTTTATTTGGTTGAATTGATATTGTAACTTCCTCTTGTCCTTTTAGTCTTCCTATGAATGCCCTTATCCCGACCTAATATAGTTACTAGTCCAATCAGTCCTAGAAACCCTTATCAATCGAACAATCCCTAAAGAAGGATTTAACCCAATTGATAGCTTTAAGACCAGAGATTAACCAAGGTATTTGCAGTCCCTAAAGAGGGATTTAACAACACATCCAACTTCCTACCCATCCAATTAGTTCAATCAGCCCTAAAGGGATAAGTTTGCCACTTGGGTTAAGGTTCGCAATCAGGAATCTACAAAACCCTAGCAATTGAATTGATCTAACTAGTTGGCCAGACAAGATAGAACAAAACAATAAACAATCAAGCACAAAGAAGTTGAAGCATTCAAATAGGAAACAAGAGACAAGATTCAGAAACTCACAATCAATCCAAATAAAGCTTCAAATTGCAAGTATAACGAAGAGAGTTTAGCCGCCCATGGCAAACATCGCTCTCTCTCCAATCGTCTGATAGAACGTGGAATAGAATCGAAGTTATGGAAAAATAACTAAAAGTGGCCTTAAGTATTATCCAAGGTCGGCCATAAAAGAAACCAATAGAGTCTAGGGTTTTCATTTAATAAAAACGCAGCGTATAGTCGCTGTTGGCAGATGCGGCGGCCGCCGCATGTATGCTGCGGCCGCAGCATCAGTATTCTTTTTGCAACGTTCCTGGCGGCGGCCGCTGCACACCATGCGGCGGCCGCTGCATTGGTCTTTCACGGAAAATCCGTCTTGAATCAGCTCTCAACGTCAACATGAAAGTTGTAGCTCTCTGAAAGAGCTTTCCAACGCATGGTCATAATAGTCTCGGACAAACGAGGCCTCCAGAAAGTGCAAAACAAGTTCAGCATGTCTGGCGACAACTTCTGCAGACTTGTTCTTCGTTTAGATTCGTTTCTTCTTCTCAGGACCTCTTGAGATCTTCATGTAAGCTTCTTCGATCAACTAGACATTCTCATCCAATGCGTTATCAACCCATTTATCCTTCTCGGATCCACAGTTACCTAAAATAATCAATAAAAACGTGTAGATTCCGACTCCACCAACATAGAAAGCAAATATGCAAATTCTACTTAAATCATGCATGATATGCATCTTAACTAAGCTAAATGCAACCTATTATGCCTACCTAAATGCATGCTATCAGTTACTTCCTTTAATTCCCTCTAAATTAAATTTCCATGGAGCTCTTTCCTCTAACAAAATAGGCTCTTATGGATTTCTTATCCGGGATAGCTCAGGATGTACTCTGTAGGCAGAATTTGGTTCCTCCCCTCTTTCTTTAGTTATTGGATCAGAATGCTATGGTATGTGGAAAGGTATGCTTAAAGCAGTGGAACTCAAGATTTCACGCATCTGCATTGAAGGCGATAATCTCAGTATTATCAAACGTCTTAGCGCAGGTGCGTCTTGCTTTGGTGAGATAGAGATGCTCGTATCCGACACTCTGTACGCACTGAGAATGTTTTCTGAATTTGAGATCTCTCATATCTTGAGGGATAGTAATCGAGTTGCTGACCGTCTATCTCACATCGGGATTGATTTCTCCGGCTTGACCTACCCCTCAGATGCAATTCTGTGTAGCATCATCCGAAAGGATGCTCTTGACTAGTTGGCTTTGCCAATAGCCAAATTATTTCTTGTTCAAAAAACAAGCACAAGTTTCCCAAATTGTTGTATAAATATTTTAATGAATATATATTATATATGTTGCGAATACACTAAATAAATTTCCTTATACACCGATCCAGATCTTGCTGACTTCATCCGCAAGGATGCTATCGGATAGCGATTATTCGCATCCGAATTTTTTACCCAATCAAAAAAATAAAAAAAAATTCCCAAATCGTTGTTTATATATTTTAATGAATATATATTATATATGTTGCGGATACACTAAGGTGGTGTTTGACTTCGTTTTTCGTTGTCGTTCGCAACTGTTGTGAGTAGTTCTTCTTATATCGTTCTTATTGTGGAGTTATTTTGACTTGTTTCATAGCACCGTTTCTATTTTTATCGTATGTTTATGCGGTTTTCGCATGCTGATTCGTCGGCCTCTCGAAAATCAGACTTGCCTAATTTTCGAATTCTTACCTAATTAAAAAAAAAGAAGTTAAAGCTAGTGTTTCAAAATAATGCATTTAACCATATTTTTAACGACTTTTTTTTCTTCTAGTTATTCTCTATCTATTTTGGATTTGGTGGGAAAAAAATTCCCAACACGGCGGAGATGAAGAACTCAAGCTACGGTGGTAGTGAGTGGGGTGGTGCAATGAAGTTTTTAGCCCTCGAGGAGTTTTGTGGTGCTAAGGTGGTGGTTTAGTGTTGAAAATGGTTTTCTCTTGGGTTGATATGGCGGTGACGAAGATCTCAAGCTCCGGTGGTGGTGAATAGAACGGGTGGTGCAATGAAATTTTTATCCCTCAAAGAGGATTTCCCCATTAATAGTTTTTAGCTTTTCTAGAGAGGGGAGCTCTCCCCTCTCTAGAAAGAAGCCAAAGAACCCATCCCCAACATTCTTGATTTATTAAAGAAAAATTAAAACACAATTATAAATAAATAAATAAATAGAGATGACTAAGAACACAATTATGCAAAGTAAATAAATAAAGCACAGCTATGCTACAGCACATCCTCCACTAATTAACAAAAAAATCAAAATAAAATCCATGATAAAGCAGACGTGGGAAGAACTACCATCTGAATCTGATGCATTCAACAGGCGACTTCCCAGTTAAAACCTTTCCAACAGCTATCTGGTCGACTCCTATATAAGCATATGCCAATCCCTGACAGAAGGTTAATTTTTAAACAGAAACTGATAAAAAAAAAATGGAGATGCAAATCAAAGCTACAATCTGTGCTGCCTGTTTCTGTGCATTTGCCTTAGCTGCCGAAGCTCAATATGGCTATAGCTCGTCGTCCCCTCCATCAACTGGTAACGGGGTTATATCTCATCCAACCATCGCAGTTTCCTTGATCGCCTTTATAGCGTATCTCTTAATGTAAGATCCATATATAGGATATCTTGCAACATTCAATGTCAATTTCCCAGTGTTTTTTGTACGTGTGTGTAATCTCTGTTTCTGTAAGCTATATATGTAACTCCCACTACGTCCTGGTGCAACTCAGGCAACGGACATAAAGTCGTCGCCTGAAGGCCTCTCACGTCACCTGAGGATTCAGGCAACGGACATGTTGTCGCCTGAGACCCCGTAGCTTCAAGCCCGTGCCTCTGATCTCTAGGCGACGAACAACCGTTTGTTCGTTGCCTGAGTTATCTCAGGCAACGAATACACTGTCCGTTGCCTGAATATGGTCAACGGGTTTGCAATCGGCTGTAGCCATTCAAGTGACGAGATAAGTTCGTCGCCTAAGTCTAGATAAGGTCGTTGCCTGAGTCATCTAGCAACGGATATGATGTCGTGGCTTGAGTCTTGAAGGAGGCGTTTTTTCATTTTGTACCAACCACAAGGGTTTCTTTGTTCGTTGCCTGAGTGATCATTGTTCGTTGCCCGAGTGACATATTGATCATTTTTTAAATGTTCTTACAACGGGTTTACCCTATGTTCGTTGCTAGAATGGAGTTCCCAATAAACAAAATCCTATTTGGAAGCTCCATTTTCTCCCTGCGGACACGCACCAAATCGCATCCAAATCACCTGTTTCTCATAACACATTCACAAGCTTGTGGACATCTCGCACATACATTTCACATTCATAATTGACATCCATATACATCCACATTTGTCTAAAAGTGCATACATTTCAAATTCATACGAATGTCACATTCAAGTTAGTTTTTCGTTCCAACAAAATATTCCCAAATCGACATTCAACTTTGTCTAGCAAAAACCCACAAAACCCAGCCCTTCTTTTCTACCAACACTACACACATTCATAGGTTAATCAAACTAGTTCAATACTAGAGTTAAATAGTCAAAAGATGAGGAAGAGAATCACATTCAAACCTTAAGCTTCATTTGCACGGGTACCAACCGAAGCTTGTTTGTCTGCGACTAACCCCCGCACGACATCCCGCAACTCAGCAAGGCCTGATATGGCCAACCTTGCATCTTCCTGAGCCTTTGCAGCATCCCCCTGAGCCTTTACAGCATCCTCCCGAGCCTTTACAGCCTCCTCCCGAGCCTTTACAGCCTCCTCCTGAGCCTTTACAGCCTCCTCCTGAGCCTTTACAGCATCCTCCCGAGCCTTTACAGCAGCCTCCTCAGCCTTCAAAGCCCTCTCCTCCAGCTCCCTCCTCTCTTCCCTCCTCTCTTCAGCTGCAGCAGCAGCCCATGGGCCTCCCCTCTTCTTTGGGGGTCGCTGATGAGCCCCTCCCAAACCTACATAAACACCATTAAAATGTAACGGCATGTATTTGAATAAGGAATTGACATCAATATTGATCAGATCTATACATATAGATTATAGTAAATTTTCTTTTGTCAAAGTTCTTCAAAATCTGAATGTCATTTTCAATAAAAGAGTATACATTATTAAAGTATTTTCTTCAAAATCGATCAGATTAAAGTCAATTTCCGTGAATAATGTAATCTGATAAAAGAGTATACATTATTAAAGTATTAAAGTATTTTCTTCAAAACCGATCAGATTAAAGTCAATATTGATCAGAACTTGGAATGAAACGCAATCTTCTCTTCCTGGACTACTCCAGAGCAATCAGAGATATAAGGGATTTAATTAAATTGCGTTGGGATGAGCCGAGGTGGAGCTACCACAATCTACTCCAGCTCCAAGATCTCAACAGATCCAGGCTCTATTGATTGGACAAGACTTTATCCAATTTATTTAGTTATGTTACCCTTAATTTCTTATAATTACTCTAAATGAAGAACAACATCAATAATCAAAGATTCAATCCATTGTTGTAACTAACTTATCTGGTTCATCCCATTCTCTTGAATCTGCATATGTTACATGAATGCTTTCATCTTCCTTTATTAATCTGAAGTTTTTAGAGAAGCTGTAAGTCCCAACCCAAGTGTGATTCTTTGATCTCATTAATCATACATGCATTCAAAGCCAATAATTAAGCTCACTTAATTCCTTTTGTAGGGAGTTTCGGGATGATATCTCAATGGTCCACTAACTAATTACCTTAGCAGCATGGAGAACTTTAAAACTTCAGAGGTTGCATGAAACACTTTCACTGGTTCTATACTGAACACGTGGGTAGCCATCTAAATATGATGTAAGCCCCTCTCTCATTCTTCCATCACTTCCATCTCTATGACCTTTTTCCTGTCCAGTACTCACTTTCCCTTATAGAGTTCTAAATTGAATTCTTTATTCCCATCAGAATTTTAGCATTTCATTTCTTGTCGTAGTTTCATGTATGCACATTACTTGTTTGTTTATATAGCAAAGATTTCATTTATAATGGGAGCAACGATATTATTAGGTAGTTTGGTTTTATTTCCCATCAAAGTTATAATTGGCTTTACTCTACTTATTGGTTTGTTGATACAAATTTAGTCACTTGACAATCTCTTTATCATTCTTTTCATTTTACCCTGCTTTATATATTCCCTTTTCTATTCTCTAACAACCAGAGAACCTATTGATGGATGCACATGGAATCCATAAAGTTACAGATTTTTTATTGAGTGCACCATCTCAACAAGTTTGGGTTATTTTATTAAGCCCCTTGGCAAATTTAAAGTTTCCAGTCTATATTTTCTTTAGCTATTTGATTTCAGTGTCTTTCAGTGTATTTGTGGCTTTAATTACAATATGAAACACAATGCCGTGCGTAGCACGGTTCACAGACTAGTCTGATAAAAGAGTGTATATATATAGATAAAGAGCAATGTAATTTGATAAAGAGTAAAATGAAATCAGGAGATCAAACAATCTGATAGAGTATATATATAGACAGTTTCTGTTAAAAATTGTCATAAAAATGGGACAACTAAAATGAAGTGCAGTTTATATTTTAAATAAAGTGTATGTGTTGGTGACATACCTCTAACTTCTGTTCCTCGACGCTCTCCCAAGCAAGATATTATGATATCGCGTTGTGCTTCTACGGTCAAGGGGGCTGGTGCCGCTTCCGAGTCTGGTGGATTGGATTGTTTTATCTCATCAAATGTTTGCTGAAGTTTTGCCTATCATAAGAGAGAGAGCCTATAAATAACAACCTAAATCAGTTTACAAATTAGTTATACAATATTACATTGAAAATAAAACTTACAAGTTGTTCTCCAGCATTTGGGGAAGACTTGTACATGTTCAGCACGACTTCAACAAACGGCGCCTGACTGCCTCCTTTAGCCAGCTCAATTGCCCTGTGGGTGAATGGCTTTGGGCCAGAACGATGGTTGATAGGGTTTGGGTTTTTGGTGCGGTTCTCCTTGTTCCGTGCACACAATGCCTCAAAAACACACAATTTGGCAAATTAGAGAACGCTTAACAACTATAAATGCACACACACAAATATATATATACAAAAAAAAATGTCCAGCAGTAGATGTTTACCTTCTTTGCCTCATTTTCGAACTCATTCTCTATCAACCATTTCCACTCAGATCGACGGTGCTTGAACTCATCCGGCATCCGGCTTCTCCCGTACTCAGTATAGATCTTTCGGCACCGACATTTCCAAGATCTATAGATACTGTTGGCACGTCCATTGATGAATTTTCGGATAAGTGGATCTAATATCTCCATCACAGGACCCTCGTTAGAAGTGGAAGCCCCTCGATCCAATATCTGCATTCTGAGCTGGTCTGTTCTTCGATCGACCGGTTGCTCCCCATGTTTGTCACATACCGTGTAGCTAGCCAACATACCTCTTTCGCTCAAGTGCTTAAACATCTGCGGAACCGTAACCCCACGAGAGTTGCGACAATGACCACATGGACAATGAACATGTGACATCCCATTTGCTTTGTTATAGGCCCAAGCACAAAACAAAAAGATCCCCTCACTGTATTTTGGATGACCACGAGGAAGTAACATCCAACTCTTATCCGGAACCTCCATCTTCCTGTTTTATATAACAATCATCATCACAATCATATTCAGAATCTCCAACAAAATCACATCATCAATTATAAATTCCAATGTCAATTACAATCTCCATTCCAAACTCAACCTAATTTCTGTTCCAATCACAACCTAATTACAATCATAATCTCAATTACATTTAAAATGTCAATCTCAACCTAATCACAATCACAATCATCATTTCAATCTCATTTGAAATCTCAATCAACAAAAAAAAAACATATGATAACTTAAAAATAAACAATCTCAACGACAATCTCATTCAAAATCTCTCAACAAAAAATTACAATAAATAAACATCTCAATCACAATCTCAACACAATCACATTCTCAATCATAATTTCTCTAAACCATATGACAACTTTAAAAAAATCCAAAACATCAAAACCTCAATCACAATCTCCATTTCAATCTCATTTGAAATCTCAATTAATCAAACAAAAAACATTTCCATCACAGTTTCATTGAAAATATTCATTAAAATCTCTATTCTAATCTCAACCTAATTTATAAAACAAAATAAATAAACAATCTCAATGACAATCTCATTCAAAATTTCACAACACAAAATTACAATAAATAAACATTTGAATCATAATCTCAACCAAAATCACTATTTCAATCTCAATCTAGTTTATATAATAAAATACAAAACACAATCTCAACCCAATCCCATTCTCAATCATATATTCCAAAACAAACAAATAACCTAATATACGAAAAATCTCCAAAAAATACAATAAATATAACATTTTCACTTAATTACATAGATTAATAAACGAAAACTCCCCAAAAATTATAATAAATTAAATATATATATATATATATATATATATATATATATATATATATATATATATATATATATATATATATATTTACAAACCTCAACTTGACTTCCTTGGAGAACAAAATGGAGGGGTGAGGATGGAGATGGAGAAGTCGAAAATGTTGGGAAAAGTATCACTTTTCGTGTACAAGTATCCAATAGTTAATGTGGTTGTTCAAAATTTTCACTCAGGCAACGAACATTGGAATATATCCGTTGCCTCAACCAGTAACTTTAAATGTGATAGGTAGGGTCCCTTTATTCAGGCAACGGACATAGTATCATTTTGTCGCCTGAATGAAACCCACTTTTTGGTCAACCTTTGTCATCTATTCAAGTGACCATTTCCACATTGTCCGTCGCCTGAGTACATTCAGGCAACGAATATTGCTACTATGTTCGTCACTTGAGTACTATGTACTTTTGGTCATATTTTGTCATATGCTCAGGTGACCACATACAACAATGTTCGTTGCCTGAGTGGATTCAGGCGACGAACATTGTTCTATGTTGGTCACCTCAATCCAATCCAATATAGGGGTTGCCTTGGGGTTGTATGGGGCAACGAATCCGACTTTGTCCGTCGCCTGAAGCGGATTCTAGCAACGAACCTGCATATGTTCGTCGCCTGACATACACCATGGCGTAGTGTCCTCTTGTTCTTGAGACCAGATTTCATTTAACAGAAGGCAACCAAATTACCAAAAGCATTATAGGAGCAATCACATTGAAATGTTGGATGTATGAGGTTTTATAAGGAGTATATTGGTCTTCTTATCTTGACTATTTATAGAAATTTACAAGTATTAAATCTATCTAAAATTTATCAAATCATGCCTGAAGTAACTCTATATAAAATTTATCTAATCATATTGAATGTAACAAAATGTCCTTATATATCTTTTGAATATGTTTTATTTTTTTATTTTACTAAATTTGTAACACATTCCATTAATTAAGTTTTCCTTTCCTTAAAATCTGATTACAAAAATAAATCATTAAAAGTTTAGATTTTGTCAAATGGGGCTTGATATTTATTTTTCTAGCCAAAGGGAATATTATTATTATTATTATTATTCTGGTGAAAATCAAAATTACAATAGAGACCGAAAGGATGGATTGTGCAATAGAAGGAATATAAAATTGATTAACAAGCCTACATTTAACGGCTAGCTGCCTTCAAATTTTCATTGTCATTGCCATTCATGAATATAAAATTGATTAGCAAGCCTACATTTACCCAAAAAAAGATTTCAAGAGTTCATGTTCAAGAAAGCAAAAATATATAAAAAGTCATACAACAATACAATAACAACCCAGTATATGCATGCACTCTTTTCCCGAATAAGTCGAGAGAGGGTTTCCGATAGACCCAGAACAATAGAAGGAAAAAGAGACAGTAAAGAAGCATGAATCATAAAAAAAAAAGTCAGAAAGCAAACGTTACAAATTATGTATAGTACATTCATTGTTCCAAAAAACGGCCTGGGCGGCCGCCTAGACCCCGCCTAGGCGCTGGGCGGTCCTTGACCTTCGAGCCAAGAAGCTTGGCGGGCTTGGCTTGGCGGATAGCTAGCTTGGCGGGTTTCTAGGCGGGTCTGGGCGGGTCTAGGCGGTTTTGGGCGGGTCTAGGCGGTTTAGTTAAAAAAATAAATTCAAAGGTTTTAACCCAAAGGAATACATAAAAGTCTAGAAGATTAATGTGCAACCATGATTATATTTTAAAATTTAAGTTTTATTATACAACTTCTAGGTTCTTTTAGACTTTGATTATATTTTATGTTATTAATTTTTTCCCGGTTGAACAGGAAGCATTATGGTTTATGCTTATTGGCTTTGGAAAAGGTTGAACAATGTGGACTATGAAGATTATGAAAGTTTATTAATTTATATAGCCTTTATTAGGTCTTTGACATGACTTACAAGTAAAAATACATGTTAAAATAAAAAGTCCGCCTAGACCCCCCCGCCTACTCCGCCTAGACCCTTGAACCCACCTCTCCGCCAAGCGTTTTTTGGAACATTGTACATTATCGACCTAGGCATTCAGATTAGAAGCCAACTAATTGTAAATATCAAGCCCCATTATCGACCTAGGCATGAATCATATAAAAATCTATTATCTTGTTATGCAATCATAGAAATCTAAAAGTTACAAATTATGAATTTCCGTTAGTTAGGCACAAGCCAAATTTGCCATATTCTTTTTTTGAACAATCATCCTTTATCAAGCTCTAGTTGAACCCAATCTTATAGGCTACTAACATCATTCCTTAGTTTGATCTCTATTTAACATATTATATAGGAAACAAATAGCAGTAAAAGGGATAAAAATCTCACCAATAGATTTCCTATTCTTTTTGACTTCATAAATACTTGGGCCATCTTTATTAGATGCCAATATCCTAAATTAATACAGATCTTGAAGAAAAAAAACTAAGATAAATATTAGTTTACCATTCATGCAAGATTTGCTAGATAAATACTTGGGGCATCTTTATTAGAAGCCAATATCCTAATCTCAACATCCGAACTTCCAAGAAACATTAACAAGGATGTGAGACTGCCTGCATCAACAATTTTTTGTCAAGATGAGGATTTCGTGATCCAACATCGCAGCTCTTTGATCTGTTTTCTTCCAAGAAATCGATTCGGAGTGGGAACCGCCGGGGTATTTGTGCAAATATATTTATCGTTTTATAAAAAACTTAGAAGAGAAAAAGGGTCTATAACTACAAAAGATGATATGTAGTAGCCAATAGGTCACGAGTTCGAATCCCCCTCCCCCAACACTACTAAAAACGCAGGAAATAGCTACGGAAAATAGCAACGGCATTGGCCACGAATGACCGTGGCTAACCGGTTTAGCCACGGAAATAGCCACGGGTGGGCCATCCGTAGCCATATGCCTCGTGACTAATAGCGACGGCTGTTTAGCAATGGATTTAGCAACGAATTGTCAGGTCGTGGCTAAGCCCGTGGCTAGTGATGGACATTTGAATCTCGTGGCTGAGGCAACGAATTCAGCTTTGGAATTAGGCCATTGCTAAATTCGTGGCTATGTTCGTAGCTAGATTCGTTTCTACAAATAGGTCATGGGCCTTGCTGATTCCGTGGCTGAGTCGTTGCTATGATTGTTTCTATCATTGTTGCTCGTTTCATTGGTAATATTGTTGCTAAGGTTGTTGCTATAGTTGTTGGTAACGCCAGTAGCTATTGTTGTTGCTCATTTCATTAGTAATATTTTATTTACTTAAAAATGTACAAAACTTTTATGAATACATCCAAAGCAATAACAAATCTAAATATACATAAATAGGGTACAAAAAAAATTTCTAGATACAAAAAAACCCAAACTACAAATGAACAAATCAAAACATCTAATTTCTCGTTTACACAAATTCATGTTTATAGCATTCCTTGAACCAATTGACACCGCAATAACCTGAAGCAGCCTACAAGATGAAACACAATATTGTAAGATGAAATAAAATAGTATTCAACTAGTAATCCCCAACTTATTTAGAATAAATAAAGTATTTTGGGATGTAGTTTAATAGGATTGGAGCAAGAAAGTAAATGAAAACAAAATTAGGTATTAAAAAATCTAGACAATCTAAGTTTATACCACCTGGAAATCCCCTATGACCCCTAAACTTTTTTCAGCCGAAAAAATTCAGGGTTAATCTCACACTGCCACATCCACCACAATCACCATTGCATTTAAGAGAAATCTTCCATTCTCCACCTATTCCTCCTCTAGTTGCTTTCTTCTCCAGTTGGTAGAGGCAGTTCCATACAATGATACCAAAATAGAGAGAAGGGAAGGAATGCAATGTGTACAAGAAGCCGACAAGGAGATTGGTTTGGAGAGAGTGTGTTAAGGTGCTTTATTTGGAGTTAAATGGAGGTGGGGGTAGGGTAACACAATAGTAGGTGCACCACCAACAGACAAAAAGGACCACTAGTTGAGAAATGAAAGATGGTATTGGAACATTATTTTGGACCATTACAGTTTGAGAAATCGGTATGGAAACATTAAAAACCCCCAACCAAACATCCAGAATCTAGTTGGCATAAAAACAATTCTTGATTCACCATGCCATTGGGAGCTAAGATGCCATAGGAAGTTGATTCCGTTGAAAGCCTTGGAAAGTCAAAGATTGCAAATTTAGACCTCATGATAGCACACTCCCTCTCATGTTCTTTGAATGTATATATTAAAATACGAAACAAAATGCAAAACAGTAGCACCAAACTCACATACAGTAATGCACAGCAACATTGTAAACCATACAGCAATTAGCTTGTTATTTCTAGTTATTTTAGTTAGTTTATTCCGTCTTCAACTTTTCAGTTTCTATTGTCCCTAAGCAGTTCCCAAGTCCATTTCTCTGAAGGCTAATTGCCTACACATTACCAGTTGCAATGTGAACATAGAATACATAGAAATTGGTCGGCAGGGGGAAAGAATGTAGCAAACAGAAATTTCGAGGAGGAATTTTGACAGCAGAGGAGAAATTTCTGAAAACGGGAATGAGATGAAGGGAGAGAAATACCTCGCGGCGTTGGCAGTTGAGCTCGTCAATTTCACGGCGGAGTACTTGGATTTGCATTTGTTTCACGAAATCGAAGTTTATACGTCTGATCATGCTCCAAGAAACCAAATCTGTGAAGTAGAAATTTGTGAAACAAAATCGAAATTAGGTATTAAACTTCAATGAAACAAAATCGAAATTTTTGTGAAACAGATATTTGAGAAACAAAAACAAAATTTGTGAAACGAAAATTCTGTGAAACATAAATTTGTGAAAGGTGAGAGAGACTAGCAGCGAGAGGGATGATTCGGACTGAAGACAGAAGAGGCGTTGGGATGATTCGGACTCTAGGCAAGTGAGGCGTTGTGATGATTCGGATTCCAGGCACCAATGGAAGAAGAGGCAAGAGGCTACAATGGAAAGGCGAGAGAGACTAGAAGCGAAAGGGACTAGAGGCGAAAACCGGCAGTGGAGGAATAGGCAAGAGGCTACAATGGAAGCATGTTGAATCTGAAATAGGTGAGGCGGTGAACTGAAGACAGAAGAGGCTATTAGGGTTAAGAAAGTGTAAAGTTGCTTTTATACCCGGGCCACACTTCTAAAATTTCAAGCTCAGCGCCAATTCCGCCTCAAAAATTAAACATACCGCCCAAAAAAATTTCCCCCTCAAAAATTAAACATACCGCCCAAAAAAATTTCCACTCCGCGCCAATTCCGGCAAAGTAATGTCGATAGAAATTTTTCAACACATATTCACTTTATATATATATTGGATTGGAATTTTCTATTTTGAAACATACTAGTAAAATATAAAACATTAATATTATAAAAAAACTCATAAAAGTTATAAGATATCTTTTAAAATAACAACAAAGTCAAATACTCTTTAAAATTTTATCGGAAAACACCAAAAAAAAATTATCGGAAATTGTAAAAATAAAATTACTTGTATATTATTCTCATAAGAATTTATTAATTAACATAATATTTTATTCAACACTTATTAGTTACTTATATAACTTTTACTCAAAACTTACTTTTATAGTATTCGCAACTTATATAAGTTTTTCTCAAAACATACTCTTATTATAATCTAATAAGAATTTATTATTTAATATAAAGTTTTATTAAACATTTATTCGTTACTTATATGAGTTTTCCTCAAAACATACCCTTATAGCATTCTTATCAGAATTTATTAGTTAATACAAGGTTTTATTAAACATTTATTACTCACTTATATGAGTTTTCCTCAAAACATACTTTTATAGTATTCTAATAAGAATTTATAAGTTAATATAAGGTTTTATTATCTACTTATATGAGTTTTCCTCAAAATATAACCTTGTAGTATTATAATAAGAATTTATTACTTAATATAAGGTTTTATTAGTTACTTATATGAGTTTTCCTCAAAATATAACCTTATAGTATTATAATAAGAATTTATTACTTAATATAAGGTTTTATTATTTACTTATATGAGTTTTCCTCAAAACATAACCTTATAGTATTATAATAAGAATTTATTACTTATATAAGGTTTTATTATCTACTTATATGAGTTTTCCTCAAAACATAACCTTATAGTATTATAATAAGAATTTATAACTTAGTATAAGGTTTTATTAGCTACTTATATGAGTTTTCCTCAAAACATACCCTTATAGTATTATAATAAGAATTTATTACTTAATATAAGGTTTTATTAGCTACTTATATGAGTTTTACTCAAAACATACTCTTAGAGTATTCTAATAAGAATTTATTAGTTAATATAAGGTTTTATTAGTTACTTATATGAGTTTTACTCAAAACATACCCTTATAGTATTATAATAAGAATTTATTACTTAATATAAGGTTTTATTAGCTACTTATATGATTTTTACTCAAAACATACCCTTATAGTATTCTAATAAGAATTTATTAGTTAATATAAGGTTTTATTAGTTACTTATATGAGTTTTACTCAAAACATACTCGTATAGTATTATAATAAGAATTTATTACTTAATATAAGGTTTTATTAGCTATTTATATGAGTTTTACTAAAAAGATACTCTTAGAGTATTCTAATAAGAATTTATTAGTTAATATAAGGTTTTATTAGTTACTTATATGAGTTTTACTCAAAACATACCCTTATAGTGTTATAATAAGAATTTATTAGTTAATATAAGGTTTTATTAGCTACTTATATGAGTTTTACTCAAAACATACTCTTAGAGTATTCTATTAAGAATTTATTAGTCAATATAAGGTTTTATTAGTTACTTATATGAGTTTTCCTCAAAACATACCCTTATAGTGTTATAATAAGAATTTATTACTTAGTATAAGGTTTTATTAGCTACTTATATGAGTTTTCCTCAAAATATAACCTTATAGTATTATAATAAGAATTTATTACTTAATATAAGGTTTTATTAGTTACTTATATGAGTTTTCCTCAAAACATAACCTTATAGTATTATAATAAGAATTTATTACTTATATAAGGTTTTATTATCTACTTATATGAGTTTTCCTCAAAACATAACCTTATAGTATTATAATAAGAATTTATAACTTAGTATAAGGTTTTATTAACTACTTATATGAGTTTTCCTCAAAACATACCCTTATAGTATTGTAATAAGAATTTATTACTTAATATAAGGTTTTATTAGCTACTTATATGAGTTTTACTCAAAACATACTCTTAGAATATACTAATAAAAATTTATTAGTTAATATAAGGTTTTATTAGTTATTTATATGAGTTTTACTCAAAACATACCCTTATAGTGTTATAATAAGAATTTATTACTTAATATAAGGTTTTATTAGCTACTTATATGAGTTTTACTCAAAACATACCCTTCTAGTATTCTAATAAGAATTTATTACTTAATATAAGGTTTTATTAGCTACTTATATGAGTTTTACTAAAAACATACTCTTAGAGTATTCTAATAAAAATTTATTAGTTAATATAAGGTTTTATTAGTTATTTATATGAGTTTTACTCAAAACATACCCTTATAGTGTTATAATAAGAATTTATTACTTAATATAAGGTTTTATTAGCTACTTATATGAGTTTTACTCAAAACATACTCTTAGAGTATTCTAATAAGAATTTATTAGTTAATATAAGGTTTTATTAGTTACTTATATGAGTTTTTCTCATAACATACCCTTATAATATTCTAATAAGAATTTATTGGTTAATATAAGATCTTATTAAACTTTTATTAGTTACTTATATGAGTTTTCCTCAAAACATACCTTTATAGTATTCTAATAAGAATTTATTACTTACTATAATGTTTTATAAAACATTTATTAGACACTTACATGAGTTAAAACACCCTTATAATATTCTAATAAGAATTTATTAGTCAATATAAGGTTTTATTAAACATTTATTAGTAATTTATTTCAATTTTCCTCAAAACATACTCTTATAGTGTTCTAATAAGAATTTATTACTTAATATAAGGTTTTATTAAACATTTATTAGTCACTTATATTAGTTTTCTTCAAAACATACCCTTATAATATTATCATAAGAATTTATTAATTAGTTAATATATAATTTTTTCAACACTTGTTAATTTATATAAAAAAAATCATAGGCATATTTGGGCTCGTCAATGGGCCAATCGGAAAAAATATAGTCATATTTGGGCTGATTTAGCCACGGATTCAATCGCCGCTAAATGACCACTTCATTCAATGGGCTGAGATAAGATAATTGGGCTTTCACTAGCTTCTAATGGGCCGAGCCCATAAATTTTGGGAGAGTTTGTACCCGAATTTAGCCACGGATTGAGTGTCATCGGATAACCCATTCATGATATATATTCGGCCCACCTACAATTTGTGACCCAAGGCCCACTCACCACATATGTTCATTTGATTTTCGATGATTAATAGCCACAGATTTAGCGACGGATATTGTGTTGTGGCCATATCAACGTCGAAAACAGCCACGACAATCCTATTCGTGGCTACATTCGTGGCTATTTACTGACACTAACACATATCGAGCCACGAAATTAGCTACGGACATCTGGGTCGTTGCTAATAGCCATGAATATTTTGGCATGTCATACCAGGATGAGTATTAGCCACGAATATAGCCACGGTCAGAAACAGTCGTGGCCAATGTCATCGCTAATGGCCACGAATACAGGTTCGCATATAATCCGTGGCTAACCATCTGTAGCTATTTCCTGTTTTTTTAGTAGTGCAATATTGTAATGACCTAAGTGCCTACCTTTAAATCAAAAAAAAAATACTCAAAATAGCTTTGTGAACATGATTAAGGATCAGCAACTTGGAAGTAGTTCACATGATTTACCGGATAAAGAACAAAGGATGAGCTAATATGACATTGTTGACGATGAAAAATGAACTAAAATATTCACCCCGTAAATTACTATAATAATGCATCTTTTATTGGTCCCTCAAAATAGATGTTTACTTGTTTAGACAGCAGGCACGGCTTGAAATTGAATGGGGTATCGAAACTCAACAGCCTCAAAAAGATCAGGAATGCCATGGATGGGTTTTGAACATATAAATTGAAGAGATATCAAGAAATCAGGCAATACAGTGTTTGTGTTACTCCCAATCCAATGTGAAACTCTTACTCACTCTAAGAATCTTTAGATACCCATAACTCAAACACCAAGGGAAGAACAATGTTTGTGCAGAAAGTTAAGAAAAATCAGATGAACGGAGCTTACATTTCAGAGTATACAATCTTCTCCTGATTGATGATGATGTATCATCAATGCTGAATTTGCCCATGAATTTCCCGGATCAATAACTTGGAATTGTCAATAACTTGTTTGCCTTGATAGATAATATCAGGACATAGTACATGCCGTGGTTCTGGTTTAAGCCAACTTAGCTGAACAAGTGGGTTTGTTATGACAGACTCTTCGCATTTCTCCTTTGCTGGCTGCACATGCTTCCACCAGAAATCTGAGAGAGCTATCTTGAAAAGTGCCCAATACTTCTCATCTCGCTCCACTCTAAACAAACTGCTTCCATTAGGAGTCCAAACATAATAGTCCATCCATTCCCTGTCCATTATTTCCAGCAAGCCTTGTGCTTGTGGCACATAGTAAGGCGGAATTCACTTCCATGGTACAGCCTTATAAGCACATCTACCAAAATAAGGACACTTGATCTCAAGAACACCTCTAGAAGGCAACTCATGAACAGGACCTTCAACATCTCCATGGGGTGAAGCAGCAAGCCAACTGTCTTCCGGGTTCTTCTTATCATGGACTTGAAACTCGGGAAACAAAACAGTATTTCCAGTAATGAGCTTGTATCTTTCCAATGCCTCATCTTCCTTGATATTGCTCCAGCAAGTAGCCAGGTTGCTATTGGAGGGCTCAATTGCCCCAATCTTCTCTAACCAAAGTTGAACTCTCCTTCGACGCCATAGTCCAATGGCCCCGCCAAAAGTACTGGCAGTCAGCTTATTTATCATCAGGTCTTTCCAGTTCTTAAACCTGTGTTGTAAGCTGCTAGACTGCACTACTGAGTATTCCTGAGGGTTCCTATATCTGTGTAAGTATCTTCGAGCAAGCCGGTACCAATTGCACCTGATAACAGATGAGCTCCCATGTGCTGACAACTGGAAACTATTAACATTGATATTTCTGACTTCAAGTCTACATGAACAAGATACACAATCATTTGTGATAGGAAAAGAAAGGGTGGATTAGATTAAGCTCTTCCATTAGCAAGTTTAAATAATCAATAGCCGATAAATTTGAACCCTAGATGCCCCCACCGAATACCACTACTATTCAAAAAATTCAAACTTGCTAATAAAAATGCAAACATATTTGAATGAGAAGGTAAAAAGCTACAATCCTGGTGGAAATGGAAAGAGATTTAAGTTCCAATATTTCGAGTTGCAGCCAAAATTTTTAACTTTTTTATTCTTCTTTATGGACACACCACCGGACATCAGTATCTTCTTCCAAAAATGGGGCATCCGTTCACATCCGCTGAAGTCTGGGATACAGTGAAGCAAATGGGGCCCTTCAAGGCCTCGGGACCGGATGGCTTCCCTGCGATCTTTTTTCAAAGAAATTGGGAGACGGTCGGGAACCAGGTGACTGACACAGTGCTGAGCATGCTTAATGAAGCTCACTTTCCGGAAGGCATAGCCGATGCATTGCTAGTGCTCATCCCCAAGATAGCTACTCCGACAAAGCCTGCTCAATTCCGTCCTATTGCCTTACTCAACGTCATCTTCAAGATAGCAACGAAGGCGATAGTAAACCGTCTCAAACCTACCCTCACGGATCTAGTCTCGCCCACCCAATCGAGCTTCATTCCCGGACGGCAGATAGTCGATAATGTAGTGATTATACAGGAAATCTTGCATTCGATGTCAGAAAGAAGAAGAAGGAAACGGATGATGATCAAAGTGGATCTAGAGAAAGCCTATGATAGAATCCGATGGGAGTTTCTTAGGGAAACACTCGACAAGTGCAATCTCCCGGAAAGGTTGATAACGATCATAATGAAATGCCAGACCCTTGGTAGCTTCGAGATACTCTTCAATGGAGACCGGACAAGGAAGTTTCACCCATCAAGGGGCATCCGCCAGGGCGACCCTCTCTCCCCATACCTGTTTGTACTGTGCATGGAACGTTTGTCGCAATTGATTGAAGATGCTGTCCGGCGGGGGGCTTGGAAGCCGGTGACAGTTGGAGGGGTGTCGTTGTCCCACTTATTCTTCGCCGATGATTTGGTCCTGCTAGCGGAAGCATCAGTAGACCAAAGTATTGTGATCCGGGACTGCTTAGATAAATTCTGCGGAGCTTCGGGCGAGAAGGTAAACCTGTCGAAAAGCCCCGTCCTGTTTTCTAGGAATGTGCCGGCTGCTGTGAAGCAACAGATCTGTTGTGGGCTGGATATTCCTCCAACGACAGACTTTGGCAATTATTTGGGTGTTCCCACGGCGTGCGGGCGAATGCCGAGGGACCAATACAATTACCTCCTAGATAAGGTGACTACGAAACTGCAAGGGTGGAAATCCAAAACCCTCTCCTTTGCCGGGCGGGTGACTCTAGCCAAGTCGGTTTTAACTAGCCTACCCTTGTATGCAATGCAATCGACCTATGTGCCAAGAGCCATTTGTGATGAGATCGATAAACGAGTCCGAAGTTTTATCTGGGGATCGACCTTGGAGGAGAGGAAAATACATTTGCTGGGCTGGGAAACGATTACAAAACCGATAGATGAAGGAGGTTTGGGTATACGACCCATGAGAGCGGCAAACCAGGCAACTCTCGCCAGGCTTAGTTGGCGACTCCTTCAATCCCCCGCTTCCCTCTGGAGCCGGATCATAAGGGGAAAGCATTGCAAAGGAAGAAGAGATATGGATATGTTCACCAAAAACACAGGGTCATCAAGAACGTGGCGGAGCATTGTTCACGGCGCAGAACTGCTTATTCCACACCTACGAACAACGGTTGGGAATGGCAACGCTACGCTGTTCTGGCTTCATCCCTGGCTTCAAGACAAGCCGTTAGTTGACGTAGCAACGACCTTAGTACCGGATGAGTTGAGCAGCTCTACAGTGGCCGAGATGAGACTGCACAACGAGTGGAACTGGCCTCTTCTGTCTCAGTACCTGCCGGCGGATATTCTCTTGAAATTGCAGTCCATCTATGTACCCGCTGATCCCCAGGCTAGTGACCGTTTCTACTGGGGGCTCACCCCCTCGGGTACGTTCTCAACCAGCTCGGCGATCAACCACCTAATTAGAAGTGGTTCTCCTGTTTCTGAGACCCCACGATGGCGCATGATTTGGAAATTGCAAGTCCAACAGCGGGTTCGGAATTTTGTTCACCTAGCTGCCTACGATGCCTTCCTCTCGAATGGTACAAAACACCGTCGTCACCTTACCGATTCTGATGCTTGTCCTCGTTGCTCCTCCCCCGAATCGGGTATTCACGTTCTCCGGGACTGCGCGGTGATTAGAAGTGAATGGGAGGGGCTAATTGCAGAATCCGGTATCACCAATTTCTTTGAGCCAAACTCCATACAAGATTGGATATTCCTTAACATCAAGCGTAATCCTGTTTGGGCTGCTACCTTTGCGAATATGACGTGGCTGGTGTGGAAGGCGAGAAACAGTTGGGTTTTCGAGAGCAAGGAGGAGCACAGGGGCCTCGCAAGGAGGGCTATGGAAGTCACAGAGCTATATGGTTTGTGCAGTAGCAAATCAAATATACCACAAGGACCACCGAGGCCACAATTAACATCTCCGAGTCAATGGACTGCACCGCCAGAAGGATGGGTGAAGCTGAACATCGACGGAGCATCAAAAGGGAACCCCGGACCAGCTGGAGGAGGAGGGGCGATCCTATCCAGCACAGGGAATTTCCTTTCGGCTTTCGTCTTCAAGTGCGGGAATGCAACGGCTATAAGGTCGGAACTGTGGGCGGCCCTACATGGCCTCCGATTGTGCTCCAAGCTGGGGATTACACGCTTGCTGGTGGAATCGGATTCGACCAGTCTATGCAGATTTCTCAACACTAGGGAAGCTGTCACACATCCGGACTCGCTCCTTATCGAGGAGTGCCGTGAGCTGCAATCCCAGTCCGGATGGGAGGTCTCGTTCTCTCCTATTAGCCGACGAGCCATCACTGGTGCCGATGCGTTGGCCCAATGGGCGTTGTCATTAGACGTAGACTATGCTGAATTCTCCACCCCTCCTGATGTTCTAGTTACTGTCATGAATTTGTCCCCTGTACTGTCTATTTGAAACCTCTTTGAATAAATTACGGGCTTGCCCGTCTTTCGGATCAAAAAAAAAAAAAAAAAAGTATCTTCTTCCAAAAATAACATAGAGAAAACTTTTTTGGTGTTATTCTTTTTTTTTTTTTTTTTAATCTTCGATGTTATATCAGGCTAAAACATTAGTTTCTATAGCTGGACATGGGATTTCAGTCACAGTATTCAACTTCATGCCATTTTTAGCAGAAGTGCTGGTTGGATTACGGCATTCACAATTTCCAAAAGATGATGGAATTGAATCTATTTGGTTCTTAGAGTTGGTTTAAATCTATTTTTTTTCATTTCCATGTTAGGCCCTTCCTTTATGAAGCATTTTGTAACAGATTTCCAATCCAAGAAATCATGTGTATAGTTCTAATTCAACATGAAAAAAGTGATTGATAATTAAGGTCACGTAACGGTAATAAAAACAAATCAAAGGGAATATAAAATTGCGAGTCGTGAAAGAGTGACCTAAACACACAAGTAAGAAAACGTAATGGACAAGGACAGATGATGAAGAGGATCAAGCAATCAAATCACCTTCAAGAAATCAAACCTTGTCCTTGAGAACTCTCACACATAAACTACCAAATAGACCAATTCAATGTAAACGGGTTCAAATTAAGGTCTTTAACCTTCACATAATTCCCCTATGAATGTCGAAAATAGTAGATTTAGGGTTTTCACTTTCCAAATTTGGTATTCTGTTTTTTTTTTTTTTTTTTTTTTTGTGTGTGTGGAGATGTCTAGCACTGCAACTCTATTGATTTTATGGCCAACAATGGATCGAGGAGAATATGATAGATTAGCAAAATTAGATTTGCTTTTGACCCACGGAGAAGGAGATGGAGGCAACAGATGATTTGAAAGACTTACCCGCGGCATCTAAAAAGGATGAAGATGCGGCGTCCGTGTCTTGGCTAAGGGCTTCTCGGACTCTCGGAGGGTCCGCTAAATCGATTTTAGGTTCCCGATTCCAAATTTCACCACTGTGATTTCAAACTTGGAAGGATGAGAGATGATTTTTGTAGGTGATAAACCCTAGAAATTGATGGAGAGTTTCTGTGAGATATCTAACCGAAATATCGATTGCAAGCACGAAATAGATAGAGAAAAATAACCAATGACTAGGGTGGAAATGGAATTGGTACCTCCATTTTTTAGTTTAATATGTACCAATCAATTTGAATTGGTAATCGTAAAACATCTAAAATTACCAACCATCGAACGGGTTGTACCCATTAAGTTGGTAGGTACAGGTTGGTAATGA
Source organism: Persicaria maculosa (assembly GCA_963922045.1). Taxonomy (NCBI): domain Eukaryota; kingdom Viridiplantae; phylum Streptophyta; class Magnoliopsida; order Caryophyllales; family Polygonaceae; genus Persicaria; species Persicaria maculosa. The sequence goes on from OY998253.1 coordinate 17,314,051, forward strand.
TAATTTATTATCTTTTGAGTGTTGAGAAAAAAACATGCAAATACAATATAACTTAATTAAAGTATAAATTATTCCAATGCTTAGGTTTTCATCCGAAATTCAGATAAAAAAAAAGGTTTTTATCCAAATCGACTATATTTGAAGACGAAAGCAACATAAAAAAAAATAAAAAAATAAAAACTTTAAAGTTATTATAAAGTGTTTAAACAGTAAAGCAAAAGCAACATAGTAATAGGAATGTATTATTCCGACTAACGCTATAGGTTTTCGTTTTGATCGAGGTCGAGTTGATTAAAAACATTTTTTGAAGAAAAAAAAAGTTAAAGACTTAAAAAAATTAAAAAATAAATTTAAAAAATAAAAATAACACTAGATATAAATGGTTTGGTAGGAAATGGTTGGTATTACCGTACCAACCAATTTCAAATTGATTGGTACGGTAATACCAATCAATATAGCAATAGATTGATTATTTTTGCAAGATCTAGCAATAGAACTCCGATATCTTACCTCACGTTTGCATATGACATAATTATTTTTACAAATGCATCACACAAGAGTCTTCATACTATTCAAAATATGATGAATAACTTCTCAAATCTATCTGGACTAGTGATCAACTATAGTAAAAGCTCTCTTAGGTCTCTACAAATGTTAATATGACATTAGCAAGATCTCTTGCCCAACAAATGAGGATTCCAATATCAAAAGCATTGGAAAAATATCTAGGTATTCCCCTCATTAATAGAAGAGTGAAAAATTGTGTTTTCGAAGAGGCTATCGAAAATCTTAAAAAACAACTATCAAAATGGAGAGCCTCCACACTTTCCGAGGCAGGGAGAGCGGTTCTAATTGAAGCTAATCTCAGCTCCAAAACAAACTATCTAATGCAAAATTTCTTATTGCCAAAAGGAATACTCCAACAAATTGAAGTAAACAAACATTTCTTCTGGAATAAACTTCAATCACAACGATACACGCCCTCGATTAGTTGGTCAACCATATGCAGGCCAAAGAGTCAAGGTGGTCTTGGATTTAAAACTAAAGAAGAAATGAATATAAGTTTGCAACTACTTTGGAAAATATATACTGATCAAAATAACATATGGGTTAGAGTTATAAAAAAATACCTTCAAACTGAAACAATTAGATAAAAAACGAATCAAAATACTTTTTAGCAATTTTGAAGATTGTTACAACTTTGTGAATAGTTCCACAATGGCCTTTTGTTGATCATCGGAAATGGGGACTCCGTTAATGTTTGGCAAGATCCTTGGGTCCTTGACCAAAACTTATCTGATTACCAAGATCATCATGATCCCGAAATGAGAGTAGCACAAGTACTAATCACGCCGCAAAAACAATGGAACGTAACACTTCTAAATCAATTATTCCTCCATAACATTATACAAAAAATAACAGAGTTCAAATCCCAGAATGGGATATAGAGGATAAGTTGATTTGGAAACCAAACCCCAACGGAAAGTTCACAACTAAGTTCACTAACAAAATAACAAGCCAGAGACATCAAGGTGATACTGAATACAACTCGATTTGGAAACTAAGAGCACTTTTAACGGTAGTATTCAAGATGCTTATTTGTAAAAAAAATTAATAAAAAACTAACAATCGAGGTGTTTGGATGCTTGAAGCATGTAAAATTAGCATCGATGCTAATTTCCTCAACGTACCTTCACTTCATTCATTGCATCCATAAGGGGGGGGGGGGGGAGGAACGGATGAGATTAAAGCGAACCAACGGTTGAGATTTAATCTTGCACATTTTAATTACATTCATATATTGTCATTTTCGCTATTTAAAATGTAAAAAAAATTTACAAAAAATTACCATAATACTATATTCATTTTTCTCTACACGTAGACATCAATTTTGAATATGTTTTAACATATTTTGGAAAAAAAAGGATTTCATTGGATATAATTATATCGTAATTTTTCTCGGTAAATTGGATCTTGGACGTTCGATGTCCGATTGCTTATTATAATACCTTTCCGTATAGGGAATCTCAAAAGTGGATCATATATACTTTTACTTATTCATTTTATAAGTGACAAAAATTTTAAAATTAAATTTTAGGAAGTAAATACTAATATAATATTATAATGATATTATAAACATGTTGTAAATAGTTGTTATAGAAGGGTATATTCATAATTGAATTGGTTAAAAAAAGATGGGTTGTGGGATGCTAGAGATGTCATTGTTAAAGTGGAAAAAGTAAGGAAAGAATGCTATGCTGATGTGACGGAGAGAGATGAATAAAAAAATAGTATTTTTAGTATGTTGAATATTAACTGATAAACATTGCTTAAGAATACCACCTAGACTGAAGAATCTAGTATGGAAAATAGCAATCGATGGATTACCAGCAAAGGTTAGGCTAAACAGATACATTAATAGAGCCCCCTCTCAATGCTGCCTCTACGACTCTGAGGATGAAGATCGATACTCGTCATCTTTTCATGCAATGTCGGATTACCAAGGTTGTAATCTCGTGTTATCAACAATTCACAGGAAAGTCATTTCTAAGCATAAGAGGAAGAAATCTAACGGTGGAAGGTATTTTGATGATTAGAGATGAAAACTCCCACTTTGAAGATCTTTTCTTCATTTGGCAAACCATATGGGAACAGAAACGGAGTCATTTTTAACCACAAAAAGTTGGAACCTACAACATCTCTAGCTCAAAAGACTATATGTAATGCTATAAACTAGAATAAGACAAATGAAAATCTAAATACAAGCAAACAAAACAAAAGGTCAAAAGTTAAATGGAACAAACCACAAAGAACTATCCTCAAAATTAATGTGGATGATTCAGTTAGTTCCACTAGCTTGTGCCGAGTTGTGGGGGGGGGGCATCAGGGACTCTGAGGGTCAAGTTATTGATATTTTTCACTAGGAGACATGACAAGGTTCAGTTCTCCAAACAGAGGCTTCTGCAGTTTGTATTGGAATGCAGATAGCAATCTCCAAAGGATTTCGAAATGTAATCATCGAAGGGGACAACTTAGAAGTTATAAAGGCAATCAAAGAGAGCGACAACATCAAATGGAAAATTATGCGTCATGTTGTGAAGATCAACCTACTATTAGGTTCTTTTTATTATATTCCATTTAGACATTGTTATAAAAAAGCAAATAAGGTTGCTGATTATATTGCTAAAAGTAGGGGAAATTGTAAATTATCCACACTCCCTTTTAATAGTGATCTTTGTAACATCATCCGGCAGGATGATCAAGGAAGTGTGTTGCGTTTATAGCGGAGCCTTCCAATCGTTTGCCTACTGTAAAAAAAATAAAAATTGAATCAAATCTCTAACTCACTTATAATAACAACTAGTACGATTCCCGCGCCATGTTGTGATTTTTTTTATAAATAATATTTAGATATATATAAATCATAGACATTAGATTTAATTCAATATTTTTAATTAAACCCATTGATTAGTAAATGTGTTAAAAATAATAGAAAAAAATACACTTGGGGTAAAGAGATAAAGAGAAAAATAAATAATAAATAGTGAAAGATAAAAGTTTTGAATTAATCCCATTGGTTAAAAAATGTAACATCAAATAATATTGGATAATTAATATTAGAATATTTTTCAAAAAAAAATATTAGAAAATATAGTTACCATAATAAAATGACATTACGTAAATAATATTTTCACAAATAACTTTAAACATGGAGATGACATGTGACATAAATTCATATAGTATATAGATATAGATAGTTAGTAAATGAATTTGAGTTAAGCCCAATAATTATATTTGATTGAATTCAATGTTTTGAATTAAGCCCAATAGTTAGTAAGATTAAAGAAAAAAAAGAATTAAAAGAAAAAAAGAAGAAAAAGGGAGAATTAAAAAAAGGATTAAAGAGAAAAAAGAAAATTATAATTGGTCAAAACCCCTAAAATCTCTTTAATGTTGACACCTCAGCATAAACTCTTATAAATTAAGAGTTTATATAGATAGTTAGATTGGTTAAAAAATGTAACATCAAATAATATTGAGTAATTATAATTTTTTTTCAAAATATTCAGAAAAAAATAAAAAATTACATAAAAATTCACAACTTAAAAATATTTACAAAAATATTCAAAATTTGCAGAGGAGTCAGAGAAACGCGGTCTGAGACCGCGTTTCATTCACAAGAAGTAAAATCTGGGAGTTGGAAAAAAAACAACCGAAAAAAACACAGTTTCAAACCGCGTTTCATAATTAATTTAGGGAATAACGCGGTTTGAAACCACGTTTATATCAATTACTATTTTTAAATTAAAAAAACTTTAAAAAAAAAGAAACGCGTCTTAGAACCGCGTTTCATTTGCTTGCCCCAATTGCAGGTCGGAGCTCCCATGGCGGCCCTGAATCTCGCCCTCTTGCCTCTCAGATCCGAGAGCCTTCCCGCCCTCTCACCTCCCCTTCTCGCTCGTCTCCTACGTACCTCCGACCACCATGGCTGCTCCTCCCTTCGTCCTTGCTCTCCATCTCTCCTTACCGAAATCTCGACCTCGCTCTCCTACCACCGTCCTCGTTCTCTGTCCCTCCGTCTAGTGTGGCCGTCGCCCGTCGGGGACCCCAAGCCAACATTCTTCTCCTCTATCAACCGCACTTGAAGACCAGAGGAGCGCCCCGCCACCAATTGCAACCGAGTCAAGGTGTTCATGCGCCAATGACGGTGAATCTCAGCCTCGGAGTCCGGGTCTCCTCCCTGCTCTAAATCGGACCTCCGACCTTCTTCCCAAGCATCGAATGCCCGAAATCAGGACTCCGACCTCCTCTCTCCTCCTTCCCACAAGCTACCTCCGACCTCCTACCTTCTCGAAATCGCGCCTCCGACCTTCTTCCTAAGCATCGAGAGAGGAGGAGGGATCATCGAGCGGCGAAGAGGAGGCGGAGGGAGATGGAGGGGGCTCCGAACAGGCCGAATCGGACGGAGGCGCGATTCGAAAGAGGGTTACAGATAAGGGTTGCAGATGAGGCCGAATCCGAATAGGCCATCGATCGACTTCCCTGGGGAATATGAAGGTTACAGATGAAACGCAGTATAGATCCGCGTTTCATTCATTTTTATTTTTATTTTAGTTTAAAAAATATATAAATAGAAATAAATGTGGTTTCAAACCGCGTTTTCCCCCAAATTAATTATAAAACGCAGTTTGAAACCGCGTTTCTTTCGATTGTTTTTTTCCAACACCCAGATTTTACTTCTTGTGAATGAAATGCGGTCCGAGACCGCGTTTCTCTGACTCATCTGCAAAATTTGAATATTTTTGTAAATATTTTTAAGTTGTGAATTTTTATGTAATTTTTTATTTTTTTCTGAATATTTTGAAAAAAAATTCGAGTAATAAATATTAGAATATTTTTCAAAAAAAAATATTAGAAAATATAGTTATCATAATAAAATCATATTATGTAAATAATATTTTCACAAATAACTTTGAACATGGAGAGGACATGTGACATAAATTAATACAGTATATAGATATAGATAGTTAGTAAATGAATTTGAGTTAAGCCCAATAGTTATATTAGATTGAATTCAATATTTTGAATTAAGCCCAATAGAAATTATAATTAGTCAAAACCCCTAAAATCTCTTTAATGTTGACACCTCAACATATACTCTTCTAAATTAAGAGTTTATATAGATATAGATAGTTAGTAAGATTAAAGAAAAAAAGAGAATTAAAATAAAAGAAGAAAAAAGGAGAATTAAAAAAAAAGAGGATTAAAGAGAAAAAAAAACTTATAATTAGTCAAAACCTCTAAAATCTCCCTAATGTTGACACCTTAGCATAAACTCTTCTAAATTAAGAGTTTATATAGATAGAAATTATAATTAGTGTCAACCCCTAAAATCTTTCTAATGTTGACACCTCAACATATACTCTTCTAAATTCTTGGGATTAGGGTGCGCCATACCCTAATCCCACGCGCCCCCTTCTTCGATTACCAGAATCTCAAATCCCCATCCCAGATGTGAAATCCGGTGAGTCTTTGTCTGATTCATCCCACAAAATCTGCTTTGAGGAAAACTCAAGCCCCAATTTCGTCGTTCTCAAACCTCTAAAACTACAAAACTCTTCAAAGACATACGTTGTCACAATTCGTCCCTTGAATAAGGGAATTGGTGGTCACAGATCTGAAAAGTTAAAGATCGGAAGCCGAAATGTTGAGAAGGTGAGGAGAAATTTCAGAAAAAGGAAAAAAAGGACTCGCCGAATGGGAAGAAGGAGAAGCGCTCTTATGGTGGGTAATTTTTGGTGGCCTGATCTTGACGGTGCTTCAGGTTGGATCATTGTGGTGGACGGCTACGGCTGTTCACTCCTCATCTCCCGGAAGGGTCGTCAAAAAACTGAAGGCAGCCACAAGGCTGAGGATCCGGAAACACAATGATGCAGACCCGCTGGGTTCGGTAAGAAAAAACCTCTCTACTGTCAATACATGGTTATATTTCCTATGGAAGCATCCGGTGTTTATAAATCGGCCTGGTCTAGGCTTCTGATTTCTAATTTGTTTCTCTTCCTTGTCCGAGTGTGTATCTGTTTGTGTTTCGGTATGACAAAATTGGATGAGAATCAAGAAAAGGATAACATGGTGAGGCTCTCTTGTCCACCACAGACCACCCCCCGAAAGGGTATTGATAACCTGGAAAAAGAAAACAACCCTAAGGGGTTACATCGCCCCAAGGATGGAGGTTCGATTCGAAGTGAAGCTAATGGAATTCACATGTACGATTTTGTCCTGTTCTTATATCTATTTCTTCAGTGTATATTAATAGGATATGTGAAATTGGGAGATTATGTCTTAAGTTTGTCTTCTCAATTTCTTTGTGTCTTTGTCTCTTGTAACATGGTTCCTCCGGCCACGGAGAAAGATAAATCTGTTTTGGTTGAAGGTGGCCCTTCACCAAAATCTATCACCCCCCCCCCCCCGAAAGGGCCCTAAACAGTACAATGAGAACACTAATCCTAAGGGGATTCAAACCCTTTTGATGGAATTGAGAAGAAACGAACAAAGCGCAACAAGTGCTCTAGGAAAAGCCTCTTTCGTCTTGGAACGACTCGTTTCCTCGGTGGAGGAATTCAACGAAAAAATTTCGGCTGCACTGGTTTTGGTTCTGCCGGAGGTAACTATGTCACCATGTATCTCCTTGAACCCTTATGATGCAAATTTAGGCTTGCCAACGATCAAGTTACATGTGTACGCTTACAGCCTTGCTGATGGCAATGATATTTCATTTCTCTTTACTTGTGCAACAATGCTTGATGAATCGTTTCTTTCAATGAAAGATGAGTTTCTTAATGATTTTGAGAAATCCTCCAGTGAATCTCTTTTATTACCTGAATCTTTACTACAAAGGAGTTTGTTAGAATGTTTTATATGTCTATCCTTTGTTATGGTAATGAATATGATTATGTTTTGGTTTGTGCATTCCTGCTGCCGCAAACCATTTTTTTGTAGCTTAAGGTCTGATCAATGGAGTTATATACATGACATAGTTATTATGGGCAAATATAGAGTCATGGAGTACCAACTTAGTCTTGACAAGCTTATATTATCTCAAGTAATCTTCTCTAACCAAATCTTGTCTAATGCTAATGTAATTCTTTGTTTAGCTGATGTGCATGTTCTTGTTCAAGTGCTCTCGTTTGGGTTCAGGGTACTAAAGTGGACTGAATGTGCTATTGAGTATGGATTCTGGGCTAAAATAATTACCTACTGGTATGTGGTTTTTTACTACATTAAAGGTATTCTTTGTTGGTATCCTTCTTGTAGAAAAGAGTGGGTTGTTGGTTTGGCCAATGGTCTCCCCTTAGAGTTCTTCCCAAGTGTGTATTACCTCCTTATCTCAAAACCTCCCATCTTGGGCAAAATCCAGCTGTTATTCAGCAAATATTGTGAACAGAAGGTAGTGCATATCCGTTGGCGATCAAACTGCGAAACCATTCAAGCACAAAAATCTTGTCTACAACCTTTACACACAACCTCTATCTATGTGAGTCACAGAGATGGTGCTCAACGTTTTAAATCTTTTAATCACCAAATTTATTATTCAGAGCACAAACCGCAAGCAAGACAAAACGTTTGGATTAAAAATTCTGATTTTTCGGTTGGAAATACAAACCTATGTCGAAATTTGATAGATTTTAAAAATATTTGGTGTAATATAAGTTTGTATCCGTGTGATGCTCGTCTGAATTGCTATGTTGACCACCTAAATACCTCATTTGCAAACTGGAGTGAGCACTATCCTTGTTTCCTACTTCAAAACGAGCACGGTAAATTAGCTAGCATAAATTCTAGCAAGTGTACGCAGCTTGTGCTTGAGTACATCCCTTTTGAGGGCATAAAACATTTCCATGAAATCAAAATGCAGTTGATAACTGCAATCCAAATCAAAGGCAATGTCACCCAGTTTAGAAACTCAATAATATCTGTCTTTAGGAGATATAAGGAGCACACTATTTTTAGGGGAAGTTCCAATTCCAAGTATAAATGAAAATTTGCGCTTGGAATTGTAGAGGAATTGGTAAGCCTAGATTTTGGGAAGAGGTTAACACTTTTTGCATAAATGAATCCATCCAAATCATTGCTCTAACAGAATTAAAAACGGATAGAATACCAGAAGAGAAAAAATGGAAGAATGCAGGCTTTGACAATGCTATTTGGTCACCCGCTATTGGTCGATCAGGGGGCATTGGCGTACTTTGGAAATCACAACTGCTGACACATGAAATTATCTCTCTGGACAAACAAAGACAAAGGCATATTACAATTGCTTATAAAAACACAAAATCAAATTTTGAGTGCAAAATTATTTTTATTTACGCACCTCCTATGGAGAGGGATAAAGATGAATTTTGGATTGAAGTAGAAACTACAATAGAAGAATCAGATATTCCATGTATCATTATTGGGGATATGAATGATATCGTCTCCAGTGAAGATAAATTAGGAGGAGCAGAGACCAACCCGAATCGATTCACAAGACTACTAGAACTTAAAAACAAGCTAGACTTGATAGATCTTCCATTTAGTGGAAACCGTTTTACGTGGAGAAAGAAATTTTCAGAAAACGAATTCATATATGAAAGAATCGATAGGGTGTTTGTTCAAAGTCAAATTATCAATGAATACCCAAATTTGCAAATAATTCATCATGCTATCTCTACATCTGACCATTGCCCAATCTCCCTTGAACTACACAATGGTGCGCCCTTCAGGGCCGCACCATTCAAATTTGAGAATATATGGATGCAAAGAAAAGATTTTAGAAACATTGTCAAGCAAATATGGCGAGCCAACTATCATGGCTCGGGCATGTTCCAACTTGTCTTTAAAACAAAATTACTCAAGGCCAAGGCAAAAGAATGGAACAAAAAGACCTTTGGAAACATCTTTAGACAACTCAAGCTATTGGAGGAGGAATTAATAAAAACCCAGAGTTTAGACATGCAGCGACAAGGACATACCCTTTTAGTTAAGCAGATGAACTTGCTAAAGAAAAAGGAGGCTTTGCTGGATTATTGTTGTGAGGAGGAAATCGAGTATGAAATATAATGAAATAGATCAAACCAAATTTAGGCCCACGCAAATAATTACAAGACTCCCTCCAATGTAGTAAGAGAAAGTCAGGATCGATCCACGAGGAAGCGTGTCAGCAGATCCTAGGCAGCTGTAAATCTCACAGAAAAGCAAACAGAAGACAGAAACAAAGAAACAAAGAAAGAAAGGCAAACGAAAGCAAGAAATAAAAGCAAACACAGAAGCTAACTCGATCTCGACTAAAGCTACTCGAGATCGACAAAACTCAGCGATGACAGAAACTCAGAAAACTTCAGAAACACAACTCAGAAACTCGATCTAGACCAAATTTCCTCGAGATCGACAACAAGCCAACTCGATCTCGACAACCACTGCTCTAGATCGACCAAAAACTCAGAAACTGTAATTTGCAGATTTCGAACACAAATTTCAGATTTCGACAGAAATGAATTCAATATATAAAGAACTTCCAAGACCAGGGTACCAACGCCACAACGATAACCATGCAAAGTAACACATAAAGGCATAAAAGATCATGCTTTCCATCAAAATAACTTTCGTTACTAACAAATAGGCATATAGAGGCTTTCGCATAAACCCTAATTGTTACTAACCCTTTTTTGCATAATTAACCCAAGTTGCATCAAGATCACTTTGGCTTCAATAACACAAACAAGGATCACCTTCAACTCTCGCAAAAGAATCATGCTTACAGGGATAGAAGAGGAATTGCATCAAAAGATTGTACCTTTACCGCATCACCTTACATGGCCACCATCGGGCTCACCCCAGCCCCAGAAGTGGGTGGACTACTCGCTCTTCATCATCAAGAAAGACATTAAATAACAAAAGAAACTAACTTGCATTGAATTAAATAAAAGAAAGCTTACAACCAACAAGACAAATCCGCTTTCGCCTTTCCACCTTGCTTGCCACAAACTCTCTCTCTCTCTCTCTCTCTTTGAAATTGAATTGAATTCTTCCTAAAATCAGCCCCACGGGCTTTATTTATAGCCTTCTACTCCTTGCTATTCAAGGATAGAAATATCTATCTATATCTAAATCTATATCTAAAGCATTAAAGATAAATAAATGGAACAACATAATTAAATCTAAAAGGGAAACTATATCTAAAAGTCTTCAAGTGGATAAATCTCTCTTCATTGGATAGATGTTGATAGAATCGGATAGACTCGGCAATCTTCGGTCCCAAGGACTCTAAATCCGAGTAGGACAGCTCAACGCGTTACGCGGCTTCTGGAAGGTTCCTCGATCTCGAGGAGTTTTCTCGATCTCGAGTTGAGTGGTCATCGACTTCAGCTTCAGCTTGGTGTCTCGGGTTGCTGGTCCTCGACATGGCTCAGAAAGGTGCTCTAGGCTTGTCGATATCGAGTAGATTACTCGATATCGAGGAAGGGTTACCCGGCATGTCTTCGTCTTCGGCTTCTCGATCAGGTGGTCTTCCTCGACTTCGGGCTGGTCTTCAGATCTTGTCGATATCGAGTAAGGTACTCGATATCGAGTAACTCTCTGGAGTCGGGTAGCTCTGCCTTCAATTCCTCGATCTGGCCCGTCCTCGACCAGGCACTGCTCGGGCACTTTTGGTCGATATCGAGTAAATCTCTTAGCTTTCTGCTCTGTTCTTAAAATGCACTTTTCCGAGTCCTCGTTCGTCGGATTGACGCATATGACCATGCGTTGGAAAGATCTTTTCGAGGTCTACAACTATCATGAAAACATAAAAGCTTGATTCAGAATGATGAATACCGAAAAATGGCCTTTTCTCCAGCTGCACCATCCTTAGCTTCTCCATGAGTTTCCTTTAAGCTCCAAAGTGCATCCGATTTCTGCGAAATATAACAAAAACTTGTGTAGACCTCCATATATTGCAAATAAACATATACTACACATATTTTATATTATTTTAACCCAAATGCATGAAATGCAATTAATGCATGCAGAAATCGATATAAAAGTAGATGTAAAACATGGCGAATTAGGCTCACAACAATTATCACAAAATTTATTGGAACCAACGAGCTAAGACAAAACATATTAAACTTGCAGATACCAATTCTGGTTATTTCCACAAAATAGCGTCCGGGAGAAGGAACAGGAAAATTATAAGACAAATCACCTCTGCGGAAGGAACTCTCATCGTAGGAGAAGAAAATATACGACAAGAAATAAGAAGGGACTTTGAAAGCAGATTTAAATCAGTTGGGGCAACCACTAGGGATTGGACAAACCGAATGGATCTCATAAATAACTCAATTACAGAAGAAGAGAATGAAGATTTAATTAAACCAATCACTAATAGTGAAATAAAAAACGCAGTTTTCAGCATGGGTAAAAACAAATCTCCAGGTCCAGATGGGATGACCATCGAGTTCTATAAAACATATTGGGAAATAGTTGGACCTTCGGTCATTAGAGCAATCAAGAGTTTCTTCATATCAAAACATATGCTTAAACAAATAAATCACACCTTTATTACTCTACTACCAAAAATTGACAATCCAACTACAACTAATAATTATAGACCTATCAGTCTATGCAATTCTATATACAAAATCATCTCTAAAATAATTACAGAAAGACTAAAACGCGTAATAGGCAAACTCATCCACCCCCTCCAAGGTGCCTTTGTGTTAGATAGGGCTATCCAGGACAATGTCCTAATAGCACATGAAATTTTTCATTCCTTCAAAACTCACAAAGGTGCGGAGGGATGGATGGCTATAAAATTGGACATGGAAAAAGCGTATGATAGAATAGAATGGGATTTCTTGTTGGAAATTCTAAAGAAATTTGGATTCCACCCCACGTTTATTGAGTGGATCAAAGAATGCATAACAACAGTTTCTTTCTCTTTGCTGGTTAACAATGGCCCCACGGAGGTCTTCACATCCTCCAGAGGCATTCGTCAAGGTGACCCATTATCACCCTTCCTCTTCATCTTAGGAGCAGAGCTGCTCGCCAGAGAACTTCATAAAGAATCAATTTTGTCCGCAGGGAAAATAGGATTCAAATACGGTCGTCAGGGGCCATGCATACCATTCTTAGCTTTTGCGGATGACATAATAATCTTTTCAAAAGCAACGGTTGAAGCAAGCACAAAAGTAAGGAATATCATTGACAAATATTGCTCCATGTCAGGACAGAAAGTTAATTTTCACAAGTCCAACTTCCAGACCACGTTAGGTGTACCAAACTCAAGGATTCACACCTTAATAGAGAATCTTCAAATTCCGCACACCGGAGCATTAGAAAAATACCTCGGATGCCCAATAATCAATGGAAAAGTAAACAAAGAAACCTTTGAGGACATTGTCTGCAAGTCAAAGGAACAACTAACGAAATGGAGAGCGAATACTCTCTCACAACAAGGACGAACAATCCTAATCAACTCAAATCTAGCAGCCAAACCACTTTACACCATGCAAAGTTTTATGCTCCCTACCAGCATCCACAAAGAACTGGACCAAGTTAATAGAACTTTCTTCTGGAACAAAGATGTGCAACATAGACCACTCATTAGTTAGGACAGAATATGCAAACCAAAAAGAAAAGGTGGATTGGGAATTCGGAAATCCAAAGACATGAATGAAGCTCTCCAAATGAAGTTATTGTGGAAAACACTAGCAGAACCAGATAATTACTGGGTAAAGATTATAAGATACAAATACTTAAAGGACATGGACATCCTTAAATATAAATGTACAGGTAATGCCTCATGGCAATGGCGTAAAGCTTGTTCCTTGATTGACAAATTCATTTCAGGCCTCATGTGGTCTATAGGAGACGGTAAATCTGTTAGATTTTGGGAGGACAAATGGGTCTCTCTTGAACCACTATCAAAACGAATCAATCCAAACCAGCAAATCCAACTCAATACCCGGGTCAACGAGTACATTATGGTGGAAGGAAAAACTAGAACAACATCTAGATACAAATAGTGTAAAGGAAATAATGGACATCCCACTCCTGGTTAACCCGATTCCGGATAGACTATACTGGTGGCCGGATAAATCCAGATGGTTTACAACGGCTAGCGCCATGAAAATTATTACAAATCCGAATAGAGAAGCTGATGACCCAAACTATTGGATTTGGAAAGTTAGTCAAAAAGGACTTCCTACAAAGGAGAGATTGACTAACAGAGGTGTTTCTATTCCGAATGGTTGTCCCTTTTGTGATATACCAATTGAAGGCGAAGCACATCTTTTCATCAAGTGTGCATTCATAAAAAAACTCTTGTCTTCATTCTCAGAAAGTGGAGGATTTTGCAAATCCCATTATAGAGACAACAAGAGATATTAAGGAAATCATGAGTATCTTGGGAGAAAAACTTAACAAAAATGAGAAGGAACAGTTGGCGGTAAACCGGTGGCTAACATGGTTCTTCAGAAATCAAATAATATTCAATGATGGTAAAATCCCTTCAATACATGAAATTGAAAGAAGAGCAAAGGCAACACGGGAAAACTAGTTCAAAGCAATCCAAAGTGAAGAAGATAATGACCATGATTGTTTACATAAGACAAAATTACGAAAAATTAGCAGAAAGAATATTAAATGGAGGAAACCGGACCAAGGATTCATGAAATTGAACTTTGATGGAGCTGTCTCTCATGAAGGAGTGAGTAGTGGAGGTTATATCATTCGGGACTGGTGTGGCAACCCAATAAAACTTGGATACAAAATATTTGGAAAATTAACCCCTTCCATGACGGAGGCTATGGCTTTGAGGGAAGGTCTACTAAAGGCAATCCAACTAAACATCCACAATCTGGTCATTGAAGGAGAATCCCTTACAATTATCCAAAATTTAAAGCAATTGGGTCACTGTCGTTGGGAAATAGAACTTCTAATGGGGGACATTAAATGGATAACCAAATCTTTCCAGAGAGCAAACTTTTCCCATGTGCCCCGGGAGGGAAACAGAGTGGCAGATAAGGTTGCACACCTTAGCCACTCTTATTTCTGGATTGCACTAGAATCAAACAAAGATCTCATTGATCTCATCCGAAAGGATGCTATCGACTAGGTTGTACCAGTCGAATCCTTACTCTATCAAAAAAAAAGAAAAAAAAAAGAAAAAAAGAGAATTAAAAGAAAAAAGAATAAAAAAGGAGAATTAAAAAAAAGAGGATTAAAGAGAAAAAAAAATATAATTAGTCAAAACTCCTAAAATCTCTCTAATGTTGACATTTCAGCATAAACTCTTCTAAATTAAGAGTTTATATAGATAGAAATTATAATTAGTCAAAACCCCTAAAATCTCTCTAATGTTGACACCTCATCATATACTCTTCTAAACTAAGAGTTTATATAGATAGTTAGTAAGATTAAAGAAAAAAAGAGAAGGCCGATTTGCAGAAATACACCAAATCGGTTTTCGATTTGCAAAAGTATACCCGTTTTCTGAGAATAGCAAAAATAGAATAAGTGGGTCATTTGTGCTAAAAAATAGGTCATTTGTGCTAAAAAAAATAATGACTAATTTTACCTTTAAATTTAAATGTAAAAATCATTAAAAGGAGAATTATGAATTAAAAGAAAAGTAAAAAATATATATATAAAAATGAAATATATATTAAAATAATGTTTTTAATATTTTTTTCTCAGAAATTTAAGAATAATAAAACTAGTCGGATCAAAATCATTGACTTAGTAAAAGAATCAAAAGTGATAGGAATAAACTTTATTTTTGACAGGATAAAGGTTTGTTATGACATACTTGATAATTAATAATGACAAGATGGAATCTATAATACAGAAGAGAATAAAGATACTCCATTAATCAACAATCATATCGTCAGGCAAAATCAAATCAAGTACATGTAAGGAAAAATAAAGAAAGGACAGCAAAACATATACAAGCTAGCTCCAAAATCTGGGAGGCTCAAACACCAACTTCATGAGCATAGTGCCCACCACATTCCCCAAAACAGCTTCAACGCCCTCCTTTCGTGCCAGCTTCGACACCCATAGAATTGCCTCCGCCTCCACACCCTCCACATCTCGTGCGTATCAGCTGATACATTGCAATTTAGTTTAAAGAAACCAATTGTGGGTACATCTCATGCATATCAGTTGATACATTGCAATTAGTTTAAAGAAACAAACTGTGGGTTTTTGTACATCTAAGTTCACAGGCACACCACAGAGATGCTCAAACCTGTCACATATGTATAAGATATACAACATCTGTAATAGTTGTTTTTGAGGGTATGCATTAGTTCAATCCCCCTCAACCACAACCAGACACACGCATTAGTAGTAGCACAATGTGCATATGAACAACAATTGTAGCTAGAAACTGCTACGAGGATCGGAGAGGAAAAGCACCACAAACCCTCTTCAATGGAGTTAGAGCTTCAGGGCTACTCACTGATGGTGGGGGAAGTGCTCAACAATTGTGAAGCCTGATTATCAGGGGTCATGGTTGTGCTCGTGTCAGAAGTGTAAACACTGCCCAAAGTTGATATGCTAGCACTCTGGTAGCCGTTGTCATCGTAGTTCCAGTCAGCTAGCTAGGTATCCAGGCTTTGCAGGCACAACTCCGACCTCAATGTCTCTAGACAACGTGGAAACCACACACGACATGGCCGGTCGCTGCACAGGTGAAGTCTGAGTGCACAAGAAAGCTACTCTGATCACTCTCTTGACCTCTTCTTCGTCAAACTCTTCCACTTCCTCGTCGACCAGCTCTATTTCTCGGTTGCTCTCATAGAGCTGTCAGGTCTGGTGATGTGATCCTAGTGGTCAGTAAGCTCGACTCATTTATCTTACAAAGCTTTGTCGCTGGAGCCGAATATCAACTCTTGTTTGAGAAAACAGCATGGCGACACGGTGATATTTTGGCTCTTTCGGGCTGTATAAAACTCCGATTGAAGACATTGAGCACTTGTTAGAAAGCTAGCTATTTTAAGTGGATACAACTTACATGAAGAACTTTTATTCCGAATCATCACCGAAAATACTCGAATTTGATGTTCAATTTAGAAGCTCAAGTCTGGACGAATTTTCCTTGAGTTTTTCTATTCTAATAATCCCACATCGCTTAGAGATGTTTGGAGCTTCTATTTTCATCTTATATTTTGCTTGTAAAACCTTCATTTTAAAGGAAGTCAAGTTTAGTTGAGTTTAAGTTTAAGCCACTAATAGCTTCCTATGATTCCGGGTTAAGGATCAATTTCTTGGTGAGAGGCTAAGAGCGAACCCTTTGGTGAGAGGCCCAGGGTGGCACCCTAGTGAGAAGTGAAGGTGTCAAAGGGTCGAGATCCTTGGAGTGCGATTCCGAGAGGATTGAGATCGAGTGTAGGGGATTCACGGGTGAGAGGTCTGCGAATCTTACTCCACATATTCCTTTTTTCAATTTCCATAAACACCAAAATTAGCCCCACAAAAAGAGTGTTCGAAAGCTCGAGCCTTGGTTGATCCCGGTCCTCAGATCTCATCAAGTGGTATCAGAGCTGATCGACTCGAGTCCATCGAGCTTCGATAACTGAGTTGTTTCTTTCAAGTCAAAATGTTCAAGAAGACGAGTTCCAAGCCTTTGTCCGAAGAGTACATCCGATGGGCTATTCAAGCCTATGATGATGGGTACCTTCATTGGAGCGACATGGATGATGCTACATATGATGTAGTTGATCAAGATCTTCGAAGGAGATATCGAAAGAGAAGGGCTCGAGAGGATGAGGCTCGGCGTAAGAAGAATGTTGAACCACCTTGGCAAGAGATCCGCAAGCTTGTGGAAGACTCAATGCAACAAGTACGGGAAATGCGAAAAGTCGTCAACACATTGGGGTCGACGCTATCAAAGACCACAACAACCCCACCTCCCTCTTCAAAGACAACATCCTCTATGGCCATGTGCGAGACACTTGAGATTA
This sequence comes from Persicaria maculosa, assembly GCA_963922045.1. Lineage (NCBI taxonomy): Eukaryota > Viridiplantae > Streptophyta > Magnoliopsida > Caryophyllales > Polygonaceae > Persicaria > Persicaria maculosa. The sequence goes on from OY998253.1 coordinate 17,331,537, forward strand.
AAGAAGGCTCCAATGATGTTCCTATTGAGATTGCGAAGGTCAACCCTAAGCATAAGAAAGATAAGGAAATCATCCAAGTTCTCAAGGTTGCGCTTTCCATGAAGGAGAAACGAATGCTAACCGACATGCCTAGCTTTCTGAATTCCATGTCAAGTAAGTGGTTAGATTCAACTTCTTTCATTCCGTCTTGCTTGCCTTTCACGATTCAAGAAGAAGAGGAGATTCAGGACTCATTCATGGAAGAAGAAGCATGTTCAAAGAAGTCTCTCGTTTCCATCACGAATCCTTCTCAAGGGAAGGAGGATGATGTGATCCTAGTGGTCAGTAAGCTCGACTCATTTATCTTACAAAGCTTTGTCGTTGGAGCCGAATATCAACTCTTGTTTGAGAAAACAACATGGCGACACCGTGGTATTTTGGCTCTTTCGGGCTGCATAAAATTTCGATTGAAGCCGTTGAGCACTTGTTGGAAAGCTATTTTAAGTGGATACAACTTACATGAAGAACATTTATTCCGAATCATCACCGAAGATGCTCGAATTTGACGTTCAATTCAGAAGCTCAAGTCTGGACGAATTTTCCTTGAGTTTTTCTATTCTAATAATCCCACATCGCTTAGAGATGTTTGGGGCTTCTATTTTCATCTTATATGTTGCTTGTAAAACCTTCATTTTAAAGGAAGTCAAGTTTAGTTGAGTTAAAGTTTAAGCCACTAATAGCGTCCTATGATTCCGGGTTAAGGATCAAGTTCTTGGTGAGAGGCTAAGAGCGAACCCTTTGGTGAGAGGCCCAGGGTGGCACCCTAGTGAGAGGCAAAAGTGTCAAAGGGTCGAGATCCTCGGAGTGCGATTCTGAGAGGATTGAGATCGAGGGTAGGGGATTCAAGGGTGAGAGGTCTGCGAATCTTGCTCCACATATTCCTTTTTTCAGTTTCCATAAACACCAAAAATTAGCCCCACAAAAAGAGTGTTCGAAAGCTCGAGCCTTGGTCGATCCCGGTCCTTGGGTCTCATCATCTGGTATGTAGAAGCAGGAAATTGAAGGATCATTAGCTCCTTTCATTAACTGAGTAATTCTTGAGTAGTTCTTGTAGCCTTAACCCACAAATCTGTAATCTCTGGAATTCAAATTCAGATTGAAGAAATTAACAATCAATATGAAAAAAAAAACGCTAAAGAAAATCCATCCAAATAACTAAATACTGATGGACAACCACAGAATTTAAGCAAAAGGGAAAAAAAACCTAGAAATTGACCAAGCAAGAGGGATGGATTTTGAGCTATGTTTGTGATTCCTGGACAAAGACCAGTTTTAGAACAAAGCATTACTATATTAGCAAAACCTAGCAAGGGAAGTGGCCATTAACCACCAATTGAAGTTCTTAAAATGAAAATTAACTATAAGGGTACACCAAATCGGATGTCAGTTCGTCAACATTTCGGCATGGGAATACAAGGGCACATACTTTTCATCTCAAATCAGAGTACAAATATCTATCAAAGAATGAAGAACTGAATTTTGTTTTCAAACAATCGTTTTTTACCTTCGGGAAGTCGAGACTCGAGAGAGTTTCTGAGACTCGAGAGATTTTCTAACCAGACAAGTCGCAGGGTGGCCTGATGGAGCTGGAGCCGGAGGGTTGGTCTGCTCTTGGGGTCGAGGCCGGAGCCGGAGACTGATTGCGCCAAAATGCTCGCACAACAACGGATGGTGAGGGCGGCGGCGGTCGGGCTGCGCTTGTTTGTTCTGGTTAGCGATTGGGATTGGGTCAGTCGGGGGCGCGGAAGTGTAGGCGCAGCGACGGAACCGGAGACGCGAGCTATGGTCTGAGCACCGGAGACCTGGGGTTGGGGCTGAGCGCCGGAGACCTAGGGTTGGGGCCGAAGGAGCCAGAGAGGGATGGGGTTGTGTGTTTTGGTTAGGGTTTGGATTGGGGGTCGGGTCTATCAGTTACGAAGGGGATTGAGAATTATTTTTTTTACTTCCAGATTTATATTATTATTTGATTATTTAATATAATTTAAAAATATCAAAAAAATGATAAATACCTAAAATATTTAACTTTTTTTTTTCCTGATTTTTTTGGGGTGGTGGGTAGTTTTGATAATTAAAAAAGGTATTTTTGCAAATTTTCATATATTGATACAATTGTTTTCAAACCTAGGTATTTTTGCAAACCAAATATCAAGGTGGGGTATTTAGTAGTAATTCCCCAAAAGAGAATTAAAAGAAAAAAGAAGAAAAAAGGAGAATTAAAAAAAAAGGATTAAAGAGAAAAAAGAAAATTATAATTAGTCAAAACCCCTAAAATCTCTCTAATGTTGACACCTCAGCATAAATTCTTCTAAATTAAGAGTTTATATAGATATAGATAGAAATTATAATTAGTCAAAACCCCTAAAGTCTTTCTAATGTTGACACCTCAGCATATCTAATATAATACTAAAACACATGTTGAAGATGCCACTTGGCGGTTTTCCCATGAAAATAGGCTTATGTGTCAATTTATCATCAATCATGGTCCCACCATCCTAACTAATTGATTTTACAAATTAAATAACTTTATTATTTACCCAATATATTTATTTCAAATTGAATTGGTTGTTACTGTTTTTATTTATTTAAAAATAAAAAATTCTAACAAATTTTACACAAAATTATTTATTCAAACTCATCAATTATTTATTTAAGTAGATAAATATTAATAGCTTCTACTAGAAGTCAAATTTTCTTAGATTAATTATTTCAAATTAGTTCTTAAAAAATATTTCAAATTAGGCAAATATATAATATTTATTTATTTTCATTTTGTTAGAGATTTAAAAATCTTTTTGAAGTGGAATCAAATCTTTTCCGATTTATCTAATTTAAAAGCAGTTTTGTTACTCTCCCACACTATAAAAACTAGGGAGTTTAGGAGTATCAACCTATACTTCATTTCAAATTTCATTTATTTTTTCGTCCTCCTTTCTTCATACAGTATGTAATTTCATTTGTCTTCCACTTATCCACCAATAGTTATTTATGTATTATTACTAATAGTGATTTTAACTTCTTTTTTTCCCCTTAATTGTGTTCTTGCAGGAGATAGTGGTAATAACTAATAAGTGATTCATCAAGCAGTATTTATTAGCATATTCATTTGTATTGTTATGAGTGTTATTTTAATGATATTTTTTTTATGTGTGAACAATAAGAAATTATTGCATATTGTCAGTCATTGGATAATGATTTTTGTCTCGATATATTATTTGGGTGAAATTTGAAATTACTTCTAACACAATTTCCCATGAATATAATATTTATCGTGATAGTGTAGGTGTTTTATACTAATTACAAACAATCGCTTTTGTCTCTTTTTTTTGTTTGTTGAAGATCCAACAATGGCCAAACTTTTAAATTGGGGATGCCTGCCCTCGTGGTTGTACAAGTCATTTCATATTTATCCTTTTAGATATAACAATTTGATTTTTAGATATAACAATTTGATTTTGGGTATGTAATTATGTTTCAACATGTAAATGATATTTTGAAGATGTCACTAGAAGATGCAACATATAAATGAGATTTATATAGTAGCCAATGTCTTACAAGATGACTTCCTCTTCACCTTAACCCGTTTCAAATAGGATGTTTGTATAAAAGTTGGGGGGTTTTTCTTAATTTATAGACTCTCATTTTGTGTTTTATTTTAAAGTTAGGTTAACGTCATTTTTTTTAACCAAAATTACACAAACTTAAGTACGTTAACTTTTTTTTAGCAAAGTTAAGTACGTTAACTAGCTTATTAACATTGTCAACTTTTTATAATCCATTATAAATACCATCCACAATAACCCAATGTTTCAAAATATCTACTTTTAAATATAAAATAATATAATATAATCCAAAATATAAAAGTTTAGCTACAAATTGAATATATTTCGCATGTATTTCCAATACAATTGATTATAAAATAATAAAGTACAAATTGTATATATTTCAAATCACTACCAAATTGTATATATTTCGTGGCTATATCCATGGCTGGGGGTGCTGACAGAAATTCGTGTCCAAAATTTCATGACTTTTAGCCACGATCATGATTGGCGTGGTTAAATTCATGGCTGTTAGCCACGACGTTAGCCACTATTGATACCCCGTGGCTGTACCCGTGGCTATGAAAATGGCAAGCATGCCCTGCTTTTGTGGCCGATGGCCACGAATTAAAACGTCGTGGCTGTACCCGTGGCTAAAGAAATGAGGCACGTGTCCTTCATGCGTGGCCATGGCCACGAAACATATGTCGTGGCTATATCCGTAGCTAATAGCCACGGATATAGCCACTGGTTGAATATCCGTGGCTGGATTCGATGCTAATATGACCATGGCCATTCTTAGTTGATTCTTTCGAAGTTGGGTAATTCTTCACAAAGCCCAATAATTTTAAATCGCAAAATCTAACCCAAAAAAAAATTTAGAGCCCAAACGCTGAACATGGTCCAATTGACTATCAGAGATAGTCAAAGCCCAAAGTCGGTCAACCCATTAGTAGTAGTCAGAGCCCAATGAATAAGGAAGCCCAACCAATAGCTCTCGACAAATTAAGGAGCCCAAATATTAGCCACGGCCATATCCGTGGCTAATGTCGTGGCTATTTACAGTTAACCTCAAATAACACACTTCAATTTCTAATAGGCTTTAATTTATTATGGGCTCAAATATGGCTATATTTTCCGCCATTGAGCCCATTAATGGTTTATATGTAAATAAATACTCAAACATAAAAAAAAACTAATAATTGTTGAATAAAATGTGTTTTGAGGAAAAAAAATCATAAGTAACTAATAATCATTGAATAAAACATAATATTAACTAATAAATTCATATGACAATATTGGGAGAGTTTATTTTGAGGAAAAATCATATAGGTAGCTAATTATCGTGGAATAAAACTTTATATTATATAATAAATTCTCATTAGAATACTATAAGTTTGTGTTTTGAGGGAAAATCATACATGTACCTAATAATTATGGAATAAAACCTTATATTATGTAATAAAATGTTATAAGAATACTATAAGTGTGTTTTTAAGGAAAATCATATAAGTAACTAATAATTGTTGAATAAATCCATATATTAACTAATAAGTTATTATAAGAATACTATAAGTGTGTGTTTTGAGGAAAACTCATATAAGTAACGAATATATGTTTAATAAAACATTATATTGACTACTAAATTCTTATTAGAATACTATAAGAGTATGTTTTGAGGAAAGTTCATATAAGTAACGAATAAATATTTAATAAAACCTTTTAGTAACTAATAAATTCTTATTAGAATACTATAAGAGTATGTTTTGAGGAAAACTCTTATAAGTAACTAACAAATGTTTAATAAAACCTTATATTAACTAATAAATTCATATTAGAATACTATAAGAGTATGTTTCGAGGAGAACTCATATAAGTAACTTACAAATGTTTAATAAAATCTTATATTGACTACTAAATTCTTATTAGAATACTGTAAGAGTATGTCTTGAGGAAACCTCATATCAGTAACTAACAAATGTTTAATAAAACCTTATATTAACTAATAAATTCTTATTAGAATACTATAAAAGTATGTTTTGAGGAAAACTCATATAAGTAAAGAATAAATGTTTCATAAAACATTATATTGACTACTAAATTCTTATTAGAATACTATAGGAGTATGTTTTGAGGAAAACTCATATAAGTAAAGAATAAATGTTTCATAAAACATTATATGTACCTAATAATTGTGGAATAAAACCTTATATTATCTAATAAAATGTTATAAGAATACTATAAGTGTTTATTTTGATGGAAAATCATATAAGTAACTAATAATTGTTGAATAAATCCATATATTAACTAATAAGATTTTATAAGAATACTATAATTGTGTGTTTTGAGGGAAAATCATATAAGTAGCTAATGATTGTGGAATAAAACCTCATATTATCTAATAAAATGTTATGAGAATACTATAAGTGTGTGTTTTGAGGGAAAATAATGTAAGTAGATAATAATTGTGGAATAAAACCTTATATTATCTAACAAATTGTTGTAAGAATACTATAAGTGTGTGTTTCGAGGGAAAATCATATAAGTAGCTACTGATTGTGGAATAAAACCTCATATTATCTAATAAAATGTTATAAGAATACTATAAGTCGGTGTTTTGAGGGAAAATAATATAAGTAGATAATGATTGTGGAATAAAACCTTATATTATCTAATAAATTGTTATAAGTAACTAACAAATATTTAATAAAACCTTATATTAACTAATAATTCTTACTAGAATAATATAAGAGTATGTTTTGAGGAAAATTCATATAAGTAACTAACAAATATTTAATAAAACCTTATATTAACTAATAAATTCCTATTATAATACTATAAGAGTATGTTTTGAGGAAAACTCATATACGTAACAAGTAAATGTTTAATAAAACCTTATTTTAAATACTAAATTCTTATTAGAATACTATAAGAGTGTGTTTTGAGGAAAACTAATATAAGTAACGAATAAATGTTTAATAAAACCTTATTTTAACTACTAAATTCTTATTAAAACACTATAAGAGTATGTTTTGAGGAAAACTCATATAAGTAATTAATAAATGTTAATAAAACCTTATTTCAACTACTAAATTCCTATTAGAATACTATAAGAGTATGTTTTGAGGAAAACTCACATAAGTAACTAACAAATGTTTAATAAAACCTTATATTAACTAATAATTCTTACTAGAATAATACAAGAGTATGTTTTGAGGAAAACTCATATAAGTAACTAACAAATGTTTGATAAAACCTTATATTAACTAATAATTCTTACTAGAATAATATAAGAGTATGTTTTGAGGAAAACTCATATAAGTAACTAACAAATGTTTAATAAAACCTCATATTAACTAATAATTCTTATTAAAAATACTATAAGAGTATGTTTTGAGGAAAACTCATATAAGTAACGAATAATGTCTAATAAAACCTTATTTTAATCACTAAATTCTTATTAGAATACTATAACAGTATGTTTTGAGGAAAACCCAAGTAACGAATAAATGTTTAATAATACCTTATATTAACTAATAAATGAGTTTTATTAAACATTTGTATAAAACCCTATATTAACCTTGTATAAAACCCTATATTAGTTTAATAATACTATAAGTGAATAATAATTGTTGAATACGACGTTATATTAACATTGTATTAAACCCTATATTAACCTCATTATTATTATTATTATTATTATTATTATTATTATTATTATTATTATTATTATTATTATTATTATTATTATTATAATTATGATTATTATTATGGTTATTATTATTTTATTATTTAATATATTTTTTTTTAATTTTTGTTTTTAATAATAACAATAACTGTTATATTAAACTATTATTATTTTTACCATTATTTTTTTATTTAAAATATGTTATATTTTTATTTGTATTGATGATTTTATTTTCTAGAGGTAAATTGTGAATGAAAAATAAAAAAGAAATCCATACCCTGTGTCGAAATTTTTTTCAGCGCCCAAATAAATATTGAGCGGTAAATTTCCCGCTCTCTGAAATTGGAACAACCCTAATTCATTTTGGGTCTTTGGGCGCCGCCTCATTTCCCACGTTCTCTCCCCCTCTCTGGCCACTCCCTCTTCAATCCTTGTCCCTCTCGCCCAAAAATTACAGATCTCTCTTCCTCCCCATCTCACATCTTCTCTTGTCTTCCTCCACTGGAGAACAACGCCGACAAACCATGAAACCACAACCGGAGGGAGCGCACGGAAGGAGAAGGGACGGGGAAAGGGCGAGACTAGCAGGCGAGGCGTCCCCGATCCGACTCTGACTCAAGCTCCGAGCGAGGCGTCCCCGACCCGACTCCGACTCAGGCTCCAAGCGAGGGCGTCTCCGGGAGAGTGCCGCTGGGCCGCACTGCTGTGCGTTTCTTCCCCCTCCTCCATCTCCCGCCCCGTCGCCGGATCTAGGCTCTCCGGCGCACTGCTCACCTCCCCCGGACCGCTGCGTCACCCTCCGGCGCTCAGCCCTTGCGTTACCCCATAGCCACCCACCCTATCACCCCCCCTCCCACAGATCCTAAATCCCACCCCGCTGATCCCAAATCCCACCCCCCACCTTCAAATTGAAGTTGATTACGGTATTTCAGATCCCTATTATTAGCTTTTCGAAATTGACAGTTCTAGTGTTCCCCCTCTTCACAATTAACGCGGTAATTTCGATTCTAACTCTTACTTTAGTATTTTAGAGCGGTAATTTCAATCTCTATTCTGTCTTATATAAATTGTTAAGTGGTTTATATATTGCCCTCTTTTAACACCATTTGCATACATTCAGTTGATTTGGTTGAAATGTTGTATTATTTTGGAAAATTGAAACGGATTTAGTAGATTAAAATTTGAGATTTTAGGTGTGGAATATGAATTGGGGTTTTTGTTCATTTGTTTGTTTAATTATTTGTTTATGATATGTAAAAAAAAGACCTATCAATATACCTAATCATAGACTGCTGAAAAAATTGTTTAATTACTTGTTTTATGTTCTGTTTTCATTTTCTATCTTTTGTTTTATGTTCTGTTTTTTGACTTTTAAGTTAATAAAGGCTTTTAGTGGTAAGCTTGGGCTGGAATTTTGAAAGAGGGCATAAGGCATAATCTATTCCTAGATAAATTTGAACAAACACCTTTCTATAGTTTTGAAGTTACACTTACTCATGTTGAACATGTCTCCATGATTAAGCACTAAACTTACTGCAAGTAGTAGCAGTGGTAAGCTTGGTTTGGAATTTTGTTGCATAATGATGATACACAGATCTCCTGGATTACAAAAGTAAAATACGGATTCTGTTTATTACTTCTAGACATGGATTAGTTTTATGTAATTTCCACCGATGGACAACATGCCGACTGAAATGTGTTTGATGCTCAGGTGCAAGAAGAGAAGATTGAAAAGAAGCCTGAAATCACTCGTAGGGTGTTCTTAGATGTGGACATGGACAATAAGAGAATAGGTACATCTTATTTGTTTATGTTTGTATATTGCATAGCCTGAAATGTGTTTTATCTTTGTATTTGTTTATGTTTGTACATCTTAAGTGTGATTGAACATATTTATTAGGAATAATCTAAAATGTGTTTTATGTTTGTATTTGTTTATGGATAGATAATAAGAGATTAGGTACACCTTTGATTTGAAGGACTCTTGAGGGGTAGACCGAGTACGAGGAAGACTATAAGTGCAAGTTTCTAAAGGCTTGCATTGGCATTCTACAAGAAGAAGCTATCATTGTGTATGCATGGGACAAGGGGAAGGCGGTGGTTGTAGAAAGGTTCGTTGTCAAATTTTTGTTACGTAGGTATTTCGACATCTCACTTGGGTGTCTTGCGTTCGTCTGGATTGAATACATGTTTTTATTGGGTGTCCTTGTCATATTCGTGCTTGAGACTTTTGTATTGTTGAATTTTTTATTGTGATTTAGATGTGTTTTGATTGGTGTAATTTATGGTTGTATTTTGGATATGTTAATTTGTATGACAGATATGTAAAATATAATTATATTAAATTTATTTCCTAGCTTATAGAACGAATAAGGCCACGAATAAAACCATAGGCATAGCCACGGGCATAGCTAGCAATAAAGTCACAAACTTAGCCACGAATTTTGCCACGGGAATAGCTACGACCATAGCCAACAAATCCACAAACTTAGCCACCTAATTGGCCACGACAGTTGCCATGAAATCAGCCACGAAAGACGTTAGACATCTTACATGTGCCAAGCCACGAAATCAGCCATGGCATACACCGTGGCTAACTTCGTCGCTACAGCCACGAATGACACGATCCCGACCAGGCCAGGGGCTTGTCAGATCGTGGCTATTAGCCACGGATGTCGGAAATCTGACATTTAGCGACGAGGCATATAGCCACGAATGGCCATGAACGTAAAATTCGTGAATATGCCCGTCGCTAAACCGTTTAGCCACGATCATTCGTGGCCAATTCGTGGCTATTTGACCGTGGCTATTTCCTGTATTTTTGGTAGTGAATATATAAAATAATAAAGTTGATTATAGTTGGTATCTCATTTATTATAGTTCAATATATTGAGAATAAAGTACATATTTGTGAATTTTATTAGTTGGTAAATAAATGGTGGGACATACACACATGAGAGATAAAACTAGATAGCTAGATATCAGTGAGGATCCATTGTCACAAATCTCTCCCTGTCTCCCTACCAGTAAGGCCAATTCTGGGGGCGCTGTCCTATAAGGGACAGGTAATCCCATCCGAATAGATATAGATAACAACTTGACTTAGGACTCAAGCCCGGCCCATAATCGCCCGAGACATGATCATCGACTCTAACTTTGTACTATCCTTAGTATTTCTATTTGAATGTAGTGCCACTAGAAATTCAAATCCTTTCTTCTTACTAAAAAAATGGTGGAAACCTGGCCATTTTATTATTTTTTTTAGAAAATAAGAAAGTTTCAATTTAGTTTATTTATTTACTATTTGCCTGTTAGGATTTAGAAAGATAATTATCCCAATAAAATTGTTTGAATATAAATAATGACCTCATTTGAAATCATTATTTACAAATAATCAAATTTACATTTAAATGGTCAATTTCTCTATTTGATTAACTTTTAATAAATAACTAAATAACATTTAACTAACCTAATTTTGTATCATGTTTGAGTAATATAATTCAAATCTCCTTAAAACTCAATTAGGAAAGTGGTTATTTATTTTCATGTTTATTTGGAAAAAAAAAGAGCTTATGTTACGATGTGTGAATCATCCTACAAAATTATAATGTACCAAATCTTGGACCGGATGATTTGAAATGTAAAAAGATAATTCCTTAATTAGAATAAAAAATATTATTGACAACTTACATTAAATATTTATCAAATTATAGTTTTTTTAAGATTGGTTTTTTTTCCATAATGTTTCTTTTTCAAATATAACATGATTGAGATTTCAAGTTTTACCGCATACATTATATACTGATATAATATAAGCATTATTTTTTCCAAATTAATATTATTTGGCTATGTTGTTTTTTCATATTGTTATAATATATATAATGTAAATAAATGATAATAATTTCTTCTAAAAATATAATATATTTTACATATCCCGTGCGTTACGCACGGGTACTATGCTAGTACTCTTCTAAATTAAGAGTTTATATAGATAGTTAGTAAGATTAAAGACAAAAAAGAAAATTATAATCAGTTAAAACCCCTAAAATCTCTCTAATGTTGACACATCGACATAAACTCTTCTAAATTAAGAGTTTATATAGATATAGATTATGAATAGCTTCAAAAATACAAGTGTGAGTTGGGGCTAGGATCCGTCAGTCTGTTTTTATGGCTTAATTCGGGGATGTGGGGTTGTGTGACTGTGAATTGTGAACAATTTCATTCCTAGTTAGGGATGGCAATTTCACCCGCACCCGACCCCAACCCGAATCACTCCACCCGAAAAAGTGGGTGAAAACTCGACAAAAAGCGGGTGGAAAGTGGATGTGGGTGAAGTGGATATGGGTGGTGGGTCGGGTGGGGTGAAGTTTTTCTCCACCCGCACCCGATCCATATAAAATATTTTTTATATATATATAAATATTTTATATAAAAAATATATAAACTTTGATAGGTGTTTAAGACTACTTATTGTCCTTATGTTTTAGACTTATGATATGGTTGACGTTCATCCAAGGTGATTCACATTCAAGTCGGACTACTTATTTTAATTATGTTTTAGAGTTATGATATGTGTTTAAGACTTGTGACATGTGTTGTTTAAGACTTATTGTATGTGTTTAAGACTTATTTAAGACTTAAATGTGTAAAATAATCATATTTTATACACTATTTTGTGTACCAAATTGATTGGAATTCACCTACATACATTTAGGGAAAATCACCCACATTTCACCCATATTTCACCCATTTCACCCGATCACCCGATGGATATGGGTGAAGTGGATATGGGTGAAGTGGATATGGGTGGGGTGATGGGTGGAGAAATGGGTCACCCATGGTGGGTCGGGTGAAATGGGGGTCCATCCACCCACCATCCGACCCATTGCCATCCCTACTCCTAGTGCTCGTTTGAGGAACTTGTTAGGAATTGAATTTTTTAAGATTTAAGAAAACATGATTTAATAACATTAATTTTAGGCCTCATTTGGTTAGTCAATTAAAAACATAGAAAGTTAAAAAATCCAGGAAGTAGCATATAATCTTGTGTTTGATTGACAGAATGATACTGAAATTCAACTTATCAGGAATTTCAATTCCTACAAATCGTAGGAAGTTCACTTATCTAGGGGGACTAGGTAAGTTCAACTTCCACCATAATTTCAGAGGTTTTCCCTGACTTTGTCCGTGTAAACAAACAATTCGAAATACCTCGACTTTTTTAGAACAGGTCTGAGTCAAATAGCAATGATTCGAAGCACTTCTTTTTACACTATTTCGGAAACCCAAGGACTCAATCGTATGGATATGGAAAATACAGGGGATTTTGTGACGTTTCTGATTGGCTGTCTTGTGTTTCTAATAAGCTGTTTAATAGTTGGCATGCTGAATCATTTACATAAGGGACTGGTTTAGATCAATCCTAACCTGATGATTATGAATTTTTTCTAGTTATAGAGAATATTCCCTAGTCAAGTAAAAAGATCAAATATAAATTTGTGAATTTGCCTATGGATTTATTTATTTTCCTCTCTATATTACTAAAAACTAAAATTCAACCAAACAACTTTTTTTAATTCATGGAAAGTGCATTTCACGGGAATTCAATTCATGGGAAGTAGGTTTCCGATAATTGTACTTCCCGCATTCAACCAAATGAGCCCAGAATTGCAATTTCCCCATTTAGGTGGAATTGGAATTTCAGGGGATTTGACTTCCTGATTTTTTTGAAACAAATAATTAAATGCATCCAAACAAGATCTAAACGTTTGGACAATTCCACTTCCTCGGTTTTTTATTGCCATCCAAACAAACATTAAGGATTTCAAATTGTTGTTTATATATTTTAATGAATATCTATTATAGATGTTGGGAATAAGCTACTGTTTTGCATTTACAAATTTCAATAATATATTATCCTTAAACCATCTTTAACTAGTACAATTCCCGCGTTTAAAACTAAAATATTAATAATATATATAAATATATTATAAAATACTAATAAAAGTTAAGAAAAAAAAATCTTACCATAAATGTATCTTATAATTCTGAAATAATTTTTTTTATATCTCGTCTAAAGTATAATACATAAATGTAGATATTTTAAATTACCCAGTAATAATAATATCAATATCATTGTAACTTTTTTATAAATTTTGAAATCTGAATCATGCATTTAAATGTGATGTGTCACAACTAATAATTATATTCAATGTTTTGAATTAAGCTCAATAGTTAGTACATAAATGTGAGTTAAGCCTAATGGTTATATTAGATTGAATTCAATGTTTTGAATTAAGTCCAATTGTTAGTAAATATGTTAAGAATAAAAGAGAATGGAGGATTAAAAAAAATTAATGGAAAAAAAAGAGAAAAGGAGAAATAAAAAAATGAAGGAAAAAAACATAATTGGTCAATATTCCTAAAAATCCTCTAAGATTGACACGTAAGCAAAGTCTTCTAAATTAAGGTTATATATAGATAGTTAGTACATAAATGTGAGTTAAGCCTAATGGTTATATTAGATTGAATTCAATGTTTTGAATTAAGCCCAATTGTTAGTAAATATGTTAAGAATAAAAGAGAATGGAGGATTAAAAAAAATAATGGAAAAAAAGAGAAAATGAGAACTAAAAAAATGAAGGAAAAAAACATAATTGGTAAATATTCCTAAAAATCCTCTAAGATTGACACGTAAGCAAAGTCTTCTAAATTAAGGTTTTTTTTTTTTTGATTAGGTAAAAATTCGATGGTCAGACAGGCCTGACTCATCGATAGGCCGACAAAGTCGGCAGACGGCGAACCGTCAAGAGAACAACCTAAAAAAACAGAAATACAGATAGTAAGTGAAATGAAACAAGCAGAAGATAAACTCTACAACCAAACAACCCAAGAAGACCAACTCCTAAGAAGCTGAGAAAGTCGCCAAAGAACGAAGCCAAGCACCACTGAAAAGTGGCACCGCGGGCCAGCGGTACAGCAGGACTTCATCTCCTGTGGGCAGTGCAGACGAACTCCAAGGAAACTCTATCCCGGATACGGAGTCGCCCTGAGCGCACCACCACGACCCCAGCCAGTCCCGACTCCAAACTCCACGCCCCTCAACCAAGCAGAAGACCTCCAAAAACCATCAGAAGTAGAGCCGCAAGCTGCTCGAACAAAACGCCAATAAGTTTTCACCTACAATAATATAAGCCCTTGCGGGATTTAGTCAGACCCTCCCGGGAATTTTGTCAAACCCTTTCAGGTGGTTGAATTTATATAAAAATATAAAATTTTCACCAAATAGAAAAAGCAGGCACAATATAGAATTGATTTTGCTTTTACTATTTTTTTCTTTCCCAAAGCTTGAACGTCAAGCACAAGGATAAGTATTTTCCTTTTACTATTCTTTTGATTTTTTTTTTCCCTAATTTTAATTTAGTTTTTTCCACCCTTTATCCTTGCAAGGCAAGGATAAGTATTTTCCTTTTTTTCCAATTTTTTTTTTTACGATCAAAGAGAATTGATCGCTGGTGTGGTGATGAAACTTGAACCAGGAAGGAAGAAGCGAACGCCTCAACATCCGATGGGAGAAGACGACAACCAAGGAGGCCAGCGGAAACAAACGGTCGGAGGGCTCCAGACCGAAGAGGGCAAAAGAAGAGGAGGGTGGACCCGAAGACGGCGCACGTCCCACATCCACCAGCACCACTGCCGCCCAAAGATCGCCGAGGAAGACGATCGGACTGAGCCGACGGGGCAAGAAGGTCACTAAAGGAAAAAGCCCCAAATCAATTTCAAAAATCGAAGGAATCCACACACCCACCCCGGATCGAAGGGAAACCAGATCCAAAAGGAGGATGGAGGGCTGCGAGAGAGGGTTAGAAAAACCACAACGAGGGTGGCCGGAGAAGGGATGCGAAGAAGATTTGACAAAGGCGGCAGGAATCCCCAAAACCAAAGATTGAATCAACAGTCCCAATAGACAGTCGAATGGGTACGAATATGAAACGACTCGGGAGAGAGGGAGACGAGACTCATGTCAGAGGCGGCCGGAGCCGGAGTTGGACGGCCGAAGCCGAGTTGGGTGGCCGAAGCCGAGTTAGAACGGCCTTAGCCGGAGTTTGGTGGCCGGAGCCGAGGTTGGCCGGCTGAAGCCGGATGTAGGACTCCCTCTCTCTAGAGTTTTCTAGAGAGAGGAGAGAGTGTTTTCTCGCGGTATTTTCTAAATTAAGGTTATATATAGATAGTACTATGAGTATCATAACTAATTTAAAAAAGAGAAAATAAAGTTAAATTTCATAATTAATTTTAAAAAGAGAAAATAAAGTTAAATTTCAGATTTTTTTAATTAAACCAATGTAATTATATGAGAGGAGTATCATATATATGGTACTCACTTTCAAGATTCTCCATATTTTTATTTTTTAATAGGTTATTTTTTTTGATGGGAATTGTTTAATAGGTTATGATACTCAACTAAAATACTACCATTAAAGATGTTTTATATATGAACTTCTAAATGAATCACATGTTGACATGGATAAGATCATAAATCATAATTTGATATGAACATTTTCACTAAACATGCCCAACACATCTTTATGAATTATGATCATAACCATATTTTTAACGACTTTTTTTCTGCAAAAAAATAGTTAATCTCAAGCATCACCCCAATTTCTGATTTTCGCCAATGATCTTTAAGAGGGATTCCAATTAGAAGCGCAAATCAAGAAGAAAGCAGGAAAAATGAATCTCTATCTATTGGCTTTGGTGGGAAAATACCTGTTATCTGATATCCCCTCTCTATCTCTCTTGTTCTTGAGGCCTCTTGTAGACTCCTTTGTTATCTCTTCCTCATGAAGTTGCAGTTTGAATGCTCAGATTTCATTTAAAAGTCATCAAAAGAAGGAACTTCATCCTCCATACCCGCGTCGTTCTCGTTCTCCTCTCGCTCCTTGCTAGCACTTGAACCCCTGTGTGCAACAACCTAAAGACTTGCAGATGGCTATTGAAATCGGAACACCATTGAGATACAATGAAATTCGGATACTAAAACCATTATTAACAACACATCATCATATACGAATTAACCACATATTCAAGAAAGGCATAAACAAAAGGGAAATCAACCATCCGAATCTTGTAGCTTTGAGCCTTCCTAGCAAGTAGCACCCCTCTTCACTTCCTACCATTGATGCGTGGATCTGAAGTCTCTTCGAGGTTAACGAGACCGGAGTATCCACGCCATAATTTGGATACGAGGAAGCTGAACCAAGGAATCACATTGAAGCGGAGTGGTTCTAAAACCACTATGCTCCGACGACGTCTCTTGGTCCATCTTCCCCGTCTCCATAATATGTCGATGGTACTCCGACCTCGTCCTCCTCGGAGAAATTTGATGGCTCTACGCATCGGTGAGAGGAAGCAAGAAGGGTGCTCCTCCATGACAAGGCAATCGAATTACGAATTGCATTATGAGAGTAATCTATCTAAAATTTGTAACCTTGAATGGGCTTCCCTAAATTTAGAAATAGATCATTTATAAAAATTTGGAAGTATTTAATCTATCTAAAATTTTCATATTTGGTTTTGTTTGTATCACTCCTACGGTCCCACCCTGCTTTGGATGGATCCTCTTTTCATATTCTATATACTGATCTTTTCAGCCAACATGTGTAATCAATCTGGCAATCTGCTGTTAATTCCCAAGTCTCTTTGTTCAGTTTTGTTGTTTCATTGCCATGGTGGCTACTTTGAGCACCCCAGGATTTCTAACTATTTGATAACTGTAAAGTGTATCTGTGTATTGTTCTCCAGCCAGTTCAGTTCAATTCTATTTAATTCTAGTTTTTGAGTGATTGTGACCACCTTTTCTTTTTCAATCACGAAGAGGGAGTTGCATAGAAGGGAGCTGAAGATATGCTTTTCCTGTCCCACATCTCTTTGCTAAAATAAAATACACTGCTTTATATTGCCTAATGAAGCAACACTGATTGTCTCTTCGGAGACATCTGATAAAATTGGAACGATACAGAGAAGATTAGCATGGCTCGTGCACAGGATGACACACACAAATTGAGAAATGATCCAAATTTTTTTTGCCTTTTTCGTTAGCTCAACTCGTCGACTTCTTTGCATTACAAGTTTTCCTACATGAATATTCATGATGATACTGTGAATGCTTATAAAAACAATCCCTTGATTTTTTTGTACATGCTTCTTTCATATATCGCTTAGTCAACATACTGCGTAAAGACCTTGACTGTGATTCTCATAATTTTCTCACTAATTCTCCAATTCTGGAATTTTTACATGGTTTCATTTTCTATCCGTATCCATTCCGACAAAATTCCCTTCTATCCTCACTAAATTTGCTTAGGTTGGTTCTTGCATTTCTTTATTTTACGGATGCTTGTAGCATGTTTTAACTCGAGAACTTGGTCATGATTTTGGGCTCTTATATTCACTTTCTGCCTCCAATTTTGGAATTTTTACATGGTTTCATTTTCTATCCGTATCCATTCCGACAAAATTCCCTTCTATCCTCACTAAATTTGCTTAGGTTGGTTCTTGCATTTCTTTATTTTACGGATGCTTGTAGCATGTTTTAACTCGAGAAATTGGTCATGATTTGGGCTCTTATATTCACTTTCTGCCTTCAAGTGTGATTATTTCAATGCTTGTAGGTGCTTTTTGAAAGTCTCTCTTTTAGTTGACAGTCAAAGACAACATGGAGTGAAGTAAGGACTAAGGAATGTTTGGATCTGTTAGTATATATGTTAGCTTGGGTGAACTACCTTTATAAACAGAAGAACATCTCATTGTAACAAACTGATTTTTCCTTACACAGAGCTATTGTTCTCTGTTTTCTCTCCTTTCTCAATCTTCGATTGCTCTACATCAACAGGATCGACAAATACTGAAACTGCAGGTGAGAATCTTGTTGTGATCCCTGCTTTGTCGAGGTTATTGCTTTTTCTTCTCCCGCATTGATATTTTTGGCAAAATTGTAGATATTATTCTTTTGTTTTGCATTAATCATATTCTGTATATGGTCAATTTCTTAGTTTAGTTGAACATGAATAGTTTCAGGACTCAGATATATTCTTCAATCCACTAAGTAGATTCTAATCAAGATCAGTTGCATGTCCTTGTCTGCGAATGATTACCAAATGAAGATAGAACTCCAGTCTTTATAATATATTTAGACTTCTGAACATGCAACATACTGTGTTCTTAAAGGGAACTAAAATATCACTGAATTCAAACTATAACCGAATTATAAAAAGAAAAAAAAAAATCTAGCAGAGCCGGTTTCGATCCTATTATATTCTGTATATGGTCAATTTCTTAGTTTAGTTGAACAGGAATAGTTTTAGAATTCAGATATATTCTTCAATCCACCAAGTAGATTCTCTAATCAAGATTAGTTGCAAGTCCTTGTCTGAAAATGATTACCAAATGAAGATTGAACTCCAATCTTTATAATATATTTAGACTTCTGAACATGCAACATACTGTGTTCTTAAAGGGAACTAAAGTTTCACTGAATTCAAACCATAACTTTCTTTATAATATATTTAGACTTCTGAACATGCAGCATATATACCGTGTTCTTAAAGGGAACTAAAGTTTCACTGAAGTTAAACCATAACCGGAAAAAGAAAAAAAATCTATCAGAGCCACTGAATTCAAACCATAACTGTCTTTATAATATATTTAGACTTCTGAACATGCAACATAAAAAAATCTATCAGAGCCAGGTTTCGATCCTGGGACCTGTGGGTTATGGGCCCACCAGGCTTCCGCTGCGCCACTCTGATTTTATTGTTCATATAAACCAACAATCAGTTCATAACTAGCCACCTTAGTGCCTTCATTCTTCCATTCCATTGTAAATTTGTAGAGCATGACGTGACACAAAAACACCCTATCTTAGCAAATCTCAGCCTACTACAATATGACCACTTATGGAGACGGTGAAACGGAATTACAGTCAAACCGAACTACAGAGGCTGAATGTTGTTTCTTGATGTGCAGATACAAATTCCTTGGAGAACACAAAAAGTTACAGCACAATTGCAATTCTCCTAGTGTGAAGGCTTGAAATAAGTAGTCCTTGAATTTTCCAGCACAATTGCAATTTTCGTATTGGGAGGAATCCAATACGATTGAGCCTATTTTACTTTTGATATCTTGGTTACGAATGTTGCTTTGCTTCTCAGCTCAAGAAGGACATGCTATATTGCTATATGTCCATTAGTGCCCTTCGTTAAAAGTAGATTAAAAAAACAAGTACAAGCTTAAATATAGGAATTTAAACAAACTATAAAAATTAAGAATCTATATCATCCAAAAGAATAAATGAGGGGAAACCCGAAAGGTGGGAATGGTCGAGGGAGGGAAGCAGGTGGGGCTAGTTAAAGTGAATGTTACAAAGTACCAAGTACTGATTTGAATACCTTTGCAGTGGAGAAGGAAGCGTGGTAATACATATATGCTGTGCAAAGCTGTGCTGTTGAGAATTGATTAAACATTGTAGTTTTTCTGTTTCAAGACTTACATATAGCTTGTTAGAAGCTTAATAGATTTTGTGATCAGTGTCCTATGGGATAAGAAAGCTTGCTAACACATATATGATGTGCAAAGCTTTGCTGTTGAGAATTGATTAAACATTAGCTTGTTTTTATTAAGATTCATACAGATCGCACACAAATCTCCAAACTTTTCATGTTTTGTTTAGTTCGTATCGCTCCAACCCTCAATTGGATGATTATCTTTTCATGTTCTATATGCTGGTCTTTTCATCCATGGCTACTACTTTGAGCTCCCTTGTTTTTTTTTTAACTCTGTATCTGTATATTTCATTGCCAGTTCAATTCAGCTCCGTTGAATTCCAGTTTGAGTACTTGTGACCAATCTAATTTAAGATTGCTTTTCCTTTTTCAATCATGAAAAGGGAGTTGAGGATATCCCTCGTCGCTTTTCTATAATAAAACACTACTTTGTATTGCTTGATGAAGCAAGACAGTTTGCCCCTGTGCAAGGATGACATGCACAAATTGAGAAATGGTCCAAATTTTTATTTTTCCATTTTCCAGCTCAAATTGGCGTGTCCTTTGCATCCCGAGTTTTGGTTTGTATATTCAGAAAATCAAACTGTGAAACACTTAACAACTTCTCCCCTTTTTGTTTTTCCATTTTAGGTACTCAAACATTAATTCCAATTTCAAGACCTCGAACAAGAATTGCAGGATCAATTTGATAATTGAGGTATTAACATTAACATTATTTGTTAAAAAAGAAAACACTTTCTAGATTAATAAAATGATTCTAACTTCCCTTTTGAATGTTTTTGATGGATTTTTACATTAGCTACTTTCCATTTTGCTTGGTTAAATAATTGAACATGATATTGGTGAGGTGCGCCAGGCCCATACAATAGTGCAACGCATGGGCGACACATGAAGACCCAAGATAGCTATCATGTATGAGCCTTCCCCTTAAAAATTAAATTTAATATCGATGTGAACCAATGGTCCACATATCAGATACAGTATTAAACTGATAAGAACAGATACTACACTTGATCTTAGCCAAAAGGCCGAGAAAGGTATGCTTAATCTATTCTTCGTTTAGGCGTTTTATATTCTCTCCAAACTTGTTCTTTATGGTGACAATCAATGTGGGATGAATGTCAGACCAATCAACTGGTGCTAAGTTGCTCAAATATTAACTGATATGTGGACACGCCATTGTTTGCCCCAGCTACAAGGTGACTGGACCTGCCTCTTTGTGCTTAAGGTTGTAGATTGCTTGGTCATAGTATAAGTTTCAGTTCCAGTTGGTGAATCCATACGCTATCTAATATTAATAAAAGGGAAAAGAGGCATGCTATTTTTGTCCCAGCTACAATGGTGGAAGTAAATTTGCTGGCCAAAGGAAGTGGTTCTTTTTACAAATGAAGAAGTCATCGCGGGTAGTTCATTTTTTTTATAAAAAAAATTGGGGAATTTAGATGTTTCAATATACCTTGTCTGAATTACTTCAGATTTATAAATTAACTAGTGCATTTCAAACTGAAGTTCAGTTAGTTAGTTGTTGTTGATTCCCAAGTCTCTTGGTTCAGTTGTGTTGTTTCATTGCTATGGATACTACTTTGAGCTTAAGTGTTCAAGTTCATCATGGTGTATCAGTTGTTTGAATCTACAAGCAAAAAGAGCCTGCAGCGTACAACAATACTCTCTTATTGGTGTCCTTGCCTGATTAGGTGGCAGTCACCACAGTGGTTTCAACCAACTTCTAGGTAAACTCTTAGGCGCAAATGAAACCTTTTTCGTCTAATGAATTCTAGAGTGTGCTTCTTAGCGGATGTTAACATTTTCGCAGAGGAATTGCCAGTTGTTGTCCCTGTTGCACCTGCCTCCCAAAGCTGAATCCCCTGGACTAGCAGAAAACAGTGTCAGCTCCTCGTTACAATGCATCTCGGGCTCCTGAACACAAAGCTACTCCAGCTGAAGGTAGTTTTTTTTTTTGCTCACTTTGGAGACCTAATTCATCTATTAAGTGAATCAAAAGTGTGCTGTTATTATGATATGCCAAAAAAAGGGTCAACTTTAGCACTTAACAATTTCAAAACAAGGTTGGAGCACGACTGAGGGGACCAAGTAGCATAACACAACCTGCGTATGGCTAAAAAGACGTATGTCTAAAAGTCTCTTATTATGGCATAAATCTTCACTAACAACAGTGGTGAGCTGACAAATGAGTTTACCAAAACAATGTTACTTATCTTAAAATGCAAGATGAGTAGAAAAAGAAAGAAGCAAAGATAACGCGGTCATAAAATGCAAAATGTAACAGGAAATCTCTCAGAAAGCACATGATACAGCATAAACTATAAAAACATGAAAAAAGAATAGCTGTCAGCCTGCCACCCTTGAAGAGGCTTTACCTAGACAGTCCTCACATGGTTCCCTTTCCCTCAATATAAAATGATAAACCCCATAAAAAATATTTTTAAAAATTGATAAATCAGTGAATCTAATAAAAAAATCTGAAATTGAAAAGATTAAGATAATGCAGTGAAGAGCTGAAAATGAAGCAACTGGTTTCACAGTATCTGCAGGATGAAAACTAAATTAAGCTAATGAAATTTTAATACTAAAACTGTAGGAGCCCTCCGAGGAGAACAACCTTCCAAAAATAAGGGTAAGGGTATGCCACTCAGAAACAGCAAGCACACGGTATTCTTTAGTAAAAGGCGAAAGAATAGTTCACTTTGTGCTTAATGCATGGCTTCACAAAGGTTGCTGTACATCTACTGATTGGAGTTATAGGATTGAGTATGGAAGGTATTTCCACGCTTATTCAATGTGGGAATCCTTTGCACATTGGAGGATGGAGACTGCCAGTTGACATTTATACACAATAATACATGTTCCATTCCATGAAATTTACAACAATACACAAGATGATTCAATTCATTAATCTTTCCTCACAATGATTGGATCTCGGTATCAATTTTATGGATGCATTAGTAGTTGTTATTATCATCATTGCAATAAGAAAAAACAAATGGTTATGAAAAGAAAGGCAAGGTTTTCTGAATACGGATCTGAATAAATCTCCTGATGCCACTCTCTATCAAGATTCTAAAGATCGATCATACAATTCAGCTCTTGAAATGAATTCCAACTGCTATAAGAAGTTCCGATTTCATGGAATTATAAGCTCAGCTTCAGTGCAAAGACGAAGAGAATGAAATCTCTTATAAAATCTATTAACTGATCAAAAGTACATAAAGAGAGTAACACAAACTCGCTTTCATAGCAAAATCACACAGGAGCGACGACCTTTCATCATTATAAACAACTTCCCTCATTCTCAATCTACTACTTCCAGCAACCACATTTCCATTTTCATCGGTTTACATAAAGAAAAAAAGAGTTTTCATCCTTTTTTCTTTTTGGTATGCAAATAGAACTAGAAATGTCAATTAGAAAAAAATAAAAGAATGAGTGTTGATGAGAGCTCCACCCACACCCTTTTTTGGTATGCAAATAGAACTAGAAATGTCAATTAGAAAAAAATAAAAGAATGAGGGTTGATGAGAGCTCCACACACACCCTATGGATATACTGATCTGTGTAGTTCCGGGCTTCAGTTTGAACCCTTTTTCAAAAGGACAATTACAGTGAGTTGGGTGGATATACTGATATGTGTAGTTCCGGGCTTCAGTTTGAACCCTTTTTCAAAAGGACAATTACAGTGAGTCGGTACCCAACCTCTTCAACGGGTATTGGAAGGCTGGTATTGGTGGGGTTTTTAGGACAATAACGGTGAGTCAGTAACCAACCTCTTCAACTGGTATTGGTGGGGTGCGGCAGTAGTGCAACACTTGGGCGACACACAAAGACCCAAGATAGCAAGCTACCTTTAATGGGTCTTTCCCCTCAAAAAATAAATTTAATATCGAAAATAGTCCACATATCAGATATCAGATATTAAACTAATAAGAACAGATACTACACTTGATCTTAGCCAAAAGGCCGAGAAAGGTATGCTTTGTGTAGTCTTTCATTGGGCTTTTTATATGCTCTTCTAAGCTGCCTCTTTATTCTGACATTCAATGTGGGATGAATGTGTCAGACTATGCATCGGTGCTCAGTTTCTCACCATCAGATGCAATATTGTATGGAGTAAATGAAAAAGAAACAAGTTGTCAATCCACCATGGAGTGTCAATATTGTGTTTTGTTTATATTTGTCCATCGATCATTTCATCAATTTCGTTAGCAGGCAGGCCTAAGGTTTTTGTTGTACTTAAAATTCCTCCAATTTTTTTTATATATTTATGTAGCATCTTGTGTATTGTTTAGGCGCAAACTAGCATATATATCAATATATATGAGCTTTTGTGCCTCTTGGAATGCCCCTAGTCTGTAAGATCTGATAAGGTTGTTCCAAAATTAATCAAGTGTATGTGTATCATCATGAGATTTTTGTTCAGGTTTTTGTTTGACTCCTGATTCTATTCATAAATATTTTTCAAAATAGTTAAGGACTTATTTGCAATTTGACAAGAGATATCTTGTCATTAGACATTTCATATCTTGTCATTAGACATTTCATATCTTGCCTATAGACACTTCCATTTTGTAGTCAGATGGTTTGCCTGACTAGATCATTTGTCTATAAATTGAATTGAACTCTGTATTATTATGATGATAGTAGAAGGAGGAGAGCAATGAAAATGCTCAAGGTAAAATATAATTAATTTTCATTAGTAATAGGGGTGTTTTAGTAATTATACCGTGCAAACCAAAGATATTCTAATTATAATTTATGGAAAATGACAATCTGAATAAATAAATAAGTATTTTATTATTTGAGGGATATATAACTTATATATTATTTTATAAATTTGAGGGATATATAATTACATTTAGAAGGATATATAGATATAGGTAATTGTCGAGTCAAGATCTCCCACAACTTAAGGTGCACTACTAAATTATTTCGGGTATAATTATATTTTAAAAAAATATATTTATATTCCATATACTTGTATTTACATTTTTATAAAAAAAATATTATAAAAAATTTTATTTTAAAATTAAAAGATCAATTATATTAGAAAATAAATTTTATGTTTTTTTAAAACATGATTTTTTTTTCAATAAAAGTTTATAAATATGCAAAATACTTGAATGTAAATATATTTTTTAAATTTTTTTTCAAAGTAAAATTATAATTGGTGCTTGTTTGATTTGACGTGAGGATTGAAATTCTCGGGGATTTACTTCATTGGAATTAAATTCCTAAAGTTCAATTCATGGGAATTCTGAAAGTATGTTTGGTTGATTTTTTCTATTCTAGGGGATTAAATGAAGCGATTGAAAATTTTCAAATTAAAAAAGGTGGAATCGAACTTACCTAGGTGATTAGGTAAGTGAACTTCATCCGAATTGGAAGAGTTTAACTTCTCAGGAAGTTGAATTCATGTGTTTTTTTTTATTTTAAAATTATCAACCAAACACATATTTTTTTCCAACTTCCTGAGATTTTCTACTTCATGTGTTTTTAAGGGCCCTTTTGGTATTGGTATCTAGATATCAGATATCGAATATCATCCCCGATATCTGGTATCTAGTAATTGGTATGGCTAGATATCGATATCACTTAAAAGTGATACCAATATCTAGTGTTTGGTCTCTCCCATATATCAAGTGATATCTGATATCTGCGTTTAGTATCGTTCGATATCGATATCGCTTGATATCTAGATATCAAAATTAGGCTTATTTGATATGTTGATTTTTTGGGAGGTATCACTTGATATCGATATCTTGATACCGATACATATCAAGATATCAACCGATATCGATATCTTGATATCTAGATATCGATACCAAACGAGTCCTAATTGCCAACCAAACAAGCCCATAGTGTTTGGTATATGATATCTAGATATATCAGATATCAGTCCCCGATATATGATATCTAGTGTTTGGTATCCCTCAAATATCAAGTGATATTTGATATATGTATTTGGTATCGTCAGATATCGATATCGCTTGATATCTAGATTATTAGATATCAAATTTGGATTTTTTAAATTTGATATAATAATTTTGAAGAAAATATCACTTGATATCAAAATATCACCCGATATTTGATATCTTGATACTGATATCGATATCTTGATATATCAAGATATCGATATCTTGATATTAAGATAGATATTAACTGATATCGATATCTTGATACCGTGGGTAGCACCGTGAGATGTAGGAGATGTTGGCTCGTAATTGTCCCTTGTAGGCATAATTTGAAAACTTTGTAGAATTCCATCTTACATAATTTTATTTTATATTTTTTGCAATGGGGAATTATAGTTAGGGTTTTAGTGTGGTTCAACTTTTGATACATAAGACTCTACTTTTGTGTTTTGGTGCATTCTCGGATCCTCAAAATCGAGGATGAAGACCCCTTTCAATCTCCCTTTAGACTTACTCAATCAGATTTTGCTCCTCCTCCTCCCATTTGGTTCAATTCTTGATTGCAAGCTGGTGTCAAAGAAATGGAAGAATCTCATCGACGATCCCAAGTTCTATTGCAAGCGTTACTCAATCAGATTTACTCAATCAGATTTTGCTCCCTTTAGACTTACTCAATCAGCTGGTGTCAAAGGAATGGAAGAATCTCCCTTTAGACTTACTCAATCAGATTTTGCTCCTCCTCCTCCTCCCATTTGGTTCAATTCTTGATTGCAAGCGTTACCGCGACATATCTCTTGCCTTGTTCTATTTCAAAAACAGCGCCTACTGCTTATTAGCGAAGGATCAGGGTAACATAAAAATCAGCAATTTCACAAAGAACCGCATTCCATTCGATCTGGAAGGCGGCGATAGCATCCGTGAATTTCTATCCGAACCATCCAAGGGGATTGCCTGTGTTCTCACCTACAAAAGTCACCTCCTTTGCTACAACTTGTTCACCGGAGCTTCCTACACCACAACGGATTTTCCGCTGTGAAAACTCTCGGATATTAAGTCGATCTGTTATGGCTTCGGTTACGATTGTTATGATGACGATTATAAGATTATGTGGAAATACAAGCTTAAGATCGAGAATGCTCGACGACGACGATGACGGTCTGTATTGGGTTTACAGCTTGAGAGATAAGGAATCGAAGTCCTTCAAAGGCTTCCCTTACGCTGCATATCAGTGGTTGAGTTTGCTATCAATATTCAACCGAAAAGCTTGCTCCTTTAATGGTGTCCTCCATTGGGTTTTCCCTAACAGAGGTACGGGTATGACACCTGAAAAGTATGTGATCTTTACTTACAATCTGCATACTTGTATGTTTGGAGAAATGCCGCTGCCGACTGATCATAATAATCTTCAACGTGTGCTACTATTTGAAGTAGGTGGACAACTTTGTTGCAAGATCAAGTTGAATATTACTAACCACCTTACGACAAGTGTATGGACGATGAGAGAGTACGGGGTTAGTGAGTCTTGGGAGATGTTGTTCTTCATTAATGACAATCCATTGACATACTGGGTAGAGCCCGCACTGCTATATGAATGTCGAGATGGAAGAAAAGTAGTCTTGTTTTTCTATGGCTGGAACGGATCATTGAATTGGTACCATCTTAACAATGGAGAGTTGAAACACATACAGAAGATTACTTGGGAGAAGATCAGGAGGATGCCAAAGGAGAAAATTACAGTTGAAACAATGGAGAGTTGAATTGGTGCGACGATGCTAGCTAATTGAGGCAATGTCAGCATGTTTCAGGTTTATATATAGCTCCAGAAATCGCGCTTGGGAGCCACACAATGGCCTCCCTTATGCTCTGTCTAGTTGAAAAGGTTGTAGGGGTCAGGTCATCAAGCTTGCTCCTTTAGGAACATTGTCTGGTTATGGTATCAAAAAACCGGAATAACAGGTGATCTGTAATGAACATTGTTGCTGTCATGGGAGTTTTCTTGTTTTTTATTTATTTATTAAGAGGGAGTTTTCTTGTTTTTGGTTCAGTATTAAGTTTAATTTACTTGATAGAAATTACATATACCAGCCACTTCAATCCCAAACTCAAGGCCAATAACAAACAGAATCGAGTTGAGAGAGTGAAAGCATAGGTTTGAGTTGAAAGATGAACACAAAATGCTTGTAATAATAGTTGAAAAGCATCAAATCAGGCATCAAATCTATAGTTTGCTAGGTTCTCAGGCTCTCAGCGCGCACGAATCGCCAAAATCAGCAACAAATAAACAAAAGCTTCAATCCTCAATTTTTGTTCAAAAAACATAAATTGTGTTTCACTACTCATAACTAGAACGAGCAAAGAAACACATTTCACTACACATACATTTCCAGTGTTTCTTGCATTGAAGGGGTGTGCATCGGTTGATTCCTGTGCTGCTTTGGGAGCTTTTGTCGAGGAGATTATTGTTTGGAACACAAAGAAGTTTTCACAAATATTTTCAAAAAGAATGTACGCGCGTTGACAAGCAGAATTTATCGGAGGAAACTTGCGCAGGGAGTGTCTAGCCACTATCTTCAGTTCGGTGGAAATGTATATTGACAAGCGAGCTTTATTCCAGGCCGCCAAAGCGTTGATAATGTAGTTATAGCCCCAGCTACAAGGTGACTGGACCTGCCTCACTGTGCTTAAAGTTGATGATTGCTTGGTCATAGTATAAATTTCAGTTCGAGTTGGTGAATCTTTGCTGAAATTCAAACTGAAATTCAGGTACAAGGTGATTGGAATAAAAGGGAAAAGAGGTATGCATTTCAAACTGAAATCTTTGGTCAATATATGTTGATTTGGTGGAAAAATAAAAGATGAAGGCAAAATATGGAATTAATACCTAAATATTCAACAATATTAAAAAATTAAGTTTTAAAATTTTTTGTCGGTATTAATAATAATATTAGATAGATTTATCTAAAATGATAAGTTTTCTACCTAATTAAGATATAAGGTTGAATATTTAAAAAAAACCTGATTAAGATGTAAGGTATATTGGATAGATTATTTGATCTAAAAAGATAAGTTTTTTATCTAACTATATTGCCTTATTAATTGATGTGGCCCAAAAATATAATACCATTTTAATTCAAAATATGACACGTATGGAAAAATAATCTCATTTTAATCCAGAAAATTTCATGGACGCGATATATATAGATATAGATATAGATTAAATAGAAGAGTAATAGATAATAGATAATAGATAGAATTTTGGCAATGGGGAATTATAATTAGGGTTTTATTGTGCTTCAAGTTTTTATACATAAGACTCTACTTTTGTACATGTTTTAATTTGGTGCATTCTCGTATCCTCAAAATCGAGGATGACGACCCCTTACATCCCTTTATACATACTCAACCAGATTTTGGATTCGGCTCAATTCTTGATTGCAAGCTTGTGTCAAAGGAATGGAAGAATCTCATCGACGATCCCGAGTTTTTCAAGCGTTACCGCGACACATCTCTTGCCTTGTTGTATTTCAAAAACAGCGACTACATCCCTCTACCAAAACAAAACAGCGTCTACTGCTTATTAGTAAGGGACCAGGGTAACATAAAAATCAGCAATTTCACGGTGAACCGCATCCCATTCGATCTGGAAGACGCCGATAGCATCCGTGAATTTCTTTCGGAACCATCCAAGGGGATCGCCTGTGTCCTCCCTCACCAACAACAATCGCCTCCTTTGCTACAACTTTTTCACCGGAGCTTCCTACACCACGGATTTTCCGGTGTGGAAACACTCGGAGGATATTCGGTTGATCTGTTATGGCTTCGGTTACGACTGTCATGATGACGATTATAAGATCATGTGGAAATACAAGCTTAAGAGAATGCTCGAAGACGATCCGTATTGGGTTTACAGCTTGAGAAATAAGGCATGGAAGTCCTTCAAAGGCTTCCCTCATGCTGCATATCGGTGGCCGACTTTGCTATCAATATTCGACCGAAAGGCTTGCTCCTTTAATGGTGTCCTCCATTGGGTTTTCCTTAAAAGAGGTGCGAGGAAGACACCTGAAAAGTATGTGATCTCTACTTATGATCTGCATACTTGTATGTTTGGAGAAATGCCGCTGCCGACTGATGATTGTGATCTTGAAGGTGTGCTACTATTTGAATTAGGTGGACAACTTTGTTGTAAGATCAGGTATAGGCACAGCCTTACGAATAGTTTTTGGATGATGAGAGAGTACGGGGTTAGTGAGTCTTGGGAGATGTTGTTCAGCACTTACAATATTCCAATGACAAACTGGGCAGAGCACTTTCAATATTCCAATGAATGCCGAGATGGAAGAAAAGTAGTCTTATTTTTCTCTCTCTGGGACGGGACATTGAGGTGGTTTGATGTTAGCAATGGAGGGTTGGAACACATACAGAGTAGTGCTTGGGAGAGGATCAGGAGGAGGCCATTGGCTGGTTATGGTATCAAGAAACCGGAATAAGCAGGTGATAGGTGATGAATTGAAGTTAGGTAATGATGTTAGCAAGTACGTTTACGATATTGTTGCTGTCATGGGAGTTTTCTTGTTTTTGGTTCAGTATTAAGTTTGCTTGATAGAAATTACATATACCAGCCACTTCAATCCCAACTACTCTTGGGATATGATTAAACTCAAGGCCGAGAGTGAGGGCATAGGATTGAGTTGAAAGATGAACACAAAATGCTTGTAATAATAGTTGAAACGCATCAAAATCAGGCATCAAATCTATAGTTTGCCAGGTTCTCAGCGCGCGAATCTCGCCAAAATCAGCAACAAATAAACAAATGATTCCCAATTCTTTAAATTTATACACAAAGTTGCCTTTTAAAGAAGAACACATTTGGATCTTAAATATTTCCTTCTATCCTGACTCAATCCGTACATGATTCTTTTTTTTTAAAACGGATACTTTAAATGTTGATTGTCTTCTATCATATATTCCTTTGCTTGCCTTCTATCATATCCTGCGCCACGTCATCGCCATACCATGCATCATCTTTTCCTGTTCTATATACTGATCTTTGCTGCCAATGTATGTATGTTATCAATCTGCTGTTGATTCCCAAGTCTCTTGGTTCAGTTTTGTTATATTTTGCCATGGATACTACTTTGAGCTTAAGTGTACAAGTTCATCCTAGTGCATCAGTTGTTTGAATCTACAAGAAAAAAGAGCTTGCAATGTACGACACTGCTCCTCTTATTAGTGTCCTTTCCTGATTAGGTGGTAGACTGGTAGTCACCACAGTTGTTTCAACCAACTTCTAGGTACAACTATAAGGCTCAAATGAAGCCTTTTTCGTCTAATGAATTCTGGAGTGTGCTTCTTACTTCTTAGCTGATGTTAACATTTCCGCAAAGGAATTGTCGCTTGCTTTCCCTGTTGCATCTGCTTCTTCAAAGCCGAATCCCACACCACAGCAGAAAACAGTGCTAGCTCCTACGCACAAAGCATCCCTGGTCACCAAAATCTGCTCTAAAATGTACGTATGTACAAATTGTCTTTATCAGGTCCTACAACTTCTCCGGTTACCATTCAACAAAAGACAACATCTTCTTGGAACAACAATGGTAAGACCCATGGTTATTAGGATCTCGATCCGGATCCTACGATCTTACGATCCTACGATCTTAGGCAAGGTTTTGATCCGGATCGGACATATAGACTCCTTCGTGCTAGGATCCACCTAGGATCCTATGGGATTGTGTGGGATCGGTAGGATCCACCTAGGATCTATCGATCCTAGAAAAAATATTCGATCCTAGTAAAAATCATATTTGTGTAATTGTGTTTGTTTTCTTTGAATATTGAGCCTTCTAGATACGATGAACCTTTTTATTTTTTATTTTTTTTGTAGCCCATCTCCTTATAAATTGAAGGCAGAAGAGTGAAGACGTTGAATTGAAATCCTAAGGCATTTGTTTCGTTACTCAATTCGACAAATCCACGTCCGAGCGCCTGAAAATTGTTCATGATGTGGTTAATTACGATGATGACATTTGAAATTAGATATGTTATTGGATATTTGGATGTGTGATTTATCTCTTGTATGTTTGTCATATTTTAAGACATTATCCTTGTCTGTTTGTCACCTTTTCAGTCATTATTCTTGAGCAATTATGAATGTTAAATGCTTATTATTGGACTATTTTAGTTACATAATGTGTTTAATGGAGGAAAAGCTTAGTTTTATTTTAAAATTAAGGTATTTGTTTAGGATGGTTTGTTTTTATTTTATTTTTAATTTTTGTCTAGGATCTTACGATCCTACGATCCGTTCCTACACCCTTGTCTCGATCCCACACTAGGATCCCGATCCTAAAAACCTTGGTAAGACCTACTACATGCACTCCACAATTATGACCAACAAGTCAAGCAAGGTTCTGAAAGACCTCAAGATCTCAGTAAACACCCTCTACAGTCCACTCTGGGGCTCATGAAATCCGGTGGCTCATACACTCTCCCCAGCTGGCTCTGGCTCATCTCCTTGCCCACTGCCAAGAGCCTGTATTTTGTCTACATCCATGCTTCCTCTCCTGCTGATGTCTCAGTATTGGTCTACACTTTGACCTAATACAACCAACTATGTTCAACAGGGTGTGAAATAGTGCAGTTCGTTATAGTAGGTTTTGGCTAGGAGTTCACAGCCTCTTTTTTTCCTATCTTAAGAAGCTGTTTTGGTTTTTAGTTTGTGTGTCAAGTAGTAGGAGAGAGAAGTTAAAAAAAGGAAGGAATGAAGGTACAGGGGAAATGAGTTAAGAAGCAGATTAAAAAAAGTGCTCATTTAAGAAGCTGTTTTGGTTTTTTTTTTTGCTTCCTCAATTTGCTCATGTTGTAATGTGGAAGGAGTGTTTCTCTTTTGTTCCTTTGTTTTGTATGGAAGAAGAGATTTGGAAGAAGTGTTATCCTCTTTTGTTTTGTATGGTGCAAAAACTGCCTTTGCCCAGTGCACAAAGAGATTGCTGAGAAAGTTTATGATTCTTGGATTTAGAGATCTTGATTGCCAATTAGAGGGGAATTCATTGAATTGTGGTCAAGTGTATGAGATCATGACGAGATGCTGCTTACTACATTCCTCTTAATAGTTAAGGCTGTGATGGCTGGCTTGTGCTACCAGGGGCTGCATCACTCTCTCAAGTTGTTTACATTCCATAGAAGTTAACACTTGATTGCTTTATCATAGTTACAGCGGTTGTTTGCAGAATATTTACATTCTTCCTACAAAAGAACCCTCCTAGCAAACTCTACAGAATCCAAATCCTCTTGATTTGCGTCATTTGTTTCATCTGTCTCTTGAATTCTGCATGATCTGCTGAGGTGGCAGACGGTCGCTCTGATGGTATCTCATCTCTTGGATGCCCAAAAGCCTTGTGCACCATCTGATGGTAAGCAATGATTAAGTAGTAACCAACTTTCAAAAGTGTGTTGTTATTATGATGTGTCAAAAAATGGTCAAGTTTAGCACTTACCAAGTTCAAAACAACTAATAAGGCCTGGAGTGCGACTGAGGCCGGGGAGCAAGTAGCATAACATAGCCTGCTTATGGCTAAAAAGATGCATGTCTAAGAGTCTCTTATGGCATAAATCTCCAGATACCAAAACAATTTTAGTTACCTTAAAATGCAAGACGAATAAATAGAAAAAGAAAGAAGCAAAGTTAACGCATAATAAAATGCAAAATGTAACAGGAAAGCTCTCAGAACGCACAGGATACATCATAAACTAAAGACATGAAAAAGGAATATCTGCCACCCTTGAAAGGGTTTTACCTAGACAGTCGTCAAATCGAGTTCAAGACCATCTTTTCAGTTAAGTTGCACACTAGAAGATTGAGATTCTTAGTTTGGAAAATGGTTCCTTTTCCCTCAATATAAAATGATTAACCCCTTCAAAATATTTTTAAAACTGATAAATCAGTGAATCTAATAAAAAATTCTGAAATTGAAATGTTTAAGAATTTAAGATAATGGAGAAAGGGCTTGGCAACAAGACTCCAAGTTACAGTAGAGCTAAAAATGGAGTGAAGAGGGCCTTGCATAAGCTTGCTTAATTATCAACCTAGTGTGCAGTGAAGAGGGCCTTGCATAAGCTTGCTTAATTATCATCCTAGTGTGATCCACAATTGGTTTCACAGTATCTGCAGGATGAAATATTATCAAATTTGAACTACCTGGAAATTTGTCACATACTAGAATCTTTTGAATTTGGCAATAGTAATAATGAAAATTAAATTAACTACGTTATACTCCGAGGAGTGTAAAATTTTATTACTAAAAACTGTAGGAGCCCTCCGAGGAGAACAACCTTCCAAAAATAAGGGTATGCCACTTAGAAACAGCAAGCACACGGTATTCTTTAGTAAAAGGCGAAAGAATAGTTCGCTTTGTGCTTACTGCATGGCTCCACAAATGTTACAATGCTGCTACTGATTGGACTTGTATGATTCAGTATGGAAGGTATTTCCACGCTTATTCAATGTGGGAATCCTTTGCACATTTGAGAATGGAGACTTCCAATATTTATACCCACCGGCAAACTGCCAGTTGACATTTACAATAATATAATCTTGAATCTTGCAGAAGTGTTGCTGCACCAAGCAACACGATTCATTAATCTTCCCTCACCGTACGTGATTGGATCTTGGTGTGAACTTTTTGGCTGCGTTATTAGTTGTTATCTTCATTACAATAAGAACAAACAAATGGTTACGAAAAGGCAGGCCAAGTTTTCTGAAGCACATTGAGGAGCCAAATTGATATGAAAAGAGTGCCAATGGGACCAAATGGATTGGAAAAAAAAAGAGAATCATGGTTAAACAGTTTTCTTTCCAGGAAGCGTGCAACATATGCCATCCATGGAAGCGGAAAACGAAAGGATGCTTTTCTATCTCCTGTTTTGGTTTTCCATTCATATATTACCGTGAATGGTAATTAAGATATTTGAATTTTTGTAGTAGAAGATTCATTTAATGATAGATATCTCTCCATTATGCAATTAGGATTTGAATAACTTTCCTGATACCAATCTCTCTACCAAATTCCAAAGATTATGCATTCAGCTCTTGAAATGGCCAAGATAAGCATCGTTCATGGATTTGTAGGAATCTTGCATTATAAGTTACAGCTTCTCGTATGATGAAGCCTCGGCCGACTTTGGAGCTTCTGAAGAATCCATATCCTCTTTGCTTCCCAGGCTCGGTTCCTCAACAGACGCATCTTCTGGAGTTCTTGCTTCCTCAAGAAACCCCTGTTGTGATTCATGACGATCTCGATCTTTGCTCACCGATCTCTCATCACGATTCGTAGGTGTCGGCGTGTTGTGCCGGGAAGCAAGGGGACGTCAGACACACCCCTTTTACACACACGAATCGGGATGGACAAGAACTGTAAACCAGAGAGCCAAACTCAAGCAACCCAAACCAACAATCAGACACAAACAGAAGATAAATAACCAAGCACAAAGAACACCAGATTTACGTGGAAAACCCCAAAACGGGGAAAAAACCACGGGAGCTAGAAACTTCCACTATCAACAATAACAAGTGGGTACAATCTTCCCTAGACAAAGCTAGAGGCATACAACATCATCAAGCATCAACAAGCTTGGCCAAATCTCCAAATTTCATCACCCAATTGGTGGAAATCAACAAAACCCAAGAGAGGACACTAGCAAAGGGGATATGAGATTGGAGGCTCAAAACGACGATCCAACCGTACAAAATGAAGCCTATGATGAGGTGAACAACATACCAGAAAATCGTCCTAATCGGAGGTCGTTTGGTCGTCGATCGGGGCACTTCAAATTGGGCTGAACAAGGGCATACGAGATTTCTCCAAGCTCTCTCTTTTTCTCCCTTTCTCACTCTTTGTTTTCTCTCTCTTACTTTCCCAAATGGAAAGACATTCCCTTTTATAAAAGGAGGAGGGTAAAACTTCACATGGTAAAAACCACATGGTAAATAGTCCATTGGACTCTTCCCCCATATAGGAGGGAAACCCAACATAGCTCCCCCTCAATCCTATATGGGGGGCTCGAGCAAGCCCGCCTTTGAGCGGCACTTGATGAGCTTCTCCTTTGACAAAGTCTTCGTCAACATATCTGATCCGTTGTCATTTGTGTGGATCTTCACGAGCTCAAAATCATTGTCTTCTACTCTTTCTCGAAGCCAATGATACCTTCTTCGGATGTGCTTGGTTCGAGAATGGTAGGCGGCATTCTTGGCAAGGTGGATGGCACTCTGATTGTCACAATAGAGTGGGTAGCTAGCTTGCTCCACTCCCAACTCCTCTAGGAAGTCTCTCATCCATATCAACTCCTTGCCAGCTTCAACTGCAGCCATATACTCTGCTTCTGTCGTTGACAAAGCAACACACTTCTGCAGTCTCGATTGCCATGAGACTGCTCCCCCTGCGAATGTAATCAGATATCCAGATGTGGATCGGCTCGTGTCAATATCACCTGACATGTCTGCATCTGTAAAACCATCAAGCATAGGTTTTCCAAGACCAAAGCACAAACACACTCTCGAAGTGCCTCTGAGATACTTGAGAATCCATTTCACTGCAGCCCAATGCTCCTTTCCAGGATTACTCATGAACCTGCTGATAACCCCTACTCCATAGGCGATGTCTGGCCTAGTGCAAACCATGACATACATCAGACTACCAACGGCTGAAGCATAAGGCACCTTCTTCATCTCCTGTTTCTCTTTCTCACTTGTAGGACACTGATCAGAACTCAGCTTCATGTTCACTGCAAGTGGAGAACTCACGGGTTTTGCCTTGTCCATGTTGAATCTTTGCAGCACCTTCTCAATGTATCTTTCTTGTGATATTCACAACTTCTGATTCTTTCTGTCACGGGTAATCTGCATACCCAAAATCTGTCTTGCAGGGCCAAGGTCCTTCATAGCAAAGGACTTCTTCAATGCAGTCTTCAAACTAGCAATCTTGTTGGTATCCCGACCAACAATAAGCATATCATCCACATAAAGCAAGAGAATCAGAAAGTCACCTTCAGCGTAATTCTTCACAAACACGCAGTGGTCGGCATGTGTCTTGTGGAATTTGTGATCAATCATAAAAGACTCGAACTTCTTGTACCATTGCCGAGGTGCTTGTTTCAAACCATACAAGCTCTTTCTGAGACGGCAAACCATCTTCTCTTTTCCCTTGACTTCAAAACCTTCAGGTTGCTCCATGTAGATTTCTTCTTCCAAATCACCATGAAGGAAGGCGGTTTTCACATCAAGCTGCTCGACCTCTAGGTCCATGCCAGCAGCCATGCCTAGAACAACCCGGATGGATGACATCTTCACAACTGGAGAGAAAATTTCATCGAAATCTACACCCTTTTTCTGCTCAAAACCCTTCACCACAACTCTGGCTTTGAACCTGGGAGGTGTACCATCTTCTCCAGACTTCAAACGAAAAACCCATTTGTTCTTGAGAGCTTTCTTGCCCTTAGGCAATTTCACCAAGTCATAGGTGTGGTTCTCATGCAAGGAACTCATCTCATCCTGCATGGCATTGTACCACTCCTTCTGATGCACATCTGACATAGCTTCTTCATAGCATTCAGGCTCTCCTGAATCAGTCAACAATACATAATCCCTGGTTGAGTATCGTGAGGAAGTCTGTCTCTCTCTGGTGGATCTTCTCAACTCAACTTCAGGTTGGATAGGGGGCTCCTCTTGTTGAGGTTGTGGAACTTCTGGTGGATCAACATCACCATCATCATGCTCATCTTCCTGCTGATTCTGAACTGAACTTCTCTGCACAACTTGAGGAAAAACGGGATCAAAGGTGACTGGAGCAGGAGAGGAAGACGACGGTCGCTGGAGCTTCCAGTCGCTGGAGCTTCCAGTCATCAATAGTCTTGTCTTCCATGAACACAACATCTCTGCTTCTGACCACTTTCTTGTTTGTAAGATCCCACAATCTGTACCCAAATTCATCCTCTGAGTACCCTAGGAAGATGCATGGCTTTGTCTTGCTATCAAGCTTGGATCTCTGATCTCTAGCAACATGAACATATGCTAGGCATCCAAAGACTCTCAAATGCTGGAAGGAAACATCTCTCCCAGTCCAAACCCTCTGCGGAACATCACCATCAAGAGGAACTGAAGGCGAGCGATTGATGAGATACACAGCAGTCAACATTGCCTCCGCCCAATAGGACTTTGGCAGCTTTGCAGTCGACAGCATACTTCTGACTCTTTCTGCTATGGTTCTGTTCATCCTCTCTGCAAGCCCATTCAGCTGTGGCGTCTTCGGAACTGTTTTCTCAAGCCTGATGCCCTGACTCTTGCAATACTGCTCAAACGGACCCCTGTACTCTCCACCATTATCTGATCTGACACACTTCAACTTCAAACCAGTCTCTCGTTCAACTCTGGCTTGGAACTCCTTAAAAACTGTCAGAACCTGATCTTTGCTTTTCAACACAAAAGCCCACAATTTTCTAGAATAGTCATCAATAAAAGTGACAAAATATTGTGCACCACCATGTGACTTGCAATCCATAGAGCATACATCAGTATGAACAAGATCTAATGCATGCTTTCTTCTAGATGGAGGTCGAGTATGAAATGCTACTCGATGTTGCTTTCCAGCTAGGCAATCAACACAAGGTTTGAGAGAAATACCTTGCATATCCGGGAGAATGTCCTTCTTGGCAAGCATTTGCAAACCCCGCTCGCTCATGTGTCCAAGCCGCTTGTGCCAAAGCTCACTGGCACCATCATCAATCACATTTGCTTCTTCTTTGCAAATCTTGGCTTGCATCACATACATGGTATTCTGCTTCTTTGCCCGGGCTACAATCAAGTTTCCCTTGGAGCACTTCCAAACACCGCCTTGTGCATTTTGAGCATACCCATCATCATCAAGTATCCCAGAAGATATCAAATTCAATCTGATATCAGGAACATGGCGAACATTTCTCAAAATCAAACTGCAACCAGTGGATGTCAACAAACAAGCTGTGCCCATGCCAACAACATTGGACACGCCATCATTTCCCATCCTCACACGGCCAAAATCTCCACAAGTGTAAGACGAGAAGTACGCCTTGTGTGGAGTAATGTGATATGAAGCAGCTGAATCAACAATCCAAGTGCACTCATCACTTGCAAGATTCAAGGAACCTTCATCAACCGCCACAAACAACTCCACAATTTCATCACTGATTGTAAAAGCAGCAGTGTCTTTATCTTCTTGATTTCTCGACGTCTCTGACTTCTCAGGTTCTTTGCCTTTGTCCCTCTTGAACTTTCGGCAATACTTTTGAATGTGACCCGGCTTCTCACAGTAATAGCAAATGTACTTGCTTCTAGACTTCGATCTCCCTTTGGACTTGTCTCTGTTCTGCTGCTGTCGTTGCTTACTCCTTCCTCTGTTGTTACCAGAACCCTGCGTCACATTAGCCTCTGACTGTGAGGAGACACCCATCTCCTTCCTTCTAGTCTCTTCGTTCAAAAGACTAGCTTTCACACATTCCATAGTAAGCTTGCCTTCCGGAGCGGAATTACTAAGTGACACGACAAGTGTATCCCAACTATCCGGCAATGAGGAGAGTAGTAGTAGAGCCTGCAACTCATCATCTAACGACATCTTTGCAGAAGCCAACTGATTCACAATGCCCTGAAATGTGCTCAAATGCACAACAATGCTCTCACCATCTTTGTATTCCAATTTCACAAGCTTTCTCATCAATGACGCCTTGTTGAGGGCATTCTTCCTCTCATACATCCCTTCAAGCTTATACCATAACTCATAAGCATTCGTGTCATTGGCAATATGCTGGAGCACACTCACATCAACAAATTGTCTGATCGTAGCAACCGCTTTTCGATTCAGAATCTTCCATTCAACATCAACGACACCCGTTGGAATCTCTTTGTGCACAATCGGCTCATACAGATCTTTCACATACAAAAGATCTTCCATCTTTATCTTCCAATCTGAGTAGTTGCCTGAATTCAACACAATCATTCCCTGAAAACTGTTCTTTTCCTCCATCCTAAACCAAATGCTCTGATACCAGTCTGTTGTGCCGGGAAGCAAGGGGACGTCAGACACACCCCTTTTACACACACGAATCGGGATGGACAAGAACTGTAAACCAGAGAGCCAAACTCAAGCAACCCAAACCAACTACGATTTTTTATTTTTTTGCGGCATTTCACCCCAACGCCAAATGAAATAAGAAATTGGATTGATACTCATTATCCCAAAGAAAAACGTAATAAATCTGGATAATCTAGATAAATAAAGAAATAGTGGATTCCTTCGTTTCTATGGTTACTTCTTAAACGGCACAATCCGTATTATTCGGAATAGCTCTTGAATTCAATTGAATAGATGTATCTAGGGAAAATGAACTTTGAAGCGACTATTCCCTAGATACATACGTCTTATTATTTTACAATTGAATCAATTTAAAAAAGGCCTAAAGTTAGAGATTTATCAATGGGTAATGTTGCTCCAATACCTAACCAAAGAGCCACTACGGTACCAACCAAAAATACGGTTGTGGCGACTGGACGACGAAATGGGTTTTGGAATTTATTCACATTCTCCAAAAAAGGTACTGTTAATAATCCCGCAGGTACTGAAACCATTAAAAGAACACCCAATAATTTATTGGGTAACTGTCTCAGCTCTCGGGCGATTGCACCAAAAACTCGAGTTCCCTTTGGATTTCCTTTTTGATCAATAATAACTGCCGTCCTTCCCGGTCCTCTCGTACTAGGGAAAGGTCCTCTCAATGCTCTAACGCCCACACCGGATATGGACCGAACTGTCTCACGACGTTCTGAACGCAATTTTTTTCCATATGTTTTTTCGATATCTATGGGATTTTTTTATATTCTAAAGATAAATAATTTGAATAAGAAAATTTTCTTTTCGTTTTTTTATTAAAAAGAATCAAAAGAAAACTTTCTTTTATTATTAAGCTAAGAAGGCTAA